>JAMWYP010000272.1:0-623397 GCA_025563575.1 Acacia pycnantha
TAATTTGTCTCGGTGTAGAACATGCATGTCCGACCCGCCGTACATGGGCCGGTGATTTGATATAGGATCTAGGGTCTCGGCTCTGGGTACCAATGTGATAGCACACAGACAGAGAGGATCACCGAACACAACTCGGCGCTTGGCCGATGGAGCGGGGTGTGTGCTCGGCAGACAAGATGTAGATTAGTCTAGGTTTAGAGCGTGTGTACCTTAGGGCCGTTGCTTGGGTATTTATAGGACCTACCCGGAGCGGCTTTGGCGTGATTCCGTGCCTATTATCCGAACCGCCTATCCTTATGCGGATGTGTTCCTAGATCTCCGGGTAGTTGAGATATTCCGTGGTTACGGATATGACGGATCTCGATGTGCCTACCCTTGGTTGGGCCTTCATGTGATTGGGCCTTATCTAGGTCCGTAACAGCTTTGCCCCCAACTCCGTAGTTCAAGGTTTTGGACCGCCGGGGTATATGCCGTTTTTATAAATGTCATCCGAGGTGTTACCCATTTCCCGACGCCCTGCCGGGCTAGGATTTGTTGAGTTCATTTCCCGGGTACGTGGTAACGGCTCGAGGGTCGATGAGCCGGGGTGTCCTCAATCTCTCATGCGATGTCGTGGCCGGGCGCCTTGTGGTTTGCGTGCGGTTGGCCGTGGCCGACATCCGAGGAGAGTGCCGTGGTTTGGACCGCCGAGCTACAAGCGTGAGATGGTGCGAATCAAACCTCGGCACTCAATCTCGACCGAGGCAAGATACCGGCACCAAGGCTCGCCATGAAGGTCCGGGGCCGTTGTTATTTCACGGTGTGACTCTTGGGAAACCTCCTCCGATGCCGCCATGATTGCCTATGACACTCGTCTTCCCGAGATTGGGAGGTGCTTTGATCCTCGTGTCCGCCACCCCGAATTTCGTGCGCATTTAATGCTCGTGGTACGTTACACGCCTTCTCGGCCTTTGGGGTGAAAAGTCGTGGTTACCCTCGTCGGTTGGGTTTCTTTTGTTTTGAATTTCCCTCCTTCTTTCCTCTCGATATAACTTGCCGGCATTTCTCTTTTTGCCCACTTTTTCAATTCGCTCACTCTCCCCACACACGGAAATTCTTCTCGCGCAAAGTCGAATTCGTTCTTTCCTTCCAAGCTGTCTCGTAATACTCAAGAATCAAAGCTTCTTTCTTGTTCGGAATTTTTCATCTACTTTCGCCGTGTCGATTTTCCGCAATCTTCGCGTATCGGGTATTTTATCTTTTTATATTGTTCTAGCATTTTAGTTCTCCCTCTTCCCTTTTCTTTGCTGCGTGCCCCCGTATTCGGGTTTTCGGGCGGAGTGTTTGTGAGTTGAGCTATCGAACCCATAGGTCTTGTCCTTTTGAGTGTCTCTGCTCTTAGTTGTTTCCCTCCTTCTTACCCTTATGTTGGTTGTATAGGTTTGAGCTCTTGATGGATAGGGAAAACATTCTTCGTCTTCACATCGCCCTTTAGATCCTAACGACGATGAGGTGCTTCGTGAGCGTTATCCCTTTTTAGTTATTGGTCGCTAGGGACCTCCTTAACCGAGGAGGAGAAACTGGCCTTAGCCCTCCGTGGTCGGGCCGGGTGCGCGAAGCGCTGGGAGGCCCCACTCGTGGTTCCTGGACCCGGCCATGAACTCCGGCCTTATTAGGCCATATTTTCATAGTTTATCAAGATTCGAGCCTCTTTTAGCCGAGCCGATAAGCGCCTACCAAACGCATCGTCCGTCCGAGCTCTGGGTCATTACCACTGGCTATCACTGGCCCCGTTGGGATTGTGTTGCCGAGAGCTCTTCCCTTATTGCGAGTGGGCAAGACCGTATGGCCGAAGTCATCCCGGGCTCATGTCGGCATAACTCGTTAGCCGAGCTCGTGCGACTTCAAGGGTCTTCCTTTCTCGATTTGTCGTCAATGTATTCTGCCTAGTTCTGACTTTAGTTTTATTTCATTTTGTTGTAGGTAAATGGAGTCTACGTCTTCCCCTCGTCTTTCAGCTTCCGAACCGGAGGCGACTCCAGTAGTCCTTCACCGGCCCGCGTTCCAAGTATCCCCGGGTGACTAGCGAAATGCTAACCATACGTTCACTGATGACCGAGGCGGATATGGATAAAGTAGGTCTCCGGTCATCGGATGTCGTCTTTTCCCGAGGAGGATGAGCCGATCTCGCGCCATTCGGAACCAGCTCTCCTAATTTCTTTCTTTTCTATTGGCATTATATGACCCGCCGTATTCGCTTCCGTTTACCGGTTCCAAATGTCCGTCCCGCACTACCTTCATCTGGCTCCTTCTCGCCTTCACCCGAACGGCGGGCTTATCCGGCGGCGCTCGCCATCTACGCGGGACGATGAAACCCGCTATTCCGTGTACCGCCTTATTCCTTCATTTTTCTCCCCTTTCACCCCTGGCGGTAGGGAACCGCCTCTCCGAAAGGGCTAACTTCTTCGTGCCGAGGCGGACCGAAACTCATGAATTCTTTCTCGTACTCCTTCAAGCATTTCAAAAATGCTTTCTTTAAAGTTGTTGCAATCCCCGGGAAGTGCCCCGGTTTCGAAAGCCGCCGAGGGTCCGGCGTTGAATGGCGCTTCCCCTTTATTGGACCTCCGAGCACCATCACTTCTCCTCTTCCACCTATCAATTTCTGTAAAAGACCTCTCTCAAGACGAGAGAGAGTATGCCGCCGCCGGTGTCTTACGTTGCCGAACATGGTGTCAAAAGAGCGGCCTTCTATATTAAGAAGGCCGTGAGTCATCCGGCTCGGCCTCCGCATGGCTTTATTGCTGTCAACTCGTTTTTCGCCCCGCCTTTTGTTATCTAACTAGCTTCGACTTTAGATTTATGCTTTTGTAACAGTCAAGTTGCTATGAATCAACCCGCATTATCTTGAGTATACCTTGCCTGGCCGTTGGGAAGCCGAGAGAGAAAGCTCCCAGAAACGTCCACCGCCGAGCCTTCTAAGAAGCAAGCTCCCGCAGCCTTCTATGGTTCCAAAGCCTTCGCGTCGAAGAGGGCCAAGGTCGGGATTCGACCGCTACCGCTTCGATCGCTCCCGAAGTGTTACCTTCTTCTTCTCCGTCATTGATAGCCGCGGCGGAGGTAGTGCCTTCTTCTACGCCGCCTCTACCGTCGCCGAACATCTCCACGTTCCGACCCATCTCCTCCATCCTTGGAAAAGGCGAAACAGTTCTCGTCTCGATTCTCGTTTCTCCTTTGCGCCCATCGGCTACCGCTCGACCAAGTGGCTTCAAGCGAGCCAGCCCGGAGCTGGGACGTTTCGAGGGATCGGCATGGCCTTCTTTCCGCCACGTCGGCTTTTGTCTCCTCAACCTCTTTCGACGAGGACCTTCATGAAATCCTGTAATGTGTCCGGCCATCTTGGCAGGCTCTTGGATTATCTCAGCCCGGCCGCATCTCCATGGTTATTATGCTCGAGCTTCGCGAATCCCGAGCTCAAGCAAAATTTAGAGTCTACCGAGGAAAAAGTGAAACAACCGGCGAAGAGAAAGAGAAGGTTGAGGCCGAAAGGGAGGAGACGAAGACGGAACTTAAAAGTTCCCAAGCCGCCGCGTGACAAAGCCGGCGAGGATCTTCTGTCGACCCACCGTGCGCCGACGCGAGCCCATGCCGACCGAGGCGCACCCAGAATCCCCGCGGAGGTTAATCATAATCTCGGCCGATGCCAACTCTCGTCCGGTCGAAGCCGACGCTAATCCGACGGAATCAAGTCCTCCCACTCTATGTCTATGGATGCGGTCAAACGGCTTACGCAGCAACGTAGCGAGTTATGTACGCAGCTGCAGCAAGTCCGAGGCAACCCGGCGGAGGAGAAGACCGCCCATGAGAAGGCGGTGGCGGCGGTAAGGAAAACCGCGCGGATTGCTTCGAGATGGCCCTAGCCTGATTGAGTACTTAAACCTGTGGGTAAACCGAACGTGGCCGGGTATGGATGTCGCTCCCGCTTCCAAGATGGTGTTCTTATTCCTCCGCCTTTATCTCCCGAAGATAGGCCGCCCGATGCCGAAGTGAGCAGCGGTGAGCAAGCCGCAAGAGGCCGCATCCGGGCCGGACCTAATGGCGACGAGGCCGCCGCGCGCGGGGGCCCCTTAGCTTTTTGTTGTCTTTTTTTCTTTTTGCTTTCTTTGTTTTCGCTTTTGATGCCGATGGTATATTGTACCTCCGAACTTTTAACTTTATGAATGAATATTCAATTAAGTAGCTCGTTACATACTTTTACCTTCATGCGTACAAGGCACATGGGATAGTTTTAGACCGGCCTGTGGTCTTTAAAGGATTAGAGTCCGCTTAGTACTCTTCTCGGTGTCGAAACCAGTGCATGAGTGGGGTGTCTATATATACCGCGCTACGAGGTTCGGAGTCGTATTCCGGGATTTTTAACCTGGTGGGTGAATGGTCACATGCTCATCCGTGGTCGTCGTTGGGACACACTTTGACCATGTGGACTCGATCGTGGTCCGTTATGACTATTCACCTTCTTACTTAGGTGTCAAATTTCGATGCATCAAAATATTTACCGGGTGTATAGACCTCTGTTCCTGTCTCGCTTATTTAACGAATCATTTTGACCCTCTTAAAATTGAACATTTGGTCAACAAAACATTTATTTATTCAAGAGATGATTAGGTTTATAAAGCTGACAATGAAAGGAAAGTTTGCGTAAGGGAAATGACTCGAAACCAAAATAAGCTTGAAATAATAAATCAAAACTTAACTCTGACACTCGGGTGTCCGTTGTGGCATCCTCGGGCCGTGGATCGGGCCCTAACTATAGTAGGCCCTTAATTTGTCGCCATTCCATGTCCTCTTGACGGATTTTCTTGTCGTGTTTCGAGAACATACGCTCCTTTTTCCAACTTCTCCTTGACTCTGCACGGTCCTTCCCAATTTGCGGCGAGCTTGCCGTCCCGGGCGTTCTTGTTACCGATGTCGGCCCTTCTTAGACTGTGTCGCCCTGGCCAAATGCCCCGGGTTTGACCTTTCTATTGTGTTTCGCCGCCATCGCTGCTTGGCCGCTATGTCTCAAGAATGGGCCGTGGTTCGACTTCATCTACCACTCCATCTCGCTGTTGCCAACGCCCTTGAATTCGACGGTTCTCCTTCCTCCGTGGTTCTCGAGCCTTCTCCAAGATGGCCGACCAACTTCGACCGGATCATGGCTTCGCATCCATATGTCATGCGGAAAGGCGTCTCTTGGGTAGCTGATTGGATAGTTGTGCGAACTCCCCATAAGACGTTATAAAGTCGTTTCGACCCAACAGCGCCGCCTCTTGCATCTTTTTCCGAAGTCCATCCAGGATTACCTTGTTTGCCGCTTCGCCCGTCCGTTTGATTGTGGGTGTTCGATCGATGCAAAATGATGTGTGATGCCGAGGTCCACCATCATATCCTCGGAAGTTCGTCCGTGAACCGAGTGCCATTGTCTCGTCACTATCTCGGCGGGATTCCGGCGGGAGAAAATACTCGTTGATGAAGCGCCGACCCTAGCCGATGTGATGGTGGCGAGCGGTTCGGCCTCAATCCACTTGGTAAAGTAGTCCACCGCCACGATTAGCCATCGAAGTTGTCCGGCCGGCTTAAACGGTCCGAGTAGATCCATTCCCCATTTAAAGAAGGGCCATGGGGCGTAGATATATTCCATGTCCGATGGAGGGGACCAAATGATTTTGGCGTGTTTCGGCAACTATCACATGCCTTCACAAATTCGCTTGCGTCCGCCCCGCATGGTGGGCCGCAGTACCCGCCCTAAGTGCCTTTCTTGCTAATGCTTTTGCACCCATGTGTTGCCCGTTAATTCCTCCATGGGTCTCGGCGAGGACATATCTACTTTCGTGAGTGCCTGTGCACCTTAACATCGGTGTATGCAAGCCTTTTCTGCAAAGCCGATCGTCTATCATTGTGTATACCGCGGCTTCCCGTATCGCTTTTGAGCATTCGCCGTTCCAAGGGGAATAATTCCCTCTCAATGTAGTCCTCGAGCGGCTTCCTCCAATCGGTGGCATCGGATATGACCATTACGCAGGTCGGCTCTTCCACCTTTTGTTGTATGACGGTTTGTGGTTGGTCGTCCCTTTAGTGCTAGCCGCTTGGAGAGTATGTCCGCTTCTGACATTTTCCCTCTTGGTATATGGGTAACCTTTACTTCTTCGAACTCACTGGATATTCTTGACTTTGCTAAGATACTTAGCCATTAGAGGCCCTTTAGCCTCGATATGTCCCATCTATCCGGGCGGCGGCGAGTTGTGAGTCTGCGGTGAAGACCGAGACTCTTGTGCGCCGAGCTCCTTGACCGTTGGAGTCCGGCCAGAGCGCCTCATATTCGGCCCGATTGTTTGACGTCGGAAATCTAGTTGTAGGGAGTGTTCGATCGTCACTCCTTCCGGGGCTCTCTATGATTATTCCGCTCCGCTTCCCTTCGAAGGGACGAACCGTCGACATATACTTTCCAGAGGTCGATGTTGCCGGGTCTTCATTAATTGGAGTTAGTTCTCCGAGGAAATCCGCGAGAGCTTGTGACTTAATAGCATGTCGTGCTTCGTATGTGATGTCGATTCGGATAACTCAATAGCCCAACCGATCATTCGGCCGCCAGTCCGCTTATGGAGTACCTGTCGAATGGGTTGGCCGGTTCGAACCGTTATCTTGTGAGCTTGGAAGTACGGCGCAGCCTCGTGCCGCCATTATTATGGCGAAAGCCAATTTCTCCAACTTCGATATCTTAGCTCCGAGCTTTGAAAGCTTTGCGACGAAGTATATTGGTTCTTGGCCATTCTTTCCTTCCCGAACCGTAACCGAGCTCACCGCTTCTTTCCCAACCGATAAGTAGAGGAAGAGGGTTTCGCCAGCCGTGGTTTCGATAAGATCGAAGCGGAGTGGCCAAGCATTGCTTAATCTTTGAGAATGCGGCGTCACACTCCGGTCCATTTCGTCGTGTCCTTTTTAAGTAATTTGAAGAAAGGCAAGGCGCTTTCGCCGATTTGGGCGTAAACTGTTAACGCGCCAAACGCCCGTCAACCGCCGGACCTCCTTCTTGTTCCCCGGGGCTCGCATGTCTAATACCGCCTTACACTTATCGAGGGTTCGCTCGATTCCTACCGGTAAGCAAGAAACCGAGGAATTTTCCCGCCAGATTCGAACGCACATTTTGCCGGTTCACCCAATCGATGCGCCCTTAACTTGCTAAATGTTTGCTCAAGATCTCGGATGTGATCATTGGGATCACATGATTTGACAATCATGTCGTCGATATAGACCTCGATGTTATGGCCTATCTCGGTTCTCGAAAACCTTATTCATCATCCTCTCGTAGGTTGCCCCGCATTTTTCAAGCCGAACGGCATGACGTTGTAGCGTAATTTCCCTTCTCCGTTATGAAGGAAGTGGCTTCTTGGTCATCGGGGTGCATGGCGATCCGGTTGTAACTGAATACGCGTCCATGAACGACGTGGTTGATAGCCGGATGAGTTATCTACGAGCCGATCAATGTTCGGCATTGGATAGGCGTCTTTAGGGCATGCTTTGTTCAGGTCGGTATAGTCGGTGCATACTCTCCATTTGCCATTTGGCTTTGAAACCATCACCACGTTGGAAAGCCACGTGGTATATTGTATCTCCCTGACGAAACCGGCCTCCAATAGTTCGCTTACGTGTTGGTTCGCCGCTACTCGCCTATTCGGGGCCCTCGCTCTTTCTTTCTTCGGGCTACTGGGTTGACCCCGCCGTATGGCCAATTTATGACAGCAGAAATTGGGGTCTATGCCTGCGACGCCGGCCGCGCTCCATGCAAAAACGTCTCGATTGTTGGCCAAAACTCTTCTATCCTCAATCGCAGTCTGGGGTCAAGGCCCTGCCTACTTTCGTACTATGGTTTGGATTGTTTCCAAGTACGAAGTCTTCTACCTCTCCTTCGGTTCCCGCCGAGGTGTCCCTTTTCTTCTCGTAGGTCTAATTCGATCATATTGATCGGTTCTTGGATCTTTTTGTGCTCGGATCCGTTGTTCCGATCTTGCTTTTACGTTGATTGTCTCGTTGTAACACCTTGCTCGGACTCTTTCCGATCACCCTTGACGGTAACGACTTGGTTGCTATTGCCTATCATTTTTATCTTCGATGCTTAGTAGACACCAAAGATGTCCCAATTGTGGATCGTTGGTCTTCCCAGATGATGTTGTGGGGGAGGGAAATCACCACAATAAATCTTACTCGCTCGGATTTGAAACCTTCCTTCGTTCCAAGGGTGAGTCTGAGGTCTATATATCCCTTTGGAGGGATAATTCGCCATTAAATCCTACGAGAGTGGTTTGGCATGGCTTCAGTCCTCCGGTCGAGATTCATTCTCTTGAAGGCATCCCATATGATGATGTCTGCCGAGCTCCCCGAGTCTATAAATATCCTCTTGACTCGGCAGCTGACCGTGGTTCCAGTGATTACGAGGCCGTCTTGATGGCCGGAAGTACGTCGGCCAAGTCCTCTTTGTGAACATGAGCCGAGGTCGTTCAACTTTGTCGGTCATGTGTGATTCTTCTTTAAACTTTGGTCGGTCCATTATTGAAATAACTTCCCTTAGATATTTTCTCCGTTGGCTCTGGCGTATCTCCTCCTCCTCCGAAGGCTCCGCTAATAACGTTGCAATCGAACTCCGCGTCGGGAAATCCGCCGTCTTCGATGCCGGCTTCTTCCTCTTGCCCTCTCTTCTATTCTCGTGGTCCGGCCGTTTGATCGGCCATTCTCGCGCTTTTTTTTGTGCGTCCCTCGTTTTATTACGTATTGACGCAATTTTCCTTCGAACGAATTTCGATGGCTTCGCGAAGTTCATAGCATTGATCCGTGGTATGCCCTTTACAATCGTGAAAAGAACAATAACGGACGGGTCCGTGTTGGACCGTTTCCGAGGGATGAGGTTTTTCGACCTTCCGCATCTCTGGCCGACGCTACTTCCTCCATAGCCGGGACCGGGGAACATTGAGGGGGTATAATAGTCAAATTTGTTTCTTACTAGTTGCGAATTGTAACTCGAAAACCTTTGCCAAGTCATCAAATTTAGTTATCGAACCTGGAGGTAGGGTTAGTAACCACTTTAGGGCTGGTCCCTTTAGGGTTGTGGCGAAAACCCTACTTATGATTGGTTCTCCAAGGCCTCTACACATCATGATCATCTGAAAGTCGTCCACATGAGTTGTTGGATCCTCGCGAACCGTCGTATTTACCGAACTCGGTGAGGTTCGCCTTTCCGGGAACCGTGCTCGAGGATATTGGGTGAAAAGGGGCTGCCTCGCTTTAGCCTCGGCATATCTTCCTTGACGAGAATCGTGTGGGGGATGTCGGGTCGACCCTTCGCTCCGGAGGACTTCCCTTTGTGATTCTTTGGTAGAGGAGGCCGCCCTTTTAGTATTGTCTATTGTCTTTCGCCGACGGAACTATGACCTTCCCGGGTCGGGTTCCCACGTTTTGTCATCCTGATCATAGCTGGTGCTTTTAGGTTCCCTTCTCCGGTTCCGCTCGTCGATGCGATGAAATTGAAGAGTATAACGTTTGTCCATATTCTCGATGCGTTTCATCATGGCGAGTCCGTCCGTTATGGAGTGTAAGGAAGTCCGGATTACGACCGGGTCTCCCGACTTACAACCGGATTGGATCTCGTGGCTCACGGCGATGTCCCCGCGCCGCCGATGAACCCGTCTCGGACTCGTTCCCATTTTCGAGTTGATCTTGATTCGGGCCACGAGGTTCCTCGCGCTCTTTCCGTCCGTGATAACTTAGGTCTTCATTGTCCCGCTCATTGCCACCGATAGGGTTGGTCGACCGCCGGTGTCTTTGTGGTTGCCGGGGTGGTTGACGTTGCTCTCGGTTGTTCGAACCATCTCCGCCGCTTCGGCTTGTACTGCGGTGTTAACCCCTCATTGGTCAAGGGAATCGAAATTTATCGCTCCCCACGGACGGCGCCACTGTTCTCGTGTAGAACACGATGTCCACCCGCGTGTATGGGCCAGTGATTTGATATAGGATCTAGGGTCTCGGCTCGGGTACCAATGTGATAGCACACAGACAGAGAGGATCACCGAACACAACCCGGCGCTTGGCCGATGGAGTGGGGTGTGTGCTCGGTGACATGAGATGTAGATTAGTCTAGGTTTAGAGCGTGTGTACCTTAGGCTTTGTTGCTTGGGTATTTATAGGACCTACCCGGAGCGGCTTTGGCGTGATTCCAGCCTATTATCCGAACCGCCTATCCTTATGCGGATGTGTTCCTAGATCTCGGGGTAGTTGAGATATTCCGGGGTTACGGATATGACGGATCTGATGTGCCTACCATTGGTTTGGCCTTCATGTGATTGGGCCTTATCTAGGTCCGTACCACCAGCTGCGTTGTTTTTAATCGATTACATCATGACTGCATGAGCTTTTTAAAAACCCCATTTGCCCCAACCGAACCCTAATACTCAATTAAACCTCCCAAACCTCTCCATCGATTTTGTAGCCAAAATCTTGGCCGAATCCGGGGTTGGTGGGTTGTGAAGGAAACTTCAATCTAGTGCTATTTGCATCAATTTTGGTATGTTCTCATCTCCATTTCGAATTTCGCATGTTATCAACCTTTTTTTGTTTTTTGTAATCCGAAACCCTTCCTTTGCACTCTCCCAAATTCTTATGTGAAGGAGCGAGTTCATGTTCAAATACGCATAGTTATTTTAATCTACCACAGTGGGAGGCATTTTGAAGGTCCCGATAGTGTTCAATTTGAAGGAAATGTAAATGGAGCTTGAATCACCAAAGGGGGTGGAAATTAGGGAAGACAAATAATAAGGAGTCGAATGACTAAAATGCCCTCAGAGCATAATATGACCTAAGGAAATTATGAAAATCCTAGAGGGGCAAGAAAATAATTATTAAAATTAAGGAAGTATATTGTCTCTAATTTTGGTAATTTAATAAAATATAACTCCTTTGGAAAAATAAAGGGGGAAAAATCAAAAAGTATTATAATGACCAAAATGCCCCGTGAATTTTAATATAATGCATGAGACAAAAATACTAATGTCGGGCATTTTAAAGTTGTGAGGTAATGAGTTATTCTAATTAAGAAAAATTATCAATAATTAGTGGGTAATTAATTAAATAATTATTGGCTAATTATTTGGACTTAAACAAAGGAAAATCCAAAGATAATTATGTAAAACCCTATAATTAGTGGTTTATGGCTAAAATTTAGTATAAAATATATTTCTTCTTTAATTTAATTTGGAAAAGGTTAAGAAAAATTAGATGAGATTAAGTAATTTTAAGCCTAAAAACAAGTATGGACCAATAGGAAAATTTGTAAAATAATTATATAAAATAAGTGTAATATAATATTTATTAATTAAAAAGTTAAAATAAAAAAAATATGCGCTAAAGGTGTCGCCAAAGATCTCGATGTTCAAAAAGCAACCGATAAATGAAAAATCTATAGAAACCAAGCCATAACTTCAAATCCAAGAATAAGTTGGTAAACATCCGGGCATATTATGAATCAAAGGATTTTTGTCCCGAAGATGTTGTTACTCAAGCGCTTATCGCAAACCGAAGGCGGATATCCAAAATCTTCAAATGGGGTCAGGAGACGCTCTCGAATGGGATCAAAAATTTAGTTGATCCAAGTATTTTGAAAGAGGAAGAAGTGAGATCTTCGTGGCTATGTTCCGGATTTTTGAGATTTTACAAGATTACGCGATTTGGGCACCGATCGGGGAGTTTTTTTCAAGTATGATTTAGATATCATGTTTTAGGGTAGATATGATATTTATTTCAAAAATATATTGAGGAAAGAGATATGTCAAAAATTTTGGAGAAATAAAGTCAAAGTGAAGCAAGCTTAAGGCAATTTCACGACGAGGGAATAGGGGAAAAATGGTAATTTGTACCTAAAATGCTCGTTATGATGTCAAATATTGACAAATGCAGAGAATTATTCCTATAGGAAATCTTTGATCACGAACCGCCGCCATATCGCTGTCGTTCCGCTGTCTGACGTGCCGCTGTCAGCCCGCTGTTTTCCGTCAAAAGTACCGTTTCCGTCAAACATACTCGTAAATTGTCAACGAAGGTACACGCACGCGTACTATAACACTAATCCCAGGCTGCTTAAATACATATATGTGATAGATACGTTCATAGACCGAATATATTGCATACTTTTACACGAGTTATAGTCATAATAATGCCGTTATGTTTTCCTAGCGCCCGAGGACACGAGTGGTTATCGTGGTACTCGTTAATGTGCAGGGTTGTTTGTTGTTATGTTACGGGGCTTTACATATTGCTCGTGCTTATGTTCGTCTTCATGATAATCATGCATCTCAAGCCGTATGTTTATGTACCGATATACCGTTGTATTGTCTTGAATATCCGTTGTGTTTATATTGTATTGCTTGAGCATAAGGTTGGTCTGCTACTCCGAGATCCAATGGGTAAATTGGATCTCACTCGTAGCTTCAGGGGAACCGAGGACCGAGAGTCTGAGATCGGGGAAGCAAGACGATTAGACCGCCGGGCTCGGAGAATTTATATTCCGCTTTTGTATTTACTTTTGGAACAATAGGATGACTGTATTATCCATACTATGTTACAATATGGTTTATATTTGAATATGTATCAGTTACTCTTTCGCTCCAATGCTCTACTCTGATTGAAAAAAAAATCCGCTTTAAAATGAGATGTTACATTTTTGGTATCATGGCATTCATTCTCGGCATGAATTTTTTGGTGCCGAAGGCTAGGCTAGTCTACGTGGGTGTGCCATTTAGTCGCCGTGAACTCGGTGAGGCCCCCATGGTAGACACTTACCTGTCCATCCTGCTCGGTTAACGGAGTTAGGTTCTCAAGCCTTTTAAACTTTGAGCACATTTTGAAAATGAGTACTCTACTTGTGATTCCTAAGCCAAGTCAAAAACTATCATGCCATCTGTGGCCGTTGTTCACCCGGGGATTGGATCAGATCCACCTTGTACTATTTTCCCCAAACCCGTTTCTGGGCAAGGTTCATAAATGAGCTGTTAGACGAGGGACCCATTCTGGGTGTCCGTATCTATCTCCGTTACGTAAAGTGTATGGTTCGCCAACACATGTAGCCAGGGAACATCGCCGAAGAAAGTCAGAAGACTAGTAGAAGCTAGCTAGTATAGTATAGTGTGTGTAAAACCTCTCTAAAACCCTGAGGGGATGTAGAATATTTTGAATAAAGGGGCTGTAATATATTATATTACGATATAACAAACTACTAAGTTGAATACATATTGTACAAATTTGACGCGATATATATATGAGTGTTCTTGGTACCAATTGTTGTGCTATTTCTAATATTTATATCTCGTTATGACTAAATAAAGGAAAAGTTAAAATATGGCTAACATAAGAGGTGCTGTGCACCTAGAGATAGAGGTAGAGGCCGAGGACGAGGCCGAGTAGTAAGAGGAGGCGCATAAACCTCGATGAGAGCAATACTCCGAAATGGGACTTAGACCAAGAGAACCAACCCGAGCAAAATCAACTACCAAACCAACGTAACGATATACTGGAGGAGATGCGACAAACTTTGCAAGAGCAGAGAGCTCTTATCGATGCACTTATGGTAAAAAGACAGGAAAGACAAAGACAACATGAAGAGCGAGATAATGAAGAAGAAGAAGAAGACGAAGAGGATGATGACAATCAAAGTGAGGAATATGCCGAGGAATCCGATAGATCCCAATCACCTCCACGACGAGGAAGAAGGAAAGGACCATGCAAAGCCGGGTCAACCAGCTTCGCAAGCTCAAGCCACCCGGTTCGTGGAAAGAATGAATTAGCCGAGGATTGGCTTCTAAGTCTCTGACAAGATTTTTGAAGTCATTGAATGCCCGACAATCGAAAGGCTCGCTTGGCAATCTATAAACTTGAAGGCGATGCACACCGATGGTGGAAGAGCGTTTCCACAACCCTACAGACCGAGATTGCCCCTGTTACTTGGGAGACATTTCTTGGAGAAATTCAACGAGCAATATTTCCTCCCTCGATTCGGTGTAATTAAGGAGAAGGAATTTCTTCACATACACAAGAAGGCAATGAAGAATCATTTGATGACTACTTCGCCGATTCACCAACCTATCGCGATACTCTTCATATCTAAAAAGCAATGACAATGAAAGCCGGAAGGCTAACAAAGTTGTTGTATGGATCAAGTATGATATAAAGGCGAGACTAGTATCTCAAATGTTTCTCGACATGGCCCAAGTCGTAGAATCTTGTCGATTGACCGAGCGCAACTTCAAAGAACTCGCGCGCAGATTCCGAGCCTTGAGGGAAAATGTCGGTCGCGCTGGGTCTAACCGCGGAGGTTCCTCACGTAAAAGGAAGGCACCTGAACAATAACCAAGGTGGTAACAAGAGGCCGTACTCAAGTCGGGCAACAAACTATCCTTGACACTCGGATCCCAAACATGTCCAAATGCAAGAAGTACCATCCGGGAACCAACCGTGATGGGAAGCAAACCTCCGCTTAAGATGTCGAAGCCTCGGACATTACAGCCGAGACTGTCCCGAGAAGGCCGGCAGAGGCGAGACGTCGCAGCGCGGGCCGGATTTTTTTGTTAACAAATACGGAGGCGTAAAATCCCCGTGAGATGGTCCAAGGTACAATTTACCTAAATGGGAATCTATTGCATTGTATGATTCGGTGCTAGTCATTCATTTATTTCCTATGATTGTGCAAGTCGCTTAGGATGCATGCCTAGATTACCATATGATCTCGGTAGTGTCTACACCATTGGGTGTAAAATCTTTAGTTTTTGATGCATGCTTTGATTGTACTGTGAATGTGGATGGGCGAGTTTCAAAAGTAGACCTTATCCGATTACCACTTCATGGCATCGACGTTATATTCGGTTTAAATTGCTGCAACCCGCAAACGTGCAATGATCGACTATGGTAGCAAGAGGATATCATTTCCGATTCACCTAGCGGAGATAAGGTTAATGTGAGCCTGAGGATCTCACCGAGCTACCTCCTATCCGAGAAGTGGAGTTCACGATTGAATTGATTCCCGGCACAGATCAATATCAAAGGCGCCGTATCGTATGGCAACGAACGAGATGCAAGAGTTGAAGAAGCAACTAGAAGAATTTTTGGCTAAGGGGTTCATCTCGACCAGCCAGATCACCACGGGAGCCCTGTACTGTTCGTGAAAAAGAAAGACTGGGAGATTTCGACTCAGACGACTACCGTGAATTGAACAAAGTAACAAAGAAAAAACAAATACCCACTTCCCCGATTGATGATCTTTTTGAATAAGTTATCCGGTTCTACTCGTCTTTTCAAATTGATCTACGATCTGGATACCATCGCTATGAGTTAAAGATGGTGATATTCCCAAGACAAATTTTCAGACCGTGCACTGGCATTACGAATTCCTTGTAATGCCTTTCGATTAACAAATGCACCTCGCTGTATTCATGGATTACATGAACCGGATTTTCCGTCAACACGACAAGTATTGTGCATACTTCGTGAAAAGAAACTCTATGCTAAGCTGAGCAAATGCAAATTTTGGCTTCCGTGGTTAGATTTCCGGGCCATGTTATATCAAGCCGCGGAGTTGCAGCTGATCCGTGCAAGGCGGAAGCGCCTCGACTCGGAAGAGGCCAGAGACGGTGACGGAGATACGCAGCTCGGGTTCGGCGGCGTACACCGCATATTCATACTGGATTTCTCACGTCTTGCCCTACCATTGACAAAGATTACGAGGAAAACCAACCCTTTGTATGGGATGATGATTGTGGAGAGGAGCTTCCACGAACCGAGGGAGAGGTTGACTACAAGACCGGTATTAATTATCCTGCATCCTGGTGAGACTTATGTTGTCTATAGTGATGCCAATGGGCATGGATTGGGATGTGTCCTAATGCAACAGGCGAGTGGTGGCTTATGCCTCTCGCGTCACCGAAGCCTCACGAGTTAAATTACTACCCTACACACGATTTAGAGCTTGCGGCTATCGTGGTTTGCTTTGAAGATATGGAGGCATTATCTGCAAAGGTGACCGTAGAACCTGTGACCGTGACCACAAAATCCTCAAGTACCTTTTCGATCAAAGAGAACTTAATATGAGACAAAGTCGATGGATGGAGTTGCCGAAAGACTACAACCCGGGAGATCAAGTATCATCCGGTAAAGCAAACGTTGTTGCGTATGCTCTAAGCGTAAATTGCTTCGAGGATTTCGTAGATCCGAATCTATCAAATCAAATATGCGTGGGTCTCAACACACCAAACGATGCCTATCTTGCAACTCTCCTTGTGAGTCAAGGGAATACGATCTACTTAGACGAAGTTGTGGAGGCTCAAAAGCAAGATGATTGGGCATTGCAATGCGGAGAAGATCTCTCGAGGCTGAAACCCAAGATCATGACCTATCACGTGATGGTTTGGTCGTGCACAAGAAACGAATCTACATACCGCCGCTGATGAATTAAGCTGAGGGTACCGGATAAGGCTCATAAGAGTAAATACACTCTACATCCGTGCATGGTCAAGATGTACCGAGTATGAAATCCGAACTTTGGTGGCCCGGTCAAGAAAGATGTTAGCTCAATACGTGGCCGATGCTTGACCCGTCAAAAAGTGAAGATTGAACATCGTCGACCCCTAGTCTTTTGCAAGGATTAGAATTATTACGGAATGGAAATGGGAGAATATAACCATGGATTTTGTGGTGGGTTTACCTAAGATCAGAATCACGATACAATCCGGGTGGTTGTTGACCGATTAACTAAGTCAAGACATTTCATTCTCATCAATATCCATTACTCTCCGAACGACATGAGATTTATATCAAAGAGGTCGTGGAGACTACACTGAGTCCCTAAGAGTATTATCTCCGACGGATGCGCGATTCCAATCCCGTTTCTGGCAGGAAATACACGAAGGTATGGGTACAAAGTCGAAGTTCGCCGCTTATCACCCTGACCGATGGTCAATCCGAGCGAACGATACAAACGCTCGGAGGATATGTTGCGAGCATGTGCCCTAGATTTCAAAGGAAGTTGGGATCGACATCTTTCGCTAGCGGAATTTTCTTATAACAAATGCTACTATGCAAGTATACAAATGGCCCCGTTAGAGGCATTGTATGGGCGGAAGTGTCAATCACCGCTTTGCTGGAAAAAATCTTCTGAAAGGCAATTACTTGGGCCTGATATGATAACCATTCAAAATTTTGGCCGAACGAGGACCAAGAGCTTATCGATAGCCTTACCCCGAACCTGAGTAATCTCCACGACGTTTCCACGTGCCACAATTGAAGAAATATCAACCAAACCATGATCATGTCATCGAGTACGAGGACGTTGAAGTACGGCATGATAATACCTTCTTAGTTGAGCTGAGCAAATTCTCGAACACCAGAGAAACGGCTAGAAACAAGACCATACCGATAGTGAAGGTAGTCTGGAAGGGTTTGTCACCCGAAGAGACAACTTGGGAAACAAGTGAGAGATATGAAGGAAAAATACCCGGAGTTCATGGCCTGGAGTTTAGTTACGATAGATTAAATTTCGGGCGCGAAATTTTGTTTAATCTGGGAGAAATGTAATACCCTGATAAATAAAATGGCCATTTCTAATAGGTGAATATGTGGTCTCACTTCGTGTTAAAAATATCATATTTATGAAGGAAAAATCTCTTGGAAATTAGGGAAAATGAATAAGGAGTCAAATGACAAAAATGCCCTTCAGAGCATATAATGACCTAAGGAAATTATGAAAATCCTAGAGGCAAAGAAAAATAATTATTAAAATTAAGAGAGTATAATGCCTCTAATTTTGGTAAACTCTATAATTAGTGGTTTATGGATAAAATTAGCATAAAATATATTTGCTAATTAATTGGAAAAGGTTAAGAAAATTAGATGAGATTAGGTAATTTTAAGCCTAAATCTAAGTATGGACCAATAGGAAAATTTGTAAAATAATTATATAAAATAAGTGTAATATAATATTTATTAATTAAAGAAAATAAAACAAAAATATGTGTGTGTGTGTGTCGACGCTTTGGGTGAAATGAGAGGATGGGAATTAATGGTTAAAAGACATGTAACTTATGGTTAAGGTGTAATCAAGTTGTAAAAGTAATTAGGATAAATGACCACCGATAGAAATTAAATCCTATCCAGAAAACCATGAACAAGGTTTCTAAAACCAGAGTATATTAGAAACAAGTGAATTTTTAGCTCGGAGTAGGTTACCTCCGAAGTTATTTCCGAAACCGAAAATGGATATACTAGACTGACAATGAATCTATCTGATGTTCAAAAAGCAAATCAGATAAATGAAAATCTATAGAAACCAAGCCATAACTTGAAATCCAAGAATGAGTTGGTAAACATCTGGCATATTATGAATCGGTGGATTTTGTCCCGAAGATGTTGTTACCCGGTGATTTTCGCAACTGAGAGGCGGATATCCAAAAATCTTAAGCGAAATAGGAGAGGTTCTCGGATGGGATCAAAATTTAGTTGATCCAAGTATTACGAAAGAGGAAGAAGAGATCTTCGTGGCTATGTTCCTGATTTTTGAGATTTTACAAGATTACGCGATTAGACACCGACGGGAACTTTATCCGTACAAGACCATAAAGTAGTGCATGGCATCATCATTGATGATGAAAATTCGCCAACTAAGGGGGAGGTCGGCAAGGGCATGTGGATGGCCAAGATTGTGCCACTTCAACAAAGTGCGATCCTACGGTCCGAATCCGTTTGGTAAAGCATGAATAGTGCACCGTTTTTGCCTATAAATAGGCCTTGCCTCTCATTTGAAAAATCACACCAAGAGCTCTAGCCTAGGCCGAAATTTGGAGCAGCAAGGAAGGAGGAAGAAGTCCGGGAAATTTGCGCGAAGCTCTTGGTAATTTCTTCTGGCCCTTAGTCTTAAGTTCTTTCGTAGTTATAGTAGAAGTGTTAGATCTTTAGTTTTTCTCAAGTATGATTTAGATATCATGTTTTAGGGTAGATATGATATTTATTTCAAAAATATATTGAGGAAAGAGATATGTCAAAAATTTTGGAGAAATAAAGTCAAAGTAGCGAAGCTCTAGCGAAATTTCGCCGACAGGGAATAGGCAAAATGGTAATTTGTACCTAAAATGCTCGTTATGATGTCAAATATTGACAAATGTGATATTATTCCTATAGGAAATCTTTGCTCACGAACCGCCGTCATACCGTCGCTCCGCCGCCCGACGTGCCGCTATTTTCCGTCAAAAGTACCGTTTCCATCAAACGTACTGTAAATTCACAACGAAGGTACGGACGCGCATCGTAACACTAATCATGTGTTGTTTAAATGCATATATGTGATAGATACGTTCGTAGACCGATATACAGACAGTTTTACACGGGTTATGGTCATAATAATGTCGTTATGTTTTCCTAGCGCTGAGGACACGAGTGGATATCGTGGCACTAGATCGGGGGAAGAAGACGATTAGACCGCCGGTCGGAGAATTTATATTCCGCTTTTGTATTTACTTTGGAACAAGTAGGATGACCGTATTATCCATACTATGTTACACTATGGTTTATATTTGAATATGTATCGCTTACTCTTTCGCTCCATTGCTCTACTCGATTGAACAAAAACATTTCCTCTTTAAAAAGGGATGTTACACAAAGAAACCGAAATGAGGAAATGAGGTGCCTCCGACTGGTTTAGTCGATTACACCATTAAAGCACAAAACGCAAAAACGTAAACGGGGTTCGCATAAACGCAAAAACGATAAAGTGGAAATTCGAAATGGAGATGAGAACATACCAAAATCGATGCAAATGACACTAGATTGAAGTTTCCTTCGCATCCCACCAACAGATTTAGCAAGGATTTGGAGAGAAAAACAGAGGGGAGAGGTTTGGGGCGGTTTAGTAGTCGATTAGGGTTCGCTTGCCGCGATTGGGGATTTTTAAAACCCTCTGCCACGATGTAATCAACTAAGCATTGTAGCTTAGTCGATTACATCGCGCGAAATTTAAAAAATAAGGCCTCGCGCTTTAGTCGATTACATTGTGGGGTGTAATCGACTAAACAGGACAGATTGAGAATATGTTTCCAAACAGGGAATTTTGGTAAGTAGTTATTTAATTAGGGGCAAATTGGTCAAAAGCCCAAAAGGGCATGTGAATATTCGCCACCACGTCATGATTCACATTTTGGCCCAAGTATGTGTGTTTTCTTTTTTAATTCACTAATGTTCAATGTATTCATATGTGTGTGTTTGTGTTGTGAAGCCTTCAAGTTTGATTTCCAGATATTATTTTGGCTCAATAAAGTTTCATTAACTCCAATTTGTGCTCAATTATTTGGAAATTTTCAAGAAATTAAACATTTGATTAATTTTTTGGGGTTAATTTCTATTTCATCCCATAAATGGTTTATTTGTTCAAAATATTTGAATGCTGATTTATTTTTATTTGCCATTTTAATTGTTTCAATAGGGAAAATTAATTTTGGCTATTTTTGCGTTATGGTAGTTAGCAAAAAAAAAAAAAAAACTTTTGGTATGTTATTTAATTACCTTAATATGTATGTAATTTTTGACAATTTTTTAACTATTTGAATTTTGCAAAATTGTATTTGAGTTGAAATATGTTGAAATTGATTTCTTAAACAATTTTAGATACATAAAATAATGGGAGAGTTAATTGTATCATTAAGAGGTGAGATAACATTATGAGATGTAATTGTTTAATTAAATTAATTTCAATTAAGAGCTAGTGTACATAAGGATAGAGCAAAGTCAAGGATTAATTACTTATAAACTATAGGACGAATTAAGAAATTATCATAAATGTCATTGCATTGTTTTATTGACTATAAAGTGATTCCCCATAATAGGGTAAGATGCTTCCATTCATTTTAGAGGAATAGTCTTCATTTTATTATCTTACTAGCATAAGCCATTATACCCCTATTCATGGATACTAAATATTAATTGAAAATATGTACATAAAGATTTGAACCAAATTTGGAAAAATAATGTGATCCTAAACGTGGGCTATCAAGCTATCAACTTCAAAGCCATAAAGTAATAGGTATATAGGGTTTAATGTGTCTATAATTAAAAAGCTTGATAGGAGACAGTAATGGATATAAACTTGCCATTGGTTGCAGTATGAGCCAGAATATATATGTATATGGTTATATGAAAAGGGTGCAAAGATAAATTTTGATTTGGAGTTAATGATGTTGTCTAAATATGTATATGAAGGTGTTGGAAGTAATGTAGAATTTATAAAGTTTGATGTCAAGCAAATAAAAATAAGGATGGTGAAAGATATTTCTCTAAATTTTTGAGGTTTATGGCTACAAGTGAATGTAATGTGAAAGCGTTGCAAATGTAAAACAATAATTTAGTAATGGCCTTGATTGGTCAAAGTGTGCTAGATGGTGTGAATAGTTATTGTGATGTTTTGAGTTAAATTGAAAGGTGGTTATTAGACTATTTTAAGGGTGATTAAAGGATCAAGGTGTTGGTAGAATGAAAGAGAATTATACAAATAAAGTAGATTTGAGAGTAAAGTAGATATAATATAGTAATATTTAATCAAGTGAATCGGTATTGTTATTGCCTTACATATGTGATTATGTAATTCCTACATCTCGTTATAGGCTTTTGTAGTGAATATTGTTGAAATGTCATGAATATCTGTCATACATATATTGTTTAGATAAGCATGAGGCTAACTGTTACTCGAAGTCGATGGGCATTGGACCCCGCCTTAACTAATAGTACATGTAATACCCTAAAAATCCGTATCAAAATATACCTATTGAAAATGGGTGAGTATGAGGTGAATATGAGGTTTCAAATATAAGTTATAATTATCTTATTTTCTAAGGAAAACACTATGGGATTTAAAGGGAATAAAGTGCCAAAATTACCAAAATGCCCCCTGGGCATAAGTGACCTAGAAAATATTATGAAAAATCCTAGGAGGCGTGAAATAATTATTAAAATTAGGAGAGTATATTGTCTCTAATTTTAGTAATTTAATAAAATATCACCTTGAAAAATTATAAGAAGGGAATCAAAAACTATTATAATGACCAAAATGCCCCCGTAAATGTTATTAAAATGCATATGGCATAGAATACTAATGTCAATGCAAAAGTTATGAGGTGAGAAGTAATTCTAATTGAGAAAATTATCAAAGATTAGTAAAGGATTAATTAAGTAATTATTGGCTAATTACTTAAGCATAAACGAAGGAAAATCCAAAGATAATTATGTAAGACTCCATAATTAGTGGTTTTTGGCTTAAAATTAGTAAAAACATATTTGCTAATTAATTGGAAATTTTTGAGAAAATAGATGAGATTAGGTATTTTTGAGCCTAAAAACAAGTATGGACCAATAGGAAAAAGTTATGAAAAATTATGTAAAAATAATTATTTAATTATATAATAATAATTAAATAATTAATTAAAAAATAAAATTATATATATATATATATATATATATATATATATATATATATATATATATATGGCTGCCGACACCTTTGGATAAAAAAGCAAAAAAAAAAAGAAAAAGAAAAGTATTAAATAATATATAAGAGTTGTAAAAATAATAAACTCTTATTTAATATTATTTAAAGTGAATAGTAAAAATATTTATAGGGAACGGATCCTCTCTAGAGGACCAGGAATAGGTTTTCCAAAGTCAAGGAAAAATATTGATCTTTGGATTTTTATCTTCCGTTAGACTTTTCTGAAAGTTAATTTAAGTTCTGGTAGAGCATTTTCCTAATAAAACAAAATAGGGAAAATGCGAGATAGGCACATTTTTAGGATTGAACAAAATAAATTCTAACTCAACATCCGGAAATGAGTTTGAAATTATCCGGACATATTTGGAATCGTGAATTTTTGTCCGTAAGTTGATGATTCCAGAAATTTGCTTCAGAACCTAGCACACTTTTCGAGGAACTTCGATCGACAGCTTGGAGCCCTATATGGAATCAAAATTTAGGTTAACTTGGACATTTCTAATGAGTGATAAGATGTCTTCAAAGTTGTAAATCCAGAATTTTGAGATTTTTCCAAGATTACGCGAATCGGGTACCGATCGGGGTATAAATGCTTCTAGAATACACAACTTGTCACACAAGTTGGTGACTCATGGGCAGCTGGACGTTTTGAGCTTTGTATGGTCAAGAATCATCCACATATAAACACTAAATTTTGTTGTTAATATTCAAGAAGGAGGAGTTGTGAAAAGACCAAAATACCCTTGCATTTTTCTATAAATAGGCAAGCAATCATTTGGAAATTTCACACCATTCTCTCTTGAGAATTTCAAAGTTAGAGAGAATTTTTAGAGAGAGGAGCTCTGGGAAATTTGCAATAAGCTCGGTAAGTTTTTCGGTACTTAAGCTTCCGTAGTTCTTTCGGTAGTTAGAGTAGAAATGCTATATTAGTATTTAATATTCAAAGTATGATTAGATATCATATGATAGGGTATTTTAGTCATTATTTCGAAAATCTTGGTGGGGTCAAGTTCTGGCAAAATTTTGGAAGATTAGAGTTAAAATAGCGAAGTGCTGGCGAAATTCCGCCAATTAGGGTCGGGGTAAAATGGTCATTTTGACTAAAAGTGTCCGTCGTAATGATAAATCCTTAACAAGTACGTTGTTATGTTGATAGGATATCCCTGATTACGTTTTGACCAACCGTCGTGCCGAATTACCGTAAAACGTCAACGAAGGTACGTCCGCGTACTGTAACATTAATCGATGTTTATGGTATGCATGTATGTGCTAGGTGTATTGTATGTGGTAGTTGTTAGCTCGTGATATGTTCATATACCGTTGGTATGCTTGCGGGGTATCGGATACGATTGCTAAGTGTGAAATGCTAGGTGTGAAACGATTGCTAGGTGTGAAACGACCGCTAGGCGTGACACGATCGCTAGGTGTGACACATTTGCCGTAGGGGTTATGTGTCATGGGATATGCTTGTTTGCCGTATGATTATCCGTAATGCATATGTTGTGTATGTAAATATGAGGTTAATCGCTACTCGAGATCCGGTGCGGATCTCGCTCTTAACATAGCGTGGCTCAAGGACCGAGGACCGAGGAAAGAGGGAAGCAAGAAGTTCAGGATCCACCAAGACTTTCGATGTTGTCCTTTACTTTTTGAAAACTCTCGGCTACTATACCGCTTCAGAATTCAGCCAGTGGGCATTTTATATCAATATATCGCTTACACTCTTGTTCCATTGCTCTACTCGATGAAAAAAATTATACCGCTTTTGGAAAACGGATGTTACAAGACAGAAAGGATCAAAGATCGAGAGAGTACCTGTAGATGGAGTCATGAAAAGGCACCGAAAACGGAGCCGTGAGGAGGCACTCGGTGAGACGGAAGCCCGAAGAAGTTTAACAGAGCCTACTCCCCGGCATGGATCTAATAAGGTTACTACGAACAGTTTGGTGCCGAAGGCAGGGCTAGTCTATGTGGGTCAGCCAATAAGTAGTCGGTAAGGCCCCCATGATAGACACCTACCTGGCTATTCTGTTTGGTTAATCGAGTTAGGTTCATTGCCCCAGTCTAGCTAAGGCTTGGTCTAGATTGTATAGTTACTTTTTGAGAAATGTAATTGTACAAAGCTTTGTATATTGTATCAAATGAATATTCCTTCGGATTTTCAATTTAACCAAATTATGTCGCATCATCATATGTCGGGCATTTTATATCAGCTACTCATTGTCCAATTGTTAGCTCATGCTCTCCGTTTCCGCAGACTCCGATGTAGCACCAAACTCGTTTTTTTCTAAAACCAAGTGTCAACCGACACAATTTGAAGTGTGCAATTTGGGGTGTTACATGTGGCGATACAAATCAAAGTCATAGACACTTATATGAGTACAAGGTGCTATATGAGTACAAGGTGCTAGATCGACCCACTATGAGAAAGCTGCATGGATTAAGTCATAAGCTTATCTCATGTATAACCGCGTTACAATGCCCTTTGACCTGAGATCATCATGGATTTCTACATGAGAGTCATTGATCTTTGACCTAGTCAAAAGTCACCTTTGACCGGGTGATGATAAAGGCTTCGATCAGGATTAATGGTTTTCATGCAGAGGAATGTGAATGATCAAGACGGAATTTGTCCCTCACATCTCGTAAAGAGATAATACTGGGCCCCTTGATGAATGAGTCTCGAGAAGTATATGGCTATACTACAATGGAAAGGAGTTTCCATTTCAATTGTTAGACTACTCAAGAATCGAGAAAGTAATGGTCAATAACAGAGGTTGACATTTTCCATGCCTCATCCTTGACCAACTTATAGCGTGACAAAAGGGACGTGACATGGTTGTATGATAGGTTGTATCGTATCAACGATCCCTATATGAATTAGGTATTTGCAATGTCTTGCTAGAGGTCGTTTGCGATTTGTGGGCTAGTATAGTATTGGCCCGTCGCCAATCTCATGGCCTCGCAGGTCACACATAAGAATAGCCCTACACAAGTAATAGTGTCCAGATTCGTTGAATCTTAAATATGTCCATGATTTAATGAATACATAATTTAATCTAGGATATATATATATTAGAAAATAATAATGATAATATTATATAGTATTTAATTTATTTGATAAATTAAATAACTAAAATAAATAGAGATGTCGTATCTAAAATTTAATTATCGAATAGAGATATCACATATCCGATTTAATTTGAATTGAGATATAGTATCTCGATTTAATTAAATAGACAGAATCATATTTCGTAATTTAATTTATAAAGATAAGTTAAATTAGTGTTTTTTAATTTGGATTAAATAATTAGATTAGATCTGTTGGACAAATTTAATTAATATATTATTTTAATCCAAATTTGAATTTCAAGATTAATTTTGAATATTTTAATACAGCCCAATTAGGGTTTGAGAAATTCTATTAAATGAAGATTTAGTCGTATTGAAATTAGACAGACGAGTTGCGAAAAGAAAACCCTATAGGAGAGACGGAGACGTAAAGCAAGAAGGCGCTAGCACGCGTCGTCTATGTTGGAGTGCTGTTCGATGTGGATACCGGCAGAGGGAGTGAATTCGTAGATTTGGCTCCCGTTGATCGAGTAGGACGCACACGATTTTGCAAAGGTATGGTTTCTAATGAACCCAATTTAAGCGTCGTTGATAGATCCTCTCTAGGATTCGTGAAATTTTAAATGGATGAAATCCTTCGCGTGTGTGTATGGATCCCTACAGATGATAATGAAACTTTCAAGATATATTTCATAAACTTTCATGTTGAGATGTGTTTTTGCATTTTGAAAATGTTCATATGCCAGCTTCTTTTTATTTGAAAAGGACTTTGTCAATAGATTGAATTTGAATGGAAGCTTTGATATATTGTTTGTGAACTTTCATACTAGGGTATTCTCGTTATAAAGTATTTGATACGAGCTATTATTATATTAAAAGAAGATCTTTTTATTGATTTTGATTAATTGACCACATATATGCTTGAAAACGTTTTTAAGAGGATTGAATACAAAACGCCGGTTACTATTAATAGTATTGTTAGCTAGTCCTTAGTGCACCATGGTTAATTTTGAGCTTGCTTGACATTTTGTGGGCACAACACTCACACTTGATATTTGTAAGCTTCATCCCCATGCTTGTTATTCATGGGTCTTGTACTTGCTCTTGTTTCTTGGCCTTGGGGCTGCACTTACTTGGTTACTTACTCGTAGACTATGTGTCCACACTTGAGTTCGTGGCTTTAAGTTGTGCTAATTAATTACGCTCATAGACTATATGTTCATGTTTGTTGTTTTGTTGTTTTGAAATCCTACGAATAGACGAGGTTTGATATTTGCCATTTTAAACCGATTCGTTATACGATTTTTTTCCTACTTTGTACTCAACTTTATTCAACCAATGATCTTTTATATAGTTTCTTTTACCTCTTTGATGGTATATTACAAGAATTGAATAGTATTATGATATTTTATTATTCAAAGTTAAATACATTAAAATGATTTCCTTCAAGATTCATTGAATTATATAATTGAGATGTTATTTACTAGAAAATATATTTTTGGCCCTTAAATATAATGTAGCTGATCTTGTAACTCCTCCTCTCGCTAATCATTGAGGGATTCTTCTGCCGATTTGAAGTTGAAGTGTCATTTGAATAATTCTAATTTAATGTAATGAAAACTTCCAAATTTATGTATGTAATTAGGAGCTCCACGTTGACCATAACTAGGATCCTCGCCTTATTATTGTTTTGTATAATTGTTGAACTGTGTTGATTTTGCTATTTATAGTTTTAGGAGGCTTCTTTAACTGGGAAGACTTTATAATGTGCAGTGTAAATATGTATATATTTAAGGTTTGAGGAATGTGGGTGTGTCACATCTCAATTTTGAGGTGTGATAACAAAAATCCAAACACCTAAGAACCACTACTAAGATTTACTGTACCACTTTCTCCAAAAAAATCAATCAAATCCAATCCAATCAAACTCAACAATATCAAATCAAACCTAGAAAAGATATCTTCAATCTCTTAAACAAATAAACAACCAGATTAAATCCTGAAAAAAAAAAAAAAGAGTTCATCCTTTGACTCGACTATGGAAGTTATGTTCGAAATCAAGGAAGAAGAAGAAGAGGTGATCTGGAGATGGGTGAAGAAGATGAAGCTACCAAGGATCCGGCCATCATCATACTTTGGAGGTCCAAGGCTTCAATAGACATGAAGACCATGAATTTGTAGAAAATCACAAGGTCCACATCCTCAAACAAAGTGAGCAAGCTTGAAATGGAGGAGATCGCTATCGATGTCTTGGCTTAGGGCTCCATCAATGAGGGGATGCAAAACATAGTGAGAGAAGTGGGCCATCTCTTTGCCCTTTGTAACATCCCATTTTCTAAAGCGGAATTTTTTTTTTTTTTTGCAATCAATCGTAGATGAGCAATGGAGCGTAAGAGTAATCGATCATAATATAACATGAACCATAGTGTAATAAAGTATTGATTACAGTAATCCTAAGGTTCGAAAGTAATCGATGTAAAGGAAAAGAAAGCGATAAGATAAAGATGACTTCTTCCGCAAGTCACTCCCGCCGCTTTCCCTGACATCAATTCGCGGTCCTCCGCACTGAAGCACAGCCGAGATTCAATTCACCGCATTGAATCTCGTGTAATCTGTTAACCTTATGCTCAAATAAAACAAGATATAGACAATGATATTCATGACATAACAAAGAACATCTCATCGAAGTGTGACACGCATGTAACATAAGCATGAAGCAAATATGTAAGGTCCTACACAACAACATTGTGACACGACATGTACATAAGCATAAAGCAAGACGTAAAGTCCTACACATATATAGCTCCGCACATTACTCGTGCCACGAACACGTGTCCTCAGCGCTAGGAAAACTCAAAGCGGTATTATCATGTCTTATAACCCGTACAAGGCTGTATGTAAAGCGGCGACCCTAAGCAGAGCCCCGATATATGAACGTATCTATGACACATATGTATATGAGAGCTATAGGATTAGTGTTACAGTACGCGTCCGTACCTTCGTTGATGTACGTAGATGTTTCTGGCGGAAACTGTACTTTCTGACGGAAAACAGCGGTTTGTCCGACAGCGGCACGTTGGACAGCGTAACGGCAACAAATTCAACGTTTCAGATATCCTATGAGAATAATGTCACTTCCATTAGTAATTTGACATTATAACTGGCATTTTAGGTAAAAATTACCATTTTGCCCCTATACCCTTACTTGGCGGAATTTCGCCAGCGCTTCCGCTACATAGGCTATTTTCTTCCCAAAATTTCGCCAGAACTTCGACGCATTTATGATTTTCGAAAATAATGACTAAAATAGCCCTCCCATATGATACCCAATCATACTCAAAATTTAAAGGCTATTACTACCCCTAACCTTTAAAAGAGCTATAAAAACTACAACTTTTCAGCGACTCGATCCCTACTATGTTTACACCTCGCATATTTTTCAACGCAAACAAGGCTCTAAAACATTTGTAGGAATCTTGTCACCTACTTTCTAAATCTAACTAACAATTCTACTAACTACTAAACTAAAAACTAAAGACCGAAAGACTTACCCGTTGAAGACTTTCCGACAATTCTACAGGGCTTACGCACAATTCCCCAGAGCTCCTTTCTCTTCTTTCTCAACCAAAAATTTCGGCCAAGAGAAGGAAGAAAAGGTGTGAGAATTATGAAGGAGGGGGGTATTTATAGGAAAAACAAGGGCCTTGTTTGGCAATTTCAAGGCTTTGTTTGGAAAATCAAGTTGTAATAACCCATTAATGCAACTTGTTCAAGAAGCCACTTCTTCTACACACACACACTCTTGGCCGAACCCTAGGGCTGATGTGGCAGCCCTCATTGGCCCAAAAGTGGTGACTTAGCTCACTTTATGCCCTAGATAACCGTTTTCCCGATCGGTACCCGATTCGCGTGATTTCGGAGAATTCACAAAATTCTGGATTTACAACTCGAAAACATGTTCTCACTTAGTAGAAATGTCCAAGTTAACCTTTATTTTGATTCCATATAGGCCTCCAACAGTCCAGTTGAAGTTTTCTCGAAAACGTGTCCGATCGCGTCCGTGTCTCGAATTCGTTTCGGAGATATCAATCTCTTCGAAATAATTCACTGATTCCAAATATGTCTAAATAAATTCAAACCCATTCCTAAATGTTGAGTTAGAATTTATTTTCCTCTTTTCCAAAATTATGCCTATATGCATTTTTCCCTATTTTGTTTTATTAGGAAAATGCACAAACGGCCTCGGAATTAACTTCCGAAGAGTCTAATGGAAGGTAAAATTCCACCGATCAATAATCTACTTTGATATTGATAATCCCATTCCTAGATCTCTAGATAGGGTCCGTTTCCTAACTTAAATATTACTATTCACATATTTTACTTTAATTAAATTATATTATTATAAAAATGTGCAAGTTGGCCACTTGCTTCTCTATTTCATTTTATTATTTTTTTTTTTATTATTCTTTGGCCCAAAATTTCGTTTTCCCCCTTTAATTAATTTAATAAATATTTATTTTTTATTTACTTAATTATTTAATGATTTATTTATTTAATTTTTCCAAAAATTCCAACAAAAATCCCTAATTGGTCCATTCTTGTATTTAGGCCTAAAAATACCTAAACTCAACTATTTTTCATAAAAATTTCCAATTAATTAGTAAATACATATTTACTAATTTTAAAACAAAAACCACCAATTTTAGGGTTTCATATAATTACTTGTGAATTTCCTTCACTCATGCTTAAGTAATTAGCCCAATATTACTTAATTACTTAATTATCATCACTTGATAATTTTCTTAATTACAATGTCTCATCATCTTCATATTATTGCATTAACCTTAGTATTTCCATGCCTTACATTATTCTATAATTTGTAAGGGTATTTTGGTCTTTTATTACTTTTGGCACATTCTTGTACAATTTCTCCAATTTCATAATTTATTAAATTATCATAATTAGAGATATTATACTCTCCTAATTCACTTGGTCATTTTATTGCCTTTTGGTATTTTTCCATAATTTCCTAAGTTGATTACCCTTTACAGGGTATTTTAGTCATTTTGGCACTTTGGCCCTTAAACTCCCTAATTTCTTACGGAAATTCTACTTAGAAAATAGACTATAATTATACAAGATCGGAGATTGAAATTTCACTTATCGAAATATCCAACTTTTATTTATAATATTCCGTATAAATATCCGGTATTACATTTCTCCCCCTTACACAAAATTTCGCCTCGAAATTTAATCTATACTAACTAAACTTCGGGCCATGAACTCGGGTACTTTTCCTTCATGTCACTCTCGGTTTCCCAAGTTGCCTCTTCGGGTGTTAAACCCTTCCGCACCACCTTCACTATCGAATAGTCTTATTTCGAGCCGTTTCTCCTTATGATCAATGATCCGTTCTCCGCTCAACTATGAAGGTATTATCATGCCGTACTTCAACGTCTTCGTACTCAATGACATGATCTCGGTCTCGGTTGGTATTTCTTCGTTGTGACACGTGGAAAACGTCGTGGAGATTACTCGGGTTCGGGGTAAAGCTATCGATAAGCTACTTCTCCTCGCTTAGCCAAAATCTCAAATGGTCCCACATACCGTGGACTCGGTTTCTTCCTCTTAAGCGTTCGCCGACACCGATTCACGGAGATAACTTTAGAAATACATGGTCGCCGACATAAAACGTCGAGGTCTCCTCCTTTGTCCGCATAGCTCTTCCGTCTACTATGTGCGGCTAGGAGTCTCTTCTTGATCAATGCGATCTGCTCGGAGGTTTGTTCAAGCATATCCGCCCAAGTAATTGCTTTTCATGAATCTGTCCAAGATAATGGTGATTGACACTTCCGCCCATACAATGCCTCGAACGGGGCCATTTGTATACTAGCATGATAACCGTTGTTATATGCAAACTCGCCTAGCGAAAGATGTTGATCCCAACTTCCTTTGAAATCAAGGGCACATGCTCGCAAAGCATATCCTCCAATGTCTCGAATCGTCCTTTCAGATTGACTGTCGGTTTGAGGGTGATAAGCCGAACCGAACCTCACTTAGTCCCCATACCTTCGTGTAACGCTTGCCGAAACGGGATTTGAAACGCGTGTCCCGATCGTGAGACAATGCTCTTAGGAATACCATGCAATCTCACTATCTCTTTGATATAAATCCCGCCAATCGTCCGGAGAATAGTGGATACCGATGGGAATGAAGTGTGCCGACTTGGTTAATCTGTCAACAACTACCCAAATCGTATCATGATTCCCGATTTTGGGCAGACCTACCACAAAATCCATGGTTATGTTCTCCCATTTCCATTCCGGCACTCTAGTCCTTGCAAAAGACCGGGGGTCGACGGTGTTCAATCTTCACCTTCGACGGGTCAAGCACTTGGCCACGTACTCGTAACGTCTTTCTTCATTCCGGCCACCAAAGTTCGGACTTCATACTCTGGTACATCTTGACCATGCACGGATGCAGAGTGTATTTACTCTTGTGAGCCTCATCCATTATCTTCCGCCTTAATTCATCAACCGGCGTACATAGATTCGCTTCTTGTACCCGACCAAACCACTAAGTGATAGGTCATGGTCTTGGGTCTCACCTCGAGAGATTTTCTCACGTATCTCTTTTGCCCAATCATCTTCTTTGCTGAGCTTTCTCAACTTCATCTCTCGATCATACTCCCTTGACTAACAAGAAGAGTTGCAAGATAGGCATCAGCTGGTGCATGAAGACCCATGCAGACTTGATTGGATAGATTCAGATCTCTGAAATCTTCCAACAATTTCTGTTCTTGTATCATCATATATGCCACCTGCACCGTCTTTCTACTAAGAGCATCAGCAACGACGTTTGCTTTACCCGGATGATACTTGATCTCCAAGGTGTAGTCTTTAATCAACTCCATCCAACGACGTTGTCTCATGTTGAGTTCTCGTTGATCGAACAAGTATTTCAAACTTTTGTGATCACAATACACTTCTACGGTTACACCGTACAAGTAATGCCTCCATATCTTCAAAGCGAACACGATAGCCGCGGCTCTAGATCGTGTGTAGGATAGTTTAACTCGTGAGGCTTCACCGACGAGAGGCATAAGCCACCACTCGCCCCTGTTGCATCAGACACATCCCAACCCTTGCCCACTGGCATCACTGTAAACAACATACTTTTCATCTGGATGCGGGATGATTAACACCGGTGCCGTAGTCAATCTCTCTCTCGCTCGAAAGCTCTCCTCACGCTCATCTCCCCATACAAAGGGTTGATTCTTCCTCGTAAGCTTTGTCAATGGAAGGGCTAGACGCGAGAAATCCCGTATGAATCTGCGGTAGTATCCCGCTGTACCAAGAAAACTACGGATCTCCGTCACAGGTCTCGGCCGTTTCCACCCGTAACTGCATCTACCTTGCTTGGATCAACCGCAACTCCGTCGCTAGATATAACATGGCCCAGAAATTTCACTTAAGCAGCCAAAATTCGCATTTGCTCGCTTTAGCATATAGTTGCTTCTCCCCGAGTATGCTTAACACCTTCGCAGATGTTCTTCGTGCTTTTCTTTGCTCTTAGAATAGATGAGAATGTCATCAATAAACACCACCACAAATTGGTCTAGGTGTTGTCGGAAGATACGGTTCATGTAATCCATGAATACCGCAGGTGCATTTGTCAATCCGAAGGGCATCACAAGGAATTCATAATGCCCGTACCTGGTCCGGAAAGCTGTCTTGGAAATATCACCATCTTTAACTCGCAACCGATGATATCCCGAACGCAGATCAATTTTGAGAAGACAGTGGAACCAGATAAATGATCCAAAAGATCATCAATCCGGGGAAGTGGGTACTTGTTTTTGACCGTTACTTTGTTCAATTCACGGTAGTCAATGCAGAGTCGGAAGCTTCCATCCTTCTTCTTTACAAACAACACTGGGGCTCCCCACGGTGATACACTGGGTCGAATGAACCCTTTCTTCAAAAGCTCTTCTAGCTGCTTCTTCAACTCCTGCATCTCGTTAGGAGCCATACGATACGGCGCCTTTGATATTGACTCTGTACCGTGCATCAAATCAATATTGAACTCCACTTTCGGATAGGAGGTAACTCGGTGAGATCCTCCGAAATACATCGGAAAATCATTCACCACGGGGATATCCTGGAGTGAAAGATCGCCTTCGCTTTTGATCGAAAAGAATACCATGTAGGCATGGCATCCTTGCTTCACGCATCGATCAGCCGTAGCGGAGAGAAAGTTCGAGCTCACTTCAACTTTTTCTCCGGAAATGATATCTTCTTCTTGCCACGTCGATCATCGCACCGTTGGCCGTCGCCCAATTTAGACCGAGTATGACGTCGATGCCGTGAAGAGGTAGACGGATAAGGTCCACTTTAGAAACTCGTCCATCCACGTTAGTAGTACAGTTCATACACACGTCAGAAGCTAAAGATTTTACACCCAATGGTGTAGATACTACAAGGTCAAAAGTAATCTATAGGCATGCATTCCTAAACGATTTGCACAAGGATTGGTACCAAGTCAAAATATATATATTCTTATTATGATATTTGTACAAACGTATTGACCTAATGTTTCGGTCACATCCTAGTACAAGCCAAAATATGTTACAAGGTTTTATTCCAACGTACTTTACAACCCCTCGGGTTTTCTAGATACACCCTATACTATACCGCCTTCTACTAGTCCTTCCACGACTCTCTTCAACCTGTTGATCCCCGACTACATGTGTTGGCGAACCATACATTTCGGATAACGAAGATAGATACGGACACCCCGGATGGGTCCTTCATCTAACAACTTTCATTTATTAATCTTGCCCGAGAAACGGGTTTGGGGAAAATAGTACGGGATGGATCTCGATCCAATCCTCGCCTATATATCTACTATAAACGGCTTGGAAATTTTTAACTAGGCTTAAGAACATTAGGTACTTTTCCTCAACAGTTCCGGTGTAGTCCTCGGCTTGCATGTAATAGGACTCTAACAACTGTGTCAATGCCCTATTATCATTCAGGACATAGTGATAGTCATCAGGACCGGCTATCTCATTATCAAGATCTTGGATTTCGGGGTAGTCGAAGTTGTCTCCTACCGAGGAATGGGTTGACCCAGCAGGGCTCCTTGGTTCGGGTATTGCGTCCATTTGAGGGCCGCTCGCTCTCGCTCGACCTCGGCCTCGCTCGGCCCTACCTCTTGGTGCTCCCAAAGACCTATCGCATTGCCATGTTTTAACTTTTCCTTTTATCAAATAACGGATAAGTGTTAGAAAAATAACACAACACATGGCATCATATATATTTTCATATTAGATGTAATGTACATGCTAACGTATACTACATCATCCAACTAAAGGCATACTAGCCATTGACTCTACCCTGAGTCAGGATCATATTTCGGTTTAGGGTCATCAGAAATATCAGGGTTTCGTCTTCGTCCCCCAGTCTGGAATTACGGATCTACGCGCGTTACGTCCTATTATTTCGGGATAGAAGATCTACGAATTTTTGTTTCTGTCCATCACTACCTATTACACTAGTGTCATATCAGTACTCATTTTCAAAAAGTGCTCAAAGTCAAAAGACTTAAGAATCTAACTCCGTTATCCGAACAGAATGGCCAGGTAAGTGTCTACCATGGGGCCTCACCGGTTAGCAAGGATCGATTGGCACACCCACGTAGACTAGCCTTGCCTTCGGCACCAAACCGTTCGTGGTAACATAGTTAAACACTTGCCAGAAAGATTGCTCTGATACCATAAAGTGTAACATCCCATTTTCTAAAGCGGAATTTTTTTTTTTTTGCAATCAATCAGATGAGCAATGGAGCGTAAGAGTAATCGATCATAATATAACATGAACCATAGTGTAATAAAGTATTGATTACGTGATCCTAAGGTTCGGAAAGTAATCGACGAAAGGAAAAGAAAGCGATAAGATAAAGATGACTTCTTCCGCAAGTCACTCCTGCCGCTTTCCCGGACATCAATTCGCGGTCCTCCTGCACTGAAAGCTACAGTGAGATTCAATTCACCGCATTGAATCTCGTGTAACGATTAACCTTATGCTCAAATAAAAAAGTATATAGACAATAGATATTCATGACATAACAAAGAACATCTCATCGAAGTGTGACACGTATGTAACATAAGCATGAAGCAAATATGTAAGGTCCTACACAACAACATTGTGACACGAGACGGTACATAAGCATAAAGCGTACGTAAAGTCCTACACAAATATAGCTCGCACATTACTCGTGCCACGAACACGTGTCCTCGGCGCTAGGAAAACTCAAAGCGGTATTATCATGTCTTATAACCCGTACAAGGTCAGTATGTAAAGCGGCGACCCTAAGCGAGCCCGGTATATGAACGTATCTATGACATATATGTATATGAGAGCTATAGGATTAGTGTTACAAGACGCGTCCGTACCTTCGTTGATGTACGTAGATGTTTCGGAATCGTACTTTCGACGGAAAACGGCGGCTTGTCCGACAATGCACGTTGGACAACGTAACGGCAACAAATTAGGATTTCGGATATCCTATGAGAATAATGTCACTTCCATTAGTAATTTGACATTATAATCGGCATTTTAGGTAAAAATTACCATTTTGCCCCTATACCCCTACTTGGCGGAATTTCGCCGGCGCTCCGCTACATAGGCTATTTTCTTCCCAAAATTTTGCCAGAACTTCGACGCATTTATGATTTTCGAAAATAAAGACTAAAATAGCCCTCCCATATGATACCCAATCATACTCAAAATTTAAAGGCTATTACTACCCCTAACCTTTAAAAGAGCTATAAAAACTACAACTTTTCAATGACTCGATCCCTACTATGTTTACACCTCGCATATTTTTCAACGCAAACAAGGCTCTAAAACATTTGTAGGAATCTTGTCACCTACTTTCTAAATCTAACTAACAATTCTACTAACTACTAAACTAAAAACTAAAGACCGAAAGACTTACCCGTTGAAGACTTTAGGACAATTCTACAGAGCCACGCACAATTCCCCAGAGCTCCTTTCTCTTCTTTCTCAACCAAAAATTTCGGCCAAGAGAAGGAAGAAAAGGTGTGAGAATTATGAAGGAGGGGGTATTTATAGGAAAAACAAGGGCCTTGTTTGGCAAATTCAAGGCTTTGTTTGGAAAATCAAGTTGTAATAACCCATTAATGCAACTTGTTCAAGAAGCCACTTCTTCTACACACACACACTCTTGGCCGAACCCTAGGGCTGATGTGGCAGCCCCCATTGGCCCAAAAGTGGTGACTTAGCTCACTTTATGCCCGGTATAACCGTTTTTCCCGATCGGTACCCGATTCGCGTGATTTCGGAGAATTCACAAAATTCTGGATTTAAAACTCTGAAAACATGTTCTCACTTAGTAGAAATGTCCAAGTTAACCTTTATTTTGATTCCATATAGGCCTCCAGCAGTCCAGTTGAAGTTTTCTCGAAAACGTGTCCGATCGCGTCCGGTGTCGAATTGTTTTCGGAGATATCAATCTCTTCGAAATAATTCACCGATTCCAAATATGTCTAAATAAATTCAAACCCATTCCTAAATGTTGAGTTAGAATTTATTTTCCTCTTTTCCAAAATTATGCCTATATGCATTTTTCCCTATTTTGTTTTATTAGGAAAATGCACAAACTACTCGGAATTAACTTTCTAAGAGTCTAATGGAAGGTAAAATTCCACCGATCAATAATCTACTTTGATATTGATAATCCCATTCCTAGATCTCTAGATAGGGTCCGTTTCCTAACTTAAATATTACTATTCACATATTTTACTTTAATTAAATTATATTATTATAAAAATGTGCAAGTTGGCCACTTGCTTCTCTATTTCATTTTATTATTTTTTTTTTATTATTCTTTGGCCCAAAATTTCGTTTTCCCCTTTAATTAATTTAATAAATATTTATTTTTTATTTACTTAATTATTTAATGATTTATTTATTTAATTTTTCCAAAAATTCCAACAAAAATCCCTAATTGGTCCATTCTTGTATTTAGGCCTAAAAATACCTAAACTCAACTATTTTTAATAAAATTTCCAATTAATTAGTAAATACATATTTACTAATTTTAAAACAAAAACCACCAATTTTAGGGTTTCATATAATTACTTGTGAATTTCCTTCACTCATGCTTAAGTAATTAGCCCAATATTACTTAATTACTTAATTATCATCACTTGATAATTTTCTTAATTACAATGTCTCATTATCTTCATATTATTGCATTAACCTTAGTATTTCCATGCCTACATTATTCTATAATTTGTAAGGGTATTTTGGTCTTTTATTACTTTTGGCACATTCTTGTACAATTTCTCCAATTTCATAATTTATCAAATTACCGTAATTAGAGATATTATACTCTTCTAATTCACTTGGTCATTTTACTGCCTTCTGGTATTTTTTTATAAATTTCCTAAGTTGATTACCCTTTACAGGGGTATTTTAGTCATTTTGGCACTTTGGCCCTTAAACTCCCTTATTTCTTGCAGAAATTCTACTTAGAAAATAGACTGTAATTATACAAGATCGGAGATTGAAATTTCACTTATCGAAATATCCAACTTTTATTTATAATATTCCGTATAAATATCCGGTATTACATTTCTCCCCTTACACAAAATTTCGCCTCGAAATTTAATCTATACTAACTAAACTTCGGGCCATGAACTCGGGTACTTTTCCTTCATGTCATTCTCGGTTTCCCAAGTTGCCTCTTCGGGTGTTAAACCCTTCCGCACCACCTTCACTATCGAATAGTCTTATTTCGAGCCGTTTCTCCTTATGATCAATGATCCGTTCGGCTCAACTATGAAGGTATTATCATGCCGTACTTCAACGTCTTCGTACTCAATGACATGATCTCGGTCCGGTTGGTATTTCTTCGCCAGACACATGGAAAACGTCGTGGAGATTACTCAGTTCGGGGTAAAGCTATCTCGATAAGCTACTTCTCCTCGCTTAGCCAAAATCTCAAATGGTCCCACATACCGTGGACTCGGTTTCTTCCTCTTAAGCGTTCGCCGACACCGATTCACGGAGATAACTTTAGAAATACATGGTCGCCGACATAAAACGTCGAGGTCTCCTCCTTTTGTCCGCATAGCTCTTCTCGTCTACTATGTGCGGCTAGGAGTCTCTTCTTGATCAATGCGATCTCGCTCGAGGTTTGTTCAAGCATATCCGCCCAAGTAATTGCTTTTCGACGAATCTGTCAAAGATAATGGTGATTGACACTTCCGCCCATACAATGCCTCGAACGGGCCATTTGTATACTAGCATGATAATCTGTTGTTATATGCAAACTCGCCTAGCGAAAGATGTTGATCCCAACTTCCTTTGAAATCAAGGGCACATGCTCGCAAAGATATCCTCCACTGCTCGAATCGTCCTTTCGTATTGACTGTCGGCTTGAGGGTGATAAGCCGAACCGAACCTCGCCTTAGTCCCCATACCTTCGTGTAACGCTTGCCGAAACGGGATTTGAAACGCGTGTCCCGATCGAGACAATGCTCTTAGGAATACCATGCAATCTCACTATCTCTTTGATATAAATCCCCGCCAATCGTTCGGAGAATAGTGGATACCGATGGGAATGAAGTGTGCCGACTTGGTTAATCTGTCAACAACTACCCAAATCGTATCATGATTCCCGATTTTGGGCAGACCTACCACAAAATCCATGGTTATGTTCTCCCATTTCCATTCCTAAGACTCTAGTCCTTGCAAAAGACCGGGTGGATGCAGAGTGTATTTACTCTTGTGAGCCTCATCCATTATCTTCCGCCTTAATTCATCAACTGGCGGTACATAGATTCGCTTCTTGTACCTGACCAAACCACTAAGTGATAGGTCATGGTCTTGGGTCTCACCTCGAGAGATTTTCTCACGTATCTCTTTTGCCCAATCATCTTGCCGCTTTGAGCTTTCTCAACTTCATCTCTCGATCATACTCCCTTGACTAACAAGAAGAGTTGCAAGATAGGCATCACCTGGTGCATGAAGACCCATGCAGACTTGATTGGATAGATTCGGATCTCGAAATCTTCCAACAATTTCTCGTTCTTGTATCATCATATATGCCACCTGCACCGTCTTTCTACTAAGAGCATCAGCAACGACGTTTGCTTTACCCTGATGATACTTGATCTCCAAGGTGTAGTCTTTAATCAACTCCATCCAACGACGTTGTCTCATGTTGAGTTCTCGTTGATCGAACAAGTATTTCAAACTTTTGTGATCACAATACACTTCTACGGTTACACCGTACAAGTAATGCCTCCATATCTTCAAAGCGAACACGATAGCCGCCAGCTCTAGATCGTGTGTAGGATAGTTCAACTCGTGAGGCTGACGAGAGGCATAAGCCACCACTCGCCTCGTTGCATCGGGACACATCCCAACCCTTGCCCACCGGCATCACCGTAAACAACATACTTTTCATCCGGATCCGGGATGATTAACACCGGTGCCGTAGTCAATCTCTCTCTCGGTTCGAAAGCTCTCCTACGCTCATCTCCCATAAAAGGGTTGATTCTTCCTCGTAAGCTTTGTCAATGGAAGGGCTAGACGCGAGAAATCCCGTATGAATCTGCGGTAGTATCCCGCCGCACCAAGAAAACTACGGATCTCCGTCGCGGTCCGGCCGTTTCCACCCGTAACCGCATCTACCTTGCTTGGATCAACCGCAACTCCGTCGCTAGATATAACATGGCCCGAAATTTCACTTCCTAAGCCCAAAATTCGCATTTGCTCGCTTTAGCATATAGTTGCTTCTCCCGAGTATGCTTAACACCTTCCTCGATGTTCTTCGTGCTCCTCTTTGCTCTTGGAATAGATGAGAATGTCATCAATAAACACCACCACAAATTGGTCTAGGTGTTGTCTCAAGATACGGTTCATGTAATCCATGAATACCGCAGTGCATTTGTCAATCCGAAGGGCATCACAAGGAATTCATAATGCCCGTACACTGTCCCGAAAGCCGTCTTGGAAATATCACCATCTTTAACTCGCAACCGATGATATCCCGAACGCAGATCAATTTTGGAGAAGACAAGTGGAACCGGATAACCGATCCAAAAGATCATCAATCCGGGAAGTGGGTACTTGTTTTTGACCGTTACTTTGTTCAATTCACGGTAGTCAATGCGAGTCGGAAGCTTCCATCCTTCTTCTTTACAAACAACACTTTGGGGCTCCCCACGGTGATACACCGGGTCGAATGAACCCTTTCTTCAAAAGCTCTTCTAGCCGCTTCTTCAACTCCCGCATCTCGTTAGGAGCCATACGATACGGCGCTTTGATATTGACCCTGTACCTGCATCAAATCAATATTGAACTCCACTTCTGATAGGAGGTAACTCGTGAGATCCTCCGAAATACATCGGAAAATCATTCACCACAGGATATCCTGGAGTGAAAGATCGCCGCTTTGATCGAAAAGAATACCATGTAGGCATGGCATCCTTGCTTCACGCACCGATCGCTTCGTAGCGGAGAGAAAGTTCAGCTCACTTCAACTTTTCTCCGGGAATGATATCTTCTTCTTGCCACGCCGATCATCGCACCGTTGGCCGTCGCCCAATTTAGACCGAGTATGACGTCGATGCCGTGAAGAGGTAGACGGATAAGGTCCACTTTAGAAACTCGTCCATCCACGTTAGTAGTACAATTCATACACGCGTCGAAGTTAAAGATTTTACACCCAATGGTGTAGATACTACAAGGTCAAAGGGTAATCTATAGGCATGCATTCCTAAACGATTTGCACAAGGATTGGTACCAAGTCAAAATATATATATTCTTATTATGATATTTGTACAAACGTATTGACCTAATGTTTGGTCACATCCTAGTACAAGCCAAAATATGTTACAAGGTTTTATTCCAACGTACTTTACAACCCCTCGGGTTTTCTAGATACACCCTATACTATACCAGCTTCTACTAGTCCTTCCACAGCTCTCTTCAACTGTTGATCCCCAGCTACATGTGTTGGCGAACCATACACTTCAGATAACGAAGATAGATACGGACACCCCGGATGGGTCCTTCATCTAACAGCTCATTTATTAATCTTGCCCAGAAACGGGTTTGGGGAAAATAGTACAGATGGATCTGATCCAATCCTCGCCTATATATCGGCCATAAACGGCTTGGAAATTTTTAACTAGGCTTAAGAACATTAGGTACTTTTCCTCAACAGTTCCGGTGTAGTCCTCGGCTTGCATGTAATAGGACTCTAACAACTGTGTCAATGCCCTATTATCATTCAGGACATAGTGATAGTCATCAGGCTCCTACCGAGGAATGGGTTGACCCCGCAGGCTCCTTGGTTCGGGTATTGCGTCCATTTGAGGCTGCTCGCCGCCTCGACCTCGGCCTCTGCCTCGCCCCTACCTCTTGGTGCTCCAAGACCTCTCGATGGCCATGTTCTAACTTTTCCTTTTATCAAATAACGGATAAGTGTTAGAAAATAACACAACACATGGCATCATATATATTTTCATATTAGATGTAATGTACATGCTAACGTATACTACATCATCCACTGGTTTATGACCAAAGTGGTTATATCGTATGTCCCCACGTTGTCGTCATCGATGAATGATCCGAGCCAACAGTTTCTCTCGGTTCTAAGGCATACTAGCCATTGACTCTACCCTAAGTCGATCATATTTCGGTTTGGGGTCATTAGAAATATCGTGGTTTCGTCTTCGTCCCGCCGTCTCTCGGAATTACGGATCTACGCGTGTTACGTCCTATTATTACGGGATAGAAGATCTACGACTTTTTGTTTCTGTCCATCACTACCTATTACACTAGTGTCATATCAGTACTCATTGTCAAAAAGTGCTCAAAGTCAAAAGACTTAAGAATCTAACTCCGTTATCCGAACAGAATGGCCTGTAAGTGTCTACCATGGGGCCTCACCGGTTAGCAAGGATCGATTGGCACACCCACGTAGACTAGCCTTGCCTTCGCACCAAACCGTTCGTGGTAACATAGTTAAACACTTGCCGAAAGATTGCTCGATACCATAAAGTGTAACATCCCATTTTCTAAAGCGGAATTTTTTTTTTTTTGCAATCAATCGTAGATGAGCAATGGAGCGTAAGAGTAATCGATCATAATATAACATGAACCATAGTGTAATAAAGTATTGATTACGGTAATCCTAAGGTTCGGAAAGTAATCGACGTAAAGGAAAAGAAAGCGATAAGATAAAGATGACTTCTTCCGCAAGTCACTCCCGCCGCTTTCCCTGACATCAATTCGCGGTCCTCCTGCACTGAAAGCTACAAATGAGATTCAATTCACCGCATTGAATCTCGTGTAACGGTTAACCTTATGCTCAAATAAAACAAGATATAGACAATAGATATTCATGACATAACAAAGAACATCTCATCGAAGTGTGACACGCATGTAACATAAGCATGAAGCAAATATGTAAGGTCCTACACAACAACATTGTGACACGTGCACAAGACATAAGCATAAAGCAAGACGTAAAGTCCTACACATATATAGCTCGCACATTACTCGTGCCACGAACACGTGTCCTCGCCGCTAGGAAAACTCAAAGCGGTATTATCATGTCTTATAACCCGTACAAGGTCAGTATGTAAAGCGGCGACCCTAAGCGAGCCCCGGTATATGAACGTATCTATGACATATATGTATATGAGAGCTATAGGATTAGTGTTACAAGACGCGTCCGTACCTTCGTTGATGTACGTAGATGTTTTCGTGAAATCGTATTTTCGACGGAAAACACGGCTTGTCCGACAATGCACGTTGGACAACCGTAACGGCAACAAATTAGGATTTCGGATATCCTATGAGAATAATGTCACTTCCATTAGTAATTTGACATTATAACTGGCATTTTAGGTAAAAATTACCATTTTGCCCCTATACCCTTACTTGGCGGAATTTCGCCAGCGCTTCCGCTACATAGGCTATTTTCTTCCCAAAATTTCGCCAGAACTTCGACGCATTTATGATTTTCGAAAATAATGACTAAAATAGCCCTCCCATATGATACCCAATCATACTCAAAATTTAAAGGCTATTACTACCCCTAACCTTTAAAAGAGCTATAAAAACTACAACTTTTCAGCGACTCGATCCCTACTATGTTTACACCTCCGCATATTTTTTCAACGCAAACAAGGCTCTAAAACATTTGTAGGAATCTTGTCACCTACTTTCTAAATCTAACTAACAATTCTACTAACTACTAAACTAAAAACTAAAGACCGAAAGACTTACCCGTTGAAGACTTTCCGGACAATTCCACAGGGCTTCGCTGCACAATTCCCCCAGAGCTCCTTTCTCTTCTTTCTCAACCAAAAATTTCGGCCAAGAGAAGGAAGAAAAGGTGTGAGAATTATGAAGGAGGGGGGTATTTATAGGAAAAACAAGGGCCTTGTTTGGCAATTTCAAGGCTTTGTTTGGAAAATCAAGTTGTAATAACCCATTAATGCAACTTGTTCAAGAAGCCACTTCTTCTACACACACACACTCTTGGCCGAACCCTAGGGCTGATGTGGCAGCCCCTCATTGGCCCAAAAGTGGTGACTTAGCTCACTTTATGCCCGATATAACCGTTTTCCCGATCGGTACCCGATTCGCGTGATTTCGGAGAATTCACAAAATTCTGGATTTACAACTCGAAAACATGTTCTCACTTAGTAGAAATGTCCAAGTTAACCTTTATTTTGATTCCATATAGGCCTCCAACAACCAGTTGAAGTTTCTCGAAAACGTGTCCGATCGCGTCCGGTGTCGAATTGCGGAGATATCAATCTCTTCGAAATAATTCACTGATTCCAAATATGTCTAAATAAATTCAAACCCATTCCTAAATGTTGAGTTAGAATTTATTTTCCTCTTTTCCAAAATTATGCCTATATGCATTTTTCCCTATTTTGTTTTATTAGGAAAATGCACAAACGGCCTCGGAATTAACTTTCGGAAGAGTCTAATGGAAGGTAAAATTCCACTGATCAATAATCTACTTTGATATTGATAATCCCATTCCTAGATCTCTAGATAGGGTCCGTTTCCTAACTTAAATATTACTATTCACATATTTTACTTTAATTAAATTATATTATTATAAAAATGTGCAAGTTGGCCACTTGCTTCTCTATTTCATTTTATTATTTTTTTTTTTTATTCTTTGGCCCAAAATTTCGTTTTCCCCCTTTAATTAATTTAATAAATATTTATTTTTTATTTACTTAATTATTTAATGATTTATTTATTTAATTTTTCCAAAAATTCCAACAAAAATCCCTAATTGGTCCATTCTTGTATTTAGGCCTAAAAATACCTAAACTCAACTATTTTTCATAAAATTTCCAATTAATTAGTAAATACATATTTACTAATTTTAAAACAAAAACCACCAATTTTAGGGTTTCATATAATTACTTGTGAATTTCCTTCACTCATGCTTAAGTAATTAGCCCAATATTACTTAATTACTTAATTATCATCACTTGATAATTTTCTTAATTACAATGTCTCATCATCTTCATATTATTGCATTAACCTTAGGATTTCCATGCCTATTATTCTATAATTTGTAAGGGTATTTTGGTCTTTTATTACTTTTGGCACATTCTTGTACAATTTCTCCAATTTCATAATTTATTAAATTACCGTAATTAGAGATATTATACTCTCCTAATTCACTGGTCATTTTATTGCCTTTTGGTATTTTTTCCATAATTTCCTAAGTTGATTACCCTTTACAGGGTATTTTAATCATTTTGGCATTTTGGCCCTTAAACTCCCTAATTTCTTACAGAAATTCTACTTAGAAAATAGACTGTAATTATACAAGATCGGAGATTGAAATTTCACTTATCGAAATATCCAACTTTTATTTATAATATTCCGTATAAATATCCTAGTATTACACCCTTTGTAGCTTGTAATGCCTTCTATAGGGCTGTTCAAAAATACTCATTCCAGGTAAACATGGTCTAGCACAAAGAAACCTGATCTAGTCCAACCCTGAAAGAAGTAGCCCAAACAAATAAACGAGATTGACCATACCAACCCAGTCATCGGGCCAAATTGAGTTCCAGGCTAACCCTAAGGACCATTTAGTCCAGTCCAACCCGGCGTGTCATTATTTTTTAAAACACACACACATATAAATGATACTGCATTGTTTTGGCACCCGAGGAAACCTATGGTTTGTATTCTCCCATTTCCTTCACCTCAAATCCTCCTTCGTAAGGTTTGTATTCGTAGCTTCTATCACTCCATCTGATCCATACCCGCTGTTCATTTTTCCCCATTCCATTGTTCTACATCTCATGACTTTTAAACTAGTATATTGTTGAAAGGCTTTATCTTTTTTCCCTCGTAAAATGTTTTAACCAATTACAATGTTTCAAGATTTGGAAATTTTTCCCAATTGTTCGTCTTTTTCTGATTTCCATTACTGTTGTACAATAATATTATTGTGAATATTTGTCATCATCTCTCTATTTTCTTTCTTTGCCTCTTGGATGTAATCTGGTGTATGATATATGAGATGAACAACCGTGGTCTTCAATTCAAGATTCTAGTTGACTAGTTGAAGCTTCTTACTGTATTTGGATCCGTTTAATTTCTCTTCGTTTATTTCATAAGAAAATATGAATGGTCTTTCTCAGATTTTAACAACGAACCACATACATCATGACTCCTCAAGTTCATTGAAAAATACGGAACTCATATGTAAGGATGTGGTTCACATAAAGCAGTTACGAAGTTCAGATCTGTAGCCCGCTGAAGTGCAGAAACTGCTCAAGCAATTGGCTGATGAGAGGTTTCTAAGGATGCAAAACTAAGTTATCCTGGCGAAGTATCAGGAAATCTAAAGGCAATAGATGAGATTCTAAATTTTCTGAATTGGACTCTGCATCCTATTTTGTTACTCACTCTTAAAATGAAGTAAATATTAGATTTTAGAGATTCTCAAGTTTATACCATGCTGGAATAGTTAATTATGAATTTTTGATCATTTTTATGTTTGTGAGTGATGACGTTTATGCCAGGTGCCAATGGATGATGTTAAATGTATTAAGCTCATGTTTTCTATTCTACTAAGAATTGATTATTCATTTCGAATCTTGCATCAATTTTTCATTGGCTTACAGCTGACAACACTATTTGTCTGTGAAGTTTGATTATTTAAAGTCCATTTCATTGGGTGAAGAGGTCAAATATGTCATAATCTCTTGAAGTGTTCCTGATTCTAGAACTAAAACTCATTTGAATGGATTCTGTTTTGCAGATAGTTCATATTGTAATACCCTGAAATTCATGTTTATCATAAATATTATATTTTGATAATTAAAACCTATTAAATTAAGGAGAATATGTGGTCTCAAAATGTTGCAACTTATTTCTTTTGATTTAAGGAAATTCCTCTAGGAATTAGGAATAACCAAAGACCAAATGATACATATTAAAATGGAAGAGTATGTTGTCTCTAATTTTATGTAATTTATTTACTATAATTCTTGGGCAATTTCTCCTTGAATTTTAATAAATCAAAATCTAGTTTCTAATCTTCAATTAGGGATCATAAAATACCCTACAATTAATGTTATAACATCTAGTTTTAATATAACCAATGATAAGGCATAAGGGATTATGAAAAATAATTATGGTGATAAAGAATACTAAAAACAATTGTGAGGCAATTGAACTTTTATTAATTAAGTTAATTGCATAATTATTCACAATTAATATTAGGACAATTTAAAATACCATAAAGTATCATAATTAAGTATAATCTTAATTTAATCATAAGAGATGATAAAATGACATGGAAATACTTATTCCAATTAAAGAAAATTATCAACAACTAATGGGCAATTAAATTTGCAAACATTAAAATATTTATGTTAATTTTCGTAATTAATTAATTAATAATTAAAAATTCATAATTAAGAAATGTATAAGATGAATTATATAAATTCTCCTAACAAGTAAGCCTAATTGACCAACAAGGATGCATTAGAGACTATAACCAATGGATTAAGACACTAATCAAGCTTTATTAATCAACTTTGACAAGTCAATTAAGATCAATGGCCAAGATTAAGTCTAATAAAGCAAGATCCAAAGGCCTAAATTAATTCTATCATTTGAAAAGCCTTAATCCAAGTAAATAGCTATGAACCAATGACGATTAACTTCTAGAATAAAGCATAAAGCAAATCAAGAATGCATGGGGAGGGGAAGGCCACGGTTTCATGCTAGCTTGGGGCAAGAAGATGAGCCACAAAAACTTGGATATTTTCCTATTAGTACATGTTGCAAAAATTAAGTCAAGAATAAGGTACATAGTGTAAGAGATTTTTTTGCAAAAATGGAAGAGGATAGAATGGAGAGGAGGGGGGGATGGTTTTGAGTGTTTAATGGTGAGGATGAGTGTTTCAAAATTTGCTTTGATCCAAGGGTTGAAATTCAAGATGAATTAGGTTAGAAAGAATTGCCAAAATGTCATACCATTTTCCTATAAATAGGGGCCTTGAGTTCTTCATATTCTCACACCAAAGAAAGCTTAGTAATCTGAATATAGATTGAAGTGAGAGAGGAGGAGGAGCATGTTGAAGGAGTTAGAGCATTTACGTAAGTTCTTTAAGTTTGAGTTCTTAGATTCATAGATAGATTTTGCTTTGATCTTAAATATGCTAGAGTAATTTTATTTTCATGTTTTTATGGTTAAAAATAGCTTTATTTCGAAAAAATGATGAATAAAGTGTTAGAGTAAAATTTTGGAAGAGAAACATCAAAGTAACGAAGTTACGCGAAATTTTCGATTAGGCGATTTCTGGAGTCAACTTCTTTGAGGCTATCATTTTGTGTTCGAAATGATCTTTAAAAATCATGAAATTTTTCATGAACAAAGTAGACGTCCAGGGATTTTTAATTATATAAAATATGTAGCAATATGAGTTCTGTACAAGGAGATAAAATTCCTAAAGTTAGGCTACGTTTTTCTGGAGAAATTCGGGCAGAGGTTAAAGAACATTAAACTGGGAATGATATTTTAGATCTGGGCGAAAAACAGTATTTTTCATAAAAATTATACATGATAAGGATTCCAAGAAATTTTACGGAATCTCATTTCTATTTTTTTAGAATTATTTATGATTTTTCAAGGTTATGAAAAAAATATGGCCAGAAGTGATAAACCAGCGTTTTTACAAAATGAGGGTATATAAATTAAAAATAAAATTCACCAGGGGTAAAATAGTCATTAGTGGTCAAAATATATCTTAGATATTATTTATGGATTAATAAAGCGATATTACTATTATAGGCTATCCGAGAACGCATACCGATCAACGAACGTACCGCTATCACGACTCGAGTGCACGGACGCGCATCGTAACACTAACTCTAATGCTTCTTGTATACTTATATGTGATAGATAATTTCATAGACCGAGACTCTGTCTTGGATCACTGATTATACATTCAGCTTTACACGGGTTATAGTTTTGATAATACCGTTGAGTTTTCCTAGCGCTAAGGACACGAGTTGCTATCGTGGCTTTGGATAGTAGTGCGGACACATGTATAAGACTTTACATCTGCTATGTGCTTATGTATGATCGAACCATATTTTTATATGACTTTTTATAATTAAATTGGGATTTTTAATGCATTTTCTCGGACATTATTGCATGATTAAACACTAATTTGAGTTAGGGACATATGTATTGAATTAAATGTAATTAGGGTAAAATGGTCATAATTTGTTAATTATTCATGCAATTGATTCCTTGGACTTTTGATGCTACATTGTGTTTAATCTTGCATTGTAGGTGTTTAAGAAGAAAATGAAGATTTTTGAGGGTTAGAATTAATGTTTTGAGGACTGGGGAAAATTACAAGAAAGGCCCCAACAATTTCTGAAAATTAGAAATCAATGAAGAAAAGGGCCAGAGACAAATTACAGAAAATTACCCAGTTGTTTTTGGAAATCTCAGTTCTGCCCCAAAAATATTTTGAATATTCGCACTTAAGTCCCTTCTTCAGAACATTTCAGACTTTGCACGTAGGTCCCTGGTCAAAACTCTGCGTTTTGACCAGGGGACAAATTAGGCTCGGAAAAATGAAAAAGAGGAATGGAGCCGAATGAAAAACCAAACAAAGCATTGCGAGAAAAGGAGGAGAGACTTTTTCATAACGAAATCCGCGACACGAAACGATCGACCTTCTTCTTTTTCTTCTTCGCCCTTCTTCTTCGATTTCGGCATCATCTTCTTCTCACCTCACCCTCACCTCACCGTTCACCGACCACCATTCTCACCACCTCGGAAGAAGGCAATGATTTGGGTGTTTTGGATCGTGGATCTTTGAAACGCCATTTGGGGAGCTTTGGATTTACTTTGTTTGTGAGCTCGAGCTTGGGAGGATTGTTTTGCGTTGCAGCAACTTCAGAGTTCAGAACAGAATTTTTCGGCGAGTTCTTGAATTTTCCGGCGTGTTGTTTCCAGATTCCGCGAGTTCGTGAATTTTCCAATGAGTTGTTTTTATGGCTGGTCCAAGTATACAGATTGCTTGGGATTCTTTGATTGTTATGTGTGGCTGATTCCCTTGCTCCTTGGTGATGAAGATTAATGCTTGAGCTCACATGTACTTACATAGGGGAGTTTTCTCTATCATTCTATTTGTCTAGAATCATGTATTTGAACTTGTTAATTTTTATATATGATTAAGGAACCGAGATTAATGGTAATTATCTCGTTAGTTTGATATTTGTAGTTGAGATTGGATATTTTGATTTGAAAATTATATATGTATGAATTTCTTTGCGGTTGCAATGAAGCCATGTTGATTAGCGTGGTATTGTCTAGTTAATGTTCTTTGAATTGTACCCTTGAAGGCTGGTTAGCACTCAAATTAAGAAGACTCATATTGCATTATTCCAATTTCAATTGCACATTAAGTGGGTTCTAACAATATCTCAAGAGGTGGTAGTTAGCTACGGTAGTAGGAGCTACTATTAATTGAGAATATTGGACTCAAGTGGTATCTTGAGGTTTTTCTTATTAAGACTTGATGAAGCTTTGACTCCCATATTTTTTTGAGCAATGATAGCTATTTTCTCATTACCAAGAGCATCCATCATTAAACCCCTTTTAATCCAAAACATTCTTCACTATTTTCCAAAAATACCAAAAAGAATAGAATTAGTTTCTTTATATTTTTATGAATTTTAGTTTAGAGAAAATCAATTTCAAAACCCCTCTCTAACCATGTTTTTAGCACTTAATTTAACCTAGGGAATTCAAAATAAAAAGGCTCCTTGATAAGAGAATGATCCCGAGTTATTTGCACTATATTGCATATTAATTTGTGGTAAATTGTGATTTGACCCCGAGGCGACTAAGGTTTTAGTCAAATCAATGTATTGTTGTTGTGTTAATCTTGCATTTGTTGTGTGCTTATGTATTGATATACCGCTATAATGTTATGAATATCTCGTCATCCATATCTTGTCATATTTGAGCATGAGGTTAACCGTGACTCGAGGTCTGGTGGGCATTGGACCTCGGCTCTTACCATAGCTTTAGGGTCGGGAGGACCGAGGGTCAAAGATAAAAGCAAGAGCATGCATAGAGTTACGGTCGGAGATTTTCATTTTGATATGTCCGCTTTTGAAGCACTAGGATAATTGTACCGCTATTATAATAAGTCGACACACTATATATAGTTGACATTTTAAATATGTATCAGTTACTCACTTGCTCCGATGCTCTACTCTGACAAAAAAAAAATCGCTTTTGAAAATGGGATGTTACACATGTGAATAGGGCATAGTTTATCGTACACTTGATCTCTTGATGTAATACAAAGAAGTGGGCATTCATGTTAAATTTTTCTTTTCGTTAGTAGTAATTATAGTAATAAGGGAGTAGATAATCTATGATTATGTAAAAACTTGAAAACTATGGAAATCCTAACACTTCCTGGTTCTTACTCATCTAAAAGTATTTGAGACCTTCTTTTCAGGATCATCATTCAACCCTTTTGGTGGCTCGAGGCCTTTTCATGCTGCTCGCATGCTAATTGTAAAAGGTATCACCAACAATGATGTTATTATTTGTCAAAAATTTCATTGCCTTTCATTTGCATACCTTGTATCATTCCCGCACTTGACGGATTTTAACATTTATATTGTTTTTCCATACAGGATGTTGTGAGCATTTCGGTTCGAAGGGGAGGTATTGATACCAGCCAATCGTATAACCGGTGGCTCTCAACCATATCACAATCACCTAATGTCATATCAATGTCATTTGTGCCTCTTACTATGTTCTTGAACTCCATTCCGGCAATGGGTTTTGAGTCATGCAATGATTATTGTATACGAGATGTGAGTAGATAACTTTATTATGGTGACTTTGGTCTCTCTCCTATTTATTGGCTTCTTCTACATGTTTGACTTGATCTTGCTACGATTTAAATTAGGGTAGCTAATTTTTTGAACTGTGAAGTATGAGAATTAAGGCTATGGAGTGAGATAGAATGAAGGCTATGGCATTGATTGGCTTGCATCATTTTAAGTTGGAGAGAGAAGTTTCTAACATTGAAAACTCTTGCGTCTTTCTCTCTCCAATGGCAACTTGCATTACGCTAAGGGTCCATATGTCGAGAATTGAAAATAGTCGATTCTTTGAACTACTATAGCATCTATCTAAGTTGTTCGAAAATTTATTGCCCCGAGTCTGTTCAAACTCATGATCTTTCAGCTTGACTTATATTTGAAAGTTGCTTTTCATCTTACATCTTGTTTGTTTTTCATTATTATTGTTGAGACTGATTTCATTTATGGTTTTTTAGAAAATCATTATATAACTTGACGATTTGACCTTACTCTTGTTTATGAATTCAAATACAACTCTTATCCGGTACAAGTGTTCAACTTTTCAATCATCAAGCGGATAAACCTCCAATAGAAGAGCTTCAACAATTCCTCGAGTATCAATTGCCTCGACAATGGGGTCCTATCTATAGTGATCTGCCTCTTGGATTTGGTCTTGGAAATAGAAGGAACATGTCGCCCTCACTTAAGTTCGGTCTCATAGGGCCCAAGCTTTATGTTAATACTACAAAGGTAATCAACTAGGGATAGGCATGTGGTACGCTAATATCTCATTCTATTGTATAATTGCTAAGAAATGTCTCTCTAAAATGCTCCCTCCAGGTTCTTAATGTAAGACCTATCTACCTAATTTAATTAGATTGAGGAAGTTTGTTACATTATTATTATTATTATTATTATTATTATTATTATTTTATTTTTTTATTTTTTTAAACACCTTAATTATCTTCTTTATCCCTCCATCTCTCTTGATTATTGTTTAAAGAGCATCAATAGGGTTAAATTAGAAAAAGATAGAAAAATATGAAAAATAGTTATATTTAAGACTAAGATCAACTCCCTAATTAGGGCCTACATTAAGGATCAAAGGAGTAACCCTTATCTTGATTTCTTTTAACTTGGTAGAGGTATTAAAAGAACAACTACCTTCATCCTAAATATAAAGTTGAATTCTTTTTTTGGAAGAGCTTAAGGTAGCTAATTAAGCTATATTAAAGTATTTATATTATTGTTTTTAAAACTAATTTATTTAACTTATAAAATGATATATAATTTAATGATATACAACATATGTTATGATTAAGTTGTAATATCCCGAAATTTAGGCCTAAAGACTTGAAAAAAAGCTTAAAGATAATTATTATGATTATCTTGGATTGAAAAATTATGAAATGGTATTTTGAGGATAGAAATATTATAAGAGGATTAATTATGAAGATTGGGCTAAACTAGCGGTAAAGCTATTATTTGGAATTTAAAGCCTATTTTCCTAATCATCAAGAGAAAAATAGTTGGAGAATAAATATTGGCTTAGAATATTTTTAGAGTCAATATTTTGTGACTTAGAGGAGCTAATTGAGAAAGAAGAGTCCTTGTATGGATTTAAGGAATTATTTCTATCACTTATTTAATGTTTGCAACTTATTGAGTAAAAGCCTTGCAGAGGATAAATGAGATTATTTTTGAGTGGGCCCCACAACATAACAAACCATTCCCTACTCATTCAGCGACAACACACCCTCCTTCCTACTCTTCCCATTTCATTGTACAACATGTCCCATTCTTTCTCCCTCACCTTCCTTTCCGTCAGCATGCTTAATACCTATGGAAAAGGAGACAACACATGTAATTTCTCCCTCTATTTCCCATTTCGGATGACACACGACAGTCAACAGCATGCACTCTTCATTTTTGGTTGATGAATGATAGCACCATTCTCTTCAACTGAGCAACACCTTATACTCAATCATTTCCCATTTATTTCCTTCGGCCAGAAATGGAAAAATGCAGAGAGTGAGAGAGCACGTGGGGAGAAGCTGAAGAACCACACATGCAAGACTTGAGTGTTAACCAAGGTGAGTCTCTGAATCTCTTCCCATCTAGCTACTGCAAGTCTTCACATTGGATTTTTGAATTTGAAGCTTAAGATCACATGGTTTAGGTTCTGCATGTTGCCCTGTTTTAAGGAGCTGATGCAGAGTCGAATATACAACGGTTGAATTTTTCATGTGCTGACTGAACGTTGAATTTAAAGTAAGGAAAGACTAGGGTAAACGAATTCTTTTGAACCTGAAATTTTGTAGACAAATAGTAGACATCTTAATCTTTAAAAAGAGCCAAAGAACACCCAAAACGGATGTGTATGATGGGAATGATGATTTTTCAGAGTTGAACCATGAACACTGAAGGATTTATGTTTCCATAAATGAACAGTGATTTTCGGGCTCCATTTTGGGATGATAAACCTTTGAGTTTGTCTCTAAAGTTTTTACAGGAGATATTACTCTCCTTAAGGTTTAATATGAGCTATGGATAACCTAAAACGAAGGTCTATAACTCCAGTTATGATTTTTGGAAGTTCAATTATGAATCTGGTAACGTTTTTGAAAGATGCTGGAGACAGTTATATGACGTTGCATTTCGGAATAAGTAAAAAGAATATAAAAATTATGAAACTTTCCACATGTGTATTAGACATCTAGGGATTTGCATTCATATATAATTTGTAACGTTTTAAGCTCTGGAAAAGGAGATCATAATTTTTGAAGTTAAGCCTTATTACTGGGTTACAATCTGAACAGTGTGGAGAAACGTTAAAACTGGGAATAATACAGAGATTTAAAGTTTGTTCCGTTATTTTTCCTCAAAAATAGACATGTCAAGGACTGTGTGAAATTTTACGGAACCTCATTTCTAGTTTTTGGAATTAATTATGATTTTTCAAAGTTAGTGAAAAATCTGAGCTAAATGCTGAAAATAGCGTTTTTAAACAAATGTAAGGGTGAAATTGGAATAACAAATCCACAAAGGATAAAATGGTCAAATGTGGCATAAATAACCCTTAGGACATTATTCTAAGTGATATGGTAATATGTTAGGATATACGGGATGTCCGGAGTCGATTTAAAGGATGGGCGGATTACTATTCATGTGGAAGGAAGGTACGTTCGCGTACAGTAACTTTAACTCTTATTAGCATGTATGTATGTATTCATGGATGACTGATCATGTTTGCTAGATAATTTACATGTTCGATAATGCATACTCTGTTTCGCATTACTCGATTTGTCAATATTGTATTCCATGCACTATGTGTCAACGAGACACATTAAGTGATATGGAATTTGGGGTGTTACATAAGTAGTTTATTGAGCTTCCTTAATATTTCCAAAGGAAAAGTCAACTGGATCTTATATGAAGGATCATAGGCAATACTAAATAACTAAATATTCATTTTGAAAGCATGCTTTTTTGTTAATTATAGATTTTGGCATTACTTCATTATTTAATGTGTCACAACAAAGATAAGGCACTTGCATATTTGATCTTGTTAATAAAAATATTTCACTTGTTTATAAGGCTATTCTACTTGTTAATGATGTATAAAACACTTGTTAACTATGTTGTAAAGTCGGTAATGATATTTTGTTTGCATATGTTATGTTAGAATATTAGGAAACAAATCACCCATTTATTAGGATCCCTTGATTAGTGCCTTGATTATAGGATCTTAATTACTGAGTTATTAGTCTTTATTATGCTTTATTGTATTTCCTAATGTACCTCCTCTATTCTCCCTCACTTCTCCTATAAGTACATTGTAATCCTCTTCATCAAATAATACAATACATAGAGTGATTATACCTCCTAACTACAATATGTTAACTAGAGGGCTTTGCTAGTCCAATCCAGGTTGTAATGACACTCTTGGGGTGCTAAGAGAGGTGAGTTTGAATCCCCACTTGACCCCTTTCTTTGGACATTTATTTTTCATCCATCCCCTTTATTGGACAATTATTTTTGGTCACTGGAGCCCCAGCTTGTTGGCATTTAGGGGCTCGTTGATGGAGCTCTGTTTCTTGGCCGGCAAGCTGGTGGCAAAAATATTGACCGTTTAAAACGAAAACCCACAAATTACCACAATTTTTTTACTCTTGCATACTAATTAATTAGATAATTAATTACTATTGACTCCGTGCAAGAGAATACAACCTAAGTTGTGTTGCTACATTGCATTATCTAGTACTAAATAATTTGAACGTTGAAGATGTGATTCTATTGTAATCATCGATGCCAATGTTACAATGAAATGTCTATTGTAATCATCGATGCCATTGTTGCTATTCGACTTATTCATGATGTATAAGATGCTTAAAAATTTGATGTTGTTAAGAAATTAATTCTAAAACAAAGCGTTTCCAAAACATAAGAATACGATAGAGGAGAAAAAGAAAAATGTAAGTCTCACTTTTAGTAATTTAAAACTCTTTTTTGCCAACATCAAATTCCAAATTGTATAAAGTTAAGTGAAGAAAATGAGGGGATTCTAGGGTTCTAATAATTGAAGTCTAAAATGTTAAAAAGAAACATGAAATTTGTAGAAATCTAAACCAATACAATGGATTTGGAAAATTCAATTTCATACACTATATATTATTACAACATATATACAGAATCACTTCAACTTACAATATTACTTGTTACAAAAAAAAAAACAAGAAGAAGAAAGAAAATAGAAAAAAAGAACAACAACATAAGGTTAAAGAAATAGTAGCTAAAATTTGATTTAACAATTATTCAACTAGTGGTGTTTGTAGCATGTTCCATAAACAAAGCCTTGATGTTTTTCAATGATACTACAACATCGGTCATAGTACATCGTGCCTCGGTAAGTCAATGCAACAATTTAATGCTAACTCAAAAATTGATGATATATGAGGTAATATATTATCGCATTTTGAATTTCATGATGCAACAAATTGGTATCTATAATGTTAATGATTGATTGTGGTGTTGATTTGCTCACCCAATCTTTCAATGTTAGTCCTTCAACAAACATCTCATCTGTTGGCTTCTTCCTCGTAAACATTTCCATAAGCAAAATCCCATAACTAAACACATCTCCTTTGGCGGAAACAACTCCATTTGATCCATACTCTATATTTCATATAGAATTATTAGTATAAAAGTCATTATCTAAAAAAACATAACATTTTGTTATTAAACTTTTCTTTTGTGTCATCACTTATATTTCTTATACATGAAGATGTAAAATATTTGCTAGAAATTGGATAATGTAAAATTCTATAAATCACAACAAACATAAGAATATAGAAATAAATCCAAAATATCATTATCAAATCATTACCGGTGCCATATAGCCAATTGTAGCCAAAGTTTTGGTATAGATTTCTAGTTTCCTTTCATTAAACAATTTAGAAATACCAAAATCACTAAGATGAGCCACCATATCTTTGTCCAACAAAACATTGCTCGGTTTGACATCACAGTGAACAACGAGTGTAGGAGAACCGTGATGAAGATACTCCAAAGCTAATGCCACATCAATCATTATATTCAACCTTTGCAAGATGTCTAAATAATAGTTATGAGAGTACAACCATCTGTCAAGGCTCCCATTTTCCATGAATTCCATTATTAGAGATTTGAAATGATCATTTGAGCAACTACTAATGATCTTAATGAGATTGCGATGGCGTAAATTGCGCAGGGAAACACATTCAATATCAAAACTTCTTGACACTTCTTCCATGTCCAAGTTAAATACTTTGACAGCAAGTATCTCTTCATTTGAAAGAGTTGCTTTGTATACTGATCCAAAACTTCCAGAGCCAAGAAGATTACTCTCATCAAATCCATTTGTTCCTTGTAGAAGCTCATAATAGGATATCCTGATTGGTGTACCCAAATTCACTAAATTGCTTGTGGTTGAATAATTATCATGATCTTTCTTATGCTTTAGAAAGATAATGCCTAAGACAATCAAAATGACAACCACGGTAGGCAATAAGAATTTTATAATCAGCATTGCTTTATTTGATATGTGCTTGTTTCCTTCCTACATGTTTGGACTTGTAGTTGAGATTTCCCACACGATCTTTATTCATCATAAAAGATTCCGCAGTAAAATTTGGAAAAGGGCCACCATTTGGAATTTCTCCATACAATAAATTGTAGGAAAGATTAATGTATTTAAGATAGAGTAATGACTCAAAGGACTTTGGAATCACCCGTGTAATTTGTTAACTGTATTTGGAATGAACCCAGTCAAATCATTATCATGCAGAACTAAATCCATCATGTTTGTCAAATTTCCGAGTACATTGGGTACAACTCCATTAAATTTATTCACTGACAAGTCTAAGGCAATGAGCTTAGATGCATTTGATAAGTTGTTCGGAATTGGTCCACTTAGTTCATTGATGCCCAGCTCTAATGTCTTCAAGTTGGGAAGGTTAATTCCTAAATATGATGGGAGAAGGCCAAAGAGGAAATTACCACCAAGGAACAAGAATGTCAATGTTGAAATGTTGAATATATTAGAAGGAATAGGTCCACTCAAGTTGTTTACTCCCAAATCTATTCTTTCAAGCTTAACGAGATTCCCTATATCCTTCGGTATAAAACCTAGAAACAACAAAAATTGAATGGACTTGTGAAAAGAAATCAATTAAAACAAGTGATTATGGTGCTTGAAGATGACACATGAAACTACATGTATCTTACTAGTGGGTGTTTGGAAAAATCACTCTTGCTTTTTACATGGCAACTCCTCTCACATATTTGCTTTGTAACACTTAAAATAAGTTAACCTTTAATGATCAACTCTAACACATTTAGTTTCTCATTTTTGTGTATGCCTTTTGGGCACAAAACCTTGACATAGAAAAAATTGATGGAAATCATTACTTTTATACTGACTCAAATATGAATATATACAAATAAATCTATTTTTATTATCTTCTAGAGTCTCTAAAATTAGGAAAATCATAAACGACCTTGAAATGCCTTGGTTATAGAAGATTTATTTAAATTTAAAATTTTCCGTATTCTAATTATTTAATAAGAAATCAATAAATTTGTGAAAAAAGGAAACAATTTAAAAAGAAAATAAAGCAGGGAAAGGATGTATTCTTTAATAAAAGGGAGAAGAAAAATGGGGTAAATTAAACTTAATAAGAGAGGTATTAAATCTATAAAAATATGATGATGATGATGATGCATTTGGACACACTATTATATATGATTCAGAACTTTTTATTTATCAAAGTATAAATAATGTGGAACAGTGTCATCAGACATTTCAAATATCGGTTAAACATGAAAAGTAAAGGTATTTATGGGCCAAATAAAATACTAGAGACTCAAAATAGTTGAGTTGAGAGGTAGAAAGAACCAAGTTTGGTAAAATGTGTAATTTAACAAAGTTTCAGGCCAAAAATGGTACTTTTTGTTGTTGTTGTTTGCATTGCCAGTTAATCATGTTTTCCATAAAGCATTAAACCACATTTTTGGCAATTTCTCTCTCCAGGAATTTATTTGGGTACAGTTGAATTAAGAAACCGTTATGTATACTTTGCTTAATTACACACACACACATACATATATCACGTGATGGGTCCACATGTAATTACACACACACATACATATTTTCTCTTTCCTTCATGTAATTTATTTCTTATACCTATTTTAATAATAAAAATTCCGGTATAATACAAATTTTGATTCTTATGCTATAATTTCTTTTAATTTTAATTAAATGACAGAATTATTACAGAGAGTGTGTGTGTGTAAATAAATAAATAAAACAGAAGCCCATACTTATCTGTATTTTAATATTAAATTTATCCTATTATATAAAAATTATCAAATTTTATTACCTATGGTATGTTTAAGAATAATTCTGAAACTTATGTTTCATATATCAAAAATAATTTCAAGTAATACTCAATTCACCCCATAGGAGTAAATATTTTTAAAAAAATATTTTTATTTTTATTTTTAGTCTTTGTAAAACCTTTGAAATAATAAAAATCAGAAAATCAGAATTTACACTTTTGTGAAATTACTAGTAAATTCCTAAGGGAAAAATTTTTTAATACTATAATTATTAAATAAATATTTAATCTGAAAATGAAATTAAATTTTTAGGAGACAACTAATATCTTAAGAAAACAATACTGTCGAAAACACGTGGGCTCTTCAATTATATTCGACAAATATTATGTGGTTGCATTTGTTCATAATCTGAGCAATCTTTGTTATTTTAGGTTTGTAATCACAAGCTATACATAAGCTCCACGGTATGCGAATGAAAATATGAATAAAATGCTGAAAAATAAAATCTCAATTTTTGAGAAAAAAATTAAAATGAAAAGAAAATACACAAATTAAATGAATTGGCACCCAAAATTAATTCTTTCAAAGAAGTGCAGTTAGTTATTGATTGTGGAATGCTTCCCTCTAATTGATTATCAACAATTGACAATTCTTCAAGTAAAGGGAGTTGATGGCATATTTCATCCGGCAAATTTCCCTTTAAATGATTGTTGTCAAAGTTGAGTATTCTCAAAGAAGGCATGTTCCAAATAAATGAAGGAATTTCACCTATGAATAAATATGAAATATTTTTAATTAGTTAGTAGTAAGACTATGAATTTCCCAAATTCACAAACAAACGTATAAAAATAAATGGAATATTATTTTTAATTAGTGACCTTAAATCAATGGGAAAAATTAATTTTTGTTGTAAAGTAAGTTAAAAGGGACTCTTCGCTCTTCGATATCCATTGCCAACTGAACATTAAAACTCACCTATTACAATGTACAACTAAATTATTTGTATTTTGCATTAAGTTTATGTAATGCTTACAAGAATCTAACTTTGGAATCTGACGAGAAATTTATAATAGGCAAAAAGGCTGGAATTTTAGTTTCTATTTATGGAATTAAAATACTTTCAATTTACACTTTCTGGAGATAAAGTAGTATAAGTAATAAATGAATTTTTGCAAAAGCCTTGAGTGCCATAACGTAACTTTTCCTAGCGGAAAATTCAAAGTTATTGGTTATATAAAATTGATTGCGTTAAAAAGTAATTTTAGTTAAAAATATCTCAAGAAATATGTGTCTGTGTTTGTGTGAAGCATAAATATTAAATGCAAAAGTTTATGAAGGCATAAAAATTAAGAGATTGATAGACGGAATATACCTATAAAGGAGTTGTATGCAAGATCTAATATTTCCAACCTCGTTCCATTGTCGATTGATATTGGAAGACTACCAATCAAATTGTTTTTACTGAAACTTACCATTCTTAAAGTAGAAATTTTGAATAAAGATGATGGAATTTCACCTGTTCAATTTAAAAGCATACAAGATATAAGTTTTATTAAAGTTAGCTAATAATTAAAGGTTTTGGTACTAATCTTTGGTACATCCATTATGAAAAGAATATAATAATAATAATAATAATAATAATAACAACAACAATAAGTGATTGCCTATGGTGATATAAAAAGCGAGGTAAGAAAAAGTTTAGAAATATTCTTGGGTAGAAAAAACCTATAAATATAACACTAAAGTTGTTATACCATACATATGTTTGTATCATCAATTTATAGTACTAGTAAATAATAGTTTATACTTTTTATGATATATTTACTTTACATATCATAAGTTAATATATAAAAGGTACAAATTTATACTTTAATTTCTAAATCATTTAATACTGGTTGTTTTTGAAAAATAACACTAATATACTTTAAAAGAAAAATGTAGAATTAAAATTCTTTTAAAAAAGCTACGACCCTTAAATGATATTATAAATTATTTTTCATGTAAGGCATGTTTTTCTCGATCCATGGGAAATTCGTTGACAAATAATTAAGATGGATTGTCTATATTAAAGAAGAGAAAACCATTTTGCATGTATCTATCCTGTGGTTTAAATTTTAATTTCATACTTTTACATTTTCTCTTGTTAATATAATGAATCATTTAAACTTTGCTCTATTAGCACTATTAACCCTTGGATAGGGGCTAATAGTGCTTATAGAACAATGACACAAAGGCTATTTGTACTGATGGAGAAAAATTAAGGAATTAATTCAATAAAAAAGGTAGTAAAAAACACAAAGAGTAACATGAGATAAGGGTGTTATTGTCATTATATCATTTTCTTAATTATTTTCTTTTCTCTATATTTTCTTCTATCCATCTAAAAACAAAGAGTAAATAAAATTATCTTTTCAGTTTTCTGTTCTCTTCATTTTGTTTCTTTATATTTTATTTCCTTCTATATTTTCTCTTCATCCAAGCAAAGAATTAATGTTGGTTGTTGATTATTTTATTATATAAAGACAACTTTACTAAATGAAGATAAAAAGTTGCATAAAAAAGGCCTCCACAAAAGACCATGGACTTGGACAGAATAGGGAGGCCCAATTACGTATTTCAAATAGTACACAAAGAAGAATCCCAAACAATCTGGAAAATTTTGTTTGATGCCTGGGAAAAAAGTTAATAGTGTGAAGTATTTTATTTTCTATTCAAAAAACGTTTCTTGGTTGATCAGGAGGGATGTGGTGAGAAGATATAGTTTCATGCAAGTGGATGAATAGGGAAGAAGCGTTTTATAATAACAATAGCAAAGTCTATCTCATAATTAAAACTCTTACCTTGCAAGTTGTTGTTTCTAAGATCTAGCCACTGAAGGTTTGTTAAATTTACAATATCACTTGGTATACTTCCTCCGTTGAATTTGTTATCACCCAATGCTAGCTCTACTAACTCTTTACATTGATGCCAAATGGATGGTATTTTGCCAGACAAATCATTTCCATGCACATAAAATAGTTCAAGTTTTGGAAGCCCAAAACACAGATTGGTTGGGAGACTACCAGATAATCGGTTTATTTCAAGAGAAATCTCTTGCAACACTGAATTGTTAAATATTGATGATGGTATAGAACCAGCAAGTTGATTCACACCTAGATATAGCATCTTCAATTGTGAAAGATGGCCAATCTCAAGCTGTTTTCCCAATGATAAGATTTCAAGCTTAACGAGATTCCCTATATCCTTTGGTATAAAACCTGGAAACAACAAAAATTCCATGGACTCGTGAAAAGAAACCAAAACAAGTGATTATGGTGCTTGAAGATGACACATGAAACTACATGTATCTTACTAGTGGGTGTTTGGAAAAATCACTCTTGCTTTTTACATGGCAACTCCTCTTACATATAAACTTTGTACTACTTAAAATAAGTTAACCTTTAATGATCAACTCTAACACATTTAGTTTATCAGTTTTGTGTATGCCTTTTGGGTACAAAACCTTGACATAGAAAAAAATGATGGAAATCATTACTTTTATACAACTCGGATATGAATATATACAATTAAATCTATTTTTATTATCTTCTGGAGTCCCTAAAATTATTAAAATGAAAAATTAGGAAAATCATAAACGACCTTGAAATGCAGGTTATAGAAGATTTATTTAAAGTTAAAATTTTCTGTGTTCTAATTATTTAATAAAAAATTAATAAATTTGTGAAAAAAGAAACAATTTAAAAAAGAAAATAAAACAGGAAATGATGTATTCTTTAAAAAAGGAGAAGAAACATGGGTTAAATTAAACTTAATAAGAGTGATATAAAATCTATAAAAATATATGATGATGATGCATTTGGACACACTATTATATATGATTCAGAACTTTTTATTTATCATTAGACATTTCAAATATCATTAGACATTCAGAACTTTTTTATTTTTATTTTTTAGTCTTTGTAAAACCTTTGAAATAATAAAAAAAATAAGAAAATCAGAATTTACACCTTTGTGAGATTACTATAATTATTATACTATAATTATTCAATAAATACTTAATCTGAAAATTAAATTAAATTAAATTTTTAGGAGACAACTAATATCTTAAGAAAACAATATTGTCAAAAAACACGTGGGCTCTTCAATTATATTCGACAAATATTATGTGGTTGCATTTGTTCATAATCTGAGCAATCTTTGTTATTTTAGGTGTGTAATCTCCATTGTATACGAATGAAAATATGAATAAAATGTTGAAAAATAAAATCTCAATTTTAGAGAAAAATATTAAAAAGAAAAGAAAAAACACAAATATATGCATACCTGTAAATGAGTTAATATCCAAATATAATCCTTTCAAAGAAGTGCAGTTAGCTATTGATTGTGGAATGCTTCCCTCTAATTGATTGCCAGCAACTCCCAAGACTTCAAGGAAAGGGAGTTTATGGCATATTTCATCTGGCAAATTTCCCTTTATATGATTGATGCTAAAGTCAACTACTCTCAAAGAAGGCATGTTCCAAATAAATGAAGGAATTTCACCTATGAATAAATACGAAATATTTTTAATTAGTTAGTAGTAAGACTATGAATTTCCTAAATAATTCACAAACAAACGTATAAAAATACATGGAATCTTTTTAATTAGTGGCCTTAAATCAATGAGAAAAAAATTAATTTTTGTTCTAAATTAAGTTAAAAGGGACTCTTCACTCTTCGATATCCATTGGCAATTGGACATTAAAATTCACCTATTACCATGTACAAATAAATTATTTGTATTTTTCATTAAATTTCTGTAATATTTACAAGAATCTAACTTTGAAATCTGATGAGAAATTTATCATAGGCAAAAAGGCTGGAATTTTAGTTTCTATTTATGGAATTAAAATATACTTTTAGTTTACACATTCTGGAGATAAAAGCCGAGTGCCAAAACGTAAAATTCAAAGTTATTGGTTATATAAAATTGATTGCGTTGAACATATTAGACAAGCTAGAATTTTTACTCTTAAAAAAGTAATTTTAGTTTTTAAAAAAATATCAAGAAATATGTGTGGGTATGTGTGAAGCATAAATATTAAATGCAATTGTTTGTGAAAGCATACAAATTAAGAGATGGATAGACGGAGTATACTATAAAGGAGTTGTCTGACAGATATAATTTTTCCAACCTCGTTCCATTGTTGATTAATGTTGGAAGACTACCAGTCAAATTGTTTTGATATAAATTTACAACTCTTAAAGTAGAAATGCTTAATAGAGATGATGGAATTTCGCTGTTCAATTTAAAAGCATACAAGATATAAGTTTTATTAAAGTTAGCTAATAATTAAAGGCTTTGGTATTAATCTTCAATATCAAACTAATATATGTACATCCATTATGAAAAGAATAAAAAAAAGATATAATAATAGAACGAAACAAGAAAGCTCTATTAAACCATATTGAACGCCACCTTCTTCTTCTTTTTATTTTGTTATTAAAATTTATATATTAAACGAAATATATAGCCTTGCATCAATAGGATAAGAACACAACCGATTAAGTGATTACCTAATATATCACAAATATCATAAGAAGAAAAAACCTATAAATACAAATGTAACATGTAGAAGTTAACAAAAATGTTATACCATACCTATGTTTGCATTATCAATTTACAGTACTAGTAAATAATAGTTTCTACATTTTTATGATATATTTACTTTACATGTCATAAGTTAATATGTACAAGATACAATTTTAGAATTTAATTTATAAATCATTTAAGACTGGCTCATTTTGAGAAACAACAATAATATACTTTAAAAGAAAAAAGTAGAATTAAAATTCTTTTAAAAAAGCTACGTATGTTATAAATTTTAATTTGATACTTGTACATTTTCTCTTATTAATATAATGAATCATTTAACTTTGCTCTATTAGCACTATTAACTCTTGTATAGGGGCTAATAGTGCTTATAGAGCAATGACACAAAGGCTATTGGTACTGATGGAGAAAAATTAAAGAATTGATTCAACAAAAAAGGTACTACTATAAAAGTGTAATTTACACTATAAAAGTGTTCATATAATTAGAATTTGGAGGGAGTATTAAAAATTAAAGGGAAAGTATAAGAACCAGCAAAATGTTTTCCTTTAAAATAGACTATGAAAAGTATGCCAACTTAGTCATGTTCACTTTAGGATTAAAAGAAAGCATCATGTTGTATTTAAAAGTAATCTAGACAAGTTATTAGTATTCACTAATTATTTTCTTCTATCCATCCAAAGCACAAAGAGTAAATAACATTATCTTTTCAATTTTCTCTTCTCTTCATTTTCTTTCTTTATATTGTATTTCCTCCCATATTTTCTCTTCATCCAAGCAAAGAATTAATGTTTGCTGTTGATTATTTTATTATATAAAGAGAACTTTACTAAACGAAGATAAAAAGTTTCATAAAAAGGCCTCCACAAAAGACCATGGACTTGGACAGAATAGGGAGGCTCAATTACGTATTTCAAATAGTACACAAAGAAGAATCCCAAACAATCTGGAAAATTTTGTTTGATGCAGGAAAAAAGTTAATAGTGTGAAGTATTTTATTTTCTATTCAAAAATGTTTCTTGGTTGATCAGGAGGGATGTGGTGAGAAGATATAGTTCCATGCAAGTGGATGAATAGAGAAGGTATTTAGGGATGCCCTTGCAGCATGGTAGATCAAAGAAGCGTTTTATAATAACAATAGCAAAGTCTATCTTATAATTAAAACTCTTACCTTGTAAGTTGTTGTTGCTAAGATATAAGATCTGGAGGTTGGTCAAATTTACAATATCACTTGGTATACTTCCTCCATTGAATTTGTTATCACCCAATTGTAGCTTTACTAATTCTTTGCGGTAATGCCAAATGGATGGTATTTTGCCGGACAAATAATTTCCATCCACATAAAATAATTCAAGATTTGGAAGCCCAAAACATAGATTTGTTGGTAGACTACCGAGATAATTGATTTATTCCAAGATCAATGTCTTGCAGCTTTGAATTGTTAAATATTGATGATGGTATAGAACCAGCAAGTTGATTCGCAGCAAGATACAACACCTTTAGTTGTGAAAGATGGCCAATCTCATTTGGTATGCCTCCTTAAAAATGAGGGAGTAAGAAAAAAGGTAATGTCAATAACAACTCTTTACATATCATAAGTTATTATATATATGAGATAACTTTTAAGAAAAACTCATGTAATTAACAATAATTGCACTTTTTTAAGAAATAGCACAAATATACTATTATTGTAGCTAAATGATAAAACTCAACAACTATTATTTTCAAAAAGGTATAACCCTTTTAATTGGGTTGCGTAATAACCATAGATTAAATCAGTTGGTTATGTGTTTGGTTGAGAAAGTTGGATGGATTAATGATAATTAAAACTAAGAGGTGCCTTGAAATCCAATTTGCAATTCCTTGAAAAAGTTAATAGTGCGAAGTATTTTATTTTATATTCAAAAAAATTTCTTGGTTGATCAGTAGGGATGTGGTGAGAAGATATAGTTTCATGGAAGTGGATGATTAGGGAAGGTATATAGGGATGCCCCTGTAGGAATGATAAACCTAGAGGAGGAATGTTCTTGTTTTGACAATTTGCACTTCACACTCAATATAAAAAATTCAATATCAAATAGTTTATCAATTTATAATATTGTTTTTGACGATAAGGGCATATGAAAGATGCTTTCACTTTCATACCCATGACAATGTTCTCCAAAATCATTATGTTTTGGGCAATACTTAAGTAGGAATCACTATTGTTTTGGCAAAGAATAGGCTTCATAGTATAATGATAAATCAGACAATTTTAAATTAAAATCAAATATTGAGGGTATACACTACCAGATAATTGATTCCTTGCAAGAGAAATCTCTTGTAGCACTGAAATGTTAAATATTGATGATGGTATAGAACCAGCAAGTTGATTCCCACCAAGATACAACACCTTTAGTTGTGAAAGATGGCCAATCTCATTTGGTATGCCTCCTTAAAAATGAGGGAGTAAGAAAAAAGGTAATGTCAATAACAACTCTTTACATATCATAAGTTATTATATATATGAGATAACTTTTAAGAAAAACTCATGTAATTAACAATAATTGCACTTTTTTAAGAAATAGCACAAATATACTATTATTGTAGCTAAATGATAAAACTCAACAACTATTATTTTCAAAAAGGTATAACCCTTTTAATTGGGTTCGGGTAATAACCATAGATTAAATCAGTTGGTTATGTGTTTGGTTGAGAAAGTTGGATGGATTAATGACAATTAAAACTAAGAGGTGCGTTGAAATCCAATTTGCAATTCCTTTTAATCATTCCTATCAAAGCACCAGTTGTTGTTGAGAGAACCCTAGAAAAATTCTTTTTGTCAACTCTACAAACTTTTTAAAAATAATAACTGTAGTAAATAATAAATTTTAAATCTATTTTAGAATATTAAAACCAAAATATAGTTTAGAATATGTGTGTTGTAAGGTTTACTCAATTTGAAAAAGACCCTTGAAAATTTTTAAATTGACAAATAATAAAAATTCCTTCCAAAGACCGAAGACCTTTTGATCCATCACTGGCACTAATATTATATCGCCCCCGCCCGGGCCAAAAAAAACAAAGGTGTTACAAGACAAGTAAAGAAATTTAAAAACAAATGTTATAATCCAGTTCAAAATTTCGATTACAAATGGCTTTTTCCCCCTTTAAAGAGGAAGAGAAAAAAGTTGGCAAAAATTAAGAAGAAAATTCATAAAAACACCAAAAATAAATAAAGAATTGAGTCAAACCAAAATTCCTTGAGGATAGGATCCTGCTAACCAAATACACAAGTTTAAAACAAAGACAAATATAAAGATTGAAAATAATCTAAAACATACCGACAAACTATTATAAGACAAACTCATTAACTCAAGGGAAGATAAGTTGGAAATTGTTTGAGGAATGTTTCTGATAGTCTGTTACCCCCAAGTCGTAAAATCTTTAATTGCTCAAGTCTACCCACCTCTAGTGGAATTGTCCCTTCAATGAAGTTATAAGTACAATCAAAGATCTCCAATGATGACAAATTGAATAGAGATAATGGTTAATTACTTGATTATTATGATCAGCACACGTTACTCTGTTGTCACACAGCGAATATTGTTTTTCTTCTTCCTTTTGTTGCAACAAATTAGCCATTTAAGTAAGTATACTTTGTGCAATTAACCATATTGCTAATGTTTAAATGTGGTTTCTAATATATTTTTTTCTCTTATTCAAGACCGTATTAATATATGAGCTGGGATATTTTTTTGCTTATTATACACTTTCATCGTAAAAAAAATGTATTTATAAAGTGTCTTTGTCTGATTTGGAAGATTGTGGATTAATATTCTTGATTAAGGATATATTACTCATAAGAGATAGGAAATATATCGACTTTCAACTGTACTATTATAGGATCCCGATTCTTGAGTTATTAGTCTTTATAATGCTTTATTGTATTTCCTAATGTACCTCCTCTGTTCTCCCTCACTTCTCCTATAAGTACATTGTAATCCTCTTCATCAAATAATACAATACAGAGAGTGATGATACCTCCTAACTACAATATGTTAACTAGAGGGCTTTGCTCGTCCAGTCAGTTGTAATGACACTCTTGGGGTGCTAAGAGAGGGTGAGTTTGAATCCCGCTTGACCCCTTTGCTGGACATTTATTTTTCATCCATCCCCTTCATTGGACAATTATTTTTGGTCACTGGAGCCCAGGTTGTTGGCATTTAGGGGCTCGTTGATGGAGCTCTGTTTCTTGGCCGGCAACCGGTGGCAAAAAATATTGACCGTTTAAAAACGAAAACCCAAAAATTACCACAAATTTTTTTACTCTTGCATACTAATTAATTAGATAATTAATTACTATTGACTCCGTGCAAGAGAATACAACCTAAGTTGTGTTGCTACATTGCATTATCTAGTACTAAATAATTTGAACGTTGAAGATGTGATTCTATTGTAATCATCGATGCCAATGTTACAATGAAATGTCTATTGTAATCATCTATGCCATTGTTGCTATTCGACTTATTCATGATGTATAAGATGCTTAAAAATTTGATGTTGTTAAGAAATTAATTCTAAAACAAAGCGTTTCCAAAACATAAGAATACGATAGAGGAGAAAAAGAAAAATGTAAGTCTCACTTTTAGTAATTTAAAACTCTTTTTTGCCAACATCAAATTCCAAATTGTATAAAGTTAAGTGAAGAAAATGAGGGGATTCTAGGGTTCTAATAATTGAAGTCTAAAATGTTAAAAAGAAACATGAAATTTGTAGAAATCTAAACCAATACAATGGATTTGGAAAATTCGAATTTCATACACTATATATTATTACAACATATATACAGAATTACTTCAACTTACAATATTACTTGTTACAAAAGTAAAAAAAAAAAAAAACAAGAAGAAGAAAGAAAATAAAAAAAAAAGAACAACAACATAAGGTTAAAGAAATAGTAGCTAAAATTTGATTTAACAATTATTCAACTAGTGGTGTTTGTAGCATGTTCCATAAACAAAGCCTTGATGTTTTTCAATGACACTACAACATCAGTCATAGTACATCGTGCCTCGGTAAGTCAATGCAACAATTTAATGCTAATTCAAAAATTGATGATATATGAGGTAATATATTATCAGCATTTTGAATTTCATGATGCAACAAATTGGTATCTATAACGTTAATGATTGATTGTGGTGTTGATTTGCTCACCCAATCTTTCAATGTTAGTCCTTCAACAAACATCTCATCTGTTGGCTTCTTCCTCGTAAACATTTCCATAAGCAAAATCCCATAACTAAACACGTCTCCTTTGGCGGAAACAACTCCATTTGATCCATACTCTATATTTCATATAGAATTATTAGTATAAAAGTCATTATCTAAAAAACATAACATAAATTTTGTTATTAACTTTTCTTTTGTGTCATCACTTATATTTCTTATACATGAAGATGTAAAATATTTGCTAGAAATTGGATAATGTAAAATTCTATAAATCACAACAAACATAAGAATATAGAAATAAATCCAAAATATCATTATCAAATCATTACTGGTGCCATATAGCCAATTGTAGCCAAAGTTTTGGTATAGATTTCTAGTTTCCTTTCACTAAACAATTTAGAAATACCAAAATCACTAAGATGAGCCACCATATCTTTGTCCAACAAAACATTGCTCGGTTTGACATCACAGTGAACAACGAGTGTAGGAGAACGATGATGAAGATACTCCAAAGCTAATGCCACGTCAATCATTATATTCAACCTTTGCAAGATGTCTAAATAATAGTTATGAGAGTACAACCATCTGTCAAGGCTCCCATTTTCCATGAATTCCATTATTAGAGATTTGAAATGATCATTTGAGCAACTACTAATGGTCTTAATGAGATTGCGATGGCGTAAATTGCGCAGGGCAACACATTCAATATCAAAACTTATTGACACTTCTTCCATGTCCAAGTTAAATACTTTGACAGCAAGTATCTCTTCATTTGAAAGAGTTGCTTTGTATACTGATCCAAAACTTCCAGAGCCAAGAAGATTACTCTCATCAAATCCATTTGTTCCTTGTAGAAGCTCATAATAGGATATCCTGATTGGTGTACCCAAATTCACTAAATTGCTTGTGGTTGAATAATTATCATGATCTTTCTTATGCTTTAGAAAGATAATGCCTAAGACAATCAAAATGACAACCACGGTAGGCAATAAGAATTTTATAATCGCATTGCTTTATTTGATATGTGCTTGTTTCCTTCCCTACATGTTTGGACTTGTAATTGAGATTTCCCACACAGATCTTTATTCATCATAAAAGATTCCATGATAAAATTTGGAAAAGGGCCACCATTTGGAATTTCTCCATACAATAAATTGTAAGAAAGATTAATGTATTTAAGATAGAGTAATGACTCAAAGGACTTTGGAATCACCCCGGACAAATAATTATGGGAAAGATCCATGGACTCCATGCTTATCATCTTTGCCAAGTGATTCAGGAATAGGCCCTTGTAATTTGTTTTGTGCTAAAGAAAGAGTTAGCAAAGTTTGCAGGTCACCCATGGTTGCAGGGATGCTTCCTGAAATTTGATTTCTTGACAAGTTCAATAATGTAATTGCTCTCAAGTTTGATACCTTTGGTGAAATCATTCCACTCAATGCATTGGAAGATATGTCTAGATACAAAATATCTTCAAGACTCCAAAGTGAATAGGGTATATGAGAAATCAACTTGTTAGAGCTAAAATCCAACTTCCTCGAGAAGTATTCCCGAGCATCTTGGTATTATTCCGAAAACATGTTGTTGGCAAGATACAACTCACTTAGACTTTTGAGTTGGCAAAGCTCATTTATAATGGACCCTTGCAATCTGTTATTGGTGAGACTCAAACGTTGAAGGCTATATAATTTGTTAAGTGTATTTGGAATGAACCCAGTCAAATCATTAGCATGCGAACTAAATCCATCATGTTTGTCAAATTTCCGAGTACATTGGGTACAACTCCATTAAATTTATTCACTGACAAGTCTAAGGCAATGAGCTTAGATGCATTTGATAAGTTGTTCGGAATTGGTCCACTTAGTTCATTCATGTCCAGCTCTAATGTCTTCAAGTTGGGAAGGTTAATTCCTAAATATGATGGGAGAAGGCCAAAGAGGAAATTACCACCAAGGAACAAGAATGTCAATGTTGAAATGTTGAATATATTAGGAGGAATAGGTCCACTCAAGTTGTTTTTTCCCAATGATAAGATTTCAAGCTTAACGAGATTCCCTATATCCTTTGGTATAAAACCGGAAACAACAAAAATTCCATGGACTCGTGAAAAGAAACCAAAACAAGTGATTATGGTGCTTGAAGATGACACATGAAACTACATGTATCTTACTAGTGGGTGTTTGGAAAAATCACTCTTGCTTTTTACATGGCAACTCCTCTTACATATAAACTTTGTACTACTTAAAATAAGTTAACCTTTAATGATCAACTCTAGCACATTTAGTTTATCAGTTTTGTGTATGCCTTTTGGGTACAAAACCTTGACATAGAAAAAAATGATGGAAATCATTACTTTTATACAGCTCGAATATGAATATATACAAATAAATCTATTTTTATTATCTTCTAGAGTCCCTAAAATTATTAAAATGAAAAATTAGGAAAATCATAAACGACCTTGAAATGCAGGTTATAGAAGATTTATTTAAAGTTAAAATTTTCTGTGTTCTAATTATTTAATAAAAAATTAATAAATTTGTGAAAAAAGAAACAATTTAAAAAGAAAATAAAACAGGGAAATGATGTATTCTTTAAAAAAGGAGAAGAAACATGGGTTAAATTAAACTTAATAAGAGTGATATAAAATCTATAAAAATATATGATGATGATGCATTTGGACACACTATTATATATGATTCAGAACTTTTTATTTATCATTAGACATTTCAAATATCATTAGACATTCAGAACTTTTTATTTTTATTTTTTAGTCTTTGTAAAACCTTTGAAATAAAAAAAAATACGAAAATCAGAATTTACACCTTTGTGAGATTACTATAATTATTATACTATAATTATTCAATAAATACTTAATCTGAAAATTAAATTAAATTAAATTTTTAGGAGACAACTAATATCTTAAGAAAACAATATTGTCAAAAAACACGTGGGCTCTTCAATTATATTCGACAAATATTATGTGGTTGCATTTGTTCATAATCTGAGCAATCTTTGTTATTTTAGGTGTGTAATCTCCATTGTATACGAATGAAAATATGAATAAAATGTTGAAAAATAAAATCTCAATTTTAGAGAAAAATATTAAAAAGAAAAGAAAAAACACAAATATATGCATACCTGTAAATGAGTTAATATCCAAATATAATCCTTTCAAAGAAGTGCGTTAGCTATTGATTGTGGAATGCTTCCCTCTAATTGATTGCCAGCAACTCCCAAGACTTCAAGGAAAGGGAGTTTATGGCATATTTCATCTGGCAAATTTCCCTTTATATGATTGATGCTAAAGTCAACTACTCTCAAAGAAGGCATGTTCCAAATAAATGAAGGAATTTCACCTATGAATAAATACGAAATATTTTTAATTAGTTAGTAGTAAGACTATGAATTTCCTAAATAATTCACAAACAAACGTATAAAAATACATGGAATCTTTTTAATTAGTGGCCTTAAATCAATGAGAAAAAAATTAATTTTTGTTCTAAATTAAGTTAAAAGGGACTCTTCACTCTTCGATATCCATTGGCAACTGGACATTAAAATTCACCTATTACCATGTACAAATAAATTATTTGTATTTTTCATTAAATTTCTGTAATATTTACAAGAATCTAACTTTGAAATCTGATGAGAAATTTATCATAGGCAAAAAAGGCTGGAATTTTAGTTTCTATTTATGGAATTAAAATATACTTTTAGTTTACACATTCTGGAGATAAAAGCCGAGTGCCAAAACGTAAAATTCAAAGTTATTGGTTATATAAAATTGATTGCGTTGAACATATTAGACAAGCTAGAATTTTTACTCTTAAAAAGTAATTTTAGTTTTTAAAAAAATATCAAGAAATATGTGTGGGTATGTGTGAAGCATAAATATTAAATGCAATTGTTTGTGAAAGCATACAAATTAAGAGATGGATAGACGGAGTATACTATAAAGGAGTTGTCCGACAGATATAATTTTTCCAACCTCGTTCCATTGTTGATTAATGTTGGAAGACTACCAGTCAAATTGTTTTGATATAAATTTACAACTCTTAAAGTAGAAATGCTTAATAGAGATGATGGAATTTCGCCTGTTCAATTTAAAAGCATACAAGATATAAGTTTTATTAAAGTTAGCTAAAGATAAGAACACAACTGATTAAGTGATTACCTAATATATCACAAATATCATAAGAAGAAAAAACCTATAAATACAAATGTAACATGTAGAAGTTAACAAAAATGTTATACCATACCTATGTTTGCATTATCAATTTACAGTACTAGTAAATAATAGTTTCTACATTTTTATGATATATTTACTTTACATGTCATAAGTTAATATGTACAAGATACAATTTTAGAATTTAATTTATAAATCATTTAAGACTGGCTCATTTTGAGAAACAACAATAATATACTTTAAAAGAAAAAAGTAGAATTCTGGAGGGAGTATTAAAAATTAAAGGGAAAGTATAAGAACCAGCAAAATGTTTTCCTTTAAAATAGACTATGAAAAGTATGCCAACTTAGTCATGTTCACTTTAGGATTAAAAGAAAGCATCATGTTGTATTTAAAAGTAATCTAGACAAGTTATTAGTATTCACTAATTATTTTCTTCTATCCATCCAAAGCACAAAGAGTAAATAACATTATCTTTTCAATTTTCTCTTCTCTTCATTTTCTTTCTTTATATTGTATTTCCTCCCATATTTTCTCTTCATCCAAGCAAAGAATTAATGTTTGCTGTTGATTATTTTATTATATAAAGAGAACTTTACTAAACGAAGATAAAAAGTTTCATAAAAAGGCCTCCACAAAAGACCATGGACTTGGACAGAATAGGGAGGCTCAATTACGTATTTCAAATAGTACACAAAGAAGAATCCCAAACAATCTGGAAAATTTTGTTTGATGCCTGGGAAAAAAAGTTAATAGTGTGAAGTATTTTATTTTCTATTCAAAAAATGTTTCTTGGTTGATCAGGAGGGATGTGGTGAGAAGATATAGTTCCATGCAAGTGGATGAATAGAGAAGGTATTTAGGGATGCCCTTGCAGCATGGTAGATCAAAGAAGCGTTTTATAATAACAATAGCAAAGTCTATCTTATAATTAAAACTCTTACCTTGTAAGTTGTTTGTTGCTAAGATATAAATGTTGGAGGTTGGTCAAATTCACAATATCACAAAAAAGGTAATGTCAATAACAACTCTTTACATATCATAAGTTATTATATATATGAGATAACTTTTAAGAAAAACTCATGTAATTAACAATAATTGCACTTTTTTAAGAAATAGCACAAATATACTATTATTGTAGCTAAATGATAAAACTCAACAACTATTATTTTCAAAAGGTATAACCCTTTTAATTGGGTTCGCGTAATAACCATAGATTAAATCAGTTGGTTATGTGTTTGGTTGAGAAAGTTGGATGGATTAATGATAATTAAAACTAAGAGGTGCCTTGAAATCCAATTTGCAATTCCTTGAAAAAAGTTAATAGTGCGAAGTATTTTATTTTATATTCAAAAAAATTTCTTGGTTGATCAGTAGGGATGTGGTGAGAAGATATAGTTTCATGGAAGTGGATGATTAGGGAAGGTATATAGGGATGCCCCTGTAGGAATGATAAACCTAGAGGAGGAATGTTCTTGTTTTGACAATTTGCACTTCACACTCAATATAAAAAATTCAATATCAAATAGTCAGCATTGAATTGTTAAATATTGATGATGGTATAGAACCAGCAAGTTGATTCGCAGCAAGATACAACACCTTTAGTTGTGAAAGATGGCCAATCTCATTTGGTATGCCTCCTTAAAAAATGAGGGAGTAAGAAAAAAGGTAATGTCAATAACAACTCTTTACATATCATAAGTTATTATATATATGAGATAACTTTTAAGAAAAACTCATGTAATTAACAATAATTGCACTTTTTTAAGAAATAGCACAAATATACTATTATTGTAGCTAAATGATAAAACTCAACAACTATTATTTTCAAAAAGGTATAACCCTTTTAATTGGGTTCGGGTAATAACCATAGATTAAATCAGTTGGTTATGTGTTTGGTTGAGAAAGTTGGATGGATTAATGACAATTAAAACTAAGAGGTGCGTTGAAATCCAATTTGCAATTCCTTTTAATCATTCCTATCAAAGCACCAGTTGTTGTTGAGAGAACCCTCCAAAATTCCTTGAGGATAAGATCCTGCTAACCAAATACACAAGTTTAAAACAAAGACAAATATAAAGATTGAAAATAATCTAAAACATACCCGACAAACTATTATAAGACAAACTCATTAACTCAAGGGAAGATAAGTTGGAAATTGTTTGAGGAATGTTTCTGATAGTCTGTTACCCCAAGTCGTAAAATCTTTAATTGCTCAAGTCTACCCACCTCTAGTGGAATTGTCCCTTCAATGAAGTTATAAGTACAATCAAAGATCTCCAATGATGACTTTTTTAGAGGGAGAACTTTTATAGTTACATATTTGTTTCATTATTAATTTTTCATTTTTCATTTTATTTTGTTTTATTTTATAGGTCAAACCATGTTCTCATTAGAGTTGAAATGTATGACTTTTTTTTTGGGAGTAAATTAAAGATGATTTTATCTATATATTTAACTAACAATACTTCATATATGGTAAAAAATATTTATATTGTCACTTTTATTTTGTATTGATTTTCTCAAAATCTCCAATATGTAGCACTGATTAGTTGAGAACTTATAAGTTCTAACAATTCAAATCCATAAGATATTCCAAAGTCATTCCACATAAAACACAATTTTCTTCTTGACCGACTAAAAGATCAAAATAATGCAATGATAATAGAAATGTGGTCCCTCATCGTTCACAACGATGAGGGACCACATTTCCATTACCATTGCATTATTTTGGGTCTACTTACAAGTCAAACACGACCCTCATGTACCTATAGATGAAGTCTGAAGACTTTTTGGTGGAATATGTGATGAGAAATAATTAGGGTTTAGTTATATATTTCATTATTTTCATTTTAAATATTACATATTACAACTATTACCTCTTTTGGCTTATCTTCTCTTCTCTCTCTTCTCCCCATCTCTTCCCTTTCTATTTCACACACCATGTCATCTAATCTATCTTTCACACTACTTGCCTTGAAGCATTTGCCAAGAAAAATCTAGCTAAAGAAAGCGTTTTTAGCGGACAATAATTAAATATATTTTTGCATCTTATTTATTATTTATTTTTCTAATTAAAAATCAAATGATTTTATTCTCTTATTTATTTTAAATTTTGTCTTCATATTCTGTAGCTTTCCAATTTAATATCCAACGAAATTTTATAAAAGTTATTACCATCTAAACATGAGTTAACAGGAATAAATATATAAATAATATTGAAGCTAATGATTTATTCAGTTTGGATTTTTTTGATAAACAATATATTTCCTCGAAGTAATTCTTCTGAACTGATTATAGAATACTTTGTATTTCTCCCTCATCACATGTCATTTATTAAATTAATTGCTTCAAATTAATCAAGCTTAAGGTGTGAGATGGAACCTAACGAGATCACTAAAAAAGGAACAATATAAAATAATATTTTGATGTGCCTACCATGAATTTTTTTTTTTTTTTTTCAAATAAGCCTCTCTTTATAATGCCAACCTCTTTGCAATAACCAGGAGTTATCCACCAAAGAGGTGTACATAGAAATAATTTTGTGAAATATTTCTTGAAGATAATACCCCTCGTCCTTGGGCTCAACTGGCAAAAGGATCAGACATTCTCACCAAAAGAGAGGGTTCAATCCTGGAATTGGTCAAGGCGCTGGAGGAGGCATCCTAGCTCCTAGATGCTTAGGTTAACGCCTGAAGGTAATAGACGGCTCGCCCTGCGCAACATCATCAGTATCACTTAGGAGGAAGAGAGATTTCTCTCTGCCCTTGGATCGTGGGTGAACCCAACCCCTTTCCTAAAATTGTTTATATCAAAAAAAAAAATCTAGTCTAAGTGCATCGAGCAATTAACACACATCTCGATTTATACTTCTATTCCAAATAAAGTCAAATAGTACTAACAAAGCCAAGGTGCAGAAGGGCACTTTTGTAATAAGATTAGAAGAAATTCAACCAAAAAATTACTTAGCATGTTTAGCGTATTATATTTGCTTTTACATATATTTGAAGATAGTTTTAGCTGCATTATTTTATTTGTGGTCAAGTCTAGTGAGGAATAAAATATGGAAAATTTCACTTAGTCTTATGGAAGTTATTTTATTTCAATCAACCCCTAAAAATTTCTGAAATTTCATTGAACACCCTTGGATCAAAATGAAATTAATTTTTCCGTTAAAAGACAATAATGCCCTTGCTTAATTTTTTATAAGAACATTTGCAAGACATATAGCATTTACACGACAAATAAATATAAGGAATCAAAGAAAACCAAGTAGTAAACAATAACATTGTGGCCATGCACAACAGGAATAAGAGAATTTACAAGATAAATAAAATCCTTCACAACACAAACAAATAAATTTAAAAGAACCCCCAAAAAAAAAAAGCGTTTGGTAGCCATCAAAAGGTTATAGCTGTAGAACCGCTGCAAACTCCTTAATACAAAAGAAAAATAACAATTTTGCTTTTGGAAATTACCAAAACAAACTCGATCAGAAAATTTTATATCTATATATATATATATGATAATGGTGGGAAGCACTTGCTTTAATATACCGACAATAAGCAGATCCTTTAACCCTCATTATCATCACTACTTTAATAAAGTTTAGCATTTATCATATCTTTGAGGAAAAAAATCTTTATCATGAGCAGATTAATGAACACAACTTGAATTTTTTAATGTAAAAGAAAGGTTGGTTATTGAAAAATGCAAAGAAGCAAACTACGTTGTTGTGAGGACAGGATAGCACTCAAAACTAAAACTAAATCCAAAATCAAAATTAATACTTTCTCATGTCTTAAATATAAACATATTTATAAAATTAATCTTAATTATAAATATAAAACATGTTTTTATATTTGTCAATTTTTGTAGTTTATCCTTATTAATGCTCCTTCAATAATAATAAAAATGAGAAAAAATGTGGAAATTAAATGTATAGGCTTTTAATTTAGATTTCAGTATTTCAGTTTAATTTAATTAGAATTTTTCCTAACATTTAATGGGTCCACTCATCATGAGCTTCACTAAAACTTGATGGCTCGTAGGTAACAAATATGGAATCCTGACAAGGATTCCACTAATTTAATTTATCTTTTTCAGACTTTTGCATTTTCAAGTCATCTCAGTAATCTAACGTGTCTACCTTTTTACATGGCCAGAATCATGTGATTTTGTTGTTTATTCAAAAAAAAAAAAAGTACAATTCATCCTTATCTTTTTTTTTTTTTTGTCAACAATTCATCCTTAATACTCCTCCGTCCCCAATTATAGGAGCAAATTTTGGAGTTGGTTTTGGTCCTAATTATAAGAGCAAGTTTTAACTTTTGTCAATTTTTTCCTATAATACCCCTATTTATACTTATTATTAGGAACATTATATATATGTGTGTTTACATATATATGTATATTTGTGTTTATGTTTATGTGTGTCAATATATATATGTGTAGATATATATGTGTGAACACACACACATATATAAACATATATATATATATATATATATATATATATATATATATATATATATATATATATATATATATATATATATATATATATATATATATGTGTGTGTGTGTGTGTGTGTGTGTGTGTGTCTGTATGTATGTATGTATGTATGTATGTATGTATGTATGTATGTATGTATGTATGTATGTATGTATGTATGTATGTATGTATGTATGTATGTGTGTGTGTGTAGATATATGGGTGTGTGTCTCTATGTATGTAGATAGATCTATATGTATACACATACGGTGGTGAGCCAGAATTTAAGTTTGTGGGTGCACAAATAATGATGAGATTTAGGGGTTCAAGGGCAGCGCCCGCGAATTTTTAATGAGGATAAAAGGCAACCCACTCCTTCGTAAAGTTTAGGACTAGAAATGGGGTTCAATTGAAAATCATTTCCGACGAAATCAATTTAAACAGAACAATATACTCTAATCTTTTTTTTTTTTTTGCTCGAATATACTCTAATCTCATGACATACGAATCTGAGATGTTACATGTAATACCCAAAAATTTGACTTAAGGAAATATCATAAATTAAGAAATAATACCTATTAAAAATAGGTGAATATGTGGTTTCAAAATAATATGTTGAATTTATCTGATTTTCTAAGGGAAGAATTCTTGGAAAAAAAAGTGATAAAATGCCAAATGACGAAAATGCCCTTGTAGGACATAAATAACTTAGGAAAATTGTGAAAAATCCTGAGAGGTAGTAAAATAATTATTAAAATTGAGAGAATATATTGTCTCTAATTTTGGTAATTTAATAATTTATAAGCTTGGAAGAATTGTAAAATAACAACTATAAAGTATTTGGAGATCATAACTAACTCCATAAGTATTGATATTTTACATGGAAGGTAAACTAGCAATGTTAGTTCAGATTTTGAGAGGAAGTAATTAGTTTTAGATAATAAAATTATCAACAAATAATAAGTGATTGATTAAATAATTATTTGATAATTATTTAAGCATAAACAAAGGAAAATTCAAGGATAATTATGTAAAACTCCATAATTAGTGGTTAATGGGTAAAAATTAGCATAAATATATTGGCTAATTAATTGGAAAATATTGAGAAAAATATTTGAGATTAAGTATTTTTGAGCTTAAAAACAAGTTTGGACCAATAGGGAAAAAGTTATGATTTAAATTATATAATAATTAATTAAAAATAAAATAAAAAAATATATATAATTATTGTGTGAGGGCCGACATCTTTTAATGGAGAAAGGAAAAAATATAGGTTTAATCAATAGAAAGAGTGTAAAAATAAAACTCTTATTTAAATAATAATTAAAGTAAAATAGTAAAAAGTAAATAAACACCGATGGAGATCGGATCCTATCCAGAGAATCAGGAATAAGATTTCTAAAGTCAGGGTATAATATTGATCAGTGGATTTTTATCCGAATTGAGTCATTACTAAGTCGTTTCTTTATCGGTATAAGACTTCTAGAGCAAGGGAGTGACATCACCACCATGACATCATCTTTTTGTGCCACCTAAGGGATTGAGGTCAGCATGGTGAGGTGTAAGGCCAAGATCATGCCACTTCTTCCGAATGCGATCCGACGGTTTAGGTTGAATTGGAAAAATGACCTTTATGTCCTTGATTTTTCCTATAAATAGGCCTCCACCCTCTTTGCAAAATTCACACCAAATCCTCTTGTGGATTTCGAATAGAGAGAGGTTTTAGAGAGAGAAGCTCTGGAGGAAAAAGCAGCGAAGCTCTGGGTAAGTTTTTCGGTACTTAAGCTTTCGTAGTTCTTTCGGTAGATAGAGTAGAATTGTTAGTTAGATCTAGGAAGTAGGAGATGAGATTCCTATTCTTGTTTTTAGGCCTCATTGCATCGAAAGATGCTTGACGAGGTAAAAACATAGTAGGGATTGAGTTTCTGAAAGTTGGGAGTTAAAGTAACGAAGTGCTGGCGAAATTCCGCCGATTAGGGGGTCAGGGGTAAAATAGTCATTTTTGACTAAAATGTCCGTCGTAATGATAGATCCTTAACAAGTACGTTGTTATATTGATAGGACATCCCTGAATACATTTTGACCTACTGTCGAACCGCTGTCTGACGTGCTGGTTTCCGTTTTCCGTCAGAAGTACGGTTTTCCGTAAAACGTGCTAGAATAACATCAATGAAGGTACGTTCGCATACTGGTAACCTTAACACTGATGTTTATCGTATGCGTATATGTGTTAGGAGTATTGTATGTGTATATGTGGTGTATGTACGTCCGCGTCATTGTAATACTAACTCGATGTCTATTATATGCCTATTTACGTAGCTTATAGCTCGTGGTATGTTTATGTGTTGTTAATATGTTTACGTTTGCTATGGGCGATATATCTTCATGCTATTGGGCGATATATGTATACATGCTATTTGGCGATATATGTATGCATGCTTTTGGGCGATGAGTGCACATATACTTGTTGTTGATATGATTTTACGTAGTCATTATCTTGTGTGTGTAGAGGTTAACCGTTACCTGGGGTCCGATTGCAATGGACCTCAGCTCTCCATATAGCTTCAAGGTCGGGAGGACCAAGGAACTCGGTGAAGACTTCCTTTTGACTTTCAGGCGGAAGCCTTCCTTTGTTATTGTACATCACTTTTGAACCACGCGGTCATTGTACATTGTTGTAACTTGATGACTTACGGCGCTTTATATATACACATCAGCTACTCTTTTGCTCCGGTGCTCTACTCGATGATGAAAAAAATTTATACCGCTTGTGAAAACGAGATGTTACATTACACAATCAAATTCCAAAGCAACATGCAAGGAAAAATTATTATGGTTTGTCATATGTGATAGGATATTAAAAAGTCAACTATCAACGAAAGAGTAAAGGAGCATAAAAAATGCTAAAAAAGCCTGATAATATTTATATTTAATTTAATCAGATGGTCATATTAAAAAAATGTCATACTAAAAAAGTAAAACGTTGGCTCTGACAGCGGGTAGTAAAGCTTGGAGCCCATAAAAATAAAACCATCAATGGGCCTCATAGCACTATATAATAATGTTCCATGTTTTGAGGAGGATTATGGGTGTTTATGCTAAGATATGTAGTAACTCAAGAGCCTAAGGAAAAAAACTCAACAACCACAATTTTATGGGTCCACTTGCACCCACATGAAACAACGTGGCTCGCCCATGTACACATATATATAGACACATATATGTTTATATAGCAAGACCATTATTTCAATTAGAAAGCGTGTGGAAAGAAAATTAGATCTATATGTATACACATGGCTATATAAAAAGCAACTAATATACATATATAAACTAATATGTCATGGATATCTAACGTAAGACAAATTAGAAACACTTATAATCGGGGCAACTTGTGTCATTTTAAATTTATATAAGGACATTTTAGGAAAATGAGTAAAATTAACTAATTTAACTCATCTCCTTAATTCTCCCAAAATCGGTTAAATTGCTCCTATAATTAGGGACGGAGGTAGTAGTTAATATCACGCAAATCACTAATTGGTACCTCACAACGCACCAAGTCATCCTTATTAATCATACTATGTGGTTCCAACTTCCGATCTTGTAGCTTATCAAATAATATATTTTGATTCTAAATAATGTAATTATTAAATTTATCTTATTTCACAGATTTATAAATTAATATATAAACCATTCATATACACATTATAAAAGAGCTTCCATCAAAGAATTAATTCTCATACAAATGATTTTTAAAGATGATTTTTTTCCCACATAATTAAAGATGATATTTTTGAAACTTGACACATTTATTATAATTTTTATAATAAATCAAAACAATAAAATCACAATAATATATTTAAAAATGGTAAAAAAAAAGGACACCAACTGGACAATCTATAATTGTCATAAAAGAAACTTTCTATAAATACTCTGGAGAACTTTTTCTTCTTCGGTTATTCATCTTAATTTTTGCAATAAATTATGAGAAATCAAAGTCCCAATTGCAGATTTAGATGATGGAATGTGATAGGAAATTTATGTCCACTCATAATGTGCAAATCTAAGTTAAATTCTCAGAATTTATATTTATTTTTAAAAATAAAATCCATTACTGAACTTTATGTCAAATTTGGGTAATTTACTACAAAATTTAAAATACAATTTTACTTTTAAAAATTCTTGCCACTTTATTATCTATAATATATAAAGAAAAATTTTAAATCCGTTGCGTGCTATAAAAGAATTGGAATTGGTAAAAGGTTACTTTAGTAAAAATGTGTCCCCTCAATGCACCTTCATCATTATTCTTAAGGTGACTTTCTTTAATTTTAGTCAATTTGGTTGTAACTTTGAAGGTCTAGTCACAACCCCCAAGTCTAGCGTCAATCACCTAAGTCTAAAAATTGCCAACACTTGACCGACTAAAAAATTAAAATAATGCAATGATAATGGAAATATAGTCCCTCCTCATTGTGATATAACCGAAGAAATTATACAACATACAACTTTTTGTTATATGGTATGGGAGGCCCCATTTCCAGCTGGAATGGCACACTTTTCTCTTTAAAAGACATTATTTCATGATTTGGTTGATTTGCTTGTCGGCCATTTTATATATTGGTTGAATTCTGATGTGTTGCTTTTTGGTCATGAGGAATTATATCTCAATTAATAAATTAAAATGTTAAGCTCATGGATAAATGATGAAATGTTAAACTTAGGGTTAAGACTAAGATATTAATTTTATAAATAATTTTCTTAATGTAAGAGGGAATGCTAGTAGTGGAAAGCATTCCCTCTTACATTCTCTCTCTTGTTCTATTTTAAAGCTAATACAAAATTCTTAATTTTACTAAATTAAAAAAATCTCATTTTTCATTTTTCGCAACATGCATATATATCTATGGAAAAAAATTACACATTCTTCAATTTTTTCAAAGTTATATTTTTGAATTAACAAAAATTATAATTAAAAATAAAAATATATAACTTTAATAAAACCTAAGGTCTTTTATAATTTATTATATATGTCAAGTCAAAAAATCTAAAAAATCTGTTATATCTTGAAAAATATATGAAATGAGTTTTTATTTTTAAATGAAAAGAACTTAATTTATATTAATGTTGATAATATAAATTGGGCAACTTGATGATATATTGATATGGAACTTGGTGGAAAAAATTAAAAAATATATGAGTTTGACCGTTGTTAATTTTGTATTGATTTTCTCAAAATGTCCAATATGTAGCACCTAATAGTTGAGAACTTATAAGTTCTAACAATTCAAATTCATCAAATATTCCAAAGCTATTCCATATAAAACACAATTTTCTTATTGACCGACTAAAAAATCAAAATAATGCAATGATAATTGAAATGTGGTCCCCATCGTTGTGATATAAAGGAAGAAATTTTACAACATACAAATTTTTGTTATATTGTATGGGAGACCCCATTTCCAGTTGGAATCGCAGACATTTTTCCTTTTAAAATAATATAATAACATCGATGAAAGATAGTATTTCATGATTTGGTTGATTTGCTTGTCGGCCATTTCATATTTTGTTTGAATTCTGTTGTCTCGCTTTTGGAAAAGGTCATATAATGCATCCATCACCATCTCTTTACGTGAATAATGGTTGAGATGTATACTAAAAAATATTATTTTAATGTTAAATATTAAATAATAAAAAATAGAAAAAGATAAAACATACAACGATGAGGGACCACATTTCCATTATCATTGCATTATTTTGATCTTTTAATCTGTCAAGAAGAAAATTGTGTTTTATTTGGAATGGCTTTGGAATATTTAGAAGCTGTTTTATGTAAATGAAGTGTAATTTTGGGGTCTACTTACAAGTCAAGCATGGCATCCATGTACCTATAAATGAAGTCTGAAGACTTTTGGTGGAATATGGGATGAGAAATTATTAGGGTTTAGTTACATATTTTATTATTTTCATTTTCATTATTATTTCTAGCATATTGGTATTTATTGTTATTTTTATCATTTTCATAATTTTATCAGGACTAATATTATTGATTTTATTATTATAAGTAGTTCTAGGATTTTAGACGGCAGACTTGATCATTGAATTACATATTACATTTATTACCTCTTTTGGTTTCTCTTCTCATTTCTCTCTTTTGTGTGAATGTACAGTGTAGTCACACACCAAGTCATCTAATCTATCTTTCACACTAATTCCCTTGAAGCGTTTGCGAAGAAAAATCTAGCTAAAGAAAGCGTTTTTAGCAGACAATATAATAATGAAATATATTTTTGCATCTTACTTATTTTTTATAATTTAAAATCAAATCATTTTATTCTTTTATTTATTTTAAAATTTTGTCTTTATATCAACGAAATGTTATAAAAGTTATTATCATCTAAACATGAGTTAACAAGAATAAATATATAAATAATATTGAAGCTAATGATTTATTAAGTTTGGATTTTTGGATAAACAAGATATTTACTCGAAGTAATTCTTCTGAATGCTTAAATTAATTGCTTCAAACGAATCAAGCTTAAGGTGTGAGATATATGGGGCTCGTGTTTTGATAAGATTTTGATGTGCCTACCATCATATTTTTTCAAATAAGCCTCTCTTTCTAATGCCAAGCTCATTGCAAAACCAGGAGTTATCCACAAAGAGGTGTACATAGAAATAAGTTTGTGAAATATTTCTCGATGATAAGTAAACAATACTAGAGTTATATTTGTTCCCATATAGCTATAAGATTAAGAGTTATATATATTCTTAAGTAACCGTTCACATGCTAAATATATAGGAGGTGGGATTGAGGGAATATACAATCTAATAATAATAGAAATAGTGATGCTCCCTCCCTCTAAAAAGATCCTCTCATATGAATGATCTTTTATCCTCTCTATGGTGAATTTGCTATGTAACGTAATTGGGTTTCACATTGATTCTCTCGTTTTGTGTGGGTACTTATAAGTTTTCAACGAATAGGTGCTACATATTGAGATTTTGAAAAAATCAATACAAAATTAAAGTGATAATATAGAATTATTTTTACCATATATGCAATATTGTTAATTAAAAATATAGATAAAATCATAATTAATTTACTCCCAAAAAAAAGGCATACATTTAAACTCTAATAAGAATATGGTCTGACCTATAAAATAAAATAAAAAATGAACAATTAATAATGAAACAAATATGTAACTATAAAATTTGTCCCTCTAAAAAAGTTGATATGACAAAAGAGAAAAAGAAAAATAAGAAAGAATTAAGTGTGGTACTTAATTTCTTTGGTTATATCTACATTATTTCATTTTTGGTCAAGAGTTGTTGGCCTAACTCTATACCCCACAAGAACCTTATCAGTTTGTAGTCTTAAAAGGTGACGTGGGACTTGGGAGTAGACTAGACCTATAAGTCACAATCAAATTGACTAAAAGAACAGTGAAGGTGCATCAAGGGGACACACTTTTACTAAAGTAACCTTTTACCAATTCCAATTATTTTATAGCACACAATGGATTTATAATTTATTTATTTTTTTAATCTAGTTCAGCATCTGGCTTATTGTATGAAAGAATACCTAAATAGCAGTAATATCAGAAGGGCCAATAAGCATCCAGTTGATCTTTTGGAAAAACAAAGCATTGAAACCATTAACAGTACATAATCTTTTACTTCCTTGGCAGTAACTAGAGCTATTAATCCATTTATCATTTATATTATATCAAAGATAAGTATTTTTCCTTTCAAAAATTTATACCATCAGCTTTCGTAGCTTTAATCAATGTAACTACTTCTATGCTTGGAAAATTAAATCATTCAAATTTATTTTAGAAAAATTAGTTTTGTAGCTGATGCGAGGAGTAAGAATTTTGGTGGTTGGGGACTGTTTTTGGGTGGACGCTAGGGTTTTTGGTAGGAGTATATGAGTCATTTCATATTCATAAAATTAACATAATAATTGAAAATTATATCCTACTTCCATGACCATACCAAACACACTTTTAACCCCACTTCCACTTCATATTCCACTTACATAAAAACTTTCCATGATACCAAATGTGGCACAAACTATTGCCTAAAAGTGTGCTTATTTATAGACTTATCCTTCCAATTCCCTTAGCTTCCAGGTTCTTCTCTTCGTCCTCTTACTTCTTCTAGTGGGTTGTGGCCCATTATCTGGTACTTCATGCCCATTCTCTGATGCTTCATGACCTGAATCCTCTCTGGACTGGCCCATATTATCACCCATTACATTACCTCCCTCATCAAAAGAGACCTTGTCCTCAAGGTCTATATTGGGATACAAGGAAGATAAAACTTCTGCATTCTCCCATGAATGATGAATGTAGTAACACAGGCGGTGGGTCATGGCCATAAACCACCTTGAATGGTGTCATTCCAATGGCTGTTTGAAACGATGTATTGTACCAATACTCAGCCCAGGGTAAATAACTAAGCCACCGTGCAGGGTATTCAAAAACAAAGCATCGCAAATATAATTCCAAACATTTGTTAAGAGCCTCGGTTGTCCATCGATTTGGGGTGATAAGCGAAGTGTAACATAGTTGGGACCCTTGTAGTTTCATCAAATGTTTCCAAAAGCCACTAGTAAAGACCTTATCTCTATCCGAAACTATAGTATTAGGAATTCCATGCAATTTCACAATATTCTTGACAAAATCATCGCCTATCGTCGACTAGAGAAGTTAGCGGTCAATGGAATAAAATGGCCATATTTAGACAATCTATCCACCACTACAAAAATAACAGAATTGCCCTTAACAACCGGTAGACTAGTAATAAAGTCCATAGAAATGTCCTCCCAAATCCTCGCCGGAATTGGCAAAGGTTCTAAAAGACCAGTGGGTGTAATTGTGAGCTCTTAGCTTGTTGACAAACCACACAATTGCGAATATAAAGCATAATATCGATCGCATGTGAGGACAATAAAAAGATGAGCAAGTCGATAAAACGTTCTCGGAAAACCAGCGTGTCCCCCAATCTTAGAAGAATGAAATTCATCTAAAATATCTTTAATAAGAGCTGAATCCGAAGATGGGATAACTAACCTCTGCTTCCAATATAAGTCATGATGTTTAATTTGGTAATCCACAGGTCCGATGTAGCGTTGGCGATTTTGCCCCGAGTTCGCAAATAAAAGAGTTTAAACGGACTCGCTCATATATGGAATCCATAAATGAAGTTTGTACCGAGGATATAGCCATATTGAACATCCTAGATAAAGCATCGCGGCTTGATTTTGTCGCCCGGCTTGTATTCGATGCGAAATCGGTACCCTAGGAGCTTAGGTAAGCAAGCCTCTTGTTCGGTGTCCGGATCACTTGGGTACCGAAATGCTTGAGACTAGCATGATCGGTCTTAATGATAAAAAAGGCCAAACAAGTAGTGGCGAAATTTTGCTACGGCCTCGAATCGCCAATAATTCTCGTACATAGACAGATTGATCAATGTAATATGTGGAAAAGTCCAGATTACACTTAGAGGGAGTATGGAGGTTCACGTGACAACATAACGAGAATAACGAGAAAGGAGTAGTCGGGGAAAGGGTCCATAAGAGAGAAGATCACATACAAAATAAAACGTCTATAGTACCCACCGAGCCCGAGAAAGCCCTTTAACCGAGAAACGGATTTTGGACTAGCCCATTGCTTGATGGCCGATACCTTTGCATCGTCCATTTCAACCCCACTCCGAGACAACATGACCCAGATATTCAATTTTCCGGCGACCGAACGCACACTTTGACCTTTTGGCAAACAAACATTGATCGGTTAAAATGGAGAGAACAATGGAGATATGCTCCAGTGAGTATTCCATGTAGCGCTATAAATCAAGATATCGTCGAAGAAGATGAGAACAAACTTTCGAAGGAATGGGCGGAATATAGTATTCATGACTTGCTGAAAAGTGGCCGGAGCATTTGTAAGGCCAAATGGCATCACAAGCCATTCGTAGAGTCCCCGTGTGTCCTGAAGCGGTCTTTTCTCGATCCATGGCCTTCATCAAAATTTGGTGGTAGCTGGGACTCGAGATCCAATTTTGAATAGAATACGAGCCCGACAATTCATCTAGCAACTCGTCGGCGGTGGGCATGGGAAATGCATCTTTAATTGTAATGGCGTTCGAGCTCAATAGTCCACACAAAACCTCCAGTGCCGTCCTTCTTTTTAACCAATATAACAGGAGCCGAGAAGGGACTTGTACTTGCTTGAATAAGACCGTCACCCAATAACTCATCGACAATCCTCTCAATCTCCGTCTTTTGGCTTCTTTGGATATCTATAGGGCTGACTTTGGCTGGTGTGGAATTGGGTAGTAGCTCAATGTTATGCTCGTGTCCCCGTGGTGGAGGCAATCCATGAGGAATTTCGAACACACCGGCAAAGGCGTGTAACAACTCAGCCAAATCCTCCGGTAGGTCCTCTGCCTGGCGGATCAACGGGATGAGATAGAGGTTCCATAATAAACAACTCGACCCAAGCATCCGTGTGATGGACTCTAAGTAGATGATGATAGTGAACTTGTGTAGATTATTCCCACGAAACCCCTTCGTGTCACCCACGTCCCATCTTTCAAGAATTTGATAGTGGAGGTGCGTGGTCGGCGACATGAGCTCCCAGCGTTTCTAACCATCCCGCGCCAATAACTACATCCACTGCGGCTACAGGAAGGACCAACATAGTTAATAATAACGTGTAACCACCAATTTGGACAGTGCACGAGTCACTCTGGCGATGAGTGCGCATGATTTGACCAATGCCCCTAGATTCGCACCTCCTTGGTGTGTTCAACTGGGAGATTTAAATGTTGAACAATACGGGGATGGATAAAGTTATCGAACTTCCTCCATCGAGTAATATCCGTACCTCGTGCCCGAGGATCGTCCCCGAGAATCGGATGGTGGCCGCACCATGGGTCCCTTTGGAAGCAGCGAGATAGGTGATGCAACATACCATCGATTAGCGTATCCTCTGTTTCGGGGTCCACAAGTGTCTCGGGTTCATCATCGTCCACCAACATCATTAGTTGCTTCTTAGTACAACGGTGGGTGGGTGAGAACTTCTCATCACAATTGTAACAGAGACCTTTCTCCCCCTGGGATGTGCATTTCGCTGGTGTTATTCGTTTAAGGGGAAGGCGAGTGGGAGTGGGTAATAATGGTGGTAAATTGGATTTGCCTCCACCGCTTGTTAGAGACGAAGTACCACTATTAAACGGAACAGGATTAAAAGCTGGTTTCTTGGTGGGAGTGGCCGCTGAAACCACCGAAACCGGAGGGCCGGGAGGGGTTAACGCCGCCGAAGGTACGAAGTGGAAGGCTTCGAAGGCTTGTTCCAATCCAGCGCCTCCGCAAAAAAACGTGCCAGGGTCATAGCCTTTAAGACGGTACTGGCCGTTGCACGAGGACATCGCGCTGAGATCGGGCTTAAGCCCTCCCAAGTAGCAATCAAGCGAGCCTTCAGGGAATGTCAATTGTGCGATTTGATAATGCCATGAATTGGCTATGATAATCGGTTAGGGTCCCTATTTGGACTAACTTGAAAAGGCGAGAGCGAGCACGGTCAAATTGGGAAGGACCATACTGTTCCTCAACGGCCCGAGCAAAGGTGGTCCACGTAGAAATTTGGTGAGCGCGGTTCAGCATTTGGAACCAAGGCAATACATCACCATCCAAGTGAACGGACGCTATGACCAAACGCTGGGCATCCGAAATGTCAAAGTACCGAAATACGTTTCGCTTTAAAAATCCATTGCGGGGCATCGGTCTTGCGTCGAACCGAGGGAAATCTAACTTGACTTGGCGATTCGGGGGAAGACGGATGAGCTTGTTGGACCCATAGTGGTGTCGGATTTACCACGAAACCAAAGCATCGTCGGACCGTTTGTCCAACCTATCCAACTTGGTAAGTACAGCTTCCATAATGTTTTCTAAACGAGTGAAACGACTATCCGAGGCCTCCATGAAGGTATTCATGCGTTGTTGATCCGCTTGAAGTTCCATCGTGCCGTCAGGAGTTCCTTCAAATGCGTATTTTCAGCCATGGCGTAAGCTCAATGAAAGCACCCATGATATGGTTATCAATTAAAATAACACAATCGCCAATATAATAACACGAGAATAAAGGAAGCGAGAAGGTAGAACTTACGTATTTACTCAGATTGATCAATGCAATATGTGGAAAAGTCCATATTACACTTAGAGGGGAGTATGGAGGTTCACGTGACAAAGATAACAGAATAACGAGAAAGGAGTAGTGAGGGAAAGGGTCCATAAGAGAGAGAAGATCACATACAAAATATTCCACACCCTCTCATAACTATTAATGCTTATTTATAGACTTATCCTTCCAATTCCGTAGCTTCCGGGTTCTTCTCTTCGTCCTCTTACTTCTTCTAGTGGGTGTGGCCCATTATTCGGTACTTCATGCCCATTCTACGATGCTTCATGACCTGAATCCTCTTTGGGTGGCCCATATTATCACCCATTACTGAGATCAATGGTTTCCCTCTCGAGGCTTAGAGGGTAAAGAGCTTTCATCTTTTCTAACAAGTGTACTTCTCATAATTCAAACTTATACGCTCCTCCTTACGGTGTTGAGGCCCCATACCACCTCAACCAATCGCTTATTGTTGGTATTCTTGTTATTTTTTATCTTTATCAATCTTATTCTTAAAAGTTTGGGCTATAAGTAGGCACCACGGCGTGCCACGTCATCCATTGATTTTCTCTCTAATGAAAATTGTGTGCTTCCTATGATGAGAAAATTAGAGTGAAGGACTTGAAAGGAAAGATATTTATTGAGAATAATCATACAAATTGTAATTATTTATAAGGACAAGTACAAAAATATAAATTAAAAATATGAAAATGCCTCTAACAAAAGTTTATGCATGCCCTCCTACATTCTCTCCCACGTTCTATTTTAAAACTAATACAAAATTCTAAATTTCACTAAATCAATTTTTTTTTATCAATTTTCATTTTTCACAACTTGCATAGATATCTATAGAAAAATTACATATTCTACAATTTTGTCAAAATTATATATATTGTTTGAATAAAAAATTATAATTAAAAATAAAATTATTTAACTTTAATAAAACTCAAGGTCTTTTATAACTTATTATATTTGTCAAGCCAAGAAGCTTATATGATTTTTTTCCCTATTTTAGAAAAAAATTATCCGGGTTAAAAAAATTCATGTTAATAAAATTTAAAAAATCTAAGTAATCTGTTATATCTTGAAAAAATATGAAATAAGTTTAGTTTTTATTTTTTTATAAAAGAGCTTACTTTATATTATCGTTGATAATATAAATTAGGAAACTTTATGATATATTGATTATATTGATATCGAACTTGGTGGAAAAAATAAAAAATATGAGTTTGACCATCATTGTCAAACTCGCGAGTTGACTCTTTGAGTTTACCATTTTTACGTTTCTAACTTACAAAAAACGGGTCGAGGCACTAATCAACTCATGACAATTGAAAACTCGGTTAAATTTATGGGTTTATACATCGAGTTAAGCTGTTTTTACGTTTCTATCTTATAAAAGCGTATTAACTTACTCTTAAACTTGTGTTAATTTTTTTTTATTTGATTATGTTCAGCGACTTTATATATAAATTTTATAAAAAAGCATATTTATTACATATGATAAATGATGAATGTTGATTGATTTAATTTTAATTATTTAGATTTAATATATATTTAAAGAAGGCCCTTATTTAAAAGACGGCAGAGGAAGAGAGTGAGGCCCTGCCATTTGCCTTCGTCATTATGGCACTCATCTATACATTGCAATTTGCCTTCGTCGTTATGGCACTCGTCTATTCATTGCCATTTGCCATTTATTTGTAAGCGTATCTCCTACGGTCGTACCTACCCCCGCCTATCATGCAACAAGCTAATCACGTCCCTCCATCCGATCTTTCCCGTCCTTTTGCACTGCCTCGTGTGATATGCTCCTCGTGGCATCCGTTTCAAATATTTATTCATCTTATTTTTTGATCACTTAAACAAGAATCCAACGGCTATCACTTTATTTATATCATTGGTTGGCTAGAATCGAAACGTGTTAGAGGGTCATCTTCCTCAAAACCAAGGACGGACCCAGAGGGGGCCTAGGGGTGGCCCGCCCATAGGCGGACCTAGGTATAAGAGAAGGGGGGCAAGTGCCCCCCCTTAATTGGGGATGTTTATAAAAAAAAAAAAATTACTTGTTTGAATGATTGCCCACCTTTAAATTAAGTGTCCACCCTTAATATATCATGACAGCACTTTGTAATCGGATGGGGGAATAATGGTTGTTTAGTGTCTTATATTGAAAAAGATGTATTTGATAGCATTGATAATAAGGCAATTATGATGGAATTCCAAAAAAATAAGGCCTAGAAGTATGACATTGTAATTATTTTTATTGTAATATACTTTTGTTATTAAAATATATGTACTTGAACTTATGGAGTGTCCACCCTTTATTGTAATTTGTGCAGCTGCATTTCTAACCGCACTTATCTTTGCTTCATCAGTATTTACTTGATTTCATGAATATTTTTTTGATATTCTTTTTTTGATATTCTTTTATTTTTTAATGCATTTAAAAATTTCCAACAACAAAAAAATCGGGGGCGCTGCCCCCGAACCCCCGAATTCCCCACCATTGATGCCCACCCTTCATAAAATTCCTGGATCCGCCACTGGCCCGCCCCCTTTTTTTTTTTTGAAAATTATATATGTGTTTGTCTTGATATATATGTATGTGTGTTTAGTTGCATATCGGGTGAGAGTTGCGATGTATGTTTAGAAGTTTCTATGTACTATCTATTATGCCTACACACCCTTGTTCTAAATATAAAATCTAATTAATTTTTAAGAGAGATTAAGGAAGTTAAATCGGTTACTTAATTAATAATATGTTGTGTATGATTAAATTATTCAAAAAAAAATTAGTTTGGAGAAAAAATGATAAATATAAATACTTCAAAATATTTTAATTAGTTTCCTTAATCTTTCCAAAAAATCAATTGATTCTTATATTTAGGACTAGATATTATGTTTAGTACGTCATGTATGTGTGTATATGAAAATAAGTAAAGTAAGAGACAATTATAGACGAGTTTAACAATATGAAAACAAATAGCTTCTTTAATCTTTCTTTAGTTTTTTGAGTTTTAGCACAGATTCAATTATAGATGAATTTAGCAATATGAAAAAGTAAATTAATATTCAAATGAAGTGATATTAATTTATGTAATAGATTTCTTTTAATTTTTTTTTGTATATTAGGTCTATATTATATTTCAAGTACTTTAATTTATGATATAATATTTTTATTTTCGTCCCCGTTATCAAAATTCCCGGGTCCGTCCTCGCTCAAAAGCAACAAGATAATCAAATATTGATGACCTGTTTTATTATGATAGAGTGTGTTGTGATTGTCTTCAAGCTAACCCTCCACTATTTACTTTTCTAATCTTGTGAAGTGTGAATATTAATTTGTTCTTAATTTTTTTGTTTCTCTGTTCAGTTGGAACTTGAAATAATTGGAACAAAAAAAAAAGGTGGCTAAGATTTTTGTTTTCTTTGTGCTATACATAGATATCTTCTTATTAAAAATAATTTTATTCGAGGCACTGTTGAATATTAAATATGCACACTTCCTTAATGGATTAATTCCTTCCAGTAAAACCGAATTTCTGTTGGTTAAAAAGGTAAATCAAAGCTTATAAGTTTAAAATGCAAGTGTCATATTGGAACGGGCTTTCATTAATTGTGGTTTTGGGCCATCTGGAAAAAATTTCCTCAAAACCCATTGCATGCGTTGGGCCTACACCTCAATACTCAAGTAAATAAAACAAAGTCACAAACTTCCCATGTTGGACATGCATCACCTCTAGGCCCGTTTCTTTTAAGTGATATTTTCTTCAAAAATTAATCATTTTAGTTTTTACAACTTTCTTTATTTTTCCCACTAGTTGTTGTAATTAGTATTTTTTCTTAAAAAAAACACATCAACGGTTACAAAGTAAATAATCTAAAGGACGTAGTATTTTGATCATTTTTTATGAGTGTTTAGGAAACTCTATAATCATATATCAAAGGAAACTCTATAATCAATGAAATTATTTTTTTAACTTCATGAGAATAAATTCATTTGACATATTTAAGTTGTATAACGCATAATCATTTAAAATAAATTGTATAGACACTTTAAATTTGAGATGCATCATCCTAGTCGCTTGATACTTGCTGACCGTTGTTAATTAATGAAATAATATATTGATTCCATGAATATGAAACTTGGTGAAAAATAAATAAATATATATATATATATATATATATATATATATATATATATATATATATATATATATATATAGACACACACACACATACACACACGATCTTGTTATATGTAAATGATGGGAAGTTTTCATATCAACTTAAGTTATTTTTAAATTATGAATATAAGAGATATTGTAGGTGGGTTTGATAGGGGCAATTTAGTAACTTTAAATTTATATTATAATGTTTGGTTTTTCTAAGTAATTTCTATTTTTATGATCCTTACAATAAATATTATTTTCTCTAAGTCTTCTATTTTAATTTTCACTTCTACGGTTGTGATTGAACCATAATTTTATATGATTTTTCATAATTAATTTGTGATTTTTAATGCATTTACTAGGACATTGTTGCATGATAAAGCACTAATTTGAATTCAAGACATTTATATTGAATTAAGTATAATTAGGGGTAAAATGGTCATACTTGTTCATTATTCATGCAAATGATTTCTTAAACTTTTGATACTACATTGTATTTAATCTTGCATTGTAAGTGTTTGAAAAATTGGATTAAATTTGAAAATAACAGTTTGGGGCTTGAATTTAAGGAAGGACAGTTTGATACCACGAATATCTAAAATATCAATTTAGTACCATCAAAATCAAGTGCGTTTTGACAGAACAATCGGGTCGAGCTTTTTCCGACTTGGAGCCGAAAGCAGACTGAGAGGCAGCAGCCGCAAGGATTTGCTCCGGACCTTGGAGACATTCGACCCTTTCCTCTCGCCCTCACCTCTCTTCATTATTGCCGGCGACATCTCCTTTCTTCATCATCGCCACGTGAGACAACCACCATCACCTTCATCGCTGGTCAAGCTTTAGAGACACAACAATGACATATCAAAAAAGGTGCAACGCCGGAACTCGTCGAAGGAGAACCAGGGGAGACCTCCGTTACATTCATTCTTGATTCTCTTCACCATCAACCGTCACCCTCATCACCGGCGACCTTCACTCTCATTTCCACCGTAGCCGCGACCTTCTCCACCACTATGCTTCTTCATCACGATCTGAACTCAAGTGTCACTGAAATTGATTTGCACACTCCGTCAATACCGAGCTTCAGATTCGTGCTCACACCACCTCCTCTCGCCTTCATCGACTTCCTCCACTTCAAGACACCTTCCTCCGCGTGAGTTATAAGATTTTCCCAGTTACGTCCGTCGATGTTCATGAGTTTTCAAAGGTAATATTTTCTTGAAAAGTAACATGGTATTAGAAGATCGATGATTCGATATAACTAGTAGCAGATTAATTATTAAGACGAAATAATATCCGAGATTTCTTTTTTCTTTCTTTTTCACATGAAGGGAGATCGGAGATGTAATGCTTGGGATCGAGTAGTATGTCATATGGTACCTCTTTTAAAAATAAGGTATATGTGATTTTAATTATTAGTCTCAAAGAATGACTTATATGTGTATGTGTGTGGCATTTTTAATCTTATTTTATTGATGTTTAATTTCTTGACGTAGCATAAAGAAATATTTACTTTTACTCGAACGGAACTTCCCCTTAGGTGGCCTTAGGTGAAGTTGATTCCAGATTGTGCAACTAATTAAAGCAATGTAAAATTATGTCAACAAAGTTCCATTCAATTATATTTAATTAATTTAGCACAATTTATAGTTTATATATTGCTTGTATATTGTCCTTCATGGGTATAAAATAGACACATGAATTCTTTTCCTAGGCTTGGGTGGCTTAGTTATTACATATATATGCCTGATTCTCTTAAATATAAAAAGATTAATTATGTGAAGAAGCTAGCGACGAGTATAGTGTTAAGTTTTGATAATACTATATATAGTGTTAAGTTCTTGGTGTTTCTTGTTGGCAATACCATAAGCCCAACTAACAAAACAAAATGGGCTTTGCCCAATGACAATTTTTGTAACAATTATCCCGAGTTTAATGAATAGGGCTCACCATTACCAATAATATCCAAACACTCCATCCAAATCCATACATTATTGTCAATGAGGATTAGTACAGTTGGCTAAAGCGTTGACTTTTATCCCGAAAGGGAGGAGGTTCAATACCATTTGGTCGATGTGAGGGCCTCGTTGGTGGACGATCTGTAAGTACCACTCGATCCTATTTATAAGTCCAATTTGATCAAAAATTTGGTCCTATTTATAAGTCAATTTTGACCAAATAAATGAGATTGTGACAATTTTGCCCATATTAATGATGATGAGAGAGATTGACTAGCTATGTTGGGAAGAGAAAAAGATGAAAGAGATTTGACAATAAATTTTTAAAAATACTCATTCATAAATGAGGGTAAAGTTGGAAATTTGCTCTATAATCATTGAGATATCTAACTTTTCTTGGTATGTGAGATTTGGTCAAACTGGACTTATAAATAGGACCAGAGTGGTACCTCGTAAGCGCTCTTTGAGCCCGGAGGCATGTCCCGGCCCCGATGGGGTACCAGTGTCTAACCCCACCTAAACTTTTTTATATGAAAAGAAAAAAATCCATACATTATTTGAGTAATGAAATTATGGAAAACAACTAGTAAGTGACCATAAATACCAACATTATCCATTGGGAATAAGTGGTAAGGAGCTTGCTCTCCTTAAACCACATCCTCGGTTCGAGGTGTGGGAATGAAGTAAATGATGTTAAAAGCTATTTCCCACTACCGTGAGCCCGACTCGGGCGAATACGGATTAATTGGAACCGAAGTTTCGTGAACTGGGTGGACAAAAAAAAGTAATTGACCATAATTCCATAAGCGATGCTTTTTATCTTTGATGCCAACCAATCAATCAAATATAATTAATTAAATGTAAAATATATAAAAATCATAGTATTTACAAAATAATATGATTTAATTATTTTAGACTCATCAATGTCATGCTTAAGTATATCAATATATGTTCTTTAAATATAACAATAGCAGTTGAATTTGACGTGAATAGTGAAGAGGCTTGACTAAAGAAAGATGATACGCTTAGGCTTACTAAATTTTTTTCTTATCTTTGTTTTTTGTTTTTTATATTATCATCTAGTATCTAGTTCGAAGTCCGTGGTCGCCACTTTCAATACAAGTGTCTCCTTTGGGACTTGAAATTAAAACCATATGCAATGCACAAGTGAAGGCGGAGGTTGCAACTAACGGAAGGTCAAACGGACGTTTGCCACGTCGGATTTTTTTGGGTTAAATACCTAATTTGCCACGGAAGTATTGATAAGGGGGCACTCAGCACCCGAAAGTTTTTTTTGGTACCAAATTTGCCCGGAAGTATAAAAAAGTAGCAAATTTGTTCAAAACTAACTAAGGTCCACGTAGGTCATTAAAATGCCACATTCTAGAAAAGAAACACATTGGAGGGTGAGTCATATGCCGATCATGTAACCATGTCAAGACCTCATTCATCTCTCTCTCTCTTCCCTCTCGCTTCGGCGGTTCGTGCTTCGAATTTTCTTCCGCTCCTTCACTCACTCCTTCACCAACGAGTATGTCGCCTTCCACAACAATGCTCGCCAACTCGTTTGTGACCTTCCTTTGCTTCAGATCCGATTGGTTTCGATCCCCAAAAATTTCAAACGGGATGTTAGAATTAGCTCGGATCCGCAAAAGCCATCATTAGAGATAACTCCTAGAACAATTTTGTATTCCCATTGTACTCTAAAAAATGTTCTGCCAAGAAACCAAATAGTTCTCGAATCAAGATAAATAAAAACCGCCAATAAACCTAGTTAGAGATGGTCATATGGATTGTCAAAATTTTCACCAAATCGTAAAATTTCAGAGAAGCAAAATAAGGGAATTTGGGGGAGTGATGAGGCGATTCGAAGATTTGAGAATCGAGAAATTGTAAGGGTCTAAAGGATAAAATCGTTTGGTATGAATTTGCCACACCGCACTGGGAGGTCCTCGGCCTCACATCGGAGAGCCATGGTATTCACAATGGTCCCACCTGCACTGTCTCCACCGTGTTTCTTTCCTAGCCATGTGTCATTTTAACGACCTACGTGGACCTTCCGTCAGTTTGGGCAAATTTGCTACCTTTTTTATACTTCCTGGGCAAATTTGGTACCAAAAAACTTCCGGTCTTTGAGTGCCCCCTTTTCAATACTTCCGTGGCAAATTAGGTATTTAACCCAAAAAAATCCAACGTGGCAAACGTCCGTCTGACCTTCTGTTAGTTTTGGGCAAATTTGGTACCTTTTTCATACTTCCGGGGAAAATTTGGTACCGAAAACTTAGGGTCTTGAGTGCCCCTTATCAATACTTCCATGGCAAATTAGGCATTTAACCCAACATTAAATAAGTGATAGAAATATTTCCTTAAATCCATATAAGGACTCTTCTTTCTCAATTAGCTCCTCTAAGCCACAAAATATTGACTCTAAAAATATTCTAAGCCAATATTTATTCTCCAACTATTTTTCTCTTGATGATTAGGAAAATATGCTTTAAATTCCAAATAATAGCTTTACCGCTATTTTGGCCCAATCTTCATAATTAATCCTCTTATAATATTTCTATCCTCAAAATACCATTTCATAATTTTTCCCAAATTTTAAAATCCAAGATAATCATAATAATTATCTTTAAGCTTTTTCTCAAGTCTTTAGGCTCAAATTTCGGGATATTACATTTCTCCCAATGTTAAAATAAATTTCATCCTCGAAATTTGAACATTTATACTTGGGAAATCATTCTAGAAAATAAGTCTATCCCTTTCTTATGTATGCTCACAAAGCACATAATATAGTCATACAACATTTTTATTCATCATGTACCCAATGTGTAGTTTTCAAATATGTATGACTCTCTAGTCCATTCTCCAAGCGCTTGATTACACATGCATCACTACTCGATACATTTCGCCTCTCGCCTTAACTCATTTCGGCCTTCCGGCTCATTCTATTATCACAACGTTGGATATTCGGCCTTCCGCTAGGGAATCACCCTCACCTTAGGCATCTCAACTACAACTTTGTACATCCGAAAATTCTATCGGTCTCATGATATACTCTAGACACATTGGTCTAATGTCACCATGCTAGGCAATAAACACAACACTTGGCATATAGGTCTTACGGCCTGTGGACTCTACCCCATGCAAACTTGCATACCGAGTCTTACCGCCTTGAGCCTTTGCTCGTCTATCCCATCTCGAGTTCTTTTTTTTTTTCCATTCAAGCTCTCATATCACCGTAGCTAACAACTACTATCGACCCATCTGGTTTAGATTCTCTATTAGTTTCTGTTCCTATATCTTAAACTCCAACTACACCGCTTCTCTTTTCAGTACAATAGCATCGACAATCATATCATTGCTACCAAAAACTATTTTGTTGTCTCGGTTTCAAATTTTCACACATTGAAAATTTTCCGTGGTCTCAGACATTTCACAATTCACACTATACTAAAAGTAATAGTGCTATCACATTTTCAAACTTAATCGCCGCCAATACAAATTCGTGAAAACACATTTATCACGGATCGTTTCAAAACTTTTACTACCGACACACATTTATGAGCGGATTATTCATTTCACAAATTCAACATTCACAAGCTCTCGCCACCACTTCAACCTTCCAAGACAATAAAAATCTCAATCCTTTCATACACAAACCACCGAAGTGGCAATGCACTTGTTGGCCAATGTGGGAAAGTTTTCGTCCCCCATAAGAGACCCAGTGTCCATACTGGCACATTAACGGCCACCCCACCGTAATTCCTACCCGGGAATAAGGACAATTTCCAGAGCCCCGCTCCAAACGTCTGCGTGGGTCCCAACCAAACAAGGCGGAACTACTCGATTGGATGCATACACTGCCGTGCGAGTATCGCTTTTTTTTAAACTAATCCCCTCAAAAGAGCTTTCAATAATGGCCGCAATTCAACATTCTAAAACATCGGCAAGATCCAACAAACCGAGTACACCTACTACAGTTTCTGATCTCTTCCAGTTTTGTATTGCTTTCAAACCACATAGTTAAAAATTCAATTTCAAACCTGGGTTCTACCAAACCCTTCTATGAGACAACTTCATTTCAAAAGTAATGGTCACTTTTGTTGAAAATATTTCACTTGAAAACTCAATTTTGAAAGTTCACAAATTCGAAAACTCAATTTCTAAAATTTTAACAAACATAGCAAGTGTATTGGCCAGTTAAAAAAAAAAAATTCAAACTTTAAACTTGTCTAGAAACCAGACAACTAATCTTAGATGGTCATCCTTACTAATACATAGAACCTCTATCCTTGGCTACTCAAGCCATTCATACTCCATCAATCATAAAGCATTGTAGAAAATGCAGTATGAATCACAAGATTCTCACAATTTCATGTACTACATCTGTAGGAAACCTTGATCACATTTTAACCTAAACATCATTTAGATCAAATTCAAACCTATCCTCATAAAATTCAACAATTTTTAATTCTATCTCCTTTGTAGTAATGAAGTACCTGGCTTGTCATCTCACACAAGTTTTGAATGATGGTCACTTTCTTTTTAAAGTCAGGGTCCATCTGCAAAGTGTTATTGATCAAATCAGAGAAATCCTTCACACTTGGTATATGTACTCTATTCTTAATGCATCTGATGAGATATATGTGAATAGAGAAAATTTGGACGCACAATGTTTAAAATGTTAAACACTTCTTTGACATGATTTTGATATAACGTCCTAAACAACTCAACTTTTCGAGGAGTTTGCATTTTGTTAACATCAGCTGAGCTAAGAAATCATATTCCTCAACAATACTCATTGCACATTTTAGGATTGTGATTCACAATTCCTAATCTAATTCTCAAAACATTTGAATCAAATCAAACATTTTCTACGAGGTTCCAATTCTACCTCAATTCTTAATATCACTGAGGCATATTCTATACATAAGTCTTTTACCTCAAAGGTAATAAACAATCATACACAAAGCTTTACTGATAATGCAACTTGATTACAAGGTTCTCAATATTCATTCTTTCATATTCTTGAACCGTATAAGATCCTTAATTACACCGCATTCATACTAATATTTTCTTAACATTCACAAAATTCACCCTTTTTTATACTACAAAGTACTCATACCTTAAATCAAAAGGTTTCAAATTCCTAATTCTTCCAAAGAGTCACTCATCCCGAGATTACTATCACCTAAGTACTTAACCACAATGAGGGTACAACATTGTCATGTATCGTGTATACAAATGTTAGAAAGACTCCGAGCTAGCGGTTGCTAGGTGCATCGCTACAAGGTACTGCATGGTCACAAAGTCCACATGGTTCTTGAGCTAACGATAGATTAGGATTCGGCGCTGCTCATTTTCAAACATAGAGTAGAACTGCTTTCAGCTATAAATCGAGGAAGACAAAGGTATACGTCTCATATGTTCTCAATCTTTCAAAAATATCAACATTAGTTTACTCTCTTACGTTTACCCTTTGTTCATAACCTTATCCTTACTACTTCTCATTATCTTCAATCATGGCAGGTCCAAACAACTACAGTCCAGTTTTTGACTCTTATAGCCCTTCCTTTCTCGAATATTTATTCTATGATAATCAGTCTAATATATTGGCTGACTTATCTAACAATGTACCATTTTCATATTTTTCTTTACTTTCTAGCAATCCTTTAGAGGTGTACGTTCCTCCTTCGCTTCAATGCTTCATGTTCCTACTCCTCCTCCAAGGATCCAAGATTCTATCCCTATGATTACCAACAAAGAAGAATCAAGCAGTCCATCAAAGCGACTTGTCAAGAGATGTCGTACTATGGCGTAACTTATGGAGTCTACTAAACCTTCTCAACCAAGGAATCCTACTTCAAGTCCGGCTGAAACCACCTTTACGGAGATCATCCATACTAATGGACTTCATCATCAGAAGCTTGAAGTTCATGGAAGGATTGGCATGATCTGTCATGTTGTCCATCACCAGAATGTACAAGAAGGTCCTTCCAATGCTAACAACCTTCAAATGTTTGATTGGCTTCATTTGCAGCCTTAAGTGCAACGCCTTTGTTTTTGCTACTTGTTTCCTCAAGTCCCTTTTTGAACTTGAGTTTGCCTTCATACTGTAAAGACCGCCAAATAATGCCGCCATCGAGCTCATCGATTCGCCACGAGCTTCTTCAATGGCTGTCACTTTAGCTTCCCATTCTTTGCTAAGAATATTCAAGATTTTTCTTACTTGAGCAGGTTGCTCGTATGTCTTGCCCAATGCAGCAAGTTGATTGATAAGATGGGTGAATCTCACTGGAAGTCAATGATGGATTCACCGGTCTTCATTTGAAGGAGATCATACTCCGTCATTAGAGTGTTGACTCTATTCTCCTTGATTCCGGTTGTTCCTTCATGGGCTATCTCCAGAGCATCCCACATAGCTTTTGCAGACGGTAGAATACAGATGCGGAAATACTCTTGCCGACTAAGAGCACTTTGCAAAGATGAGAACGACTTTACTATTGAGAGTGACATTTCGTCGGTCATTCTCATCGTACTCTTCTTCAAGCTTGGGAACCCGGACGCCATCTTGGACTGAGGATGGCTCATAGTTGCCTCTTTCGAATACTCTCCAAAGACCATATTCGCTGGCCATTACAAAGACTTTGAATTTGACCTTCCGAAGGAGTAATGTTCTCCATCGAAGCCCGGAGGTCTATTGATCAAAGCTCTGATACCAAATGTAAATGGAGCTTGAATCACCAAGAGGGGGTGAATTGGGGATTCTTAAAAAAATTTTGGTATGCTCTGTTTATTGGGTAGGAAATGAAAGTAAAACAGAGTTTAGAGAAGAGAAGCAAGACACAAGAATTTATCCTGGTTCGGTCCAACAACTTGACCTACATCCAGTCCCCAGACTCTCTGGGATTTCTCACTATATCACTTGATTACACACTCGCACTCAAGAGTAATTCTCTCTCTAGAACTTACTCCCCTTACAAGTTGTAATCAATAACCCAATCTCCAAGTCCCCTTGACTTGAGATAACTCACAATAAATGATTTACAATCAATGAACTCTTTTTTAGAGTAGATAAGATAAACACCGAAGTATGAATGTATCGAAGATACTTTACAGAAAAACTCAAGAAATAAATGACTCTTGGATGATTTTCGTTTCGTTGGATTGGTTGTTGAGAGGAAATGAATGCATCTCTATTTATAGGTAGAGATCATTAATTGACCGTTGTAATCCCAATTATAACCGTTGGAGGTGTTGGGAGCTGATTACATTAAGCTTGGGTCTTCTTCTCTCTAATCTTCACTTAATCCACTTGTATAGATGTTCAGAGTTGACTCTCTGTGAATTAATCCGTTGGAGTAGTTAATGCTGGAAGTAGAAAACATCCTTTCTGTTGTTCCAAACGTGTGCAGGCGGATTAACCAGAAAAATGCAACTTTTCTGAGTTTTGCATTTAATGTTCTGACTTGCTTTTTGCTTTTGCTCAAATCTTCATTTAATCCTGTCTAAATCATCTGAAACTCACTAACAAGCTGTTTAAACATAGTTAGGAGTAGTAATGAATGATGATATAAGGTATTGAGATCAAACATGAAAGTTTTGCAAAATCATTCATTTCGAAATTCAAACATCGCGATGGAAACTCAAGTTAGTTCATCAAAACTCGAGTTTTCATGCTCAAATGATCTTTCTGTCAAAGGCCGAAACTCGAGTTTTCAACGGAACTCGAGTTTACTCAACTCAATGTCGAGCATCGTGATTTGGCATTTTGGACAAGTCTTTTGAACAGTGCAAAACTCGAGTCATTAAGTGACTAACTCGAGTTTTGGACTTTTATCATGTGTTAGTCCAAATTCTCAAACTGGAGTTTTTAAACAAAACTGGAGTTTTCAAAACGTTCTAAATTGGCGGTGCTCTGCCTTGTCAAAACTCGAGTTTTCTACGTAAACTCGAGTTTTCTTTTTATGAGAAAAATGTTGAAACTCTTAGTTCTTTTTCATACATGAGTTTTTGCAAGATCGAAATGAGTATTGTTCTCGATGATGGAAACTCGAGTTTTAATACCGAACTCGAGTTTTCATGAACTCTTGAAAATCTTAGAGGATACTCAAAGAGCCTAAACTCGAGTTTCCCATGGAAACTGGAGTTTTGGTTTTATTGAAAAACTTGATTGCTCTGTCTTGTCAAAACTCGAGTTTTCAAACGAAACTCGAGTTTGCTTTGTTTAGTGAAAATCTTGAATGCTCTGTATGGCCAAAACTCGAGTTTTAATACAAAACTCGAGTTTGTCTTTCTTTATAAAACTTGAGCATTTTTTGTCGAGGCCAAAACTCGAGTTTTCAACCAAAACTCGAGTTTTCCTTTTGACAGTAAGTTTTCAACTCACAAAGACAAACTTCTCTTGTGTTTACAATTGTCCGTTATCATCAAAACCAATTTGAGAACTAACAAGCTTTACCACCATTTTGGCCCAATCTTCATAATTAATCCTCTTATAATATTTCTATCCTCAAAATACCATTTCATAATTTTTCCCAAATTTTAAAATCCAAGATAATCATAATAATTATCTTTAAGCTTTTCTCAAGTCTTTAGGCCCAAATTTCGGGATATTACAACGCGTGAGGACTCTACGGAGTATTATTTTGGGATAGTATTATGTATAATTTTTGAATAGTCGGATAATTGTACCATTAACGTGTCGACCGGATACACCGCAAAGAATTTAAGTTGTATCACGCTTATATTCCTCCGGGAATTTTAATTAACCAACATATGTCCGGGCATATGTAATCAGATCACTCATTCGTCCAAACATTTAAGCATGCTCTCTGTTGTGACTTACTCGATATGTTAACGTCTTCACTCTGATAATTTCACACCAATTAGTTTAATGAGAGACTTAGGACATAAATGGACATCATAATGGACGTAGGAATTAGGGCGTTACACACATCATATCTCGAACGTTAAAATATAAAACATGATGATATTCTTGTATTATGTCATCGATACCCATGCTTCGTCGGAAGTTGCATTTGAAACATTATCGATCTTGAGGTATAAGAAATCAAAAGAAATTCTTTAATATTAATAAAGTGTTATGAAATAAAGAGATATCTGGGATAAAAGATAGAGAACAAGAACAAGAGAATAGAGAAGAGAGAAAGAGGAAAGTAATTCTTATTTCAAATATGTCCCAAATACATAACATATGCCTTCTATTTATAGGCACAACTCTCTAATCTACAATTAATGCGATTCCATAATCATAGTGATTAATGGGTGAGAATAGGAAACTATGGAGAATAGGAAATAATGGGAGATATGGACATCCACTAATATAATATTTATAACACTCCCCCTTGGATGTCCATTATGAATTTGCCTCATTAAAAACTTTAACTAGGAAAAACCCAGTGGGATAAAAAACCCTAGCTAAAGAAAAGAATACATCATTTATAGATACACTGTCCAGTGCTGTCTCATTAAAAACCTTTCTAGGAAAACCCAGTGGGACAAAACCTAGATAAGGGAAAAAGAGTACAGCGTGTATCGACTCCCCCTCTTGACAACATCAGTTGAGATCTTTGAGTCTTCGAAGGCCAATGCCATGGACAAGCTTTTCAAATGTTGTACCTAGAAGTGACTTGGTGAATAAATCGGCCGATTTTCACTTGAATTGATTTCTTTGGATATTTATTTCACCATCCTTTATAAGATCACGAGTGAAGAAGAATTTTGGTGAAATATGCTTCGTTCTATCACCTTTGATATAACCTTCTTTAAGATGGGCAATACATGCGTATTATCTTCATATAGAATTGTTGGGACCAACTTACCGAAGATAAATGACAAGTTGTTTGTATGTGATGTATTATCGATCTCAACCATACACATTCTCGACTTGCTTCATGCATTGCTAGAATTTCGTATGGTTAGATGATGTGGCTGATATAGTACGCTTCATAGATCGCCATGAAATAGCTGCACCTCCACATGTGAATAGATAGCCTGTTTGTGATTTACCATCGTAAGGATCAGACAAAAAATCCGGCATCTGCATAACCAACTAGTTCATGCTTCGATATATTTGAGTAATATAACCCCATGTCCATAGTGCCTCTGAGGTAACGAAGAACATGTTTTACACCATTCCAATGCCTTCGTGTTGGTGAAGAACTATATCTTGCTAATAAATTAACAGCAAATGATATATCGGGTCGTGTGTGGTTAGCAAGATACATTAGTGCTCCAATAGCACTGAGGTATGGTACTTCTGGACCAAGTAGTTCTTCCTCACCTTCGTCACTAATTACTCGAGGTCGAAATGGATCTTTATCCACTTGCAAAGACCTTACTTTCATTTCAAATTCCTTCTTCAAACAATTAATTGCCCTTTGAAGCTCTTCAGGAGTTCCAATAAGGTTGATATCATCAACATAAACAGCAATTATAACAAATTCATATCTAGATTTTTTTCATGAAAATGCATGGGCATATTGGGTCAATTTTGTACCCTTCTTTTATCAAATATTCCTTGAGACAATTATACCACATGCGCCCTGATTGCTTCAAGCCATACAGAGATTTATTTAACTTAATCGAATATTGTTCTCGAAAACATTCATTAGATATCTCTGGCACATTGAGTCCTTCAGGGACTTTCATATAAATATCATTGTCAAGTGAGCCATATAAATAGGCAGTCACAACATCCATTAGACGCAAATCAAGTCCTTCATTCACTGCTAAGCTAATCAAATAACGAAAAGCAGTTGCATCCACTACTGGTGAATATGTTTCTTCAAAATCAATGCCAGGTCTTTGTGTAAAGCCTTGGGCTACAAGGCGTGCCTTATATATTGTAATTTCACCTTTTTCATTTCTTTTTCTTATAAATACCCATTTATATCCAACCAGCTTTACACCTTGGTGTATGGACTACTGAGTCCAAATACTTTTCGTTTTGCCGGTGATTTTAATTCTACATTAATAGCTTCTTTCCATAAGGACCAATCCTTTCATTGTTGGCACTCGCTAATGGATTTTGGCTCTTGATCCTCATTATCATTCATTACATCATATGCCATATGATAAGCAAAGATGTCGTCAACGTTGACTTCATTTCGATCCCATCGGATACCATTCATAACATAATTTATTGAAATTTCATTATTTTCACATATCTCACTCTTCGAAGATATCTCTCACGGAGATAAAAACTCTTCAGAGATGGCTCTTCGGAGCTACTAACTTTTCTTGATTGTCCTCGACTTGACCATCTATATTCTTAGCTCCTTTTCTCATTCGAGGATTTTTATCTTTGGGCAGGTAGTCTGCCACGCTTTAGGCGTGCTTTAGATTCATTTATAATAGGTTGTCCTTCATGGACACCAATTCGAATAGGAGCATTAGCAGCTGGGACATGTGACTTTGTCACTTTCTTTGGGTCAGTAAAAGCTTCTGGCATTCGAGTAGCTAAATTCTGTAAATGGATTATCTTTTGAACTTCTAGTTCACATTGTTTTGTACGAGGATCAAAATGAGCCAATGATAATTCATTCCATTAATCTTTTACCCAACCGCTTATATTCTCCCCTAATGTTGGGAAAAACTGATTCATCAAAATGACAATCGGCAAATCGTGCCGTAAATAAATCTCCTGTAGATGGTTCTAAATATTTTATGATTGAAGGAGATTCATAGCCAACATATATCCCCCTTCTTCTTTGTGGACCCATTTTAGTACGTTGAGGTGGTGCTATTGGCACATATACTGCACACCCAAAAATTCTTATATGGGAAATATTAGGTTCTTGACCAAAAACCATTTGTAAGGGGGGAAACCTTTAAATAATTAGTTGGCCTGATACGAATTAACATTGCTGCATGCAAAATGGTATAGCCCCAAGCAGAAATTGGGAGATTAGATCTCATAAGTAAAGGTCTTGCAATAAGTTGCAATCGTTTAATCAATGATTCTGCAAGTCCATTTTGCGTGTGAACATGAGCTACGGGATGTTCAACATCAATTCCAAGGGACATACAATTTTCATTAAAAGCTTGTGAAGTGAACTCACCGGCATTATCAAGATGCATTTTCTTGATAGGATAATCAAGGTAATGTGATTTTAATCTAATCAATTGAGCAAGTAATCTCGCAAACGCGGTTTGAGAAGATAATAAGCAAACATGCGACCATTTGGTTGACGCGTCAATTAAAACCATATAGTACCTAAATGGTCCGCATGGTGGATGTATTGGTCCACAAATATCTCCCTGTATCCGTTCTAAAAATGTGAGGGACTCACTTTCTACTTTGCTTAGTGAGGGCCGAATAATTAACTTTCCCTTAGAACATGCAGCACATGAGAGATTATGGGATTGTGGTATTCGCTTACACTTCAGGGCATATCCACATGAATTCTCAATTATTTGTCGTATCATGGTTGACCCTGGATGGCCTAACCGATCATGCCAAACATTAAATTCATTAGTAAACTTCTGGTTTACATTGGCAAACTTCTGGTCTATATTGGTAAACTTCTGGTTTACAATAGCATGTGTTTCAATTGTGCTTATAAATGTATAATACAAACCAGATGAAAGGGCATGAAAACTTTCTAATGTGCATTTTCTTCCAGAAACTACATTTGTGATGGCAAGACATTCTGATTATTTTTGTCATTGTTTCTATATGATATCCATTTACGTAGATGTCTTTGAAACTTAATAAGTTTCTCTTGGATTTGGTAGAATAAAATACATTACCAATACATAATTTTGTTCCTTCAGGTAACAAAAAATTAGCTCTTAGGAGCCTTGATCAAATTTATATTACCGGATATAGTTTGAACATTGGCTTCTTGTATTACCAAGGAAGAAATATATTTATCACTTTTAGTATGGTGTGAGTTGTTGCGCTATCAACGAGATACAAATCTTCAAGATTGATGCCAATATGATTCATTCTTCGTTAAAAGATACATGAAAAATAAATAAAAACATAATTAAAAGAAGTACGTATGATGGAAGAAAATTCAAACATACTTAAACATAACAATTCCATATAGGAAAAGATTTATTTATCTTTGAGAAATCAGCAACATCCAAATGATAGAAGAAAGTTCAAACATACTCAAACATAAAAATTCCAAATAGTAAAGATTATTTATCTGAGAAATCAGCAACATCCAAATGATAGGAGAAAGTTCAAACATACTCAAACATAAAAATTCCAAATAGTAAAAGATTATTTATCTTGAGAAATCAGCAACATCTAAATGAGTAAAATCAGCATCTTCACGGTTGGGATCCTCAACATGATTCACTTCAATCTTTGACCCTTTACTACACATTTTTAGTGATCCCTGGTAAAGTTCCACTAAGTGTTTTGGCGTACGACAGGTACGGGCCCAATGACCTTTGCCACCACAACGATAGCATGCATGTTCGGTATGTTTCTTATGCCCAATAGCTTCCCTTTTGTGGTTCTTTCCCACTTTGGGTTTCGAGAGTTTGATCTACCACCACCGCGACCATGCCCACGGCTGGAGCCACCTTTACGTCCATGACCTCGGCTACTAAAAGAATCATTAGTTCTGCATTCGCTTGGGGAATGGAGTTGAGCTGTTGAACGGGATTCATGATTTTTCAATAAAAGCTTGAGGTGGGATATCACCTAGAGGGGGTGAATAGGTGGTCTTTTAAATTTTTAGGATACACTTATAAAATAAATTACTAGAGTAAGAGAAGAGAAATGAACACAAGGAGATTTATCTTGGCTCGGTCTAAATCTTTGACCTACATCCAGTCCTCAAGTACACCTTGAGATTTCCACTAACACTTTAAACACACGTACAATTACCCACTCTGTAACTTAGGATGATCCTTTCACACTCGGACTCACTCTCCCTTACAAGTTACAATTGTACACCCTTCCTTAAGGTTCCACAACCTTAAGTTTGAATAATAGAAATAATGAAGGTATTTAACAACTCCTCACGAGTGATTACAATATGAGCACTGAAGTACTATAGGTAACCGAGAATACTCAAGACAATTTACGTACTTTATCACGAAAAGATGTATGTCTCGTATTCAGTTGTGTTACTTCTTCAATTGAATCTAATGTGCTTTTATAATGTTTATGATTCATGTCGATGAGTGATTTACGAAGATAGCCGTTGAGCCATTCTGTTTCTTGGAATTCCAATGTTGCCCTCGCTTTGAAAGCTTTATGACCGTTGCATCATTTAGTGTCTTCCCTTATTTTGTGCAGGGAATCATTCTGAGTAAAGGCCATATCAAATGCTTCCAAATCAAAGGATTTCATCTTCTTATTTGTTGCTTTGTTCGTTGACGCGTGAAATCGATCTTCGATTTTTGTTCCGTCAATCAAGGGTTGATTTCTGAAACTTATTGAAAGAAAAAATGGTTAAATAGGAATTAAATGAGTTTGAATATAATCGGTAATAAAGAGTAAGATTGTCCAATAGTCATCCGTCGTAATTGATCGAGTTACACCGAATCGTTGCTCGATTTTATGCTCGAGCAAGATGTTTACGTTGCTCATGCAAGCTTTTGAAAAGAAGCGGGTTCTCTCGCTGATGCTCGGGCAAGAGGTATGTCTTGCTCGAGACAGAGGCGAAAATCAATGTTTCACCGATGCTGCTCGAGCAGACCATATCTGTTGCTCGGGCAGATGCTCGAGCAAGGACAAAAAGCTTGCTTGGGCAGATGACATACGGAAGGAAAAGAGAGGACTTGTAAGGTGCTGCTCGAGCAAGAGTTTACCTCTGCTCGGGCATGATGCTCGAGCACGCCAAACGTCGTGCTCGGGCAGATACCATTTAGAGGCAAAATTAGAAGGATGCTCGGGCAAGCCCATTCCTTCTGCTTGGGCATGGTGCTCGAGCAGGCTTAACATATATGTGATATTTCGCTTCAGCCTCTATGCTGCTCGAGCAAGGAATACCTTCTGCTCGAGCATAACTGCTCAATTCCTAAAGAAAGGCTTTTGTCCCGATGTTGCTCGGGCAAGCACAAGCTGCTGCTCGAGCAAGATTCTTTAAGCTTGGTTTGAGAGGGCTGAATTCCGATGGTGCTCGGGCATAATCTGTGAGCTGCTCGAGCAAGGCTTAACCAACATATTTTTCACTCAATTTAATAACTTATAAATTGTAATCATCAAAACATCGAGAGCCAACATTCTCCCCCTTTTTGATGATGACAACTCTTAAGAATTTGTGATTTGAGGAGAATTTCATAAGTTATTGAATTTGAGATAAATTTGAAAAATCATAAAAGTATAATCGTTCATATGTGAAGGAGTCAAGGGAACATTTTTCATTAGTCATAGTAGTTGAGTACAATGTTCATAATTAACAAAATACAATATAAACATACTACAAGCTCAAATCAAGAACAACACAAATCTTGCTAGTCCTATCTATTCTCCCCTTAGTGAAATTACTATTTATGCAGATGAGTGAGATGTACTCAAGAATACTCACTTTCAATTTTTTCCTTAGAGGTAGTTGATGACCTTATAACGGGAGACTTTTGCATGTGTAAGTTCTATATAAATCATTTAGAACTTAGAAGCTGAAAGATGATTTTTAAGTCAAAATCTTATTATAGTTGTAAGGTTTATGTATCACGTGGAGGGTAAACGAATTTGAATGTTTCAATTTACTATTTGGAATTATAATTTTATTTTAATGTTATAATGGTGGTGGTTTTAGCTGTGTACATGAATCATGTTTGACTTACAGAGAATATCCTCTGCATTTAATGATGAAGCATTTTAGAATGGAAGTGTTTGTTTTGTCTTTATGTTAAAACAACATATAAAGACTAGCATTTATCCTTAAAGATACTAAATCGTAGGTAATGTCTTAATTTATATGCTCGCACTTTGTTCTTAATTAAATAAATGTATGATATATGAGATAAACAACCGTGGTTTTCAATTCAAGATTCTAGTTGAGTAGTTGAAGCTTCTTACTGTATTTGGATCCGTTTAAATTCTCTTCGTTTATTTCATAAGAAAATATGAATGGTCTTTCTCAGATTTTTAACAGTGAACCACATACATCATGACTCCTCGGGTTCATTGAAAAATACGGAACTCATATGTAAGGATCCGGTTCACATAAAGCGCGTTAAGAAGTTCAGATCTGCAGCCCGTGAAGTGCGTAAACCGCTCAAGCAATTGGCTGATAAGAGGTTTCTAAGGATGCAAAACTAAGTTATCCTGGCGAAGTATCGGAAATCTAAAGGCAATAGATGAGATTCTAAATTTTCTGAATTGGAATCTGCATCCTATTTTGTGACTCATTCTTAAAATGAAGTAAATATTAGATTTTAGAGATTCTCAAGTTTATACCATGCTGGAATAGTTAATTATGAATTTTTGATCATTTTTATGTTTGTGAGTGATGACGTTTATGCCAGTGCCAATGGATGATGTTAAATGTATTCAGCTCATGTTTTCTATTCTACTAAGAATTGATTATTCATTTCGAATCTTGCATCAATTTTTCATAGGCTTACAAATGATAAACACTATTTGTCCGTGAAGTTTGATTATTTAAAGTCTGTTTCATCGGGTGAAGAGGTCAAATATGTCATATTCTCTTGAAGTGTTCCTGATTCTAGAACTAGAACTCATTTGAATGGATTCTATTTATGTGAATAGGGCATAGTTTAGCATACACTTGATCTCTTGATGTAATACAAAGAAGTGGGCATTCATGTTAAATTTTTCTTTTTCGTTAGTAGTAATTATAGTATTAAGGGAGTAGATAATCTATGATTATGTAAAAACTTGAAAACTATATATGGAAATCCTAACACTTCCTGGTTCTTACTCATCTAAAAGTATTTGAGACCTTCTTTCGGGATCATCATTCAACCCTTTTGGTGGCTCGAGGCCTTTTCATGCTGCTGCGTGCCAATTGTAAAAGGTCTCACCAACAATGATGTTATTATTTGTAAAAATTTCATTGCCTTTCATTTGCATACCTTGTATCATTCTTGCACTGACGGATTTTAACATTTATATTGTTTTTCCATACAGGATGTTGTGAGCATTTCGGTTCGAAGGGAGGTATTGATACCAGCCAATCGTATAACCAGTGGCTCTCAACCATATCACAATCACCTAATGTCATATCAATGTCATTTGTGCCTCTTCTTGTCTTCTTGAACTCCATTCCCGGCAATGGGTTTATGAGTCATGTGATGATTATTGTATACGAGATGTGAGTAGATAACTTTATTGTGATGACTTTGGTCTCTCTCCTATTTATTGGCTTCTTCTAAATGTTTGACTTGATCTTGCTACTGATTTAAGTTCGGGTAGCTAATTTTTGAACTGTGTGAAGTATGAGAATTAAGGCTATGGAGTGAGATAGAATGAAGGCTATGGCACCGATTGGCTTGCATCATTTTAAGTTGGAGAGAGAAGTTTCGACATTGAAAACTCTTGTGTCTTTCTCTCTCCAATGGCAACCTGCACGATTCGCTAAGGGTCCATCTGCGAGAATTGAAAATAGTCGATTCTTCTTTGAACTACTATAGTATCTATCTAAGCCGTTCCGAAAATTTATTGCCCCGAGTCCTGTTCAAACTCATGATCTTTCAGCTTGACTTATATTTGAAAGTTGCTTTTCATCTACATCTTGTTTGTGAACATTATTTTATATATATATATATATATATATATATATATATATATATATATATATATATATATATATATATATATATATATATATATATATATATTATTTTAAACACCCTAATTATCTTCTTTATCCCTCCATCTCTCTTGATTATTGTTTAAAGAGCATCAATAGGAAATTAGAAAAAGATAGAAAAATATGAAAAAAACTATATTTTATATTTAGGACTAAGATCAACTCCTAATTAGGGCCTACATACATTAAGGATCGAGGAGTAACCCTTATCTTGATTTCTAGTAACCTGACAGAGGTATTAAAAGAACAACTACCTCCAGTCCTAAATATAAGGGCTAGTTGATTTTTTTTTTTGAAGATCTCAAGGTAGCTAATTAAGCTATATTAAAGTATTTATATTTATTGTTTTTTAAACTAATTTATTTAACTTATAAAATGATATATAATCTAATGATTCACAACATATGTTATGATTAAGTAGTTTATTGAGCTTCCTTAATATTTTCAAATAAAAAGTCAACTGGATCTTATATGAAGGATTAGAGGGCAATATTAAATAACTAAATATTGATTTTGAAAGCATGCTTTTTTGTTAATTATAGATTTTGGCATTACTTCATTATTTAATGTGTCACAACAAAGGTTCTGTGGACATTACTTTTTTTTTTTCAAGTTTTCAAAAATACCTATGTTGATTGACTTGGCTTTTTCCTATTTGATAAACAATTACTAGCTGTCATTTACAACCAATATATGAAACACCAAAACACTTCACTATACTTTGTTCTACATTTTGAAGGTTGACTCTAAAAATCGACCGGTAATGGGTATATCAATTAATTAATTCATGGGAAATCATCATAAATTTCAATCAAAATCAATTAACACATAATTAATTTTTAGATATTGCTTGTCCCTTCACTCTTTACCACTTCCTGGTTCTACTTTATGAATTTTTATATTTTAAAATAGTTTTTAGAATAAGATAAATTAATTTAAAATTTTATTAGCATTTTTCAAAGGTCTATTCCATTTGTTCATGAAGTGAAAAACACTTGTAAATGAGTAGTTGCTAAGAAATTAATTTATCTTGTTCGTAAGGTTATCTCACTTGTTCATAAGACTATTCGACTTACTCATGATGTATAAGGCACTTGCATATTTGATCTCGTTGATAAAAATATTTCACTTGTTTATAAGGCTATTCTACTTATTAATGATGTATAAAACACTTGTTAACTATGTTGTAAAGTCGGTAATGATACAAGATTATTAATATATATTTTGTTTGCATATGTTATGTTAGAATATTAGAAATAAATCACTCATTTATTAGGATCCCTTGATTAGTGCCTTGATTATAGGATCCTAATTACTGAGTTAATAGTCTTTATTATGCTTTATTGTATTTCCTAATGTACCTCCTCTGTTTTCCCTCACTTCTCCTATAAGTACATTGTAATCATCTTCATCAAATAATACAATACAGAGAGTGATTATACCTCCTAACTACCATATGTTAACTAGAGGGCTTTGCTAGTCCAGTCCAATTGTAATGACACTCTTGGGGTGCTAAGAGAGGTGAGTTTGAATCCCCACTTGGCCCCTTTCTTTGGACAAAAAAATACAGACCCCATTTTGGTCCATAAACAAAAAAATCGACCCTTATTTGTCCTTTTTGTGGGACTAAAAAGGACCTTTTGGAAATTTGTGAGGAATCAAAATGTCCACCAATCGACCATTGTTCGTCCTTTTTATAGACTAAAAAGGACCTTTTTTTGTCAGGGACCGAAAGGGTATTTACTCTAAAAACAAAAACCCAAAAATTACCACAATTTTTTTACTCTTGCATATCTAATTAATTAGATAATTAATTACTATTGACTCCGTGCAAGAGAATACAACCTAGGTTGTGTTGCTACATTGCATTATCTAGTACTAAATAATTTGAACGTTGAAGATGTGATTCTATTGTAATCATCGTTGCCAATGTTACAATGAAATGTCTATTGTAATCATCGATGCCATTGTTGCTATTCGACTTATTCATGATGTATAAGATGCTTACAAATTTGATGTTGTTAAGAAATTAATTCTAAAACAAAGCATTTCCAAAACATAATAATACGATAGAGGAGAGAAAGAAAAATGTAAGTCTCACTTTTAGTAATTTAAAACTCTTTTTTTGCCAACATCAAATTCTAAATTGTATAAAGTTAAGTGAAGAAAATGAGGGGATTCTAGGGTTCTAATAATTGAAGTCTAAAATGTTAAAAATAAACATGAAATATGTAGAAATCTAAACCAATACAATGGATTTGGAAAATTCGAATTTCATACACTTTATATATTATTACAACATATATACAGAATCACTTCAACTTACAATATTACTTGTTACAAAAAAAAAAATAAGAAGAAAGAAAATAGAAAAAGAAGAAGAAGAACAACAACAACATAAGGTTAAAGAAATAGTAGCTAAAATTTGATTTAACAATTATTCAACTAGTGGTGTTTGTAGCATGTTCCATAAACAAAGGCTTGATGTTTTTCAATGATACTACAACATCAGTCATAGTACATCGTGCCTCTGGTAAGTCAATGCAACAATTTAATGCTAACTCAAAAATTGATGATATATGAGGTAATATATTATCGTATCTTGAATTTCATGATGCAGCAAATTGGTATCTATAACATTAATGATTGATTGTGGTGTTGATTTGCTCACCCAATCTTTCAATGTTAGTCCTTCAACAAACATCTCATCTGTTGGCTTCTTCCTCGTAAACATTTCCATAAGCAAAATCCCATAACTAAACACATCTCCTTTGGCGGAAACAACTCCATTTGATCCATACTCTATATTTCATATAGAATTATTAGTATAAAAGTCATTATCTAAAAACATAACATAAATTTTGTTATTAAACTTTTCTTTTGTGTCATCACTTATATTTCTTATACATGAAGATGTAAAATATTTGCTAGAAATTGGATAATGTAAAATTCTATAAATCACAATAAATATAAGAATATAGAAATAAATCCAAAATATCATTATCAAATCATTACCGGTGCCATATAGCCAATTGTAGCCAAAGTTTTGGTATAGATTTCAAGTTGCCTTTCACTAAAAATTTAGAAATACCAAAATCACTAAGATGAGCCACCATATCTTTGTCCAACAAAACATTGTTCGGTTTGACATCACAGTGAACAACGAGTGTAGGAGAACCGTGATGAAGATACTCCAAAGCTAATGCCACGTCAATCATTATATTCAACCTTTGCAAAATGTCTAAATAATAGTTATGAGAGTACAACCATCTCTCAAGGCTCCCATTTTCCATGAATTCCATTATTAGAGATTTGAAATGATCATTTGAGCAACTACTAATGATCTTAATGAGATTGCGATGGCGTAAATTGCGTAGGGCAACACATTCAATATCAAAACTTCTTGACACTTCTTCCATGTCCAAGTTAAATACTTTGACAACAAGTATCTCTTCATTTGAAAGAGTTGCTTTGTATACGATCCAAAACTTCGAGCCAAGAAGATTACTCTCATCAAATCCATTTGTTCCTTGTAGAAGCTCATAATAGGATATCCTGATTGGTGTACCCAAATTCACTAAATTGCTTGTGGTTGAATAATTATCATGATCTCTCTTATGCTTTAGAAAGACAATGCCTAAGACGATCAAAATGACAACCATGGTAGGAAATAAGAATTTTATAATCAGCATTGCTTTATTTGATATGTGCTTGTTTCCTTTCCTACATGGTTGGACTTGTAGTTGGGATTTCCCACACAGATCTTTATTCATCATAAAAGATTCCGCAAAGAAAATTTGGAAAAGGGCCACCATTTGGAATTTCTCCATACAATAAATTGTAGGAAAGATTAATGTATTTAAGATAGAGTAATGACTCAAAGGACTTTGGAATCACCCCGGACAAATAATTATGGGAAAGATCCATGGACTCCATACTTATCATGCTGCCAAGTGATTCAGAATAGGCCCTTGTAATTTGTTTTGTGCTAAAGATAGAGTTAGCAAAGTTTGCGGGCCACCCATGGTTGTAGGGATGCTTCCGAAATTTGATTTCTTGACAAGTTCAATAATGTAATTGCTCTCAAGTTTGATACCTTTGGTGAAATCATTCCACTCAATGCATTGGAAGATATGTCTAGATACAAAATATCTTTGAGACTCCAAAGTGAATAGGGTATATGAGAAATCAACTTGTTAGAGCTAAAATCCAACTTCCGTAGAGAAGTATTCCCGAGCATCCCGGTATTATTCCGAAAACATGTTGTTGGCAAGATACAACTCACTTAGACTTTTGAGTTGGCAAAGCTCATTTATAATGGACCCTTGCAATCTGTTGTTGGTGAGATTTAAACGTTGAAGGCTATGTAATTTGTTAAGTGTATTTGGAATGAACCCAGTCAAATCATTATCATCCAGAACTAAATTCATCATGTTTGTTAAATTTCCGAGTACAATGGGTACAGCTCCATTAAATTTATTTGATGACAAGCCTAAGGTAATGAGCTTAGATGCATTTGATAAGCTGTTCGAATTGGTCCAGTTAGTTCATTCTTGTCCAGCCATAGTTTCTTCAAGTTGGGAAGGTTAATTCTTAAATATGATGGGAGAAGGCCGAGAGGAAATTAGCACCAAGGGACAAGAATGTCAATGTTGAAATGTTGAATATATTAGAAGGAATAGGTCCACTCAAGTTGTTTACTCCCAAATCTATTCTTTCAAGCTTAACGAGATTCCCTATATCCTTCGGTATAAAACCTAGAAACAACAAAAATTGAATGGACTTGTGAAAAGAAATCAATTAAAACAAGTGATTATGGTGCTTGAAGATGACACATGAAACTACATGTATCTTACTAGTGGGTGTTTGGAAAAATCACTCTTGCTTTTTACATGGCAACTCCTCTCACATATTTGCTTTGTAACACTTAAAATAAGTTAACCTTTAATGATCAACTCTAACACATTTAGTTTCTCATTTTTGTGTATGCCTTTTGGGCACAAAACCTTGACATAGAAAAATTGATGGAAATCATTACTTTTATATGACTCAAATATGAATATATACAAATAAATCTATTTTTATTATCTTCTAGAGTCTCTAAAATTAGGAAAATCATAAACGACCTTGAAATGCCTTGGTTATAGAAGATTTATTTAAATTTAAAATTTTCCGTATTCTAATTATTTAATAAGAAATCAATAAATTTGTGAAAAAAAGGAAACAATTTAAAAAAGAAAATAAAGCAGGAAAGGATGTATTCTTTAATAAAAGGGAGAAGAAAAATGGGGTAAATTAAACTTAATAAGAGAGGTATTAAATCTATAAAAATATGATGATGATGATGATGCATTTGGACACACTATTATATATGATTCAGAACTTTTTATTTATCAAAGTATAAATAATGTGGAACAGTGTCATCAGACATTTCAAATATCGGTTAAACATGAAAAGTAAAGGTATTTATGGGCCAAATAAAATACTAGAGACTCAAAATAGTTGAGTTGAGAGGTAGAAAGAACCAAGTTTGGTAAAATGTGTAATTTAACAAAGTTTCAGGCCAAAAATGGTACTTTTTGTTGTTGTTGTTTGCATTGCCAGTTAATCATGTTTTCCATAAAGCATTAAACCACATTTTTGGCAATTTCTCTCTCCAGGAATTTATTTGGGTACAGTTGAATTAAGAAACCGTTATGTATACTTTGCTTAATTACACACACACACATACATATATCACGTGATGGGTCCACATGTAATTACACACACACATACATATTTTCTCTTTCCTTCATGTAATTTATTTCTTATACCTATTTTAATAATAAAAAATTCCGGTATAATACAAATTTTGATTCTTATGCTATAATTTCTTTTAATTTTAATTAAATGACAGAATTATTACAGAGAGTGTGTGTGTGTAAATAAATAAATAAAACAGAAGCCCATACTTATCTGTATTTTAATATTAAATTTATCCTATTATATAAAAATTATCAAATTTTATTACCTATGGTATGTTTAAGAATAATTCTGAAACTTATGTTTCATATATCAAAAATAATTTCAAGTAATACTCAATTCACCCCATAGGAGTAAATATTTTAAAAAAATATTTTTATTTTTATTTTTAGTCTTTGTAAAACCTTTGAAATAATAAAAATCAGAAAATCAGAATTTACACTTTTGTGAAATTACTAGTAAATTCCTAAGGGAAAAATTTTTTAATACTATAATTATTAAATAAATATTTAATCTGAAAATGAAATTAAATTTTTAGGAGACAACTAATATCTTAAGAAAACAATACTGTCAAAAACACGTGGGCTCTTCAATTATATTCGACAAATATTATGTGGTTGCATTTGTTCATAATCTGAGCAATCTTTGTTATTTTAGGTTTGTAATCACAAGCTATACATAAGCTCCACGGTATGCGAATGAAAATATGAATAAAATGCTGAAAAATAAAATCTCAATTTTTGAGAAAAAAATTAAAATGAAAAGAAAATACACAAATTAAATGAATTGGCACCCAAAATTAATTCTTTCAAAGAAGTGCAGTTAGTTATTGATTGTGGAATGCTTCCCTCTAATTGATTATCAACAATTGACAATTCTTCAAGTAAAGGGAGTTGATGGCATATTTCATCTGGCAAATTTCCCTTTAAATGATTGATGCCAAAGTTGAGTATTCTCAAAGAAGGCATGTTCCAAATAAATGAAGGAATTTCACCTATGAATAAATATGAAATATTTTTTAATTAGTTAGTAGTAAGACTATGAATTTCCCAAATTCACAAACAAACGTATAAAAATAAATGGAATATTATTTTTAATTAGTGACCTTAAATCAATGGGAAAAAATTAATTTTTGTTGTAAAGTAAGTTAAAAGGGACTCTTCGCTCTTCGATATCCATTGCCAACTGAACATTAAAACTCACCTATTACAATGTACAACTAAATTATTTGTATTTTGCATTAAGTTTATGTAATGCTTACAAGAATCTAACTTTGGAATCTGATGAGAAATTTATAATAGGCAAAAAGGCTGGAATTTTAGTTTCTATTTATGGAATTAAAATACTTTCAATTTTACACTTTCTGGAGATAAAGTAGTATAAGTAATAAATGAATTTTTGCAAAAGCCTTGAGTGCCATAACGTAACTTTTCCTAGCGGAAAATTCAAAGTTATTGGTTATATAAAATTGATTGCGTTAAAAAGTAATTTTAGTTAAAAATATCTCAAGAAATATGTGTCTGTGTTTGTGTGAAGCATAAATATTAAATGCAAAAGTTTATGAAGGCATAAAAATTAAGAGATGGATAGACGGAATATACCTATAAAGGAGTTGTATGCAAGATCTAATATTTCCAACCTCGTTCCATTGTCGATTGATATTGGAAGACTACCAATCAAATTGTTTTTATGAAACTTACCATTCTTAAAGTAGAAATTTTGAATAAAGATGATGGAATTTCACTGTTCAATTTAAAAGCATACAAGATATAAGTTTTATTAAAGTTAGCTAATAATTAAAGGTTTTGGTACTAATCTTTGGTACATCCATTATGAAAAGAATATAATAATAATAATAATAATAATAACAACAACAATAAGTGATTGCCTATGACTGATATAAAAGAAACTGAGGTAAGAAAAAGTTTAGAAATATTCTTGGGTAGAAAAAACCTATAAATATAACACTAAAGTTGTTATACCATACATATGTTTGTATCATCAATTTATAGTACTAGTAAATAATAGTTTATACTTTTTTATGATATATTTACTTTACATATCATAAGTTAATATATAAAAGGTACAAATTTATACTTTAATTTCTAAATCATTTAATACTGGTTGTTTTTGAAAAATAACACTAATATACTTTAAAGAAAAATGTAGAATTAAAATTCTTTTAAAAAAGCTACGACCCTTAAATGATATTATAAATTATTTTTCATGTAAGGCATGTTTTTCTCTGATCCATGGGAAATTCGTTGACAAATAATTATGATGGAATGTCTAAATTAAAGAAGAGAAAACCATTTTGCATGTATCTATCCTGTGGTTTAAATTTTAATTTGATACTTTTACATTTTCTCTTGTTAATATAATGAATCATTTAACTTTGCTCTATTAGCACTATTAACCCTTGGATAGGGGCTAATAGTGCTTATAGAGCAATGACACAAAGGCTATTTGTACTGATGGAGAAAAATTAAGGAATTAATTCAATAAAAAAAGGTAGTAAAAAACACAAAGAGTAACATGAGATAAGGGTGTTATTGTCATTATATCATTTTCTTAATTATTTTCTTTTCTCTATATTTTCTTCTATCCATCTAAAAACAAAGAGTAAATAAAATTATCTTTTCCGTTTTCTGTTCTCTTCATTTTGTTTCTTTATATTTTATTTCCTTCTATATTTTCTCTTCATCCAAGCAAAGAATTAATGTTGGTTGTTGATTATTTTATTATATAAAGACAACTTTACTAAATGAAGATAAAAAGTTGCATAAAAAAGCCTCCACAAAAGACCATGGACTTGGACAGAATAGGAGGCCCAATTACGTATTTCAAATAGTACACAAAGAAGAATCCCAAACAATCTGGAAAATTTTGTTTGATGCCCGGGAAAAAGTTAATAGTGTGAAGTATTTTATTTTCTATTCAAAAACGTTTCTTGGTTGATCAGGAGGGATGTGGTGAGAATATATAGTTCCATGCAAGTGGATGAATAGGGAAGAAGCGTTTTATAATAACAATAGCAAAGTCTATCTCATAATTAAAACTCTTACCTTGCAAGTTGTTGTTTCTAAGATCTAGCCACTTGAAGGTTGGTCAAATTTACAATATCACTTGGTATACTTCCTCCATTGAATTTGTTATCACCCAATGCTAGCTCTACTAACTCTTTACATTGATGCCAAATGGATGGTATTTTGCCAGACAAATCATTTCCATGCACATAAAATAGTTCAAGTTTTGGAAGCCCAAAACACAGATTGGTTGGGAGACTACCAGATAATCGGTTTATTTCAAGAGAAATCTCTTGCAACACTGAATTGTTAAATATTGATGATGGTATAGAACCAGCAAGTTGATTCACACCTAGATATAGCATCTTCAATTGTGAAAGATGGCCAATCTCATTTGGTATGCTTCCTTCAAAAATGAGGGAGTAAGAAAAAAGGTAATGTCAATAACAATTCTTTAAAATTCAAAAAGGTATAACCCTTTTAATTGGGTTCGCGTAATAACCATAGATTAAATCAGTTGGTTGTGTTTGGTTGAGAAAGTTGGAATCCAATTTGCAATTCCTTTCAATCATTCCTATCAAAGCACCAGTTGTTGTTGAGAGAACCACGAGAAAAATTCTTCTTGTCAACTCTACAAACTTTTTAAAAATAATAACTGTAGTAAATAATATATTTTAAATATATTTTAGAATATTAAAACCAAAATATAGTTTAGAATATGTTTGTTGAAAGGTTTACTCGATTTGAAAAAACCCTTGAAAAATTTTTAAATTGAAAAATAATAAAAATTCCTTTCAAGGATTGAAGATGTGCCTTTTGATCCATCACTTGCACTAATATTATATCCCCCCGGCCAAAAAAAAAAGGTGTTACAAGACAAGTAAAGAAATTTTAAAAACAAGTGTTATAATCCAATTCAAAATTTTGATTACAAATGGCTTTTTCCCCTTTAAAGAGGAAGAGAAAAAATTTGAAAAAATTAAGAAGAAAATTCATAAAAACACCAAAAAAAAAAAATATAAATAAAAATTGAGACAAACCAAAATTCCTTGAGGATAAGATCTTGCTAACCAAATACACCCGTTCAAAACAAAGACAAACATAAAGATTGAAAATAATCTAAAACATACCTGACAAACTATTATAAGACAAACTCAATAACTCAAGGGAAGTTAAGTTGGAAATCGTGTGAGGAATGTTTCGATAGTTTGTTTCCCGCAAGTCGTAAAATCTTTAATTGCTCAAGTCTGCCCACCTCTAGTGGAATTGTCCCTTCAATGAAGTTATCATTACAATCTATGATCTCCAACGATGACAGATTAAATAGAGATAATGGAATAAATCCACTAAGACTATTATTTCGAAGATTTAGTTGCTCAAGTGAAGATAAATTTCCTATCCATGTTGGAAATTGCTCATCATGAAAGTCATTGTAGCTCAAGTTAAATAGTCTCAAATTATGGTATTGGGCCATAAAATTTGTTGTCACTGAGATCAAGTTCAACAAGGATCGAGAGATTTCCTAGTTGTGGAGATATGGAGCCCTTAAGTTCCATGCCACCAAGATTCAAGGAGCGGACCCTTCTATTACGAGTATCGCATCTGACACCAGTCCAATTGCATGGAGAAGAAGAGACAGACCAATTATAGAAGAAATTGAACCAAAAAATTACTCAACATGTTTAGCGCATTATATTTTCTTTTAACAAAATTTGAAGATATTTTTGCTGCATTATTTTATTTGTGGTCAAGTCTAGTGAGGAATAAAATATGGAAAATTTTATTTAGTCCCCATTAAAAGATTCTGAAATTTCATTGCACTCCTTTAGATCAAAATGAAATTAAGTTCTAACAATTCAAATCCTATTACTGTGGCAAGAAACAACTTTTCAATGCCCCATTATTTGATGGATTTGAATTGTTAGAACTTATAAGTTCTCAACGAATAGGTGCTACATATTGAAGATTTTGAAAAATCAATACAAAATTAAAGTGATAATATAGATATGTTTTACCATATATGCAATATTGTTAATTAAAAATATAGATAAAATCATATTTAATTTACTCCCAAAAATAAAAAAAAGGCATATATTTAAACTATGATAAGAACATGGTCTGACCTATAAAATAAAATAAAAAAATGAACAATTAATAATGAAACAAATACGTAACTATAAAAGTTGCCCTCTAAAAGTTGATATGACAAAAGAGCAAAAAAAATTGTGTGGACCTTAATTTCTTTAGTTATATTTGCATTATTTCATTTTTGGTCAAGTGTATGTTGGCCTAACTCTATCATAAAGTCACAATCAAATTGATTAATATTAATGTCATGGAAGTGGAATTGATGATGGAACTCTAAATGTCATGTTTGCTATCATTAAATCCACTTCCAACCTATACCACACTTCCACTGAAGTCAAGCTTTGGACTTTCTTGCCCCTGGTAACTAGTGGCAGAAAGGATGGCAGAGGGGATTAGGACGATGGCGCAGCTGCTGCACGATGACGTGGGTTACAAAAATTCATTTAATGTTAAAAAAATTAAAAATATCTAAAAAATATGTTACATCCTAAAAAAATGAAATGAGTTTAGTTTTTATTTATTTATAATAAAAACAACTTAATTTATATTAATATTGATAATATAAATTGGGCAATATATATTGATTAATTAAATGATATAATGATTACATTGATATGAAACTTGGTGAAAAAAATTAAAGAAGATATGAGTTTGGCCGTTGTTAATTAATGAAATAATATATTGATTTCCTACATATGGGACTTGGTTGAAAAAAAAATTAAGAAAAATTTATCCTCTCATGTAAATATTTTAGTTTCAACTTTAGTCATTTTTTAAATTATGAATATAAGAGATAGTGTAGGTGGTTTGATAGGAGCAATTTAATAATTTTAAATTTGTATTATAATGTTTGGTCATTCTAAGTAATTACAATTTTTATAATCCTTTACAATAAATATTATTTTCTCTAGAACTTTTATTTTAATTTTTCCTTCTACGGTAATCAGCTTATAACTACTGTAACACTAATTACGCCCGTCCTCCCATTGCCTAATGATAACTACCTGGACCAAATAGATTTTAGTTTTAGATATACCTATTTTCAAAGTATTTTATTGACTAAAATATATTTTTAGTCCTTTAAGTTTATATGAGGTATATTTTCTATCCCGAACTTTATAAAATATACTTTTAGTCCTATGATTCTCATATCGTTAATGTTACTAACGGAAAACATTAGCACAACAAACTCAAGTATTAACTATATAATTAAGTTCTATTAATCTTCAATTTAAATATGTAGAAATTAAAAATGTCTAAAAACCTATTGAATTAGTCAATACTATAACCTCAATTGTATCAAAAAATTATTTTAATAATAATATAATTATATTAGTTTAATAATCTAAGGAAAACACTTCTCATGTTGTCGGAGAAGTGTATTCTCATGTCTCACACACATGAAATGGTAAGACTATATATATATATATCGTGTGTGTGTGTGTGTGTGTGTGTGTGTGTGTGTGTGTGTGTGTAGGTCCCACCATTTTATGTGTGTGTAGAAATCTTCTTCTTCTCAAGCAACATAAGAAGTTTAAACCCCATAATCTAAATAGTAAAACCTTGATTTCATTTGCAATAATTTGTCAGTTTATTTTATTTTAATAATCTAAACATATTATATTAAGAAAACAAAAATTCCTTTTGTCAATTGCACCATCATCATATTTGAGTTTGTTGCGTCAACATTTTCATTAGCCACATTAACTGTGTTAAGAATATACAACTAAAAGTATACTTCATAAAGTTAAGGGACCAAAAATATGCCTCATATAAAACTTAAAGGACTAAAAGTATACTTTAACCTATTTTATTTTATAAATTTGTTAGTCACAATCTTCCATCAATTTTCTATTTTTTTCGGAGCAATTACCGTTAAGGGGATAGGAAATCCATAAAATCTTTTACTACTTTAAAAAAAACAAAATTCTTTCAAATTTAATTAATTATTATCCCTATATATTTGGCAACTACTACCTCCTTAAATACCTATTTATGAATTATTTTACTTTCTTTTTCTTATTCCGTACCCTTCAAGACTGAAGATTCTCAAATATTGTGTCACGTCTAGGTTTTGATATACTTATTTCAAGAATATTTTTATGTACATTTGTTTTTTTTTTTCCGTTTTAAATTTTATTTATGTCCTTATATATTTGGCCCATTCTGAATTGTTTGTTTAACCTCTTCATATATCTATTTTTTTTTAAAAAAACTTTATACATCTGTTTTATTCTTTTCATTTTAAACTTCATATCCCTATATATTAAGCAACCGACAGACAAATTGAAGATCCGACGCATATAGCTCAGATTCCGAGAAGGACGGAGTCTAGTTCGTACAAAGTATAGTGGGTTGAATACAAATTTCGAGGCGAAATTTTGTTTAAGGGGGAGAAATGTAATACCCCGAAATTTGAATTAGGGAAATTAAGGGCCAAAGTGCCAAAATGACGAAAATGCCCCTAAGGGACATAAATGACTTAGAAAAATTATGGAAAATACCCTTGTAAATTATAAAATAATGCATGAGGCATGGAAATTCTAATGTTAAGGCAAAAGTTTGAAGATAAAGGAGTGTCTTAATTAAGAAAATTATCAACAAGTGATAATAAAGTAATTAAGTAATATTGAGCTAATTACTTAAGCTTTGAGCAAAGAAAATTATGAAATAATTATGTAAAGCTCAAAAATTAGTGGAAAATGGTTTGAAATTAGTAAAAATATATTTACTAATTAATTGGAAATTTTGGAGAAAAATAGTTGAGTTTAGGTATTTTTGAGCCTAAATACAAGAATGGACCAATTAGGTAATTTTGTGGAATTTTTGGAAAAAGTAAATAAATAAATCATTAATTAATTAATTAATTAAAAAAAATAAATATTTATTATTATTTTTTTGGGCCAGCCGAATCTTGCTCAAAAATGGGATAATATTGAGTTAAAAATATTTAGATAACTTAGGATAGAAGTTTTGGATTTTATTATTTTAATATATAATTTATTATGATGAATAGTAAATTAATATTTAGGAATCGGATCCTATCTGGAGATCTAGGAATGGGATTTCCAAAGTCGGGGAAAAATAATGATCAGTGGAATTTTGTCTTCCGTTATACTCTTCCGGGAGAAAATTCTGAAGTCGTTTGTGCATTTCCTAATAAAACAAAATAGGGGAAAATGCATATAGGCATATTTTTGGAAAAGAGGAAAATAAATTCTAACTCAATATTTAGGAATGGGTTTGAATTTATTTTGACATATTTGGAATCAGTGAATTTTTCTGAAGAAGTTGGTATTCTCAGAAATGCGTTCTGAAACCGGACGCGATCGGACACGTTTTGAGAAAACTTCAACCTGGACAGTTGGAGCCCTATATGGAACCAAAATTAAGGTTGACTTGGACATTTCTACTAAGTGAGAACATGTTTTCAAAGTTGTAAATCCAGAATTTTGAGAATTCTCCGAAATCACGCGAATCGGAGTGCCGATCGGGAAAATCTATCAAACAGGGCCATAAAACAACATGATTCATCATTTGGAATCAATTCCTTCTTTGCCAAATCACCTCTTTATGTCGACCAAAGGGATCAAAGGCCAAGATTTTGCCTTTCAAAACAAGTTAGATCTAATGGTTTAGAACAAACTCAAAATGACCTTTATGTCCCTTGAAAATTCTATAAATAGGCCTAAGGTGCTCTTGAATTCTTCACATCCATTTCTTTCTTGCCTTGGCCGAATCTAGAGAGGGAAAGAAGAGAGAGGAGCTCGGGAAATCTGTAGCGAAGCTCTGGGTAAGTTTTTAGATGCAGAGCTTTAAGCTTTCGTAGTTCTTTTGATAGTTAGAGTAGTAATGCTAGAGTAGCCTTTAATTTTTCAAGTATGATTAGATATCATATGATAGGGGTATTTTAGTCATTATTTGAAAATCATGATTGGGTCGAAGTTACGGCAAAATTTTGGGAAGAAAATAGCCTATGTAGCGGAGGCGACTGGCGAAATTCCGCGAGTAGGGGTATAGGGGCAAAATGGTAATTTTTACCTAAAATGCCGATTATAATGCCAAATCACTAATGAAAGTGATATTACTCCTATAGGACGTCGAAATCCTAATCTGCTTTGCCGTTCTGTTGCCAAAGTGCCATTTGTTGGACGTTTTCACGTTTTTAGTAAAAAGTACGATTTAGACGGAAGTGCGTCTCACCGTCAACGAAGGTACGTGCGCGTCTTGTAACACTAACTCGATGTTTATGGTATGCATATATGTGGTAGGTGTGTTGTATAGATGTTATCTTGTTTGAATGCATATAGTGGTTAGAGGTTATGTTTGTATCTTTGGGTGCAATCTGTCACGTATCTTTGGGTGCAATCGTCCGTATCTTGGGTGCAATCGGTCAGTATCTTTGGGTGCAATTTTACGCATCTTGGGGGCAATACATATGCATGGGTTGTGATAGAGTGATGGTATGTCTTGATGATGTTGTGGATGTACATCGTTTGTATGTGTATACATAAACATGAGGTTAACTGTTACACGAGATCCGGTCTTGTTGGATCTCGGCTCTTAACATATAGCGTCGAGTTCGGGGGACCAAGGACCGAGGATGGAGGCAAGCGGCTTTGCATAGAAAACCTGACTGAAGACTTCATTTCGTGGATCGGGCAAGAGTCTTCCTTTTGATGTTGTCCTTTATTTAAAACGCTCGGTTATTGAACCGCCTTTGTAATCGACCGAGATACACTCTTGTTGGCTTTTGAATCTATATATCAGTTACTCTTCCGCTCAAATGCTCTACTCTGATGGTTTGAAAAGATGTTAAAAAAAAAAATTTATACTGCTTTAAAAAGTCGGGTTGTTACATTTGGTATCGAGCCGTTGTCTGGCATAGATCTAACTATGTTATATACAAACCATTGGTGCCGAAGGCAAGGCTAGTCTATGTGGGTAAGCCAATCAGTCGCCGTGAACTCGGTGAGGCTCCCATGATAGACACTTACCTGGCCAATTGGTTTGAGTAACGGAGTTAGGCTCTACGCCTTTTAAGAGCATATTTTGAAAATGAGTGCGATATAGCCTAAGGTCGGTGTACCACCTTATTCGGTATACCATTACGAGCGGTGTACCACTTTACCGTCGGTACATCAATTTTGATCATCGATATCGGTTTCGATAACCACGATATCGGCCTTTGATAGCTCGATAGCTCGATATCGGTTTCGATAGCTCGATATCGAGTCTCAGATAGCTCGATAGCTCGATACCGAGTCTCCGATAACTCGATATCGGTCTACGATCACTCGATAACCGCATAGGCCACGCCGAGATGAGACTCCGAGACCAATAAAGATAAGTACATGCGGTATTTGACCCATGTTGAGAACTTCTATCGAGAGAAATTTACGTAACGAATTTTCATACTCTTCGGAAAAGCTGGATTTGATCCACTTTTCTTCGCATCTATTTTTGGGTAGAGAGAACCAACGAGAATCGGCGACGGAAATGTTGCGCGCGGTGTGAATACTACGTATAATAGAGTTTAATTGTTGTGAGTATGATAAAGTGGGAGCAAGTGTGAATAATAGAATGATAAAGGTGGGTGCAATGTAAAGCGTGATAGAGTCTAGAGACTAGAATGATAAAGTCTGCGTTATGTGGAATGTCTTCCCTATATCTAACGTTAACGTTTCCCTAATCGGGAACGCGACATGGCGAATTTAAGAGGAGCCGGAGCTCCCGAGGGCGAGGCGAGGCGAGAGGCCGAGGGCGAGGTAGACAACCTCGGACGATTCCAGTAGTAAATCTGAGCGAGACAATTCATGAACCAAACCAGCAAATTGCTTTGCAAGAGGCCGTGGCCGTAGTGCGTGAACAAAGAGAGATGCTAGATGAACAAAGAATGATGATAGAGGAACTTCGGGCCGAAAGGCAAGGCGAAAGGCGGAGCCGGACATGAGGAAGAACAACATTCGAAGAAGAAGAAAACGAGCGAGTGATGAACACGATGAGGAAGGCGAGGATCGATAGGTCCCGGTCACCTCCACGACGAGGAGAGATATGCGAGACTACACAAAGTTGGGTCACTCAATTTTGTAAGCTCAAGCCACCCCTGTTTCCACGGGAAGAACGAATTGGTGAGGATTGGTTCTTGAGTCTGGAGAAAATATTTGAAGTTATGGAATGCCCGGATGATCGGAAAGCTCAACTTGCGATCTTTAAGCTCGATGGTGATGCACATCGATGGTGGAAGAGCGTCGCCACGGCGTTGCGGACCCGATATTGCCTGTCACATGGGAGAAGTTCATGGAGGAATTCAATGAACAATATTTTCCTCCCTCGACACGAGGTGATCAAGGAGGCGGAGTTTCTTAGCATCCAACAAGGTTACGAGGAATCCTTCGACGATTACTATACTCGGTTTACCAATCGTCACGATACTCGTCGTATCGAAGAGTAATGATAACGAAACTGGAAGTCAAACGGGTTGACACACGGGCTAAAATATGAGATAAAGAAGAGGTGGTATCTCGGCGGTTTCCTAAACTAGCCCAAGCGGTAGAATCTTGCCGACTAATTGAGCGCAACCGAAAGGAGCTGCGTAAACCCCGCACTTAAGCACAAGCAAGATGGATCGTAGCGAGGTCGGTAGTGAGAATTCCTCGCGGAAAAGAGAGGCACCATGGAGGGACTCGCAAAGGGAAAACAAGAGACCATTCTAGTATGAGCAACAGAGCAACCCGAGGATGCCGTAACCCGACCGTGTGTCGATTGCGGGAAGTACCATTACAGTAGTTGTGGTGGTAGACGAGTTTGTTACGGATGCGGAAGCCGGGGCACATCATTTCAAACTGTCACGAGAAAAGTGTAGAGAGACGAGTTTGCTATAGATGTCGAAACAAGGACACATTGCCCGAATTGTCACGAGATAGGCTGCGAAGATGAGGCCACGAGAACCGGGCCGAATGTACGCGTTAACCGACACAATGGACGAGAGAACTTAGGAGAGAGTCCAAGGTACTATCTCTCTTAGTAAGGACTTTTCTCTATGCATTGCATGAACTAGGTGTTAGCTATTCGATTGACTTATACGATACGAGAACCACCTCCGTGATGTATTCCATGTTTCTTAGATATTACGATTCGGCCGTGATCATGTCATTGAATAGGAGGTATCTTGTGTTGCCATGGTGTATGGGCGCCATGGTGACATGTATGATATCTGTGTTGTCATGGTGTATGGGCGCCATGGAGACATTTTGGTATTTGTGGTGTTGGCCAGCGGTGTATGGGCACCTCGGGAGACACTATATATCAAAGTACGATATGACAATATCGTTGCGGTCAAACCAAAGCGAATTCTCGATCACCGGGAGGAGCGGTGACGGACAAATTGAAGATCCGACGCATATAGCTCGGATTCGAGAAGGACGGAGTCTAGTTCGTACAAAGTATAGTGGGTTGAATATAAATTTCGAGGCGAAATTTTGTTTAACTGGGAGAAATGTAATACCCGAAATTTGAATTAGGGAATTTAAGGGCCAAAGTGCCAAAATGACGAAAATGCCCCTAAGGGACATAAATGACTTAGAAAAATTATGGAAAATACCCTTGTAAATTATAAAATAATGCATGAGGCATGGAAATTCTAATGTTAAGGCAAAAGTTTGAAGATAAAGGAGTGTCTTAATTAAGAAAATTATCAACAAGTGATAATAAAGTAATTAAGTAATATTGAGCTAATTACTTAAGCACGAGCAAAGAAAATTATGAAATAATTATGTAAAGCTCAAAAATTAGTGGAAAATGGTTTGAAATTAGTAAAAATATATTTACTAATTAATTGGAAATTTTGGAGAAAAATAGTTGAGTTTAGGTATTTTTGAGCCTAAATACAAGAATGGACCAATTAGGTAATTTTGTGGAATTTTTGGAAAAAGTAAATAAATAAATCATTAATTAATTAATTAATTAAAAAAAATAAATATTTATTATTATTTTTTTGGGCAGACGAATCTTGCTCAAAAATGGGATAATATTGAGTTAAAAATATTTAGATAACTTAGGATAGAAGTTTTGGATTTTATTATTTTAATATATAATTTATTATGATGAATAGTAAATTAATATTTAGGAATCGGATCCTATCTGGAGATCTAGGAATGGGATTTCCAAAGTCGGGAAAAATAATGATCAGTGCAATTTTGTCTTCCGTTATACTCTTCCGGGAGAAAATTCTGAAGTCGTTTGTGCATTTCCTAATAAAACAAAATAGGGAAAATGCATATAGGCATATTTTTGGAAAAGAGGAAAATAAATTCTAACTCAATATTTAGGAATGGGTTTGAATTTATTTAGAAATATTTGGAATCGGTGAATTTTTCAAGAAGTTGGTATTTTCGAAATGCGTTCAAACCGGACGCGATCGGACACGTTTTCGAGAAACTTCAAGCGGACGGTTGGAGCCCTATATGGAACCAAAATTAAGGTTGACTTGGACATTTCTACTAAGTGAGAACATGTTTTCAAAGTTGTAAATCCAGAATTTTGAGAATTCTCCGAAATCACGCGAATCGGGTACCGATCGGGAAAATCTATCAAACCAGGGCCATAAAACAACATGATTCATCATTTGGAATCAATTCCTTGCTGCCAACTCACCTCTTTATGTCGACCAAAGGGATCAAAGGCCAAGATTTTGCCTTTCAAAACAAGTTAGATCTAATGGTTTAGAACAAACTCAAAATGACCTTTATGTCCCTTGAAAATTCTATAAATAGGCCTAAGGTGCTCTTGAATTCTTCACATCCATTTCTTTCTTGCCTTGGCCGAATCTAGAGAGGGAAAGAAGAGAGAGGAGCTCTGGGGAAATCTGTAGCGAAGCTCTGGGTAAGTTTTCCGGTACCGAGCTTTAAGCTTTCGTAGTTCTTTCAATAGTTAGAGTAGTAATGCTAGAGTAGCCTTTAATTTTTCAAGTATGATTAGATATCATATGATAGGGCTATTTTAGTCATTATTTGAAAATCATGATTGGGTCGAAGTTCGGCAAAATTTTGGGAAGAAAATAGCCTATGTAGCGGAGCTGGCGAAATTCCGCCAAGTAGGGTATAGGGGCAAAATGGTAATTTTTACCTAAAATGCCGATTATAATGCCAAATCACTAATGAAAGTGATATTACTCCTATAGGACGTCGAAATCCTAATCTGCTTTGCCGTTCTGTTGCCAAAGTGCGGCTTGTTGGACGTTTTCACGTTTTTAGTAAAAAGTACGATTTAGACGGAAGTGCCGAGTCACGATCAACGAAGGTACGTGCGCGTCTTGTAACACTAACTCGATGTTTATGGTATGCATATATGTGGTAGGTGTGTTGTATAGATGTTATCTTGTTTGAATGCATATAGTGGTTAGAGGTTATGTTTGTATCTTTGGGTGCAATGCGTACGTATCTTTGGGTGCAATCTGTCCGTATCTTGGGTGCAATCGGTGCAGTATCTTTGGGTGCAATTTTTTCGCATCTTTGGGGCAATACATATGCATGGGTTGTGATAGAGTGATGGTATGTCTTGATGATGTTGTGGATGTGCATCGTTTGTATGTGTATACATAAACATGAGGTTAACTGTTCAGATATACTACTGTTGGCTTTTTGAATCTATATATCAGTTACTCTTCCGCTCAAATGCTCTACTCTGATGGTTTGAAAAGATGTTAAAAAAAAAAAAAAATTTATACTGCTTTAAAAAGTCGGGTTGTTACAATAAGTCTTAAATTTACATATGGATATTACATAATATTCATAATACCATTAAAAATCTCATAACTAGAACATTAATTTTAAACATGCTTACATTATTTTAAATTCATATATAAAAACTTACCTCATATAACTAAGATCTTGAAATTTTGGCAAAATTACCTTTGTAAATTATACCTCCCAAAAATTCTACAATGACCCGAATTTTCATAATAACATTGAGCTACGTTCCACCATACATGCATGCACACAAACACACACACAGTATGTATGTATGTATTTTCATACATAGTGCATCATTACTACATTACACATCTTTGCGTCATAACTCATCCTACTGCTAACCACACTACTAATTTTCTCATCTTACTTTCCCTTACACCACCTGGGAACTCATACTTATACAACCTTCTTTTATACATACTGCTATTTTACAATACATAACATAAATCCATCACTACTATAATCTCGCTACTAGAACAGGTTCACATATGGGCAAAGAAGTGGAGCTTAACAAAAGCGATGAAATGTTCAAAGTCGTGGTTGATAATCATGTCTAGCTCCATCATCACGTTGATCGGGTGTACCCATGTAGGAGTTCTAGGGAGGAAGTCATGAATAGCTCTCTTCCATTGGACAAGGGGATAGTTCAACCCATTCGCATCCCTTTCATTGTAATTAATTTGCATCCTCCTCTAAAAGGAAAACGAGTCGGTTCACTCATCGGTGGGAGACACGATCAGCCACAGGTGTCTGAAGAGGAAAACGGGCCAGTTCACTCATTAGTGGGAGACACCGATCAGCCCTAGGTGTTTCCTCGGGACCTTGCTCATCTATCTCACAGTGAGGCTAAGTCGACAACGTATACATTCCGCCTTTTTCCTTTGCTATGATAGTTGATGAGGGTTTGTTGGATGTCGTGCAAGAAGAGTACCACATGTCTTGCTTTGAGAAGCATACACCAAGGAAGCGTATCGCCGCTACATGAGGAGGATGCGGATTAATTACAATGAAAGGGATGCGAATGGGTATTATACGATCAATAGGATGATGGAGCTAGACATGATTATCAACCACGACTTTGAACATTTACGGATTTTGGCGAATTTCTGAAATTAAGAGAAAAGTTTGCATCGTTGAATAAAATGGAATGCATTTACTTTGTTTAGGGCAAGGGCGTATACGGGATAATTTTCGGACATCGAGAAATTTTGCGATTTCGAGCAGTCGCTGAGTAGTGCTTGTTTACTCGCATACTCTATGTTACTTTGTATGTTTGTTGTGCCATGATTGAGGAACATGTCTCGTGAGTAGGACATGCGTTTGGGGCTGTAGGGCCTAGTGGGTGTGTGTCCTTAGGTCGCTCTTGAGTCGGTGATGCATTTAGTGTAGTTAGGGTTTGAGGCCACGGCTACTTTGTTTTCCTAGTGCTATGGAACTGGGGTCTATGTCTATAGGCTAGCCCCTTTGTTGTTGTGTGTTCGAATGCAAGTGCTATGTTTACCATTGTTGTTATGTTTTTCCTAATTATGGATTGAATACATGCACGCATACATATTGTATATAAGTTTAACAATTACTTTGGGGTTCAATCTTGAACTCCAGACCGTGCTAAAGATATAGGTGTTTTCGGTTGAGTTGATCCGGGTTCAATCTTGCACTCCCAAATAAATAACATTATCCTATCTAGTTGCTTTTGCAAAGATTATCACTCTTTCATCCCCTAATACCCAAAGTAATGTCACCGACATTTACTTTTACTTAAACTACGAAACTTACAAAATCCATTTAATACAAATCATTTACTACTTGTAGCTATCTTATAACTATTATAGTTTACATCCAAGCATCACTCTTAGACATTCTAACATATATATATACATTCCAAATACTACCATAAGAGCGAGGCAACTTAATTTTCAAATCAAATCCTAACATTTATATGTACATAAAAGATAGTTAATATGGGTATCGTTCATATCATAAGTCAACTACTTCTAATAATTTAAACTACTTGTCTAATATTCCAAATGTTAAGTAGTGGGTTTTCATCCCTCTAAATTCAATGATTTGAGCCCACCGCTTCCAAACTAATACAACAGTTGTACCATACACCTAATAAGCTTTTAAACAATTCCTAACCTTGAAAAAATTCCAAACAGCCATACTTTTAAGCTGGAAAATTTTCCCGATTTCTTAAATTGTTCCAAACATCACTTTTTAAACTTTAAAACGTAATCTAACAATTTGAAACAATCATTAAACATTTCAGTTTCTAAAAGAGGCCTAAAGCCACTATTTAAATGCCTTGAGTCATAATTTATATGACTAAGACCCAGTGATGGAGCTAGGATTTTTATTTATGTCTCGCATAATTAGTGGAGGGATTCAATTTGCCCTCGGATATTTTTTAAGGAAAGTTTTAAATGCATTAAAAAACAAAAGAATATAAAATAGAAAAAAAAGGAAGAAAGAAAATTTCAACTTAACAAAGACAAATAATAATCAAGAGTCAACTAAGCTATTACAACAGTAACGATTAGATTAAACGACTCCATTGAAGTAAGTCATATTGTTGACTACAATGTTGTTAAAACGTAGAGTCTACGTAGAAACGGTAAGGGTGAGTAAAAACGTAAAATCGTAAAACGTAAACGAAACGTAAGAGTTTACTTCGTACCACAAAGAAAATAAAACCCAACATATATAAAATCAAAACACTCACAAATGCATTAAAGTTATCACAAATTTAAGTCCAAAGTCCAAACATTCAAGGAGATCAACAAATTTAAGTCATCATAAGATCAAAACAAATCAATAAAATGATAAAAGAGATGAACATCTCTAATTTAAATCATCGGAGTCAAAGTCAAGCTCATCTTCTTCATCCCCTCCCCACTAAGAAATTCGGGAATATCCAAATCATTTAATTCATTCAGATCATCATCATCCAAGCCATGGGGATCTTGATCTTCTCCAACTCCAACATCTTCCGAAACATCTTCACATGTTGGTTCCACAATCCAATCGTCATCCGACTCAATGTCATCAAAGTTATAATCAATTTGAGGAGACACTCTATGATTTGTGTTGCCTAATCTTGAGTTAGCCATCACAAAAACAACATTATTCATTGTCTCTGCTTCAAACGATTTCTTTTCTTTGTGTGGACCTAAACAAATACAAGAAAATAATTTAATACTAAACTAATATCACATTTTTGAAATGAAATGCAATTCATATTAAAAATATACCATCTCAAAAGCACTCCAATTCCGCTCACACCCAGAGGAACTACATGTCAAGCTAAGCACACGGATAGCGAAATTTTGGAGCTCTGGAACACCATCACCATAAGATTCCCACCATGCTGCTGGACTCTTGGTTTCAACTCCATCCATAGCAAAGGTAGTCCCAAAAAGGCCTCTACAATGCTTGAATTCCTCAAGTTGCTCATCAATTTTTCTTTCAAGAGCTGTATCCGCCACCATCCTTTTTATACAATCATATAATCCTACCTTTACTTCATAATCAACTTTAAAGGTAGGAGAATAATGTTGTTTTGGGTTCGAGATAATAGCTGCAGCATGCAAAGGCCGATGGAGTTGCTTCTCCCATCTTGCATCAATGACATCCCAAATAGGCTGATAACTAAAAAAGAAAAGATAACAATTGAATTAATTTTGAGTTAAAATGTCTATAACTCGAATTAAATAAATTAAATGATAACTTACAATGAAGGTTTTTTTGAAACCGTCTTCAATTTTCTCCTTCGCACGATCCATTGCCTCATAAATGGAACCCATTGCTTGCATCATCCGAATCAACCAACCTAAGCACTTCAATCAAAGGAAGAGCCCCTATCAAACAAATCTCAACTCCCTTCCAAAAGTGCTTGTCCATCACTACATTTTCAATGAGCTTTCCGTCGGTTGACTTTGCATATTTGCTATTCTTCCACTCTTCGAAATGAACATCCTTTTCACAGGATTTTTGTTGTTATGGAGGCATTGCAAAGTCAAATAGGATGTGGCAAAGCGAGTCATGGCGGGTCTGATCAAATCTTTGCCATTGGTGAAGCTGTGCAATATTGGAATGAGAGAAGATCTAGAATAGATATAAGTTGTAATTTTTTTTCCCTTGAAAATTGTGTCTTTATGAACGGGTATTTTCTTCTCTAAATCTTCCAACATCAAATCAATACAATGGGCAGCACAAGGTGTCCAATATATTTTCTTTCTTCTCTCCATCAACAAAGCCCCAAAGACTTTATAATTTGCGGCATTGTCCGTCACAACTTGGACAACGTTTTCTTCACCAACCTCCATCACCACTTCATCAATCATCTTAAAAATCTTGCCAATTGTTTTGGTTATGTGAGATGCATCAATGGACTTGAGAAATACAATTCCCATAGAGCTATGCACACAAAAATTGATGATTGTTCTTCTTCTTTATCACCCACCCATCAGTCATTATTGTGCATCCTGTTTTCTTCCATAAAGCCTTATGTTTTTCCACAATGACCATTGTCATCTCATATTTTTGCTTCAAGTATTTTACTCTACACTCATGATAAGATGGTGGCTTGAAACTCCGGTCCATGCTTAGCAATTGATTCACACATCTTTTTGAAATCATCGCTATTCACAAAATTGAAAGGGATTCCATTGTTATAGATAGCAGTGCAAATGTCAAGACATGCCTCCTCCTCAACATCTCTATTTTTACTTCCTCAGGCACCGATATACATGGTTCAACATCTATAGATGTTCCTGCCAAATGGTTCTTCACACGAAAAACTCCAGCAGACATTACTTTGGGACAATACTTGCATTTAAGCTTTTTTGTTCCTGGAACTTCAATTGCATGCTTCCATGCAGGATCTGACCTATTTCCAGGAGCATTTCTGGCCAATCTCTTCCCCCAACCCCAACAAAGAAGTGTTACTTATACTTGCGGTTGCGTGGCCGAGTGCTACTACTATCATTTCCACTTGATGAGGCCATGTGATTTCAAACTATTTTAAATCAAAATTCAAAGAAATTATCTCAATTTAAGGCTTTCAAATTTCAGCCAAAAACACAATATTCAGCAAACACACTCAAGACTATAAGATACACAGAGTACACATTCAACAAGAAAAAATAGGGGCTTAGTTCAACAGAATGAAGCAGATTAACACGGCTATTTGGGCATACTTTGGAGTGAAGAAGCAACTCAGCAAGGCAAAGACCCACTGTGCCACCACCACCTATGGTCGATGAAGAAGAAGAAGAACTAACGCACCAGCGAGCGTCGCCGTCCGGCTCCAAAGAATCGAGAAGACGAGGAAAGGAGAACCCACCGGAGTTTGGACGAAGTCGAGGCAGAGAAGTAGAACCCGGCGGCCGGCTACGGTGGATGAAGAGAGAAGATTGAAGAAGGTCGATGGGCGATGCTCGATGCGAAGAAGAAGCGAGTGAAGACTCCGATCCGATAGGGTTTTCTTCAATCGATGTGAATATGGGTCGAATAGGTTTTGATTGGTTTTAATTGGGGCCGCAAAATATTTTTTTTTTATAGTAACTCGGTTGAAACGCCGTTTCAACCGAGTTAACGAGTTGAAACGGCGTTTCAACCGTTTCCACCGCAAACGCGTTCGACCACCGTTTTGAGACATTTTTCGGCGAAAAACGTAGAAATGTCCATTTCTACGTTTTTGAACGACGTTTTCACAACAATGGTTGACTAAAAATTGAAATGGAAAACCTCGAAAGTTATAATAAACAGTTTGATTTTAAGTTTCAACTAGGCAAAATAAGTAACTTGAAAAACTTATACTTGGCTCCATTGGCAAAGTTAGAAGTTCACTAATAGAACTAATTGGAATGATTTTGAATTAGGAATCAAACTGAAAACAAAATCCATTAAGAATCAACTTGACAATTGATCCAAGGTTGAAGAAGACTAAAGTAAGGTTTCAACCCATACTATCCCCAACAGTGTCTTCTTCCGTGATATAATTGGTTACTAGAAAATCAAATCCATTGCCTACCAATGGGAATTTTACAGATCATTATTCCGTTAAAAACAAGGGACTTAAAAAGCATTCGGATAAAACTTTCGGTCATGCACAAGCAACAATGATTAGATCATTATTAATTCAAGCAGGAGGAAATGGCATCATCCCGTATTGAGCCCAGCATTTTACCCCCAAACAATAAATAGCATAGATAGGACAAAACAAATATAATTTGGTGAGAGAAGGATGTGATTAAGTAAAACGGCACCTTTGTTTTTGAAACCAACTTTCTGGAAGCGGCCTTGTTCAGGATGCTCTTATAATAATGTGTAAAGGAGCGATGCCACTTCGTTTTCCGATCTGCATAATAAGCCATAGAACTAGACCAAGTTACATCCCTGGCAAAAACATAACTTCAGCCGGGAAAAAGAAGAGGGCCAAAGAGCGAGAGAGAGAACCTGAAGAAATGATTCAACAGACTGCTGATCCTTTGGTTCAGCCTAGGTTCGAACCAGGGACCTCTAGTGTGTGAGGCTAGCCTGACAACCAACCTCACCACCAAGACAAGTTATTACAAAATTCCTTCAAAAATATATATATTCTTAAAATTTTGTGTCTACACATGCATCCATATGCACAAGTGTGGCTCCGCCACTGTAAGACCCTTTTTATCTTGAGGAACCATCAGACAGTACCTTCATATAGATTCTAAATCTAAGAATTTATTCCCACACTTAAGGCATAAATCAGCAAGTCGAAATCAATTTCCAGCAACTAAATCTTCTTTGAAACTTTCACTAATTAAAACAGGGAAAATAAATTCACAGCAAGCATGTTTTTCCGTTAAAACATGTTCCCATATTTTGATATAACCAATTCTTTCACTGCACCCTTCAATCATGAGGTTATGTTATCATCAAGGTTTCAAGAGTTCCAGCATAAGAACACGGCCATTATTCATATCTAAAATCATCTAAGATTCTCATTTAGCATCAATTAACACTGTTTAAAGCATATATGGTACTGATACAATATATAAAAATATGACTCAGCAAACTGAAACTAATTTTAGCATCAGCTCCTTGTTAAGAGTCATCTTCCACCCTTACCGCATGCATCTAACCATTTAATTAGTTGCTAATTATTCAAAAGTAACAACAGCAATTCCTTTGTGCGTTTTTCAACTTATCAATTCCCAACGTAAAGCAACTAGCTAGCAGTTATATTCCTTATTCTCTTTAGCATATGTGCACTCTAATACTTTTCTCAAAAGAATACAAACAGAGAGTGAGTCTTATTTTTCCACCAACGACCCACACGGAATAGAGGCAAGACGGACAGCAAGGAAAACACATCAGTTGCGAAGCCGAATAAGGAAGGAAATAAATAAATCAAGGTTCAGCAATTTAAGGTTCCCACTGCAACGCTTTACCCATATACAACAGCCTCACAAGATCGAGAAAGAAGAAGAGATTGACCAAGGAAAAGTGCGGGTGAGCAAGAGAAAACGAAGTACCTCACACCAGCCATGATCGGTCTCCCTTCACTCGGTGTCGCTGGAAGAGAAGCATAATGATGGTGAAGGTTCTCTAGTCTGCAACTCCAATCGGACTCAAGGAATCTCTGGTTCAAGCTTGTCCTGCTGGTGGCCGAGGAAGGTTCGGGAGATTCCAGGTGAAAGGGTCTGGTCTCTCGTTCCTTTCTGGTTCCAATATGCTCCGCTGAGCTCCACTCTCAGATCTGGTTTTCTGTCGAGGAAGAAGGGGCTCGCGGCCTTCACAACTCTGATGTGTTCTCGGCTCTCAAACCCGTCAAAGGGAGAAGAAGGAGGTCAATGGTGCTCTCCAAACTCTACTCCAATCGATTCTGAGCTCTGGTTTTCACTTCCCTTTCGATTTGGTCTCCCTGTCTCACAGCTCCAAGCTTTCTCCGGTCTTTTGTCAGGTCGCCGGTGGTCTGGAAGAATGGCGGACAATGGTGGAGAACGGACGACGGTGAATGGACCAACGGCGGCAAGGAAAGGCAGAAGGACCGAGATGGACGAAGGAGGCAGGGTTTCAAATCTCCGAGAAGCTTCCACACTCTCTGCTCTCTCTTCTCTCACTCTGTTTCAACATTCGTGCGATTAAAAAAAAAAAAACTGATGCCCTCTCGCCCTTTTTTACACACATTGTGGTCTTTCCTTATTATACTTAGTTGATTTTTAGGAAATTAAGTAAATTAGTTAATCATTTCATAAATTATATACTCTTTTCAATCCTAATTATAAAATTTAGTTAAATTTTTGAAGAGATTAAGGAAGCTAATTAAATTACTTTAGAATATTTTTATTTTAATTTGTTTCTTTAAATTAATTAGTTTGACTAATAAACTAATATATAATCGAATGATACACAACATATGAAATGATTAAAGAACTTATTTAGGTTCTTTAATCTCTTTAAAAAGTTCAACTATGTCTTATAATTGTGACCGGAGGTAGTATTAGTTTACCGAGTAAGAATTCAAGCTTCTAACCTTAAACACGCTCTAAGCCTCCAATACAACATACCTAAGGTTTTCCTTGTTGCCATATTACAATAAATACTAATTTAATTTTGCTACTATTTAAATTTACTCACCAACACTCAACAAATCACAAATTTTTTAATAAATAATAGGAAATTTTAAAATAACATAAGTAAAATTTTTTTCTAATAATCTATTGTCTCGATAGTCTATACATATTTTTAAGGATATTACAATTGTTCCCTTTTGTACTTCTCGTCCTTCTTTTATTTTATAACATATAAGCATGACTCCACTCTAGTCAGGGTATGATATTTTAATTGTTTGGATTTTTATTTTCGCTTTTCCACGCTTTTTTTCCTTTCTCTTATGATGACCTGATGTCACTATCTTCGACAGAACTAGAAGTTCTAATCAATATTGTTATACATTTTATGGTGACCCAATGTCACCATCTTTGACCGAACTTGAAGTTCCAATTGATATTTCCAATCACCAAATCTATATACTTTATGATTTCTTCTTATTTATGAAAATATCTATAACACTCATGCTTGAAGTTCCATAAACAATTTATGTTTATACATCAATTTTTAAAAACAAAGTCCAAGTATAAAAACTTTGCTTGCTATGTCTTTTTAATTAGTATTAAGCGTTATTATTGAAACTGCAATGTTTGACAACTGACTATCATGCCAAGATTGTCATTGCATATATCTAGCATTTGACAGTGATATGGGTATCACACTTCATATATATTATATATTATGATAATGTGAAAAACTCCTTGAATATCTAAAAGCAAATTACATTATTTCTACGTCAATTTTTAAGAACTAATAAAAGCACAAAAGCTTGGCTTCCTATTTTTTATTAGTAGTAAGCGTTATTAGAACTGCAAAATTTGACACCGGTCGTGACGGACCTTAAAAAAATATTTGAGGGGCCAAATGTATACTCATTAACTAATTTTTTTAAAAAAATATTTGGGAGAGCCAAATGTATAAATTTTTAGCCAAATATATAAATTTTTGGGCTAAATGTATAAAATAAAATAAAAATCCAATTTACATAAAGTATTTGGGATAAAATAAAAAATAAAAATTTGGGGGCCCATTATATCAACCAAGGTCCGTCCTTGCACCTAGCAGTCATTCCGTGCCATATCTCGTTATATTGCATGTATGACAATTGACAATCATACCGAGCTTGTCACTCCATAATCAAATAATTAATTAAGTACGATCCATTCCTTCTCATACATCATATATACTTACTCATAACCCACATACTTGAGTATAAGATATATATATATATATATATATATATATATATATATATATATATATATATATATATATATATATATATATATATATATATATATATATATAGAGTATTAAATGATACTAAAAAGATATTTATTGGTATTGAAAAAATACTTCATAATCTTGAAAAATTATTTTATGATCTTGAAAAAATATTTCAAGTACTGACTGGTATTAAAAATATACTTATATTTTTTTCATTTAAAATCATTAGAGTAGAGCAACTGAGCAAAGAGTAACCGATATGTATATATAAATGCCGTAAGTCCATTTGGATACAACAATGACGTAAACCGTGTGGTTCAAAAGTAGATAACAACATCAAAAGGAAGGCTTCAGACGAACAAAAAGAAATCTCCCGCGGGTCTCTAAGCGTGCCGCTTCCTCTCTCCTCGGCCCCTGGCCCTTCCGACCACGAAGCTACGTTAAGGGCCGGAGTCCATGCATCGAACCCTGTGTAACGGTTAACCTCATATTTACATATACGGTATATAAGCACAACAAACGAATCATCCCTAACCAACGTGAATGTACCGCTCCCGGCGAATGCGGATATACCACTCCCAGTGAATCGGGACATACCACTCCCGGTGAATCGATATACCACTCCCGGTGCATGCATATGTTCAATCATCCTCTAATAGCATAACAATTCTACTCATACAATACACCTAAAAATATACACGCATACCATAAATATCGAGTTAGTGTTAAGACGCGAACATACCTTCGTTGATGTTATTCTAGCACGTTTACTGAAAACCGTACTTGACGGAAACGAAACCAAGACGTCGACAAACGGTTCGACAGTAGGTCAAAACGTATTCAGGGATATCCTATCAATATAACAACGTACTTGTTAAGGATCTATCATTACGACGGACATTTTTAGTCAAAATGACTATTTTGCCCCTGACCCCCTAATCGGCGGAATTTCGCCAGCACTTCGTTACTTTGACCCTAATCTTTCAAAATTTCAACATAACTCCTACTCCAACATAATTTCGAAAGATATATCATATTGATTAGTGATTCACTTCATAACAGGCATTTTAGGTACAAATTACCATTTTGCCCCTATCCTTACTAGTCGGCGGAATTTCGCCAGAGCTTCGCTACTTTAACTCTAATCTTCCAAAATTTTGCCATAACTCCGACCCCATCATGATTTTCGAAATTAATGACTAAAATACCCCTAGCATATGATATCTAATCATACTTGGAAGATTAAAGACTAAACTAGCATTTCTACCCTAACTATCGAAAGAACTACGAAAGCTTCGAGTAGAAAAACTTACTCGTAGCTTCACGCAAAATTCCCGGACCTCTTCCTTCCTCCCGGCTGCTCCCAATTCGGTTTAGAGCTTGAGAGTTGGTGTGAAGAATTTCAAAGGAAGTGGAGGGGTATTTATAGAGGTTTGGAGGTTACTATTCATGCTTTACCAGACCGGATATTGACCGTCGGATCGCACACGGATGAGGTGGCCACTTCTTGGCCCTTGGATGCTCTTGCCGACCTCCCCCCCCCCTTAGGTGGCATATTGTGACATCATCTTTGATGATGTCACATGGTACTTTATGCTCCCTACCGGTAAAATTTCTCGATCGGTGTCCGAATCGCGTAATCGGGTAAAATCTCGAAATTGAATTATAACTTTGAAGACATTTTCTCACTCATTAGAAATGTCCGGGCTAAATAAATTTTTGATTCCATACGTGGTTCCAACGGTCCTGCGGAAGTTTTACTAAAAACGTGCTGCATTGAACGAACTTCGAAATCATCAACCTCGGACAAAAATCCACCGATTCCAAATATGTCCAGAAATTCTCAACTCATACCCAGATGTTGAGTTATGATTTATTTTCTTCAAATCCTAATTTTATGCCTATCTCGCATTTTTCTCGATTTTCCCTATTTCGTCTTATTATCAAAATGCTCCACTGATCTCGGAATTAACTTTTGGAACAGTCTATTTCAAGATAAAAATCCACTCTTCCTTATTATATTCTAACTTTAGAAATCCTGTTCCTGGTTCTCTAGATAGGATCCAATTCCTATTGGTGTTTATTTACTTTTTACTTTTTACTTTAATTAATTTTAAATTAAGTGTTTTACAATTACACTCCATCTTCATTTCTTTTTTCTTTTTCTTTCTTTTTCCCCTCTTGATGTCGGCGCACACACACAATTTATATATATTTTTTTATTTTATTTTTTTAATTATTATATAATTTAATAATTATTATTTTTTTACATAATTTTTTAAAATATTTTCCTATTGGTCCATACTTGTATTTAGGCTCAAAATTACTTAATTTCATTTATCTTTCTCAATATTTTCCAATTAATTAGCAAATAGATTTATGCTAATTTTCTAGCCATAAACCATTAATTATAGAGTTCTACATAATTTATCACAATTATTCCATTGTTCAAGCTTAAATAATTAACCAATAATTATTTAATCCATCACTTATTATTTGTTGATAATTTTCTTATCTAGAACTAATTACTTCCTCTCAAAATCTAAACTAACGGTGCTATTTTATCTCCCATGTAAAATATCAATAATTATGGAGTTAGTTAAAATCTCCAAATACTTTATAATTGTTATTTTACAATTCTTCCAAGCTTATAATTTATTAAATTACCAAAATTAGAGACAATATATTCTCTCAATTTTAATAATTATTTTACTAACTTTCGGATTTTTCACAATTTTCCTAAGTTATTTATGGACACAAGGGCATTTTCGTCATTTCGGCACATTATTATTTTCCTCCTAATTTCCAAGAGATTTTTCCTTTAATTCCCACAGTACTTCCTTAGAAAATAAGGTCATTATGATATTTTCCCTAATTCAAATTTTAGGGTATTACATTAAGCAATTTTTTCAAGCTCCTAAAATGATTTTTCAAGATCATGAGGTTTTTTTTTTTAGTATCCTAAAATATCTTTTAGTACTATTAAGTATGATGAAATGTTTTTTCAAAATCCTAAAATAATTTTTCAAGATTATGAAGTTTTTTTTCAATACCAAGTAAATATCTTTTTAGTATCATTCAATGTCCCGATTTTTTTAAAAAGGAACTTGCTCATTATTTTGGATTAAAATGATGTTATTTTATGTAGTGGAGCGTAGCGGATGGAACCGTGCGGCGGACCAAATCCGCGTCCATGAAGATGGACTAAAGACGGAGGCGAACCTATTTTCGATCTACAAATTAGAGAGAGAGAGAGAGAGAGAGAGAGAGAGAGAGAGAGAGAGAGAGAGAGAGAGAGAGAGAGAGAGAGAGAGAGAGAGAGAGAGGAGAGCTAAGGATGGAAAAGGTGAGGCTAAGGACAAGAGGGGAGAGAGAGGTATGGCTGAGAGGAGAACACGTAGATGACAATCCCAATTATAAATTGGAGATGCCTAAAGTGTACAAATGGCCATCTCAAATTAAATTTTGGACATTTAAAATTTAGACATAGACGTCCCAATTTAAATTTGGGACATCTAAAGTATCTAAATCGCCATTCTAACTTTAAAAGGAACGTCATAATCTCCTTCTTTTGGCATCTCATTTTTAATTGAGACGTTTATAATTGACTTTAGGCGTCTCAATTTAAATTTGGGATGTCTAATGTCAACTTTAGGTGTCCCAATTATAAATAAGGATATCCAATATGTCAAAAAATTATAAAATGTCATCGCTTTTATTTTTACTACCCTTTTTAAAAATGGACTTTTTGGGAAGTAAAATCCATTCATTATGGTAGTACACTTTACTCTTCACTTAGCTTCTTCACATAATTAATTTTCTTATATTTAAGAGAATCGGTATATATATGTAATAACTACATCCAAATATAGGAAGAGAAGTCATGTGTCTAAATTTTACAAATGAAAGGACAATATACAAGCAATATATATTTTATCTACGAATTGGGTTCAATTAATTAAATATAACCGAATCGAACTTTTTTGACATAATTTTACATTGTTATAATTAGTTGCGGAATCAACTTCTTCCTTCTTCATTTCTAAGGCATGCCCAAAATGACATGCACCTCGAAGCTCGCTCCATTCGGGTTAAATTAAATATTTCTTTGTGCTATGTGTAATACTCTAATTTTCCTAATATAATAAGTCTTGTATTTTTGGTGAATAAATTATCAAAATACAAAGGTGAATATTTGTCTCAAAAAAATATAATCTATTGATTATATTTTTATCCAAATTTTACTTTGGAATTAATTAACCAATGGTTAATTATGAGATTACATTTAGGGGCTATTAAATGTGATATAAATAGCACATAAAATAATAGCTATTTAAATGTTTATGAGACAATAACAAGGAATAGGGAGACACTTAGTTTAATTGTTATCTATTAACAATTATCCTTTGTTAAATAAGCTTGCACTAATTGAGATTAGTGTCATAATTCTTCAATTTGATAATAGGAAAAATAAAGCATCAAAAGGGGCTGATTGAAATAAAAATATAAGGGCCTAAAAGGATGAAATTAAGCTTGTCTAATAAAGCACCGATTACCTTGATTAGCTAACAAACCAATCCTATAATGACATTTGTAATTAAAGGGCGATTAAACACTTGATTGGGAGGTTAATTAGTCCAAATGATAATGCTTACTCCCGTTCCTCTTTACTCGACTTGTAACACTGTCAATTTCGTTGATATTCACGATACTACGTGTCATCGACACGTAAGTAGTATGGAATTTAGAATCAATATAAACTTAATAGCAATGTAAGCGGGTGATTGTTTCTTTACTCACGTATATTGTTCATTTCAACAGTATCAACTCAATTGGTAAGCTGTGTTCACCTCCTTTGGCTCCGTGCTATTTGGTTTGAACTTTCTCAAAAATTCAATGAATATATGTACACAGGACGATCACCGAACAAGGATTTGTCAAAGCTTCTTCATTTTTCCAAGCAAAAGCGGCTCATCCATTTCTGTGCATTTCATTTCTCTCCTGCGATTTTTCGTTGTCACAATCCTCTTCTTCATGGCGTCATTTGTAACTTGAATGCTCTCGAGGTGTTTGATGTAAAGTTTCTTCTCGTCGATAACTGTTTTGGTATTTGGTATGATTTCGTGAAGGAATTTTCTAGGAAAAGTGAGTGTTTTGACTTTTGCCTAAAGCGAAAGTGATATTTCCTAGAACATAGTCTTGGTGTCTTTCAATATTCCATCTTTCTCTCTGCTTCCACAAGATGGCAAAAGGAAACAAGGTCCCGCTTTTCCGTCCAGTGAAATGGAGCTCTTTCAATATTCCATAGTCTTGGTTAAATTGCACTTCTAATTTCGTATTCCCTCTTCTTGGTTTTTTTGCTTTTCCGCTTGGTCGGTATTTTGATTTTTTTTTCTTCAACGCAGAGAACATATCCATTGAGGAGGTGTTTGAGAATCGACTGTAGCAAGGAAGGTCTCACCTCTAATGTTGTTGAACAGAGATTGGCTATCTTTGGTCGATATTTCATTTACAATGTTGAGTGAATGTGTGTTTGTGTGCTTTTTTATTTGTTTATTTCGGGAAATTTTCAGACACCAACTTTTTGAAGTTCTTGTGATTTATGTGGAACCCTCTGTCTTAGGTCATGGAGGCAATTGCTATAATAGCCATAACGTTTGCCAATGGAGGGGTGAGTATATTATTTACAAAGGTTTCGGTGTTAAATTTAATATTATAGCAGAGAAGGTCTCACCTCATATTCAATGTTTAATCATCTCAAGATATACTTGATCTTTTTAATTGCAAGACAAGCTACATGGACAAAGTGAAAATCACGAATCCTCTCCTTTTTGTAATTTTTATTCCTATTATCGATGAGTTTTTCTCATTTCGGGATTTTTACCAAATGCACATATGGAAGAATTTTTTCCTTCCATTCTATGTTTAATATCACCTACTTTCAATAATTTTTGTCAAAGCTAACTCATATTCTTCACTGAGAGTTATGTCTCTCTTTCAATACCTTTGTTGTGCATCCGTATATGTGGCTTGCTCTTTCGCTTAGTGGTTGCTTTAGTTTGTATCATAACCGAAAGTGCATTGATCTTATCGAGGATAAATTACTACAGACTTATTTCGTTGTCCTCTCTTTCATGGAAAAGGTCTCTTACATTTGATGATACTTTGGCTTTTCGTGCAAAGCTACCAAAGTCTCTATTATTCGCCAAGAGTGTTTTTAGGCATCCTAGATTCAATGAGATGCTTCTATTGGGGGCATATTTCTGTCAAAGAGGAGGACCAAGAAAGCATAGAAGCTAGATGTGTAGGGGGAAGGTCCTTTTTAAAACTAGATATATGGTTTTGCATGAAGAATTATGTATATTCCCAATTTCATTTCTAAATCATGCTTCTTTTATGTATTCGGATGTTGAGTGGACAAGCACGAGTACCAAATTAATAGTATTGATATTACTTTTTGGTTTTGGCTTTTGTTTATTCCCATGTTCAATCAAAATCAAAGAGGTAAGGTTATGAGAGAATGATTAATTTTCATTTCATATTGCATTCATGTTGGAATAAGGTTTGTTTACGATCGGAAATACTATTTGGGACAAGAATTGGCTTTTGTTTTGCCTTTGGCTTCTTTCTTTCTTTCTTTTTTTTGGGTTTTGGCTTTACTTTGCATTCATGACCAAAGGTTGTATTGCACTAATTGCATGGTTATTAATTGAATTATTTGATGTGTATAAGGAGCAATAAATACTATCTTTACGTATTGGCAATTAGTAAAGATAAGGTTTACTAATATTAAATTTCGCTTGAATGGGTTATCATGTAAGTATTTATTAAGTTCATCATGGTAACATGTCACGGTGCAAGATATTGGGTTAACCTCACGGTTATCTCACTCCATGTTTCTCACATGTTTTTATCTGTTTTCTTAGACTTAACCAAGGAAAATTAACATGCTATGTAGACCAGTTCATCATGGTAACATGTCGACAAGGACTCTCTCAAGTCATTACTTCTGCATTTCCCATGAAAAAGAAGGTTCTTGACAAGGTGAGTTTTGATCTTCCACAAATTGAGTTCAACATACACTTACAAAACCTTTTTTATTTGAGAAGTGACGTGTGTGTGGCAGTTGCTGCTTTTCTGATTTTTTCCTGTGCATTTGGTACGAATTAGGTAGGTTCTTTGTTATAGGTATACTTAGGAGTAATGACAATACTCTTTTCAGCATGTAGTATCTAGGGGGTATCTGCCTGCTCCCAAAATCTTTTTGATCTCCAGACTCAGTGTTTTGAATGAAAGATTTCCCTTGATTATGTTGCCTCACTGTATACAACATTGTAGAGCATTGATGGACATAATGATATTGCGAAGCGAACTTAAATCTTTGTGTATATGAGTTTAATTGGAAGCTTCATTTCTGGTAGCAAAATTTGTAGAGTGTCCATTAGATATTGAAATGAACTTAATAAGAAATGTAATAATAGTTCATATTTGACTTTTTAAATTTTTCCGAAAAGGGTAAAGTTTAAGCATCTTCAAACTAGAATATTGTTGCATCATCCTTGACTAACCAGATAATATGTACTCGTATATTCCCGCCATTGGATTCCCAATATTTATTGTCTTATCATGTGATATATAAGCAAGTTTATATTTTGCATTGGTCCATGTTTTAAGGTCTTATCAGACACATTGTCCCGCCATTGGGTGCTTAAGTGTACTTGAGTATAACCTACCAACTTCTTTTCTTTCAAATGGTTGGTACTTATGTTCATATTTTAAACGGCATGCTAATACTTTAGTAACTTCATTTTGTTTCAAATGTAAAGTACCATTATGTTGCTTCATTGGTGGGAGCTGGGATAGCTTTAGTGTCTTTATTGAAATGGATTCCCCTATGGTGTTCTCATAAGAGGCACAACGTGTGGTGCCCACTTACATATATCCTTGTCATGCAGAGAAGCAATCGGGCTTTAGTTCCAACATTTTGTAGAAAGTGGTCTCTAGTATTCGTGTATCAATTGAAATCCTGATTCCCCTATGGTGTTCTCATAAGAGGCACAACTTGTGGTGACCACTTACATATATCCTTCTCTTACAGAGAAGCGATCAGAGCTTTATAGAACTATCTCGGTATGTATTTGTATACTTCTTACTTTGTTTTGTTTGGTTCTGTAGGGTCAATTGATCCCCGATCCTAAGCCATTTTCCATCAGGTGATTTTCGCTACATTGTCATCTTGGGAAGACCGGTGTTGCTTGTTAGCAATTACCATCATTTTTATGTTTCAATACTTTTAGATGATAAGTGTTTTAAAATAAATTATAGGAATTGGGTGTAGGAGATATGGGAGCAGAGATTGTGATATTATTTAAATTAATTTGATTGCTATATATTATTAGTATATTCTCTAATTTTTGTCTTCTATTTAAATTAATTTGATTATTATATGTTATGCATACTTAAATTATAGGAACTAATAACAATATATCCTAATTTATAGGATTGGTGTGTAGATACGGGGAATATTTTATTTTATTTTATTATTATACATTAATGGGGTTATTTATATTATATTTACACATGAGTAAACTTAATTTTTACAGCTTGTCTCATCAAGTTGCAAATTGTAGTCACCTTCCTATAGTATCTCTATGTCCGCCATTTTATCTTCGCTAATATTTTTGGTCAAAACTTTTTCTTCCCTAATTCACTAAGCATACTTTTGTGAATGGTGTGTGTGTATTTGGAAAAATGAAGGGAGACTTTTAAGCTATTTGTACTTCCTATAATAAGTTAAAATAACTCTTTTGTTGTTTTTTTCCTTTTTCAATTTTAATCAATTAAAATCTAGGCATGTTGGAGCAAAGTTCTTTCCTTCATCATTACTGACTTTATGTGCCGGATCCTTAAAATTTGGTGGAGTAGGTACTTTTTCCTCATACCTAAAACATAAATTAAATGCAGCCCCATCTAGTGGAGCAAAGTTTTTTTTTCCTAATTTCCGTTTTAAATGCAGCCCATTTCGAATTCACATTACATGATTCTCCCTTACATAATCTGCTTAGGTGCATGTCCCTCTAATTAGAGGGTTGAAAGTTTTATTTATTAAAACAATGCTTTCAACCCTCTAATTAGAGGGACAAGCACCTAAGAAGCATGTAAGGGAGAAGCATGGAATGTGAACTCGCCTCATCTCTATGTAGTAGGAAATAGGCGTTGTTTTGATACTGTGGACTAAGTAACTAGGAAACAAGGTTTGCACGGGTTTATGGGATCTAGCTTCTCTCCTTTACCCCTTCCCATCCTTTTCCCTCCTTTTCTTTTTAGCCGTTAGATTAAAATCTCAACGGTCCAGATTTATCATCTTTTTACCATCCTTTTCCATTTATAATATTTGTATCATATGATAAATCGAACTATTGAGATCTTAATCCAACGGCAAAAAAGGAAAAAGAGGAAAAATGATGGGAAGGGTAGAGGAGAGAAGCCAGTCCGGTTTATGAGGGGTGTTCAAGGTGTGTAACTAAACAAAAATTAAGGAAGGCATGGTTTCATGTAACAACAATTATTGTAAGGGCAAACCAATTTCAATCTAATCAAATTATGGTGATAAGAATGGGTTTAGTTGTGACCATTAATGATTAATGTTTTGTATAAGGTATAGTTGACCTAAATGTCTTTTCAAATAGGTTCAAGTTCAATTACCTTATTGGTGATCGAGTTGAAAGCGCCTCAATTTTATTTTTGTCAAGCATGCTTGAGCTTTTAGAGAAAAGTGTTGCTGAAATGAATATTTAAATAGCTATTAAAAATATATCAAATTTTATAGTTTATCATATTCAACATTAAACTTTTTATAAAATTTATATATACAATTATTTCATATATGGAAAAAATTATAAATTTAACAAAAATCATAATATGTTAGAATAGCATTCTCTTCAATTTCTTTATATTTACATCACCATTGAAAGTGATTTATTTAATAAGGAAGAACTAAAGGATGGAAGAAAATGACGCAGAGTGGTAGATAATAGAATGTGGTACTTAATTGAAATTTTCTCTAAATATTACAAGAAAGGCCATGACAAAAAATAGGTGAATAATGAGTATTATAGTACTTAATGGCAATATTTTCTAAAGACTAAAATTAGAAAACGGACATTTCGGATGGAGAGCTGCATATCTATGGTGACAAATGTACTTAATGGCAATTATATACGGGAATGTTTATGTACTATCATGGCAAGCATTTTGCTCTAATTTTCTTTTGCTTTTGAGCATTAGAAGAAGTTGCTAAACATGTAAGAGTAGCGAAGTTGTTAGACATATAGGAGTACAACTACTTATGTAGTTGTGATTCATGTTGTGTTTTTGGGTAGTGATACAACTATTTTTGTTTGGTTTATTTGAAATCCAATTCTTTTCTTTATGTTTCTTTGCTTCTTTTTTTTTCAATTTCTTAATAATTTAGATGAGGGAAGGTGGGGATTTACTTTTATGTTATGTAATTCATACACTAGTGCAAAAAGGCTTTTAAGACCGGGACGAAGCAGTACATTAGGACCAGGACCCGCGACCGATCTTGTTCCAGGCGGTATTAAAAGTCGACCTTTAAGACCGGACTTTTACACGGTCTTAAAGAGTTTCTTTAAGACCGGACATTTTAAACATCCGGTCTTAAAAGTGTTTCAAAATAAAAACAAAAAACTCAAATGAAACAATCGGTCCCAAATCACCAGATCTGCAACATTTTGAATGTCCCTCCGTCATCAACGACGGAGAACCAAGAGAAGATTGGAAGCAACAACAACAAGAAGAAAAACAAAAAGATGATTACAAAGTCCGAGAAATAAACAAAAATAACAAGAAACAGAAATCATTCACCATGAAAATCGAATTTGAAGTCCGGATCTACAAAAAAATCACAAGCTTAAAGCAACCAAATCTGAGCAGGATCCTCTTGTCGGTGCTAGCAAAGCTTCAAGCAACCAAAATCGAAATCCAGATCTGAGCAGGAGCGGTCAATATAGGAAATAAACAAACTTAAGCAAGAAGATATCTGAGTTTGATTTCAAATCGGATCTATACGAAGGCGGCGTGGAAGGACCCATAGATCGAAGAGGAAGGAGCCGCCGTCGTCCAGAATCCTCAAAGTAGTACGCTTTCGCTGTTCTTTGAAGATTAGAGTCGACGCCATCGCAAACCCTCGAAGCATCTCACCGCCAACGTTGCCAATGATTTGATTGTGCGACTCTTATGATGACTTACGAAGATTGCGAGTAGGTTAGAGGAAGAGGATGACATTCTTCTTGAGGATTTGCCCGTGAGGCTCTTGGGATACTCGTTGAATCTATAACTAAGAAAATGTTATATCACCAAGAAGACAAAGCAAACTCATGGACTTAACGGGTTTAGCGAATGTAGTTTTTAACACTTTTAAGACCGGTTTTTGAAACAACCGGTCTTAAAAGTATATTTTAGGACCGGTTGTTTTAAACAACCGGTCTTAAAAGTGTAAAAAAAAAAAAAATTGACCGGTGGCAATTTCGTAAATATATAAAACACTTTTAAGACCGTCTCTGTTTGAAACAACTTAGGTCTTAAAAGTGTTCTATATAATTTTTTTTTTTACACTTTTAAGACCGTCTGTTTGAAAACGGCCAGGTCTTAAAAGTGTTCTATATAATTTTTTTTACACTTTTAAGACCGTCTGTTTCAAGCAGAGACGTATTTAAAAGTACTTTTAAGACCGTCTATTTGAAACAGCCGGTCTTAAAAGTGTTCTATATATTTTTTTACACTTTTAAGACCGTCTGTTTCAAAGAGACGGACTTAAAAGTGTTCTATATAATTTTTTTTTTTTTTTTTTACACTTTTAAGACCGTCTGTTTCAAACAGACGGTCTTAAAGTACTTTTAAGACCGTCTATCCAAACAAATTAGGTCTTAAAAGTGTTCTATTTATTTAATTAGTTAGCGTATACGATTATATTGTGCAATTATCTTAATTAAGTTGTTAGAGAGATTTTAGGAATTAAGTTAGCGAGATCAAGGTTTTTGAATTTCGTAATTAAATTCCCGATTGTAATCATCTTAATTAAGTTGTTAGAGAGATTTTAGGAATAAAGTTAGAGATCATGATTTTTTGAATTTCGTAATTAAATTCTTGATTGTAATCATCTTAATTAAGATGTTAGAGAGATTTTAGGAATTAAGTTAGCAGATCATGGTTTTATGAATTTCGTAATATATTCCCGATTGTAATCCTAAATTATAGAATCGCCTAGGTTTATTTACTTATTATCTCGTATATAATTTCAATTAAGCGAAGGAATAAATCATCGCATTCTCGGACTTGATCGGCGTCTTCTCACAATATTTACGAAATTGCCAATTAGGTCATACTTTTAAGACCGGATATTTTTTAGCCTTGGTCTTAAAAGTGTTCTATATATTTACAAAATTGCCACGGTCATACTTTTAAGACCGGATCTTTTATGGTCCGGTCTTAAAAGTGTTCTATATATTTACGAAAGTGCCAACGGTCATATTTTTAAGACCGGATCTTTTATAATCCGGTCCAAAAAGTTCTTTTATATTTACGAAACTGCCACCGGTCATACTTTTAAGACCTGATTCTCTATAATCCGGTCTAAATGAGGCGGTCTTAAAACCCTTTTTGCACTAGTGATACATCCACGCAACGCGCAGCGGAGTTCGTGCTTGTTTGAGTAAAAGATGACTATTCAACATATCCTTAGATTTGTGTGTTTGATTTCCGGTGGATGATATATGTCTCTGCTTTCCAGTTCCACAAGCATATATTTGAATCCATCCTGCATCAAAAATGGTTTGCAAACATATGATCGAAATATTTTACATAAAAAAAGATTTTTAGTTGCTAAAAGATAATTAATAAAGAGATTTGTTACCATGAAGAATTGGAGCTTGATCTAAACTATGAAGCTAGAACTACTCATCAGACTGATTAAACAAGAAGGGATAGGACTCATTTAGAACAAACCGGTAACAGGAGTGAGAAATGGAACTATTAGAAGCAAATTTTGAATGATTGGTTTATAAAGCTAAAAAGGGGTATAAGTAACTATAGAGCACGCATGTATGTGTAAATGGGATACGCATGACTTTACTTAATTAATTACTCCTTCCGGTCCTAATTATAAGATAGTTGACTTTTTTAAAGAGATTAAGGAAGCTTAATAAGTATGTGAAAATTGTATGAATCAAGAGAGTTTTTCCATCTCAAACTTAAAATTATTTAGATACTTCCAAACGTGCATCCATGACCCTCATCTGATCTGCAACTAAACACACACACATATATAATTTTTCAAAAAAAAATTAGGGGGCGGGGGCCACCCCTAGCCCCCTTGGATCCGTCTTTATGTGTGTGTGTGTATGTATGTATGTATGTATGTATGTATGTATGTATGTATGTATACCTCGCATACTTCCTTTTTAAGTTCTATAAATATCCATTCCTTCTCTTATTTCTTCATAAACCAATCATTCAAAATCTTTTTCTAATAGTTCCATTTCTCACAATTATTACTAGTTTGTTTTAAATGAGTCCCTTCTTGTTTAATTAGTCTGATTACGAGCGTCCAAGCTTCTTAGTTCACACCAAGCTCCAATTCTTCATCGTAACAAATCTATGTAATTTTTTTAGCAACTTCAATTCTTTTTATGTAAAATATTTATAATCATATTTGTAAACCAATTTTTTGGTGCAGAATGGATTCAAATATCTGCAGTGGCACTGGAAAAAGCAAAGGCACATATCATCCACCAAAAACTAAACCTACCATATTTATTCAATTCCATCTCATTTACTCACATTCTAAACATTACGCCCGTCGATTATTCAGGATTTTTCAAAAGTAATTATATTTTACTTAAAAAGTAACATGTAATTGGAAAATGATCATTCTGAATAGTTAATATCAGATTAAGCACATATATACTGATATCTGAGAAATATGTTTTTGATAGCAAGCATAATGATTGGGAAGTGAGTAGTATATATATCATCATATGGTATTGGTACCTCCGTTACAAGGTATATAAGTGAGATTTTAATTAAGAGTAAGCATATTCTTTTAATTATAACTATAATTACCATGATAAGTTATTTTATGATATAATATGAAGGAAGATGTGATGGGAGAAACAAATCAATATTTTGTGTTATTTAAATATAGCAGCAGTAGTAGAAGTATTGATGCGGTGAACCCTGAAAAGCCTTGGGCTAGAAAAAGAAGATGATACGCTTTAGTGAAATTATTTTCTTATTTTCACCCAAGAATTGACTCAAGACATCTCATACATATGGAGCAGAGTAATTATTGTTTACAATTGCATGTTATGTTATGCAAATTAATGATCTAATGTATCAAATTAATTTTTATGGTGAAATGACTAATTGCCCCTGTCCATTTTTCTCAAAAAGGGTCAGCAATATTCCGGCCACCGGCTGCCAGCCAAGCATGAGAGCTCCTGCAAAGTGCCCCTGTCCATATTTTCTTACAAAAACGTCAGCATTATCCGGCCACAGGCACTAGAACTCCTACAAAGGGCTCTAGTGGCTGGAAAATAAATGTCTACAGAAGAAGGACCGAATGGGGATTCATACCAAGACCCTCTTGGAACCCCAAGAGTGGCATTACCACTGGGATAATAAGTCAAATAGTCTCATGAACAAGTTGAATAGCTTTATGAAGGTGATAATTTAATTTATTAACAACTACTCATTTGTAAGTGTCTTACACTTCATGAACAAATGGGATAGAAATTTGAACAAGTTTTAATAAAATTTTAAATTAATTTATCTTATTCAAAAATTATTTTAAAATATAAAAATTCATAAAGTTTAACCAAGAAGTACTAAAGACTATGAAGGCACAAGAAATATCCAAAATTAATTATTGATTTTGATTAAACTCTATGATGATTTCCTATAAATTAATTAACATAACTTGGCTAATTGAACTGAATTTTTTTCAATAACAAAATAATTTTTATATAATTTATTTATTTAATACATAATTAAGATTGATCCATAAGAATTTCACAATGTATTATAAAAAATAAATTTTTCTTATCAAATGAAAAATGTTATTTCTCAAGCTATCGTCCCTCGAAATTTGAACCATATTATATATTTTTATCCCTATGTGTTACGGATGCGGAATAAGCCCAGTAGTGATAAGGCCCAACCATAGGCGGCGTGATAGACCGGTCTCACCCACTAACTTTGAAGGATCTCAACCGCCCGATAATATAGGAGCACCACCGCACGAGGGCAAGGCGGTTCGGATCGGGGCGGAAATCACGCCGGGCCGCTCTCAGTATGTTCTATAAATACGAAGCGGTGACCCAAGGTACACTCGTTCTAACCTGAACTATTTACCTCATCGTCACACTGTGCACACACCCCACTCCCTTGGCTAAGAGCACGATTGTGTACGGTGATCCCACCTCCAACTACGTGCTTCCCTGTAAGCACCCGGGAAGAGACCCTAGATCCAACATCAATACACCGCCCATACATATGGCGGGACATCCGTGTTCTACACCGAACAGTGGCGCGTCCGTGGGGATTGATAAATTTCAATTCCGTGACCAATGAGGGTTAACACCGAAGTTCAAGCTGAAGCAGCGGAGATGGTTCGACCGGCGGGTGCGTCAACCACCTCGGCAACCACAACGCACCGAGCGGCCGACCAACCCTATCGGTGACAATGGGCGGGACAATAAAGACCGGCTATCACAACCGAGCAACCATTTGAAGAACCTCTTATCCCTAATAATGATCAACCCTTGGAAGACAACCCGTCAGACACGGAGTCTTCGGCCCCACGAAATCATCGCTATGAGCCTCAACATTCCAACCCCGTTGTCGACCAAGAGATCCCGGCTCCAAATCCGAGATACGCTCCTCCTTCAAAATTCGCTGCTCGCGATGATGAGGCGAATGGATAACATGGACAAACGGAACACACTGCACTTCCAACGGATTGAAGACTCGTCTAGGGAAAGAACTCGGCGTCATTCAACGACAACGGGGATGATAAGACTTGGGAAGAGGACCAAGAGGATGACAGCTCGCGTCGTCACAAAAGCACACAAGAGACGGAGACGAGGCCAAGGCAAAGGCCGGCTTCCTCGACAAGGAGTCCAAAAGGGAGAAGTCGGCCGGGTTGATAAGCCATCCCGGCCTCCTCTAACAGGATATCGGCGGAGAAAGTATGTCGGTCGGCTTGACAACGGCCCTTTCTCCGACGAAATCCTCAACGCTCGTTTCTAGAGAAGCTAAATCTCACCGAGTTCACGAAATATGACGGCTCTTAAGACCCGACAACGCACCCGGAAGACTTTGAAATGGTCATGGTCGTAAGAGGTCTTGGGAACCCATCATGTCTCGGATATTTGCCGCAACCCTTAAGGGATGGCGTTAAAGTGGCTCCACACTCTACACGTGGGGTCGGTTAACAAATTCGATGATTTAGCCGAGGCCTTCGAGATGCACTTCGCCACGGCAAACGGCGGCAGCCTCGAAGTCCCGGTATACCACGTCCAAGATCGACGGCGACCGGCGAAACGCTCCAAAATTATTTGAATCTCTTTAAACATGCGGCCCTCCAGTGTGCGGGTTAAGCGAGAAGTACACGTCCACCTTTTAGCCGACGGCCTAGATAGCGACTCGTGCTGGCGGAATCATTCTTTAAGGAGCCGGCCAAAAATCTTAACGATTTCATAAACCGGTCAAAAAGTACACTGGAGGTGGAGCAAATGCGGCAAGCAAACGCTCCTCGAAGAGACCGGACAGAACACCTCGCCTAGGGGTAGAAGCCGATCGAGGGTCGCAAGCAAGAGCGCCGTGGAAAGGATCCGAGAAAATAAGCCCTCTAGTGCAAAGCCGAAGTTGAAGGTAAGTATAACAACTACACCCCTTTAAACATTTCCGCTCCCAGAGTTGTGGAGAGAAGTGGCCGCCACCAAGATGCAAAGATCGAAAGGCCTTGTCCACTCGTAAAATGAGCTAGTACGAGACCATACCCGCCTGCTCCTTTCACGATAGTGCAGGGCATACCACGGACCAATGTTATGTGCTCCGGACGCCATCAAAAAAATTCGTCGAGAGAGGAAAAATTGCACCAATACGTGATCAAAACGCGGGCGAAAACCGAGAGAAGCGAAAACGGGGTGGCCGACGAGATAGCCCGGATCCGAGACGAAAAAAAAAGATGATAAGCGGCAGAGGCGGGGTCCGAAGAAGATGAATTTCTCGAGGCGAATTCGATTGCAACGTGATCGGTGGAGCCTTTGGTGGAGGCAATGACACGGCGAGTCAGCGAAGGAAATACTTAAAGGAGGTCCTCTCAGTCAGGGACCGACCTAAATTCAAGGAAGATCCGGATACGCCGAGCAAAGCCGAAGACCTCAGCTCTTTTTCACCAAGGAAGATATGAAGGACGTGGTACCCGGCCATCAGGACGGCCTGGTAATCACGGGAACCCTCGTCAACTGCCGGGTCAAAAGAATATTCATCGACACCGGGAGCTCAGCAGACATTATTATCTGGGACGCCTTCAAAAGATGAATCTCGATAAGGAAGATCCGAAGCCTCGTAAGACAACCCTCGTCGGGTTTAATGGAGAGCTCTCCTCCCAAGGGGTATATCGACCTACGACGACTCTAGGAACGAAAGAAGGTTTCAAGACGGACTGGGTAAGATTTATTGTGGTGAGTTCCCTCACCCTACAATATAATTTTAGGAATGCCGACCATTCATAAATGGGATATCTTTGGTGTCCACTAAGCATCGAAGATAAAAATGGTGAGTAACACCAACCGAGTCCTCACTATCAAGGGCGACCAAAAGGAATCCCGACAATGCTACTTTGAGACAATCAAGGAAGGCGAAAATGCAATACGCCCTTCCAAGCCTGGTTCGAACAACCGAGAAGAGGGGAAGCGCAGCCACCTAGGTTAATATGGTCGAGTTGGACTTGCGAGATGAACTCCGAGATCCCCAGGCGGAGCACGAAGGAGAATTGGAAGACCTCATAGATCGAAAACGGCCCGGACTAGATTACAAAAATAGGCGAGCATTGAGCCTAGACTTGAGGTTAAGAATTTGGAGGAATTCCTATCGAATAATGCCTTCTCCAATACTTATAATCCTGGTTGGAGAAATCACCCCAACCTTGGCCGGAACCCAAATCAGAACTAGAGTAACCGGTATCGCGCAGCACTGGGAATTACACAGAGACAGTCTGAGACCACGGAAATTTCAAGACCAATCTAATTTCCAGCAGCTAGTCTCACGCCTCCTTTGCCTTTGTCGGCACCACCCCTTCGACCCGACCATATGTGCACCTCCACGGGCGGCACAACAAGAAGCTAGTGGTAGTGGTAGTGGTAGTGGAAGTGGTGGTTCCTCACTTGAAGATATGATGAAGCAATTTGTCACGCCAATATGCGGTTCCAACGACAAGCGACACTTCCATTCGAGTTTGCAAACACAGTTGGGCGGTTGGCAACATCATTGAACCGGCTTCAACCTCGGGGATCCAACTCCCTTCCTTCACAAACAATTCACAATCCTAAGGGAAATGTGAGTGCTATATCACTAAGGTGCGGAAAGCAATTGGAGGAACCTAAGCAAGGCTGCAGATGTGACTTCCACATCGAAAATGAGTCGGAAATGTGAAGATTGACTCGAAAAGAAAAAGGCAGTGCAGCAAAGGTGAAGAGGAAGATATTCCTATTCCTCTTCCTTTCCCTCGAGAGCGAGTTCAATCCAAGAAGTTGGTAGACAAAGCACAAGAGAAGGATATACTTGAGACATTCGTAAAAGTAGAGATCAACATTCCTCTCTTAGATGCAATCAAACAAATTCCTAAATATGCCAAGTTTCGAAGGAGTTGTGCACCAACAAGAGGCGGCGAAGGGGAATGAACGAGTGAGTTTGGTCCTAGGGAAAAGCATTCTGTTTTCTGTATTGATGTGATTGATGATGCTGTGGATGATGTTCTTACTGATTGGTGTGCTGATTGTCCTAATTTTTCATCTGAGACTGATACTCCCATTTGTGCATGTGGTGATAATGAATGGTGCTCTGTTTGCACTAATTTGGTTAAGGCTGCATTGTTTGGTGATTCGACTTGCTTGGTGATTCTACATTACTTGTAGATTCGATATTGATTACGAGTTTGAGCTTCATCCCGATCCTAACGTGCATCCCGATTCTAATTTTGATGAGCTTACTTGATTTTGATGAACCGAATTCGATGTTGACATTGAGCTGTATAGACACGGTCCCTCGCTTGCGCTTCTTTGAATGTGGTTTTGGTATTTCCAGTGTGATGACATCGAGTTGTTGCAACAACCACCCAAGCTTCTTCCCTCCACCGAGCAACCGCCCAAACTAGAGTTGAAATCCCTTCCAAACCATCCGAAGTATGCATTTCTAGGCGAATGAACAGTTTCCAGTCATTGTGGCAAATAATCTTTTGCCTGATCAAGAAGAGAAGCTGCTAAGCTTATTGAGGGCGAACAAGAAAGCCATTGGGTGGACATTAGCTGACATAGTTGGCATCAGCCCTTCCATGTGTATGCATCGAATTCTGTTGGAAGAGGACTCTAAGCCGGTGAGGCAACCCCAGAGACGTCGTAATCCTCTTATCCTTGATGTGGTGAAGAAAGAGGTCACTAAGCTTCTGCAAGCTGGCATCATCTATCCCATTTCGATAGCCGGTGGGTTAGCCCGGTCCAGTGGTTCCCAAGAAGTCCGGAGTTACCGTAGTAGCCAATCGGAAGAATGAGCTCATTCCTACTCGAGTTCGAGAATAGTTGGAGAGTTTGCATTGACTATAGGAGACTCAACCAAGCCACTCGCAAGGATCATTACCCTCTACCTTTCATTGATCGATGTTAGAGCGTCTGTTTGGTAAGTCTCATTACGCTTCTGGATGGCTACTCGGATACTTCCGGATCCATATTGCTCCCGAGGATCGGGAGAAGACGACCTTCACATGCCCCTTTGGGACATATGCTTACCGGAGGATGCCTTTTGGCCTCGCAATGCACCCGGCACCTTTCGGCGTTGTATGGTGAGTATTTTCTACGAGTTCCTAGAGGACTTGCATGGAGGTTTTTATGGATGATTTCACTGTATATGGGTCTGATTTTGATGCATGCTTAGCTAATTTGTCTAGAGTCTTGCATAGGTGCATTGAATCTAATTCTTCGATCATCGAAGCGTTGCGACTACACCCCAGTGATCCAGCCTCCTGATTGGTGCCTCCCGTTTGAGTTGATGTGTGATGCTTCCAACTATGCGGTTGGTGCTATCTTGGCACGCACGGGTAGACAGAGCATCTCATGTCATTGCATATGCCTCCAAGACTTTGGATTATGCTCAGTCTAATTACACCACCACTGAAAAGGAGTTGTTGGCTATTGTATTTGCTTTTGATAAGTTTAGGTCATATCTGCTAGCAAGTAGAGTAATTGTTTTCTCTGACCATGCTGCTTTGAAGTTTCTTTTGAAAAAGGCAGATGCTAAGCCACGACTCATCCGGTGGATGTTGTTGCTCCAAGAGTTTGATGTTGAGATTAGAGACGAAGTGGAGCGCAAAAGCGGGTAGCCGACCACTTGAGTCGCATCACCCATTCTCCCTCTCACCCCTCTTCTATTCGGGATGATTTCCACGATGAGCGGCCTTCTGTTGCAAGTTAAGATCCCATGGTATGCTGATTTAGTTAACTACTTGGTAGTTGGTGTTTTCTGTAGACTCCACTAGGGCCCAAACCTTAAAATTGAAAAGTGAGTCTAAATATTATGTTTGGGATGACCCTTATTTGTGGAAGTTTTGTAGTGACCAAGTAGTTAGGAGATGTGTGCACGATGATGAGTTTCCCTCTATATTGCATTTTGCTCATGCTTTTGCCTGTGGTGGTCACTTTGGACCCCAAAGAACTGCTAGGAAAGTGTTAGAATGTGGTTTATTTTGGCCTTCCCTTTGTTTCATGATGCCCATTTGTTTTGCAAGTCATGTGATAACTATCAAAGGGCGGGAGTATTTCCGTAGGCATGAGATGCCCCAAAACCCTATATTGTTTTGTGAGATCTTTGATGTTTGGGGTATTGATTTTATGGGTCCATTTCCCGCTTCATATGGTTATACTTACATACTGCTTGGTCGTTGATTATGTCTAGAAATGGGTTGAGGCGAAAGCCACCCGGACTAATGATTCTTCGTGGTGGTGGACTTTGTTAGGTCTAACATTTTCTGCAAGTTTGGCATTCCTAGAGCTATTATCAGTGACCAGGGTTCCCATTTTTGTAATCGAAGCATGGGTGCCTTGTTACGCAAGTATGGAGTGCTCCACAAGGTCTCCACAAGATACCACCCTCGGACCAATGGTCAAGCCGAAGTCTCAAATAGAGAGATTAAGTGTTAACTCTACCCGGAAAGATTGGAGTAAGCGATTAGAGGATGCTTTGTGGGCATATCGCACCGCCTACAAGACTCCGATTGGGATGTCTCCTTATCGGATTGTCTTTGGTAAGGCATGTCATCTTCCGGTTGAGTTGGAGCATCGAGCCTATTGGGCCATTAAGCAGTGTAACATGGATTTGGCTCAGTCTGGGATGGAGAGGAAGCTGCAGTTGCAAGAGTTAGATGAGTTGAGATTGGATGCCTATGAGAGTTCACGGTTGTACAAGGAGAAGACTAAGGCATTCCATGATAGGCATATCCCGAGGAAAGAATTTTCTGTGGGCCAAAAAGTTATTCTATTTAACTCCCGTCTGAAATTTATGCCTGGTAAGCTTCGATCTAGATGGGATGGCCCTTTTGTGATCACTAACATATTTCCATTTGGTCTTTGTTGAGCAATGTGATCCACCCACAGACGAACTTTCAAGGTCAATGGGCATCGCCTCAAGCAATTTCATGAGGGATCCCAAGCAGCGGCTGAGGAAGCATAGATTCTCCTCATTGATGCCACTTACCCTCCATAAACCCTTAAGGAGTATTCTTCTTTCTCCCCCTCTTTCTCTTTTATTTGTTTTTCATCTTTGCACTTTGCTTTTTTAAAAAATAAAAATAAATATAGTCTCTTTTTCTAAGATTGCTACATATTATGACTAGGGCATTTTGGTTTTAATGGATCATTCTCGTTTAGTCTCGCAATTCTTGACTCTTCGATTACATGTCTTGGTAGTTGATCGATGTTGTTGATTGCCTAAGTTGGTATTGACCTTGTGAGGTTTTGGGCCTACATGAATGGAATTCATCTTTTTCCATTCGTTCTTTCATGTGTGCATCTCGCTCTGATTTGTGTTCTCTAGAACTTGCTCCTTTTCTTTTTGAAGCTACATTTTTCATTTACGTGCATAAGTATGATGGAAGCTTGTTTTCTTTCTTTATTTTCCCACTTTGGCCAAATAGCCTCTTCCTTGCATTATGGTTCCTTTGCTAGCCCCTTTGTGCCTTTTGACCCATTATTTTCTAAGCCACATTTCAAGCCTAAGCGTAAAACCATTTTATTCCGCACCTTGGAAATTTATTGAGCATTGGTTTCACCTTGGTTTTGTGTTTAAGTGTGGGGGTTGCTCAGGAGTGCAACAGTTTAAGTATGGGGGGAGATATTTGATTTTGTCATTGTGATTATAAAGAAAGAAAGAAAGAAAAAGAAAGAAAAAGAAAGAAAGAAAAGAAAAGAAAACAAACAGAAAGAATTGATTTGTGATTATAAAGAAAGAAAAGAAAAGAAAAAGAGGAAAAGAAAAGAAAATACATAGAAAGAAAGGAGATATATATATAATAAAAAAAATTCATACATAGAGAGAATGATTGTGTTAATTAATCGGTGCTCTTTTTGATTTCTTTGGTGCTTAGCCTCTCATTCCATACTATTACCTACCTTCACCTTAACCCCATTACAACCTTTAATAACAAGCTCTCTTGATTTGTGCATGCATGTGTTATGAGTAGTGGAGACGTAGAAGTTGAGCAAGCTTATGGTAGAACAATTTTCTTGAGTAGAATTTGAGCGATACACTAATTTACCCTATACACTTGAGAGATTAATTGAGAGCATCCTTTGAGAGACCATCTTTTGTGGTTAGCATCATTGATTGAGATTGCCATGATTTGTACTTTGAGATGAAAGGATTTTGGTCTTGAATGATTGGTCTTTTGAAGCTTTTTGTCCCTTGATTCAATTTTACATTGTTAGCAATTATTAGTAAAGAAGAGTTTCTCCTTTAGGTTTTTTTCTTTGAATTTTGCTCGAGTGCAAAAAGATAAGTGTAGGGAATGTGATAATTGAATATCTTATACACTTATTTTTATATCTTGATTAATAATTTAGGACTATTTAGTTAATAAATAATGGCTTTTATATTCATTTGGGCTTTGGGCCTTTGATTACATTTTAACCATTTTTTATAGTAAAATTCTAGTTTTATATTTCTTCACTATTTCTACCATAACTCTTGAACCAGACATCGGATTTGCCTCATTTTTGTCTCATATTTCAGATGATTCAGAGAGCTACAATTGTTATGAAGACATCAAGAGCAAATTCGGACAAGAAGGTGGTCTATTTTGGAGCCGAAGTCAGATGAACAATTTAGGAATATCACCTAGAGGGGGGTGAATAGGTGACTTTATTTTTCTTTTTCTTCTTTCAGGTAAATGAATTGCTAGAGTAAGGGAAGAGAGATGAACACAAAGAGAATTATACTGGTTCGGCCTTAACACTTTGACCTACGTCCAGTCCTCAAGTACACCTTGAGATTTCCACTATCTTTCTAAACACAAGTACAATTACCCACTCTGTAACTTAGGATGATCCTTTCACGCTCGGACTCACTCCCCCTTACAAGTTGCAATTGTACACCCTTGCTTAAGGTTCCACAACCTTAAGCTTTAATAATGATAACAAGAATGATTGTAACAACTCCTCACGAGTATATAAAATATAAGCACTCGAAGCACTATGTGTATTTGGGATACTCAAGATAATCACAAGAATACGAGTAAGAGATGAATATAGTAGATGTTCTTGAGTGCCTTGTCCAGTTAGATCAGCTGTCTCTTTATAAGGTTCATGATTCAAGTCGATCAGCTGTTATTGAGAAAGTAGCCGTTGGGACATTTCGTTGTTTGGACTTCCAATGATTGCTCGCTTTGATGATTCTCGACCGTTGATTCATTTATTGTCTTTCCTCTATTTGGTCGGGGAATAAAATCGAGTAAGTGCTATATGATTTGTTTCCGTATAAAGAGCTTTATCTTTTGCACTTCCTTCGTTGACGCGTGAAGAATAAATGCTCAGATTTCCGTTCGTCAATCTGTTGGTTGATTCCTGAAACTCACTTAAGTAGAAAGATTAAAATTGGAAATAAATGAGTTTGAATATGATTAGTAATAATGGTGATTCAATAATAATCAAAGGTAATCAATCAGAGATATAGCGTATCGAGAATCCGTTTGAATCGTTAATGCTCGAGCATGATGTATTTCGCTGCTCGGGCAAGCTCTTAAAGAGGCGGGATTCACGCCGATGCTCGGGCAAGGCATATGGTATCACTCGAGCAAACGCCTAAGGAAGTCGAGATTTACGATGATGCTCGGGCGAGCTTCAATGGTGTGCTCGGGCAAGCTTTGGACAGAGGCGAATAGTAAAGGTCTTTTGATGTTGCTCGAGCAAGCAATTATATGTTGCTCGGGCAAGGTGCTCGAGCAAGGGTGAAAGATCTGCTTGGGCAGATGACATATGGGGGGGCATGTTGCTCGAACATAGCGGGATGCATGCTCGGGCAAGCAGCATAAAATGGTGAGTTTTGGGAGGTTGCTCGGGCAACTTTTTCCCGCTGCTCGAGCATGCTGCTCGGGCAGACATTTTCTGGTGCTCGAGCAAGGCTTTCCTTTCGCTCTAGTTTTGCTTCTGACTCGACTTTGCTCGGGCAAGGGAATACACCTGCTCGAGCATGATTTCCTTACCTTGCGACAAAAGAGTATTTGTCAGACGCTGCTTGGGCATGGGTAATGGATCTGCTCGGGCAAGACTAACTTAGTTTAGTTTTTTAGGAAATGTAACCCGATGATGCTCGGGCATAAGCTTGGGGCTGCTCGGGCAAGGTCTACTCGTTAAGCTTTTCAAGTTTGAAACCCGATGTTGCTCGAGCAACATCTCGAGACTCCGGGTAAACTTAGATTCTCATGTTTCAATCAATTTAATAACTTGCACATTGTGATCATCAAAACACCGAGAACTAACAACACAAGCCCGACTTGGCCGTCGGATGATCGGTTGGGCCATAGAATTATCCGAATTCGACATAACCTATGAAGCCCGACATGCCATTAAGTCACAAGCTTTGGCCGACTTCCTTCAGGAGCTAACCCCGATCAGTAAGGATGTCGGCAACTTGGACCTCTCGGAAAGTGTACGTCGACGATTCCTCAAATTCTAAAGTAAGCTGGCCGGAACAATCATAGAAAGCCCAAGGAATTGCAATTGAACATTCCCTACAGCTAAATTTCCCGACATCAAACAATCAGGCCGAGTACGAGGCACTCCTGGCCGGACTCCAACAGGCCAAGGATCTCGGGGCCCAAAGAGTTTCGGTTTTCACCGACTCCCAGCTCGTCGCCGCCCGTGGTAGACGGGGTATATCAAGCTAAGGGCCCCCTTATGGCGAAATACCTCAAAAGTGAAGGACATCCAAGCCGAGTTTGAGGAAGTAACGGTCATGCACATCCCGAGAGGAGAAAACGTCGGGGCAGACATCCTCTCCAAGCTCGCTAGCACTAAAGGCACGGCCAACCACGGGACCATAGTACAACGTGTTGGAGGAACCGACCCGCATCATGGCCATATCCACCTCCACCGATTGAAGGAAACCATTTGAAGATTACCTCGAGCGAGGAATTATCCGACTAGAGACGACCGACACCAAAAACTCATTCGGGAGGCCGCAATCTACACAATGGTAGACGATCAACTCTACCGAAAAGGCTTGCATACCCCAATGCTAAGGTGTTTGGGCACCAATGAAAGCAGATATGTTCTTGCTGAGATCCATGGAGGAATCAACAGACAACACATGGGTGCAAAGGCATTAGCAAGGAAGGCGCTGCGGGCCGGGTACTACTGGCCAACTATGGAGGCGGACTCTAAGGAGTTCGTCAAAGCATGCGGCAGTACCGCGAAACACGCCAAAATCATTTGGTCTCCACCATCCGACATGGAGTACATCTCGGCCCTATGGCCATTCTACAAATGGGGCATGGACCTACTCTGACCATTTAAACTCGCCCCTGGACAATTACGATGGTTAATTGTGGCGGTCGACTATTTCACTAAATGGATTGAAGTCGAGCCCTTGCCACCATTACGTCGGCGAGAGTCCTGTTTTATCCAACAAAACATCTTTTCCGTTTAGTCCCGGCCGAAATCGTTACGGATAACGACACCCAGTTTACTGACAGAAATTTTCAGGACATGATGGCCGACCTCGGAGTCACACACCACTTTGCCTCTGTCGAACACCCACAATCTAACGGCCAAGCCGAAGCGGCGAATAAAGTAATCCTGGACGGCCTAAGGAAAAAGATGGAGGACGCCGACACCAGTTGGGTCGAACAGCTCTATAACGTGTTGTGGGGTTGCCGAACCACAATGCAGTCGGCTACCCAGGAAACTCCTTTCCGCATGACCTACGGATGCGAGGCCATGATTCCAAGTCGAAATTGGCCACCCATCATGGAGAAGACCGAGAATCTTGGAGGAAGGAGAAGGATCAAATTCCAAAACTCGCAACCGAGCTAGAATTGGTGGACGAGGTCGGGACCACGGCACACCTGTCGAGATATGGCTGCCAAGCAACTAATTGCAGCCAAGTACAATCGAAAGGTAAGGCCCCGGACGTTCGACCGGGGCGACTTAGTCCTCCGAAGGGCCGATGTCGGGAACAAAAACGCCAAGGATGGCAAGCTTGTCGTGAATTGGGATGGCTGCACTGGGTTAAGGATAAGCTCGACAGAGGAGCCTACATCCTCGAAACCTTGGCGAGGAAACCTATCAAAAGGACATGGAACGCCTACAAGTTGAGGGTCTATTACGTTAGACTTAGTCACGGCAGCCTCCCACGACGAATGCTTCATGTCCGAGTTAGTTCTCGTTTTAATTATTTCCTGTGCTTGTTTGGTTTCGGTTATTTCATTCTTGCAAGTTTTATTCTCAAGTTTTCAGCTCATTAGAGCGAACCAATCTTTGAATTAATAAAAGGTTATTTAACCGAAGTTCAATTTCAAGAATCCTTGTTGTCTTGCTAACTAACCAGATCGGCACTAAGGCACACAAGCCCGGTTATTTCTAAAAACTACACGAGACCGCTATCATCACCCTTGTATATACTTTGATGCATCGAAATTGACACCGAGATAAGAAGGCGAGCAGTCATGTCGGACCCCCGATCGAGTCAAAATATTTAAGTATGTGTCCATCCGACTCGACCGAGCATGTGACAGCTTGCCCTTACTATGGTTAAGATATCGGAATACGACTCCGAACCTCGTAGCGTGGTAAACTTTAAAACCCCTACTCATACACTCGGTCTCTTACACTAGAAGAGTACTAGCGGACTCTAATTATTTAAGACCCCGCCCGGCCTAGATCATAACGACGTGCAATTGATGCATAAAGTTAAAAATACGCAATGGAACTTTTAATTGCTTCTTCATTCATAAAATAAAAGTTTGTCCTACAAACTATTACAAAGCCGCACCATACGCCGAACAAAAGAGAAAAAGAAAACAAAACAACTTTCAACTTTGAGGCCGCCTCGACCACAGGCGCCCACCGCCCTGGACTCGACCGCGAGGTAAAACCTTTACCGACCTTCCTCCTTGATCGTCGTTCGCAGCGACACCGACTCATCTTCGGGAGACGGAGGCGGCGGAACAAGAACGTCGTCCTTAATGAATGAGCGATAGTCATAACCAACGAGATTCGGCTCCGCCCCGGGATTGAGGAACTGGATTTGGGCCAAGGCCGCCCTGAAGCCCGCTCCGCGGTCTTCTTCACCGCCGCAGCCGCCCTCTCGATAGGCTTCCTTTTGCTCCTCAAGGTCACCACGGGTCTCTTCAAGCTCCCGAGCCAAGTCGCTCGCTCTTGCGTCGTGGCCTTCACCGCATCCATACTCGGTGAATGAGCGGACTTCAAGGCCGGACGGCTCGGAGTTGCTTTGATCCAGTGACCTTGGTAAGTGAGAGCTCCTCGGTCACCTTAGTGATAGTGGCGTTGGAATGTTGGAGCTCTCCCTTAGCCCGACGCACTCCCTCCTTGGCTTGCTCCTTCGCCTCCTCCGCTTGCCGCCTTTCCTCAATAAGCCTCCCGGCTTTTTCTTAGGCCACCCCGGATCGGAGTTCAAGCGTTGGACCTCACCCGCCGACTTGACATACTCCCCCTTAGATGAAGGTAGTTGTGGGATACCCCGACCGCCTTACAAAGGTGATTCACCACCCTGTGGACCTCGGCCGTCAACCGTGAGTGATAGGCAGAGAACTCGTATATTGGTGCGGCGGGAGAAAGGCAAGGTGCGGCTCTCTGTGATACCCTTATCCGGCGGACCCGGGTAAACTCACAAGATGTTGGGGCGGCGGTCGGAACCGTGGGAGAAGGTGGATGAAAAGGCGCGTCATAAGTTAGCACTTCTTTGCCTTTGTCGGCCGATTGCGAGTTTAGGCCAATGGACCGAGTCGGATGGGGTAGTAGGCTGTTCCCCAAACTTGGCCTTTTTAGCCAAGGTTTCCTTAGAAGCCATGGCAAGCAAGATCGGGGTCTTTTTTTCTTCCGGGGCTCGGTGGCCACCCGCTTTCGGATGCCTTCTTCGGGGGCACCGGAGGATGGCGCCTCAACCCCGGCCTCACATAGGCAAGGTAATCCAAGTCCTCTTTCATACGTTGATCTTTAAAATAGCAAGAATGTCGGGATTTATATCCGAAAAGAAAGATGACGACATGTAAAAAGCAGAAACTTAATGGAAAGGGTCGTACTAGATCCTGTGGCCGACCCAAAGCACCGGCGCTAGCCTCGCTTAATATAGAAGGTCGCGCTCCTCACCCTGTTCTGGTAACGAATGAGGCTATCTTAGCTGCCGCGACCTCTTCCTCCACCGGAAGATCTTTGGCATCAAATTGATAAGATGAAGACCCGACTTCGTGATGGCCGGCGGACAAGATAATGGAAATCACCACTCCACCCCTGGGACTTCCTACGGTAAGAAACCAAGGTTGCTCACCAAATTTGGCGGCAACCTTAAAGAAAGAGGTTTTGAAGTGTTTGAACGAGTCGGAGAAAGGGTTAAAAAATTTCTTGTCGGACTCGCTCCGGAGAGAAGTCAACCCCTTCAAGGAAGGAGGCTCCTACCCGAGCGAGGGGTGAAGGGGCCAAAGAAGTAGAAGAAAAGGTCATGTGGTGCAAGGAAAGACGGGGTCAAACGAGCAACAAAGATGCTCGAATGCCACCAGTAACCCCACCCGTTAGGGTGAAGCCGAGAAGGGGCTATACGAAGATGGTTAAGGACGGATATCGGAAGTCGGTAAACGGGAAGCGAATACCGAGACGGGAAAGATATTCCATATAAAAGAAGAAGAAATTGGTATACCCGGTCTCATGGGTAGAACAAATTGGCTCGTCCTCATCGGGAGGGTTTAGTTCACACCCGGTAAGTCCAAGCACCTTCGGTGGGCCACGTCGGCCTCCGTCATCGTGGAGCGTGTCGTTAGAACCTCATGCGTCACCCAGGGGATACTTAGCCCTAAGAGAGAGGGGGACTATTGGAATCCGCTTCCGCGTCGGACGTAGAAACATGGGGAGGAGACGAGGACGCCATTCACCTATAGCAAACAACAAAGAAAAATCCATAATCGAGCTAAAAAGGATACTTGATTGTGACAAACTAATAGGCGAGGAAGGAAGGCGAATGGCCTCACGAAGACGCGGACCCCGGAGGCGACACGAGCTCGGACGACGACTGTGCCGACACAAGCCCAAGACACCGTCGGCCATTTGGTCTGCCCACTTGCAATAAAATGAGGAGCTCTCGGCAATACACTCCCAGCAAGGACCGAGGTAACCCACGGGAGGACTCCGACCCGGTTGGACGACGCGGCTCGAGAAAATTTATTGGCTCGGCCAAAATGGCCTTAGCCTCGCGAACTCTCCGGATCAAGCCTAATAGGATCGGTCTCCGCAGCCCCGACCTAACAACCGACGGATGCACGGAGTCTTGCACTCCCACTCTAGGACCTACCCCGGAGAACGTCGGCTAATTTCTCCTCCTCGGTCAAGGGGTGCCAAACATCAAGCTAAAGCGGGGATAGCGATCCCGCAAAGCGGCCGTCCGAGGGTCTAAAGGTTCATTCGAAGATGACGGATGTTTACCCCTACCCATGAACGTTGAAGGCTCGGACCTATATAGCCATAGAAGGATTGGTAAGAAGAATGGAATAACCGGTGGCAGCAAACTTAAGTGAAGCAAAGACCTACGGGTTTGGTAGCGCTATTCGCAAAAGCTTCACTTAGAAATACCAACTTAACGCACCCGAGAAAACCTAGAAAAACCCGAGACCTCGAAAACGCTAAAGGAGAAAAGAAAAGAAGCGAAAGCAAAAGAATCAACATGAAAATAAAAATGCTCAAATAGAAGGAGCGAACTATACCTCTTGATCCAAAGGTATATTAGTACAGAGAGGGGAGACCGTAGACGTTTTCGGGTGAAATGGGAGTGGAAACCTTCAATGGGAGCGAAAATCTTCAAAACCGGCGGGGAGAGTTCTTCGCACAAGGAGTTTTGAGGTGTAGAAAGTGAAGAGTGGAAATGAGACAAAGAGTGTCAAGGGCGTATAATTTAAAGAAAGCGGAGGGAAGTTTAAAACAAAGCAACCCAACCATCGGGGACAAAGTGTCTTTTCAATCTAAAATTAGGGCGACGTACGACATGCCTCGGAGCATTAAATGCGCACGAAACCCGGGGCGGTGAGGCGTGATAGACGAATCCCGTCCCCAATCCACGAAAGCCGGGTGTCACACGCAATCATGGCATAATCGAAGGTTACTCCCAAGAGTCACGCGGTAGTCACACCAACCACCCCGGATCGTCGACACCGGGCTATAACCCGTATCTTGGCACGCCCGAAATTACGCGAGGGCCACAACGGACCATCTCGAGATCCATAAGTCGCGGTTTTCACCCGGCACTTTCATTCATACGACTAACCCGAGGTCCGCGGTAAGTAATGCAGATCCTCGGGCCGTCGGCCTATGGTCCCGTACTATGATTCGATCGAAATCACGCTTGGCCCCATGTCCGCCACCTAGGGCCGGAGCTTATTACCCCGGTCCTCCTTTGGTCGTCGTTTCTCACCACGGCATTCCTAGGGCCGAAGGTTATCCCCTCCGACCCCCATTGGCCGTCGGTATTCACCACGAATATTCTTAAGCCCCAAGTCGTCACCATGGCACCGCATGAGACGCAGGATGATGATACCACGTACCCGGGAGATGAGCTCAACATATTCTAGCCCGACGCAGACGTCGGGAGACGGGCAATACCTCGGATGACTTATCCAGACCTCACACACCCCTGGCGGTCAAACCATTGAACTACGGTCAGGGGCAATCTGCATTACGAATCTGGAATAAGCCCGCCCGCGATAAGGCCCAACCACGTACGGGCGTGATAGACCCGATCTCACCCACTAACTGAAGGATCTCAACTGCCCGATAATATAGGAGCACCACCGCACATGGCAAGGCAGTTCGGATCGGGGGCCGGAAATCACGCCAGGCCGCTCCGGGTATGTTCTATAAATACCGAGTAGCGACCCAAGGTACACACGTTCTAACCCCCGAACTATTTACCTCGTCACACCGTGCACACACCCCACTCCCTTGGCTAAGAGCCCGGTTGTGTACGTGATCCCACCTCCGACCGTGTGCTTGCCCGTAAGCACCCGGGAAGAGACCCTAGATCCAACATCAATACACCAGCCCATACATACGGCTGGACATCCGTGTTCTACACCGTAACACTATGTATGCTTGTGTTTATATATCCATAATTATTTATTTTTCAAATAATTAATTACATGGCAATATCGTTTTAGAGATAACAATATTTATTCGTTTAGAAATTAATTTTATATTGTAAAACACCTTTTGAATTTTTTATAGATCAATCTTATCTCTTAGTTTAATAAATAATTATGTATAAATAATTTTTTAGGGAAAAAATAATTTCAGTTCAATTAACCATGTTATATTAATTAATTAATTCATAGGAAATTATCATAAATTTCAAACAAAATCAATTAACACATAATTAATTTTAGATATTACTTTTTCCTTCACAGTCTTTACCACGGCCTCATTCTACTTTATGAATTTTTATATTTTAAAATAATTTTTAGATTAAGATGAATTAATTTAAACTTTTATTAACCTTTTTCAAAGGTCTATTACATTTGTTCGTGAAGTGCAAAAACTTACAAATGAGTAGTTGTTAAGAAATTAATTTATCTTGTTAATAGGCCTATTCGACGTGCTCATGATGTACAAGGCATTTGCAAATTTGATCTTGTTAATAAAAATATTCACTTGTTTATAAGACTATTATACTTGTTAATGATGTGTAAGGCATTTGTTAGCTATGTAGTAAAGTCGCGAGTTGACTCTTTGAATTTACCGTTTTTACGTTTCTAGCTTACAAAAACGAGTCGAGACACTTGGTCAACTCATGACAGTTGAAAACTCGGTTAAATTTATGAGTTTATACACCGAGTTTACCGTTTTTACATTTCTAGCTTATAAAAGCTGTATTAACTTACTCTTCAACTCGTGTTGTTATTTTTTATTTGATTATATTTAACGAATTTATATATACATTTTATAAAAAATTCTTTGTTACATATGATAAATGATGAATGTTGATGAATTTAATTTTAATTATTTAGATTTAATATATATTTAAAGAAGGCCCTTATTTAAAAACGGTAGAGGAAGAGAGTGAGACTGCCATTTGCCTTCGTTGTTACGGCTTTCATCTATTCATTTCCATTTGCCATTTATTTGCAAGCTAATCATGTCCCTCCATTTGATCTTTTCCTGTCCTTTTGCCTCGTGTAATATGCTCTACGTGGCATCCGATGTGTTAGTGGGTCATCTTCCTCAAAACCAACAAGACAATCAAATATTGATGACTTGTTTTATTATGATAGAGTGTGTTGTTCTGATTTGTCTTCAAGGCTAACCCTCCACTATTAACTTTTCTAATCATGTGAAGTGTGAACATTAATTTGTTCTTAATTTTTTGTTTCTCTGTTCAGTTATAACTTGAAATAATTGGACCCAAAAAAAGGTGGCTATTTTTTTTTTCTTTGTGCTATACATAGATATCTTTTTATTAAAAATAATTTTATTCAAGGCCACCGTTGAATATTAAATATGCGCACTTCCTTAATAGATTAATTCCTTCCAAGAAAAACCCAATTTCGTTTTTTGGTAATAAAAGGTTTTGGAGGGGTTCGACATCGATCCCCACTAAGGCCGTGGCACGGCCCTGGGTTCTTTGAGCACTTAATGGGGATTTACGAGATCGCCTACCAAAGGAGTCCCAGCGACGGCAGCAGGGATCGAACACACATCCCTTTGAAACTTGACCAAATCTCTTACCATCTATGCCAACTCTCTTTTACCCAATTTCGTAATTTCGTTTGTTAAAAAGGTACCTAAAAGCTTTTAAGAGGGTCATCTTCCTCAAAACCAACAAGACAATCAAATATTGATGACTTGTTTTATTATGACAGAGTGTGTTGTTGTGACTGTCTTCAAGGCTAACCCTCCACTATTAGCTTTTCTAATCATGTGAAGTGTGAACATTAATTTGTTCTTAATTTTTTGTTTTTGTTCAGTTCTAACTTGAAATAATTGGACCCAAAAAAAGGTAGCTAAGATTTTTTTTTCTTTGCACTATACACAAATATCTTCCTATTAAAAATAATTTTATTTGAGGCATTGTTGAATATTAAATATGCACACCTCTCTTAATGTATTAATTCCTCCCTAGTAAACCCAATTTCTATTTGTTAAAAGGTACTCCTTCCGGTCCTAATTATAGGAGCAAATTTTAGAGTTGATTTTGGTCCTAATTATAGGAGCAAGTTTTAACTTTTGTCATTTTTCCTATAATACCCCTATTTATACTTTCTCAATAATAATTAAAGACAATAATAATTTAATAATACACCTATATATTTTATAAAGTAAATAATGTTTGCAACTCATTAATGTCATATACACCTAAATTATACTTTTTAATATAAAATAATTTTGAGCAATTTTTGTCATATTTTTCTCATATCACCCCTACTAATACTTCTTCCATAATAATTAATTTATAACACGCTTATATTCTATCAAATGAGCGATTCTACCTTATTTTTATTTATAAATAAAATAATTTTAATATTCCTTTAAAAATGTTTAGGAAATGGTGCGTGTAATATTGAAAATGGAAAAGAAGGAAGCTGTGGAATAAAAGTGAGGAATCAGATCAAGACTTTTAATTTGTTTCCCATACATGGTTTTCCACCGATCTTTTTTTTTTTTTTAAGTCCCAGTTTTCCACCTACCCAAGTCTTTGATTTGTACCTTTTGATTTAATGTTGAATGTTCATTTTCGTACTTACTAGAAATCGCAATCGCAATACTCCACTGTGTTACTGACTAACAATTGCTCTAATATATATATATTTTAAATTTTCTGAGGGTTATTTTTGGAAAATACACATAATTAACTAATTTAACTTCCTTCCTTAATCTCCCCAAATTCGATAATTTACTCCTATAATTAGGACCGGAGGGAGTACCTAAAAGCTTTTAAGTTTAAAATGCAAGTGTCATATTGGAACGGGCTTTCATTAATTGTTCCTCAAAATCCATTGCATGCGTTGGGCCTACACTCAATAATCAAGAAAATAAAACAAAGTCACAAACTTCCCATGTTGGACATGCATCACCTCTAGGCCCGTTTCTTTTAATTGGTATTTTCTTGAAAAATTAATCATTTTAGTTTTTACAATTTTCTTTACTTTTCCCACTAGTTGTTGTGATTAGTATTTTTTTTTTTAAAAAGAACATCAATGGTTTCAAAGTAAATAATCTAAATGACGTATTATTTTGATCATTTTTTATGAGCGTTTAGGAAACTCTATAATCAATGAAATTATTTTTTAACTTCATGAGAATAAATTCCTTTTACATATTTAATTTGTATAACGCATAATCATTTAAAATAAATTGTATAGACACTTTAAATTTGAGATGCATCATCCTAGTCGCTTGATACTCGATGACCGTTGTTAATTAATGATATAATATATTGATTCCATGAATATGAAACTTGGTGAAAAATAAAAATTAAAAAATATATATATAGGATCATGTTATATGTAAATGATGGGAAGTTTCATATCAGCTTAAGTTATTTTTAAATTATGAATGTAAGAGATAATGTAGGTGGTTTGATAGGGGCAATTTAGTAACTTTAAATTTATATTATAATATTTGGGTTTTCTAAGTAATTGCTATTTTTATAATCCTTATAATAAATATTATTTTCTCTAAGTCTTCTATTTTAATTTTCACTTCTACGGTTGTGATTGAACCATAATTTTATATGATTTTTCGTAATTAATTTGTGATTTTTAATACATTTTCTAGGACATTGTTGCATGATAAAGCACTAATTTGAATTAAAGACATTTATATTGAATTAAGTATAATTAGGGGTAAAATGATCATACTTCGTTCATTATTCATGTAAATGATTTCTTAAACTTTTGATACTACATTGTATTTAATCTTGCATTGTAGGTGTTTGAAAAATTGGATTAAATTTGAAAATGACAGGTTTGGGGCTTGAATTTAAGAAAGGACAGGTTTGATACCACGAATATCTAAAATATCAATTTAGTACCATCAAAACTGCTGCGTTTTGACAGAACAATCAGTCGAGCTTTTTCCGACTTGGAGCCGAAACAGATACTGAGCCGGCGTAAGTGAGGGATTTGCTCCAGGACCTTGGAGACATTTAACCCTTCCTCTCGCCCTCACCTCTCTTCATTGCCGGCGGAGACAACCACCATCACCTTCATCGCCGATTGAGCTTTAGAGACACAGCGGCGACATATCGAAAATGTGCAACGCCACGAACTCGCTTCGAAGGAGAACCGGGGAGACCTCCGTTACATTCATTCTTGATTCTCTTCACCATCAACCGTCACCCTCATCACCGCGACCTTCACTCTCATTTCCACCGTAGCCGCGACCTTCTCCACCACTATGCTTCTTCATCACGAGATCCGAACTCAAGTGTCGGCACTGAAATTGATTTGCACAGCTCAGTCAATACCGAGCTTGATTCGTGCTCACACCACCTCCTGCGCCTTCATCGACTTCCTCCACTTCAAGACACCTTCCTCGCGTGAGTTATAAGATTTTCCCAGTTACGTCCGTCGATGTTCATGAGTTTTCAAAGGTAATATTTTCTTGAAAAGTAACATGGTGTTAGAAGATCGATGATTCGATATAATTAGTAGCAGATTAATTATTAAGACGAAATAATATCCGAGATTTCTTTTTTTTTTTTCACATGAAGGGAGATCGGAGATGTAATGCTTGGGATTGAGTAGTATGTCATACGGTACCTCTTTTAAAAATAAGGTTTATGTGATTTTAATTATTAGTCTCAACATGCTTATATGTGTATGTGTGTGGCATTTTTAATCTTATTTTATTGATGTTTAATTTCTTGACGTAGCATAAAGAAATATTTACTTTGACTCGAACGGATCTTCCCCTTAGGTGCCCTTAGGTGAAGTTGATTCCTGTAACTAATTAAAGCAATGTAAAATTATGTCAACAAAGTTCCATTCAATTATATTTAATTAATTTAGCACAATTTATAGTTTATATATATATTGCTTCTATATTGTCCTTCATGTGTATAAAATAGACACATGAATTCTTTTCCTAGGCTTGGGTGTCTTAGTTATTACATATATATACTGATTCTCTTAAATATAAAAAGATTAATTATGTGAAGAAGCTAAGCGAAGAGTATAGTGTTAAGTTCTTGGTGTTTCTTGTTGGCAATACCATAAGCCCAACTAACAAAACAAAATGGGCTTTGCCCAATGACAATTTTTGTAACAATTATCCCGAGTTTAATGAATAGGGCTCACCCATTACCAATAATATCCAAACACTCCAGGCCAAATCCATACATTATTGCCAATGAGGATTAGTATAGTTGGCTAAAGCGTTGACTTTTATCCCAAAAAGGAGGATGTTCAATACCCGCTCGTCGATGTGAGGGCCTCGTTGGTTGGCGATCTATAAGTACCTCTGTAAGCGCTCTTCGAGGGCGTAATTTTATTTAACTGGGGAGAAATGTAATACCCTAAAAATCGCACTTATGATAAGTAACGTATTTTAGTAAATAATACCTATTAGAAATAGGTGAATATGAGGTCTCAAAACTAGTGTAGTATTTATCTTATTTTCTAAGGTAAATTCTGTCAAGATTAGAGGAAATAAAGTCCCAAAAGGCCAAAAGGGCATTTGTGAGTCATAAAACAACCTCGGGAATATTATGATAAATCTAAAAGGGCAATTAAATATTTATTAAAAATAGGGAAGAATATTGTCCTTAATTTAGATAAAAATCAAAAAGTATTTTAAGGACCAAAATGACCCCAGGATTTTTAATATTTTACATGGGACATAAAATACTAATGTCAGTAAAATAGTTGTGAGATAATGATTAATCCTAAATAAGAAAATTATCAACAATTAGTAGGTGATTAATTAAGTAATTAATGGCTAATTGTTTAAGTTTGAACAAGGGAAAATCCAAGATAAATTATGTAAAACCCTTTAATTAAATGTTTATGGCTAAAATTAGCATAAAATATACTTGCTAATTAATTAGAGAAAGTTGAGAAAAATTGGTAAGATTAAATACATGAAAACCCTAAATCCTAAAAAGTTGCTAATCGGGTGATTAGGGCACTAATTAAACTTATTAATCAATTTCTACAAATTAAATATTAATCAAGGGTTAGGATTAATCTAATAAAGCAAGATCAATGGCTACAAGAATGCCTAACAATTTTAAAGGTCTAAATCCATGTTAATTAAAATGGACCAATAGGAGAATTTTGTGAAATAAAATAAGACAATTAAAATATAATATTAAAGTAATTAAAAATAAATATAAATGAAAAATAAAAGGGTGTTGGCCGAAATTTAGGAGTGAAAGGGGTTAAATATTTTTGCAAAATAATATCATGATATTTGTGAATTTAATATTAATATAAATGAGAACCGATAGAAAATAAATCCTATACCAAAATATGTGAACTAGGTAGCTAACATCGGGACTTATTATAAACAAGTGAATTTTTAGCTCGGAGTAGGTTACCTCAAGTTATTTCGTAACCGAAAAGGGTCATACTAAACTGGCTAAGAAGCTATCAGATATCCAAAAAGCAAATCAGATAAACGAGAATCTATAGAAACTAAGCCATAACTTGAAATCCTTGGATTAGGTGGAAAACAACTGGACATATTATGAATCAGTGAATTTTTGTCCCGAAGTTGTTGTTACCCGAAGTAATTTCCGTAACCGAAGACGGTTATCCGAAAATGTTCAGCAGGCAAGGAAATGCCCTGAATGGGATCAGAAATTTTGTTAACTTAGATATTTCTAAAGAGGATGAATAGACCTTCGAGGCTATGTTGTCGGATTTTGAGATTTTCCAAGATTACGATTAGGACACCGAACAGGGAACTTTATTGGATGAAACCCCATAAAGCAAGGATGACATCACTTGTGTGACATCATCCTTGGGGGAATGACATCACAAGAGGTCGGCCAACACCCTCCAAGGGCCAAGATGAAGCCAACTCAAGAAGCCAAGATCCAACGGTTGTAATGCAATATGATAAAGTTGTGAATAGTGCACATAATTGCCTATAAATAGCCACCATCTTCTTTGCATAATCTTCACACCAAATTCTAGAGAGAATTTCAAAAAGAGAGAAGGAAGAGAGAAGGAGGAGCCGGGAAAGTTGTAGCGAATCCGGAGTAAGTTCTTCGGTCCTTAAGTCTTAAGCTTTAGTATTTCTTTCGGTAGTTATAGTAGGAATGTTAGTTAGATCTTTAATCTTTCAAGTATGATTTAGATATCATGTTTTAGGGTTAAATATGATATTTATTTCAAAAATATGTTGGAAAAGGAGATATGTCAAAATTTTGGAATATTAGAGTCAAAGTAACGAAGCTCTGGCGAAATTTCGCCGATTAGTCAAATTAGGGGAAAAATGGTAATTTGTACCTAAAATGCCTGTTATGATATTGATTATTGATAAATGTGATATTATCCTTATAGGATATCTGTGATCACGTACCACTGTCGTGCCATTGTCGTACCATTGTCAAACGTACCATTTTCCGTCAAGTGCGATTTCGTCAAACGTACGAATACCGTCAACAAAGGTACGAACGCGCATCGTAATACGACTCGATGCTTGTGTATGCTTATATATGTTGTGGATAGTTTCATAAAGCCATGAACGGGACTCGTCCCGGACATGCACCGTGACTAAGGTAGGGAGGCTTAGATTACTACTTACGGCTTTACGGGTTATAGCCATGATAATGCCGTTATGTTTTCCTAGCGCTGAGGACACGACCGTACATCGTGGCACAGGGTATAAGTGCAAACCAGGGATAACTTTGCATGATAGTGTAGTTGTTATCTAATGATCATACGACGTACCGATTGATCAATCTTTGTACTATTTAGAGATATATCGTTGTACATATTGTTTATATAAGTATGAGGTTAACCGTTACTCGAGGTCCGATGGGCATTGGACCTCGGCTCTTACTATAGCTTCGTGGTCCGGAGACTCGAGGACGGAAGATGAGCATAAGTCGGGTTAGCAAGACGTGTGAAGATCGCGTAAAGACCCGATCAAGGACATCTAAGATTTGAACAGATAATGTATTGTTCTTTATGAACATGATTACGCCACTTGTATCTTCTTGTATCGCTTACTCAATACTCCTTTTGTTCCAATGCTCTACTATGATATATGAAAAAAATTTATACTACTTTTGAAAATGGGATGTTACAAATTGGATTACTAAGTGTATATTTATTGGGTCAAAATTGATGGAAGAAAATCTATGTGCTACACTTTCTCCTCGAAACCGTTAAATGTAAACAAGAGACAAAGTGAGAATAGGAAACTTGGTCGGTAATTTTGGAGCCATCCAATTGCGAGCCAAGAGTGTGGTTTATTTTTATAATATTACGATGTTCAAGTTTTTCATTTTCGATTTGTGCTTAGTAGTGTGACAATCATTTGTAGTCATTGATGATATGTAAAACATTTATCTATGTTTAATTGAAGTTGTTGTTGTTGTTTTGGCCAAAGTATTTAACTAAAGATTGAAAATACGGATTAGTTTGACTTCAATTGTCAAACACAGAGAGGGCGGAGCACCAAGTTAAATTGTAATGAAAATTATTAGTATTTAATAAAGAAAAATTAAGTTTCTTTAACAGATTATAATTACATCTAAAATGAAGAAAAAAATGTCATCATCAATATTTTAAATTTAAAAATGAAAATTAAATGACGGTGATCGAACCGTTATATGTGTTTGGCAAATAAATAAAAAGTGCTTCAGAGACAAACTATGATTCTAGAAAAATTTTGTTAAACATTTTTGAGATTATGATGTAACGGTGGAAAAGTGGTAGTAATATTGGTAGTGATCAAAATTGATAGTGAGTAATGACAACATCCTATCCATTTTTCAAAATCCCAAAAATACGTTTTTTAATCCAAAATCATGATTTTAGAAGGCTTTTTCATATGTGGGCCCAGCATCATTTTCTTTCTCCTCCTTCTCTTTCTCTTTTCTTCTCACTTCTTCGTTGTCCTTGTCCACCAAACCACCCACTTCCTAACAGAATCAGGTTCCCTACCTATCTTTGAGATAGGTAGGAGATCTTCCCATCGAACCGTCCGGATGGGATCCGGACGATCTAAATTTAATTTTTTTACTTTTTAAAAAATAATTATTTTAATGAGGGATAATCTAAAATAAAGATAATTTTTCAACTAACATATTTTAAAAAAATGATTTTTTCATTTAAAAAATGACAGTTCTAGGCGCACAAGGTGGAAGGGTTGAAGGTTTCGGAGAGGCCGTCTGTAATATTCGATTTTTGATTTACGAAAATATTGTATTTTAGGGATATGTTTCCATATTAAATTGGTTAACATATGTGACATAGATTCACATAAAATAATGGCTATTTTAAGTTTAAAAGAGCCATGTAAAGATTATAAAAACACTTAATTAAATTAAGTGTTGATTAGCAAATAATAGGCAAATAAGCTTTGCACTAATTGAGATTAGTGGCATAATTCTTCAATTTGATTATGGGTAAATTAAAGTAATCATTTTTGAAATAAAAGAGGACTGATTATTGAAGAAAAATTAAGATGCCAAAATTGAAGAATTAAATCTTGAATAATGAAGTGCTAATGACCATGATTAATAAATAAACCAATCCAACAATGACAATGGTAATTAGGAAAGTGAAGGAAATCACCAAGAGGGGGTGAATTGGGGATTTAACATATTCTTTTCGATCACCCACACAACAGATGGAACCCAAGGTAAAGTGGAGAATTGCTCTGTTTTTGAATACTAAAAACAGTGAACAGAGTAAGAGAAGAAGAGCTTGACATAGAATATTTATACTGGTTCGGTCCTAACTCTTGACCTACGTCCGGTCCCAGAGACTCTCCGGGATTTTCCACTATCACTCGAACACAATTACACACTCGTAACTCGGGATGATCCTCTCTCCCTAGGACTCACTCCCCTTACAAGTTGTAATTGTATACAATCGATACACACTATGTACTCAAGAGTTATCCTCTCACTAGGATACACTCCCTTTACAAGTTGTACTGATTACCCAATCTCCAAGTCCCAAGACTTGAGATTCTTACAATGAATGATATACAGAAAAATTAACTCTCTTACAGAGTAGATAAGTGATAAACACTGAAGCACAATGTATCAAAGATACGAGATGAAAATAAAGCGAAAAGACTAAGTTCTTGTGTGCGTTTTCGCATCTGTCTTCTCTTCGCCAAACTTCAAACTTCACTCTTTATATTGTTTTTGAAGTAGATGACCGTTATAGATCCGTTGAGACTTCAATATAACCGTTGCCTTCAATAGACAAGGTTTAGGATAAGCTTTTTGTTTTCTTCTCTCTCTAATCTTCACTTAATCCAGTGAGCGAAGTTCGAGTTGACTCTCTGCAAATTAATCCGTTGGAGTAGCAAATTCTTTGGATGTAGAAAGCATTCTTTTATCTTTTCAACGTGTGCAGATGGTTTACCCAAAAGTATGTAACTTTCGGGTTTAGCATTTAATGTTCGACTTGCTTTTTGCTTTTGTATAAACCTTCATTTAATCCTGTCCTAAATCATCCGAAACTCACTAACAAACCGATTAAACATAGTTAAGAATAGTAATGAGTGATGATATAAGGTATAGAGATTAAGCACACAAGTTTCACAAATTCATTCGTTCGAAATTCAAATTTCGCGATGGAAACTCGAGTTAGTTTATCCAAACTCGAGTTTTCGCGCTCCAACGTTCTTTCTGTCAAAGACCGAAACTCAAGTTTTCAGTGGGAACTCGAGTTTTCTCATTTTAGTGTCGAGCATCGTGATTTGGCATTTTGGACAAGTCTTGTGAACAGTGAGAAACTCGAGTCATTAAGTGACTAACTCGAGTTTTGGACTTTTATCGAGAAATCATGTTTTAGTCCAAAATCTCAAAACTGGAGTTTTCAAAACGTTCTAAATTGGCAGTGCTCTCTGCCTGGTCAAAACTCGAGTTTCCACATCTTAACTCGAGTTTTCATATTCTTTGAAAAACTTTAAAAACTTCTCTGTTAGAGCCAAACTCGAGTTTTCAACCGAAACTCGAGTTTTCTCATTTATAGAGAAAACTTTGAAAATCTTTGTCGAATTGAGAAATCATGTTTTCGCAAGGTTAGATTTGAGCAACATTTGTTTATGAGGAAAAACTCGAGTTTTCATGAACTTTAAAAACTTTTAAGAAATTCTTTGAAAAGTCTGAACTCGAGTTTCCCATGGAAACTGGAGTTTTGGATTCTTTGAAAAACTTGGTTGCTCTCTGTCTTATCAAAACTCGAGTTTGCTTTGTTTAGCGAAAAACTTGAATGCTCTGTATGGCCAAAACTCGAGTTTTCAAATCCCGACTCGAGTTTTCTCATCTTTGCAAAAATTTGAGCATTTCTCTGGAGGTACAATCCCGAGGTTTAAAATAATAGTCTTGAGTTTGAAAATATTTTGTCTTGTGAAATCTCTCGAGGTTTCGCAAACTCGAGTTCACAAGTGCAAACTCGAGTTTACTCAAAATATGATAAAACTCGAAAAACTCTTAAGTTCATTTTCAAGGTTCGAGCTCGAGTTTAAAATGCAAACTTTAGAGTTTTGCTCTCTAATGATAGCAAACTCGAGTTTGCCAAATCTAGGCTCGAGTTTGGCGACGGATGTTTTTGGGTTTAAATTAACAAGCTTCAATATTCATTTAAGCTTATCCAAAAACATCCATACTTGTTTACAATTGTCAGTTATCATCAAAACACATTCAGAACTAACATTCTCCCCCTTTTTGATGATGACAACACTTGTAAACAATTAATTGCTTTCCAAAATTATATTTGATCATTTAAGAAAAATGAAAGCTAGTCTGGCCAATACATTTGCAAACCTTGACATTTTAAAGCACGATTCATTTCATCAAAGTTAAACAATGGAATAGAAACCACATGACAGTTTACTAGATAGACTATTACATCAGATAACATTGAAACATCATGATAATCGAATGGAACTTTGAAGAAATAAACAATTCATGACATTTCTTTTGAGAAAAAAAAATATTATCGTTTGAATTTAAGAATGGTCATGATAACTTGAGCTTTTGAAAATCAGTTCAGATATCTTCCAGTTTAAATTATAACTCAAACATTCATCAGAGTTTAACTAAACATAAATTAGAATGTAGAGTTTGGAAAGAAAATATGAAGATAAGCAAGAGAGTTTCAAAAGCAAATATACACTTGATCAAATTAAACTTAAGATAAAGTGCTATTGAATAAAGTGCTATTGACCCTCTTCACTCTTCTCCCCCTTTGTCATCGGGAAACAAGGGTGGATCGGCTAAAGTGTGAGAAAGTGTAGGAATAGGGTCCGATTCTTTGAGATGGAGGGTTAACCTGAGTGGTTGGGATAGATGGGTTAGGTTCAATGGAGGAGGTGGAGTGGATTGAGCAGGTGCGAGAGGTGGAGGCTGGTTCAAAGGCTGTGTTTGGGCATGGCAAAGGTAGGAGCAGTGAAGATGATACACCCAAACCAGAAATGGAAGTAGCCATGGATTGATTCTTTAAGATCATATCCATTTTATCACCGAGACTCATCATAGTCACCGGGAGAGTGGATATGCTTGTTGTGTGATCCCCAATCTGATTCTTCGGTGCTTCTGCTCGATTCGAATCCTTCTTGAGTATCCACCAAGTTGTTGTGTCCTTGGGTCACTTCGGATACCAATTTGCCAACCGCCGCCTCTACCTTATCGGTTAGATCGAAATTGCTTTATCAACAATATCTTTGATCCTTGTATCGGAAGGTATAGAAGGAGGAGGAGCACTCAGAGCTTCCCGGACTCTAGAGTAAGTGCCTCTTGATCTTGCGACCTTGGGCAAGGAGGGGTTGTTGGTGACTGCACCCTTCTTCAATATCATTAATCCCATGAGGTTCAAAATGTGTGCGCAAAAATCGTGGTTTTTCCGGTTGTTCATTTGCGGCGAGATACCAAATCTTCTCATGGAACAGAATGACCGAGATTAAGCTTGGGAAGGGGATTTGAGAGGTCTTTCTAGAGGCAAATCTAAACTTAGCCATTTCTTGAAAAATCTAGTAACCCACATTGTGAGGTTTCGATCAATAATAGAAGCAAAGATAGGGAAATCCTTCTTTGCGAAATGGGTGAAATTTCCACCTTTTGCATGAGATCTCTAGTGTAGATATACCAAATTGCTCGATTCCTAGGGGCATGGATGCGGGAGTAAAATTCAGAATTTGTAAGCTCTCGGGAATTGGCTCATTAGGTTTTAGCAAGGCAAAAATTTCCTTATCATTATAGTTCAGGTTTGCTACACGAGGAGGATTGGAAATTTACAGAAGGGAGTTTAAATATGAAGGTGAAATTGTGATTTTGTGTCCCCTTAAAACAGTAGTTATCCTTTCCTCGACTAAATTCTCATCGTCATCTACGTATTGTCCCATTGCATACAGTGGTAGAACACCTTGACTAGCATTGGACTATAAGAAGCGAAATCAAAATCGGGGTTCAAATTGTTTCACCAAGGGAAAGATCCGATTACATTTTCTTTCGGTTTGGCTAAGTTGACAGAAACAATTGGGCAGAAGGTTTTGTTATCAAATCGTTCCTTGAATCTAATTGCATCTTCTCCTTCTAGCCTAACCCTTTGATCAGAAAAATCTCTAGGTATTGAAGAATGATTGTAAATTTCAAAGAGTGCGGGGTTGCTTGGATACCGTAGGACGAGTTTGTTCATGAGGTTGGGAGCAGATTGAGCTTGTGAACTTATATGCCCAGTGTAGGAATAGAATGCCGAGAAGATTTCGTCTTCTTCTTCTTGACTTAGGAATCTCTGTCGTCTCTGGAGCCTTTCTTTTCCCTTTCCCGAAACCTCTTCTTGGTTGATTGGTTTCTTGGGAGCCTCGGTTGCTTTTCAAGCACAATTCCCTTTGGTCCAGGTAGTGTAGATATTTGAGTAGCGGTAACTCCGGTATTGTTCTGTCTATCCCTTGTCCGAATCGTTCGGGAAGGTTGCTGCCCTTCTAGGTCGTTCGATTGAGACCGAGGTGTGGACCGAGTTTCTCCATGGTCGATTTTCGAGTATGGGTAGATACGAACGTTTGGGAGCCATTTTCGAGAGTTCTTGTCGAGGAGATGAGAGAAACTTGGAGAGTTTAGGTTTAGGCTCGAGGGTAGAGTGAAGTGAAGAGGAACAATCGGGTTTTATCAAAGGCTCGAGTTTGTGAATTCCTCTGAACTTAGTTGCTCTCTGTGTCCCGCGAACTCGAGTTTGCTAGTTGTAGGCTCGAGTTTCCTCATGTGGTCGAGTTCAGGACTCTTCTCTGTCTGAGCTAAACTCGAGTTTACTCACTTATAGGCTCGAGTTTTGCTTTCTTCAAAATTTCGCCTTTGTTCGACTCTCTCGAGCTCGAGTTTAGCACTTGTAGGCTCGAGTTTGCTCCTTTTGACAGCAAACTTCAGCAAGATGTCAGTGATTTTAAAGCATGATAATCATCCTGCATGAAACACATCTTGATACTCCAATACTTAAGTTAGTAATCAGTTAATCATCAAACACATAACTAACATTAAGTGGAGGCAATTCACAATCCATTAGGATTTATCATTCCCAATCTTCTTCTCATAAAACTGAATTGATCTTAGGTACCTTATGTTTCTAGGATCCATAAGAGATTAAGCATAACAATTCTTAAACTTGCTCTTACATGATTGAAGGATATTATATTAAGCACAGAGTATATTACAATCAGTAAGACTGATATCCAATTGATTCATATAGGTAAACAAATAGATGATATCAAGCAAGTCATTTCACAATGACACTTTGTAAATACATTCATGTAGAAAAGTATGTCATTGATATGAATCTTTCGTAAACTACGCAAATAGTTTTGAATCTTAAAAATCCTTTTGAATCATGATAAAACTTTATGAAAATGAGATTTTCATAAATGAAATATTTGTTTTTGAAACATGTTTGCAAAACAATGGTCTCTTTTAAAAACATGTTGGAAGTCAATAAATATAATGAATATATATCGGTATGCTTCGGTTTTGGAGAACATGTTGGACATAGCAGTTAACATGTTGGAGAATAGCAAAAGTCATGAAGGTAGAGCATTAATGAAACATGCTTTACATAGCGAAGTATATGAGCATAATAACTTTGCTAAAATTCTTAGTTTGAATACGCGAGATATAGTTACTCAAAATATGGATAATGGCAAATGCTTATGTATTTAAGTAACAAAAATGAATGCTAGGATTCATGGATGATGAAATACAAAATCTTTAGTCCAAAAGACTCGAGTTTCATTATATTATCCTAGTGAGTTATTCAATATAATGGTTAATGTACTAACATTTAATGCATTAATGAACATTCATAATGCTTGGAAAACTTGGCTAACTAAGAATAGCATATTCACAAATTGAAATCTTTTCATAAGAGATAAGCTTGAATCTCAAAGATGATTAACGTGTTAGATATGAAAGCCAACTAGTTGAAGAATAAAGAATGAAGAGTTCAAGCATTACGTTTAATTCCAAAGATTAATATGTGAATGACAGGAAAATTCATTTGGACAAATTTGAAGTATATCCGACATTCAGCATACAAAGACTTAACTTCCAATTTTGAAACATCATTTGAATGCTTGTTGAAGTATGAATATTTTCCAAAACATGTGTATGCGTTCTCATTAATCATAGTGAATTTTAAAGTCCAAACATATTTTAGAATTATGCATTTCGAAACATAAACTTAGAAAAATATGCACAAATTCACTTTATGGTCCATTTAGCAATCTACAAACATTTTGAAAAAACATAAATGATCGATTTCTAATGGAATGCAATAATGGACAAGTATTCATTACCCAAACATGAATTTCATATAAACTCAGTTATAGGGTAAGAGTTAGATATCACCGTAATTCCTCTTGTCCTTGTAGTAACTTGTTTGGTTATGATGGATTGATGAAGATAATTTCTTTTCGGATGTTTACCATCAACATCGAGCACGGTTTGTTCAACTTCCTCAAGAGTTGAATTATTTCACTATATAGGTGCTCTTTTGAGAAGCTTTCCTTGATCCTACAATATTGTATATAACTTTTTCTTTCTTGGTATCCAACCTTGCTTGGATCCAATCATAATTAGTATGTAGGAACAGAATCAAAAATTCATATGTTCTTATGAATATAATCATTTCAGAAATACTAAGCATATAATTTAAAGATTTCAATAATGAAATTCGTCGTGAATGAGTCTGTCAAATAGACTTTCAAAAATTAAGTGAGTAATCAATTTTTAAATGATTTTCAATACTCATTCATATAATACTCAATGTATAAAACCTTAATAAATATTATGAAGAATAGCATGGGAGGTTTTACCATTGTCTCCCTTATACCTTAGGCACTAGGAGGATTAGCTTTGCTTACCCACTGTTTCATAGGTGTTTGCAAAGTTCTCTCAAGGGCATAGGCTTCAAGTATCTTCTGTTTGACGCTTGAGGGATTCTCCTCTTCTTGTTCTCCTCAAGATAATTAAATGGTACTCTATGGAAGTTTGTTCTTGAGGTGGAAGATACTCTTCTAGCTTGTGTCCATTGCTTCTTATGATTAAACCTTGTAGTTTTTGCAATGGGTGCTCAAGATTCTCCTATTCATTGGTGCATGAGAAGCTCTTGGCTTCTTCATAGAACCCTTATGTCCATTGCTCTTCAAATTATCTTGCACATATGGAGCACTAGAAGGACATTTTGGTACCCACTTATTCTTGGGTCCTTTCGGGTTAGTTTGAGCCTTAGGGAAAACATAATTTCCCTTTGGTACCCATTGATAATTACCTACAGGCTTGCTCTTTCTTTCCTTTTTATGAAAACGGGAAGAAGTAGCATGGCCTTTATGATTGCAATAGTCGCAATAAGCAAAAGGATCAGAAGAATGGACTGATTTTTGAAAATAGTTCATATAGGTTTTCTGTCCAACTTTCTTACTGCCTTTTTCTTATCAAAATCAGGTTCATAACCTATTCTGATTTGTCATTTGTGAACCTTTCTGTTTTAAAATAACTTTGAGCATTTCACTACCTCTAGTGAATTTCTCAAGAGTTTTTGTAAGATGTAAATTTCTTTTCTCTAAAATACAGCAATTGTCACAAACCTTTTCTGAAATATTTTCGCAAATCTTTTCAGAAACGTTTTCACAAGTAGAAACAAGAAGAACCAGTTTGAGCTTGTTCTTCCAAAATTTTAATTTTTCTTTTTGAAGCCAAAAGCTCTTTTGCAATTTTTGAAATTCAGTGAAGAGAATTATATTCAGATAGTAATTCATCATAAGATGATTAGAATCATTTACCTCTTCACTTTCGATTCTTCTTTTCGGCCACAAGATAGATGTTTGCTCTATCTTCATGAATTACTTTAATAGCATCCCACATAGCCTTAGCAGATGGCAAAGTGCGGATTCGAGAATATTCTTTTTGACTTAGAGCACTTTGCAGTATATGGATTGCTTTCATGTTGAGAGTGACTTGCCTTATGTCATTCTCATCGAACTCTTCTTCATGCTTGTCTCTCTTAACTCCATCTCTAGTGACAAATGGTTTATAATCACATTTCTCGAACACATTCCATAAACCAAATTCAGTTGCCATGACAAAGCCTCGAACTTAGCTTTCGAAGGAGTAATGTTCTCCATTGAAACCTAGTGGTCGATGATTGAAGCAACATCGGGTATAATTCCTTCCATTGGATCTTTGATCTAGGATGTTATTCCTTATAACAGATAACCCGGCTCGATACCAAATGAAAGTGAAGGAAATAACCAAGAGGAGGTGAATTGGGGATTTAACAGATTCCTTTTCGATCACCCACACAAGATGGAACCCAAGGTAAAGTGGAGAATTGCTCTGTTTTTAATACTAAAAACAGAGCTGAGCAGTAAGAGAAGAAGAGCTTGACACAAAAGATTTATCTGTTCGGTCCTAACTCTTGACCTACGTCCAGTCCCAGACTCTCTAGGATTTTCCACTATCACTCGAACACAATTACACACTGTAACTCGGGATGATCATCTCTCCCTAGGACTCACTCCCCTTACAAGTTGTAATTGTATACAATCGATACACACTCTGTACTCAAGAGTTATCCTCTCATTAGGATACACTCCCCTTACAAGTTGTACTCGATTACCCAATCTCCAAGTCCCAAGACTTGAGATTCTTACAATGAATGATATACGAAAAATTAACTCTCTTACAAAGTAGATAAGTGATAAACAACGAAGCACAATGTATCAAAGATACGAGATGAAAATAAAGCGATAAAAGACTAAGTTCTTGTGTGCGTTTTCTGCATCTGTCTTCTCTTCGCCAAACTTCAAACTTCACTCTTTATATTGTTTTTGAAGTAGATGACCGTTATAGATCCGTTGAGACTTCAATATAACCGTTGCCTTCAATAGACAAGGTTTAGGATAAGCTTTTTGTTTTCTTCTCTCTCTAATCTTCACTTAATCCAGTGAGCGAAGTTCGAGTTGACTCTCTCGCAAATTAATCCGTTGGAGTAGCGATTCTTGGATGTAGAAAGCATTCTTTTATCTTTTCAACGGGAACTCGAGTTTTCTCATTTTAGTGTCGAGCATCGTGATTTGGCATTTTGGACAAGTCTTGTGAACAGTGAAAAACTCGAGTCATTAAGTGACTAACTCGAGTTTTGGACTTTTATCGAGAAATCATGTTTTAGTCCAAAATCTCAAAACTGGAGTTTTCAAAACGTTCTAAATTGGCAGTGCTCTCTGCCTTGTCAAAACTCGAGTTTCCACATCTTAACTCGAGTTTTCATATTCTTTGAAAACTTTGGAAACTTCTCTGTTAGAGCCAAACTCGAGTTTTCAACCACGAGGTTTAAAATAATAGTCTCGAGTTTGAAAATATTTTGTCTTGTGAAATCTCTCGAGGTTTCGCAAACTCGAGTTCACAGTGCAAACTCGAGTTTACTCAAAATATGAGAAAACTCGAAAAACTCTTAAGTTCATTTTCAAGGTTCGGGCTCGAGTTTAAAATGCAAACTTTAGAGTTTTGCTCTCTAACAATAGCAAACTTGAGTTTGCCAAATCTAGGCTCGAGTTTGGCGATGACAGATGTTTTGGGTTTAAATTAACAAGTTTCAATATTCATTTAAGCTTATCCAAAAACATCCATACTTGTTTACAATTGTCGAGTTATCATCAAAACACATTGAGAACTAACAAATTATGGGGCAATTAAGCACTTGATTAGAGAGTTAATTAGAGTTTATAAAATCTTCCCAAGATTCATAAAAAAGTGCAGCCATGGGGGAGGAATATAAGCCAAGTATTTCATGATAATTAACTCATAAATACACTTTGAAAAGTCAACATTTGCAACTAGCCAATTAGAGGAGTGAATCAAGAGATATTTACTAATGAAACAACACATTAAATGGTTAAAGAAAGGCTGCATGTCGACCATGAAGCATGGTTATCAAACCCAGACCGGATTGGCCGGTTCGACCGAAACCGCGAACGCGGCCGTGAGACCGGTCCGGTGCCCGCCATAGAAACCGAGTCAAGGTCGAGTCTATAAAAAAAAACTTCAACCGAAGAGGAAGACGTTCTTGAGAAAGATAGGAAGATGAGGATATTATGGCGGCAAAAGACTTGCTTTTGTCGGCTCAGTGATGGCGTCGAAGACTACGAAAACAAAGACGTCTTGCAGAGAACGAGAGGAAGAGGCCGGTTGTATGACGAGAGATGAAGCTTCATTCGTCCTCTTCCTTTTGCATTTGCCTTGTATGTGGTTGCTTCGGCTATGATTCGCAGTGAGGTCAGAGTTGAACTTCAAGAAGAAGCAAGGAAGGACTCATGGGGAAAGAGAAGAGAAAGAAAGGTTATAGCCATGGCGTATGGGTTGGGGACTTTAGGTAGATGAAGATGGGGAAAGATGAAGAAAGAGAGGTTCACGTGCTTCATCGGTTAATGGTTATAAAAAGAAGTGAAATAGTAGGGGGTCATAAATGAGAAGCAGAGGCACACCTTTTTTTTAAACTTTTTGGGACCCAAAATAAATCTTGAAGACTATTGTGCTTCATCAGGGTATTTTCTCTCGTTAATATATATAATAAATCTTGAAGACTTCAATACCCGGTTTGACCCCGGTTCGACTTCTATTTGACTCGGTATGACCCACTAACCCTTGACCCAGACATATGGACCGGTTCGGTGACCGGTTCGGTTTTAATAACCTTGCCATGAAGGGAATGGAGAAGTTTGGATTAAATAATCAAGGTATATTTAATTAATATAAAGAGCACATTGAATGCAAATTGAGAGGAGGGCATGTTGGCACTAAAGGGAAGGATGAGATTGAATTTCATAAAGTGTTATTTAATCTAAGGGTTTAAAAGAAAGAAGAAACTTGGGACTACTTGGGTAATGACTGTTTTAACCCTTAAGTTTTGCCTATAAATAGAGAGCTCCTCCCTTCATATTCTTCACACCAAAAACTCAATCAAATCTGATTGAGAGTAAGAGACGGACGAATGTGAGAAGAGAGATGGAGGGAGCAAAGGTTCAAGCTTGAGGTAAGTTCTTGGTCTCTAGTTTTTAGTTCTTAGTAAATATGGTAGTTTAATCTAGGAAATTGTTAGGAAAATTACTTTTCATGTTTGGAAGTCTCCATTGCTTTTAAAATGCAAGATGGAGTGGAAAACATGTTATGGAATAAGTTTTGAAATCAATGTTTTACAGTAATAAATTAGACATGTAGGGATTTCTAAATATATAAATTATGTAACATTTTGAGTTCTACAGAAGGAGATACAATTTGTTAAAGTTAGGCCATTTTCTTGAGAGTTAATCTGGAACAGCGTTGTAAAACGTAAAACCTGGGAATGATTCTTGATGTTCTAGATTATGGGAATATTTTTAATTTAAAATATATATGTCAAGGGTCATGAGGAATTTTGAAGAACTCAAAAATAATTTTTAGAATTAATTATGATTTTTCAAAGTTAGTGAAAAATCTGGGCAAAAGGATGGAAATTGCATTTTTAATAAAATGTAAGTGTAAAAATGGAATAATTAATCCACCGACGGTAGAAAGGTAAATCAAACCTTTAGGATATTATTCTAAGCAATATGATATTTATCACAATATCATATAATAATCCGACGATAATGGATAGGATATCCGGGAAGTCCGAGTCAAATTCAAAGGTCGGGCTTGTTGGTAACTACGAGAGTTAGTGAAAATGTTGCAAACATTACATTTGCTGTGTGCTATGTATTGTTGTAACCTTACATCTGTTATGTGTTATGTATGGTTAATGCTGAAATGTAATGAATATCTGTCATATATTGTTATATCTGCTATAGAGGTTAATCTGTTACCTAGGATTCAATGGGTATTGAATCTCGACTTGACTAAAGGTTCAGGAAGAAAATCTGACACGAGAAGGTGACATGGACGAAGCCGTGAAGAGGCACCGATGGACGAGCCGTGAAGAGGCACCGTCGAGACGAGAGTCTGAAGAAGGTCAATAGGGATTAGTTTCTGGCATGAATCCGATAGAGTTGTTGCAAACCATTTGGTGCTTAAACTAAGAAAGGGTCGGTCTATGTGGTTCAGTCATAAGTCGCTGTGAAAGACGGGGAGACTTCCACTAGACTTTACTCGGCCTGGCCAATGGGTTTGATTAACTGTATTGGGTTCCAAGCCACAAGTCTAGTTAAGGCTTGATTTAAGATTGTATAATTACAATGTCAAGAGTTTTAATTATACAAGTTCTGGATAATTGTATCACATGAATATTCCTTCGGAATTTTTAATTTAAACAGCTTATGCCTAGACATTTTATTTCAGTTACTCATTGTCCAAACGTTAGTGCATGCTCTCCGTTCTGCATTACTCTAAGTTGTAGCACCTCAAACTCGTTATTTTTCCTAAAACTACGTGTCAACGGACACAGTAAGTGATATGGATTTTAGGGTGTTGCACCGTCGGTGTGGGTGACTCGGAAGCCTAGCTTCGACATGGCGTGGAGGACGAAGGGAGGAGGAGTAGCGGCGTGTTGATGTGGACCCCAGGAGGCAGAGGAAGCATTGTTTGGTCAGGTGGAACATTAACGATGAATCCAATTGATGATAAAGGCATCAAAAAGCATTAACAATGACGTGGAGCATTAACATTAATGGTGGAGCATTAGAATAGAATCTTACTACCTCCTGGTCCTAATTATAGGAACACTTTTGTAATTATGACAAAAGTTAATGTCCTTTTTAGTACTTTTAGCATTTAAAAAAGTTATTCTACTAACAATATCTAAATACTAACATTTTATCAAAATCATTTCTTTCACAAAATCTATTTAAAAACACACACACACACTTTTACCACTTTTTCTAGAAAAACTATTATCTAAAAATTAATCCATGATAAAAAGAGGACAGAGTTGGGGGAAAAAAATTAAATTGGTGCTTGTGCATTTTTAGAAGAAATTAGTAGTTAAGTTGGGGTTAAAACAAGTAGCTAAGCAACCTCTTAATTAGGCAAAACCACATACCACGCATTATAATGAATAAATAGTCCTGTTATTTGATGTTATATCAACTTGTTTTTCCCTAAAAATTATATTTCTCACAATCTATCTATTCCTTTTGTATTTTCATATTACACACGATCATTGCCCAATGGAGGTAATGATATTACCACTCTGGCTCGTTATTTTCGGCTTTCCTTGTATATCCATATGCGAATTCAAATCTGGATGCATGAGTTCAAATTTCAATGTAAATATAAATGTTGGTGAGTAGTGTTAGCATATTTGTACGTGTTTATAAGTTATGAAGTTTACCTTGACCTTATATTGAATCTTTATAGAATCGATTTACTTAAAACTTCTTAGTAGGAAAAGGATTACTTGCTTAATGTTATGAAATTAAGAGATAGGAAAAATAATAAAAAATAAAATTAAAGAAGCCAAGAGAATTAGGGAAAAGGATTGAAACTGCAAAGTTTGACACCTGGCGGTCATGCTGAACTTATCACTGCATATGTAGTGTTAATAATTGATAGTCATTAAGGTAGGGGCACCTATCGTGCAACCTCGCTCTGTTTGCTGGTCCCGGCCACAGCCTCCAAGGGTTGCGCTTAATTGTGATGGAGCAAAGAAGGGTGACACGATGCGGCGAGTCTTGGGTGCGTGATCCCCGACCATGAGGGCCGGTGGCTAAATGGATGTTGTCGCAATATAGGAATCTGCAGCCCCTCCTTGCAGAATTATGGGAATTGTTGGATGGTCTTGAGCTTGCTTGGAGCAAAGGTTACAAGGATATGGAGGTACAGATTGATTGTCTAGTAGCCTTGAAGCTAGTTACGGAGACCAGTGTTTCGGTGAATGCAAGTAGCGGTATTGTCGTGGGGATCCAGAGGTTGTTGACTCAGAATTGGAGGGTTACCGTCACCCATATCTATCGTGAAGGGAATCAATGTGCGGATCTCTTAGCTACTTTCGCCTTGAACTTGGAAGAAGGGTTTCATCCCCTTCAGAACCACCAAGTGCTATGCAATGTTTTCTTCATGCAGATGCAGAGGCGAAGGACGTGTTCGGATGTGTCCCGCTTCCTCCGATTAATTAGTTGTAGTCAGACTTTGTAAACAAAAATAATTGATAGTCATGCGTATCGCACTTTACTTATATTATTTACTTATTATAATATTTATTATACTCCTTGAATAGCTATGAAAAAATTACGTTTATACATCAATTTTTAAAAACTAAATCAAAGTAAAAACTTGGCTTGCTATGTTTTTTAATTAGTGTTAACGTTATTGGAACTGCAGAAGCACCAGTAGTAGCTAAATTAGTCATCAATACAGAAGTTTCTTCTTCACCAAGGAACAAATCGTCCATATGTTCTTTAAATATAACAGTAGTAGCAGAAGTTGATGTGGTGAACAGTGAAAATTATGATCTTCTTCAGTTTTTCACCCAAGAATTGATTCATGACGTCTGATACGTTTGATTTGAACAATTCAGACATTACATGATACATAAAACTAAAAAGTTAATGCTTTTATAAAATATCGAATATCAACTGTTCATTTTTCAATTAAATGGTGAGGATGAGATGAGAAGGGGGAAAAACAAAAGAAAAAGGGATGAGGATAGTTTCTAGATCCGGATGGGTAAGGCTGCCCTCCCAACTTTTTGGGTGGCCAGGTATTTTTTATTTTGGTAATCTTTTTATCATTAGATTGGCTTGTAGATACAATAAGAGACGTTGTAGAATTTCGCATTTCGCAGTCAAGAATTGATTTTATAGAAAAGTGACTAGTAGAGTTTTAATAAGCAATCATATACATTTTACGTCAGTTTTTTAAAAAAATGGGTTAAAGGGTGAAAATATACCCCATAAGTTTCCACTGATGGACATTGAGTGTCTGGAGATGTTTGATGAGCCAAAAAGTGCCCCAAAAGTGTTAAAATTGTAGTATATTCACCCTATCGTTAAAGGGCCCAATGGTCAATTGTTAGTTGACCAACATATGCCAAGGAGGCTTTGCCAAGTAGGATATTATGCCACGTGGTCAGAAAATAAAATAAAAAATATGATTTGTCTTTCCTTCTCTTTCACAGCCAAAATCAACATTTGCCGCCTCTTTCCTTCCCTTTCACCATTACTTCTTTTGCGTTTTCTGGATTTACAAGGGGTAAAGAGGAGAGATGCAGAAAGTTGGTGGCGAGCGAGTGCGAACATAGTCAGGAAAATCATAGAGGAACACAAGATGAAAAGGCTTCCAGAAAACTTGAGTAATTACAAGAGACAAAAGGATTTAAGCAAGGGAAAAACAGTGTAATACCCTAAAATCTGACTTAGGGTAACTTCTCTTGAAAATAGGTGAATATGAGGTCTCAAACACCTTGTATTGAGTTTACCTTGTTGTTAGGTAATTTCTCTTGAAATTAGAAAATTTGCAATTAGGTCCCTAGAAGGTTGGGAATTTGCAAATAGGTCCCTAAGCACATTATGGGTTATAAATACCTTGTGAAAGCTATAAAAGAAGCAAGTAAAAATCTATTTAAAATAGGGAAGGATATTGTCCCTAATTTAGGTAATTTATTCAGTTACAAACTTGGAGAAATTGTAGAAGAATACTCAAAAAGTAAGGAAATGACCATAATACCCTTGCGATTATGGAAAATGCGAATAATGCGTAATGCATAAAAATCTCATGTTAAAGCAAAGGTTAAGGGGTAATGTGGTATTCTAATTAAGAAAATTACTAAGCAGTGATAATCGAGTGATTAAGTATTTATTAGCAAATTACTTAAGCACAAGTATAGAAAATTCGGAGATAATTATGTAAAGCTCCAAAATTAGTGATAAATGGCTAAAAATTAGCATAAATATATTGGTTAATTAATTGGAAAATTTGAAGGAAAAAGGATGAGTTTAGGTATTTTTAAGCCTAAATGCAAGAATTGACCAATAGGAAAATGTTGTAAGAGATTATGTAAAAATAATTATTTAATTAATTAAATAATTAATTAAATAATTAATTAAAAAAGAAAGTGCAGAAAATAAAAGAAAAAAAAACGAAAAAAATAAATAAATAAGAAATAAAAATAGAAAACTTAGTTGATAAGTTAAGTTTATTATTTTATTAATATAATTAATTAAAGTAAAATTATGTGAATAGTAAAATGGGAAATAGGAAACGGATCCTATCTAGAGATCTAGGAATGGGATTCCCAAAGTCAAGGTAAAATATTAATCAGTGGGATTTTATCTTCCGTTAAACTCTTGCTAAGTTAATTGAAGCCGTTTGTGCTTTTTCCTAATAAGACGAAATAGGGAAATTCGAGAAAAGGCCGATAGCCAAAAGGACGAAAAGGATATGTTGTGACATTTGGAAAATAATTGGGAATTTTCATGAACATATTTGGATTCAAAGAATTTTTCTCAAGAGATGGGTGTTTCGAAAACAAGTTTCGACACCGACGCGTTTGGACACGTTTTTCGAGAAAGACTCAACTCGGACTGTTGGAGCCCTATATGGAATCAAAATATAGGTTAACTTGGACATTTCTACTAAGTGAGAATATGTTTTCAAAGTTGTAAATCAAGAATTTTGAGATTTTTCCGAAATCACGCGAATCGGTACCGATCGGAGAAATCGGCCTCGAAAGCTTCGGAAGGTGACACGGCCACCTCCCATTGGCCAAACCCTTTATTTTTGGGCCTGAATTTCGCTCAAGTGTGAATGCAAAGAAGGGAAAAAGGGTTTTTTTTGAAAAGATGCTTTGGACGGTCCAGATCGCTTCTCACAAAGTTGATCCGACGACCGAAACCCTACCTCCTTTTCTATAAATACCCACCCCTCCCCTTTGGTTTTTCTCACATTTGAGAAGCAAGAGCTGATTTAGAGAGAGAAAGAAGAGAGAGGAGCTCTGGGAAATTCTTCAAATAAGCTCTGGGTAAGTTTTCCAGACTGAGCTTTTAGTCTTCGTAGTTCTTTCAATAGTTAGAGTAGTAATGCTAGAGTAGCCTTTATTTTTCAAAGTATGATTAGATATCATATGATAGGGCTATTTTAGTCTAGAATTTCGAAAATCATAATTGCGTCGAAGTTCTGGCGAAATTTCTGGGAAGAAAATTTGTAAGAGTAACGAAGCGTCGGCAAATTCCGCCGATTAGGGGTATAGGGGCAAAATGGTAATTTTTACCTAAAATGCCGCTTATAATGCCAAATCACTAATGAAAGTGATATTACTCCTATAGGACGCCGAAATCCTAATCCGCCGCCGTTACGCCGAAGTGCCGTTGGACGTTTTCACGATTTTCCGTAAAAGTACGCTTTCCGTAAAACGTGCTAGAAATACCGTAATCTGTCAACGAAGGTACGTTCGCGTACTGTAACACTAACTCTGATATTTATGGTATGCATGTATGTGCTATGTGTATTGTATGTGATAGCTGATAGCTGTGTTGTATGTCTATGTACTGTTAGTGGTATGTACGTCCGCGTACCGTAACACTAATCGATGTTTATGGTATGCATGTATGTACTAGGTGTATTGTATGTGGTAGTTGATAGCTCTGTGATATGTTAGTATACTGTTTATATGTTCATGTTTGCTATGGGCGATATATCTGCATGCTTTTGGGCGATATATGTATACATGCTATTGGGCGATATATGTATACATGCTATTGGGCGATGAGTGCACATATACTGTTGTTGATATGATTGTCTGTGGTCCATATGTTGTGTCTCAGAATATGAGGTTAACTGCTACCCGAGATCCGATGCGGATCTCACCCTTAATATAGCATCGTGCTCCCGAGGACCGAGGACCGAGGAGAGAGACAAGCAGCCTCGCAGAGATGGTCCGTCAAGACTTCCTTTCGATGTTTCGGCGGAAGCCTTCCCTTTGTTATTATCTGTTTTTGAAATACTCTGTTATTGTACCGTAGTTGTAACCAGCTAGACTTACGGTAGTTTATAAATATATATCGCTTACTCTTCGCTCAAATGCTCTACTCGATGATTTTGAAATGATGTTTAAAAAATTATACCGCTTGTGAAAAGTCGGGTTGTTACAAACAGAAATTACAGGATTCAAGAAGAAGAAGCACCAGTAGTAGCTACATTAGTCATCAATACAGAAGTTTCTTCTTCATCGAAGAACAAATCGTCGATATGTTCTTTAAATATAACAGTAGCAGCAGAAGTTGATGTTGTGAACAGTGAAAATTGTGATCTTCTTCAGGTTTTCTCCCAAGAAATGATTCAAGACGTAAATAAAAATAATAACAAAAATAACATATATACGCATGTGTTATCAACTGCTCAGTCACGAAAAATTTCACATACAATCTCCCAAAAAAAATAAATAATAATAATTAAAAATCAATTAAATAATTTAAAGTTTGAGATGGAAAAAGCTAAGCTCGTACCTTTTTCGCTGGAATGAGGACTCACTTTAGGAATTAATATATTCAATTTTTTAAAAGCATAGGCGGAACCAGAGGGGGGCTAGGGTGGGCCCCCGCCCGCCCCCCTAAACTTTTTTTTTAAAACAAAAAAATATGCGAAATGAGGGAACCCTGAATTAAAGTTAAGACGATGGGGGAAATAGAAACTTAGGCAAACCCATAAGGATGGGCACGAGAGCAGCTCTGAATTGGGTTTTTTTAAATTGGAAGCTTTGGATCCCCTTTCGTCAGCTTGGCTCCACTAGCCCAATGAAGCAAACGCTTGCTTGCTCCAAGTCCATAATCTTTCTCCAGTCCTATATATGATTGACAACTTATAGCTACATTCCAACCAAACCTATGCTACAATTCATTATCAATTGTAAGAATTAAACAGAGGTTCAATGATAATATGTTAAATTATTTGCTTTGAGCATGACTCTAGATCTAAGAAATAGGTTCAACTCATTTAATGGTGATGATGTTTACGAACTTGTTAATAAATTTTATTTTAGAAATTTCACATAACAAGAAAAATTACATTCGAATATGGAGTTATAACATTTTGAACTTAATTTTCCTAAATATCCAAATTTGATTCATTTATCAATTACATCTTAATTATATCAAGGGCTAGCAAGAACCGAAAAGTCCATTATTTACCCTCTTATTGATAGAATGATTAGACTTGTACTCACTCTTCTAGTTTCTATCGCAACTACTAAAGATCTTTCTATTTTGAAGATAATCAAGAACAAGCTTCGAAATAGAATAAAAGATCAATTTATTGATGATTCTTTGATTATACACATTTAAAAAAAAAATGATGTGAAGTTATATTAATTTCTATAATAGATTTCTTTCAATTTTTTATACATTAGGCATGTATTGTATTTCAAGTTCTTTTATTTATGATATAGTGTTTTTTATTTTCGCCTGTCATTAAAATTCCCTGGTTCCGCCACTGTTTTGGTGCATCCAACACTCTAAAGTATTTTTAAGGTGTATCCAATACTCTAAAATATATAAACTGTTAACTGTTAAATTATAGGTGATGACGCCCCTAAAAATGCTTTAGCATGCTGGGTACACCCCAAAATAATACTTTAGGACAGGATGCACCTTAAAAAAAAAAAAGTTTAGGGTGCTTGGTACACCTTATCCCTTTAACTTTTATTTTGATAATCTAAATTGAGAATAAGAATATTCTGTCTATAAATGTAAATATTGTAACGAGATCCACTCTTTATTTCACATTTTCACTAGTAGATCGAAATTATATTACTACCGCTAGTATTATATTTAATTTTTAACTACAAGGAATCATTTGACCAATTGTCATTGCATGTTTAACTCTATAAATCTTTTAATTATACTGCTTATATCAATGGCTGGAGTTTTTACAACTCATCGATCCCACTTTTTACAGATTAACACGTATTGTGTTATGGTATGATTCTAGGTTCCGGAAGAAATAATTTTATCCTTTTTAACACGTATTGTTTGTTTTAATTAACTCTAGTTAATCTTAAAGACTATAACTTAAAAACTTATTGAAAACTGGGATATTGCTTTCTTAACGTGATGAAGTCCAGAGATTTAGGGGAAAAGATTAAACATCCTATTTTATAGTCTTCCAACCAAGGTTGTTAAACTCACTAGTCCAAGCAAATTTGACAATGACATAAACTCGTGTCGTGAACTCGAATCCGTGAAACTCGTAAGAGTTTACTTTTATCATTCAATATGTATTAACATTGTATATTTAAATAATTTAAATATAAAATGACAATAATTTAATTTAAATATATTTTAAATCCAAATAATTGAAATTAAATATATCAACATTCATAATTTATTATATCTAATAAAGAAATTTCTATAAAATTTATATATAAAGCCGTTGAGGATGACAAAATAGAAAAAATAAACACAATTTTGTAAACCGCAAACGTACAAATGGTAAATGGGTGTGTAAACTCGTGTGTTTATCTAAGTTTATAGCCGACACGATTTTGCTAGAGACTTAACTCGATTTAGTAAAGTAGGAACGCAAAATGGTAAACTCGGAAAGTCAACTCGCGAATTGACAACAATGCTTCCAACTATTAAAATTAATATAAGAATTAAAATATATAACAAAATCAAATCACCCTGATTATACAACACACATGTAATTAAGCTTTGACTGTATTAAATACAGAAAAACCTTCAAACAACCAACCATCAATGGAGATTGTATTAGGTGTAGAGTTTTGATTCAAATGACACTCGAGAGTTTAATCGACATTGACATATTATGATAATATTTATAACACTCCTTAAATGTCCCTAAACATTCATATTATGTTTCTAAAACTAACTCGTAAGTGTAAAAACTTGGCTTGCTTTGTGTTACGGACCTAGATAAGGCCCAATCACATGAAGGCCCAACCAAGGGTAGGCACATCGATCCGTCATATCCGTAACCCCGAATATCTCAACTACCCCGAGATCTAGGAACACATCCGCATAAGGATAGGCAGCTCGGATAATAGGCACCGAATCACGCCAAAGCCCTCTCCTGTGTAGGTCCTATAAATACCCAAGCAAATGTTCTAAGGTACACATGCTCTAAACCTAGACTAATCTACATCTTGTCACACCGAGCACACACCCCACTCCATCGGCCAAGCGCCAAAGTTGTGTTCAGTGATCCTCTCCGCTCCGTGTGCTATCACATTGGTACCTGCACCGAGACCCTAGATCCTATATCAAATCACCACCCATACACGCGCCGGACATCTCGTGTTCTACACTGCACGTTGGCGCCGTCGTGGGGAACGATAAATTTCGATTCCTTGACCAATGAGGGTTAACACCCGCAAGATAAGCCGAAGCTGGCCTGAGATGGTTCGAACAACCGGAGAGCAACGCCAACCACCCCGCAACCACAAAGACACCGAGCAACACCAACCCTATCGGTGGCAATGAGCAGGACAATGAAGACCCAATATCACAGCCTGTAAGAGCGCCTTGAGGAACCTCGTGGCCCGAATCAAGATCAACCGAAAATGGGAACGAGTCCGAGACGGTTCATCGGCGCGCGGGGACATCGCCGTGAGCCACGAGATCCAATCCAATTGTAATTCAGAGACCCCGGTCCGTAATCCGGACTTCCTTACACTCCATAATCTGGACAAACTCGCCATGATGAAACGCATCGAGAATATGGACAAACGTTATACTCTTCAATTTCATCGCATCGACGAGCGGAACCTGAGAAGGGAACCAATCATAAGTAGGGTTTTCGCCACAACCCTAAAGGGACCAGCCCTAAAGTGGTTACTAACCCTGCCTCCAGGTTCGATAACTAAATTTGATGACTTGGCAAAGGTTTTCGAGTTACAATTCGCAACTAGTAAGAAACAAGTCTCAATATACCTTATCCAAAATCAGCAAATGCCCTGGCGAATTACTCCAAAGCTATTTGATCGCTTTAATCACGCGGCCCGCAAGTCCGTAAATTAAAGGAGGAAGTGCACGCCCACCTCCCGGCCGATGGCACGGACAGCTCGAGCCGACTCGCTGAATCATTTTTCAAAGAGCCGGCTAAGAGCTTAAAGGACTTCATGACACGGTCGAAGAAATATCTTGAGGTGGAACAAATGCGCCAAGCGAATGCGCGAAGGGACCGGACAAGAACACCCCGCCAAGGGATAAAATCGATCTGACGGTCGCAAGCAAGACCGCCGCGGGAAAGGAACTGATAATAAGCAATATAAACCAAGGACAGACTTGAAGAATAAATTTGACTATTATACCCCCCTCAATGTTCCCCGGTCCCAGCTATGGAGGGAAGTAGCGTCGACCGAGATGCGGAAGGTCGAAAAACCTCATCCCCTCAGGAAACGGTCCAACACGGACCGGTCCGTTATTGTTCTTTTCACGATTGTAAAGGGCATACCACGGATCAATGCTATGAACTTCGCGAAGCCATCGAAATTCGTTCGAGAAGGAAAATTGCGTCAATACGTAATAAAAACACAGAGGACGACAAAAGAAAAGCGCGAATGGCCGATCAAACGCCCGGACCACGAGAATAGAAGAGAGGGCAAGAGGAAGAAGCCGGCATCGAAGACGGCGGATTTCCCGACACGGAGTTCGATTGCAACGTTATTAGCGGAGCCTTCGGAGGAGGAGGAGATACGCCAGAGCCAACGGAGAAAATATCTAAGGGAAGTTCTTTCAATAAGGGACCGACCAAAGTTTAAAGAAGAATCACACATGGCCAGACAAAATTGAACGACCTCGGCTCATGTTCACAAAAAGGACTTGGCCGACGTACTCCTGCGCCATCAAGACGGCCTCGTAATCACCGGAACTCCTGGTCAGCTGCCGAGTCAAGAGGATATTTATAGACTCGGGGAGTGACTCACCCTTGGAACGAAGGAAGGTTTCAAATCCGAGCGAGTAAGATTTATTGTGGCTGATTTCCCCTCCCCTTACAACATCATCACAGGAAGACCAACGATCCACAATTGGGACATCTTTGGTGTCTACTAAGCATCGGAAGATAAAAATGATAGGCAATAGCAACCAAGTCGTTACCGTCAAGGGTGATCGAGAAAGAGTCCAGGCGGTGTTACAACGAGACAATCAACGTAAAAGCAAGATCCGGAACAACGGATCCGAGCACAAAAAGATCCAAGAACCGATCAATATGATCGAATTAGACCTACGAGAAGAAAAGGGGACACCTCGGCGGAACCGAAGGAGAGGTAGAAGACTTCGTACTTGGAAACAATCCAGACCATAGTACGAAAGTAGGCAGGGCCTTGACCCCGGACCTGCGATTGAGGATAGAAGAGTTTTGGCCAACAATCGAGACGTTTTTGCATGGAGCGCGGCCGACGTCCGGGCATAGACCCCAATTTCTCTTTGTCATAAATTGGCCATACGGCGGGGTCAACCGGTAGCCCGAAGAAAGAGCGAGGCCCCGAGATAGGCGAGGTAGCTGGCGAACCAACACGTGGACGAACTATTGGAGGCCGGTTTCGTCGAGGAGATACAATATACCACGTGGCTTTCCAACGTGGTGATGGTTTCAAAGCCAAATGGCAAATGGAGAGTATGCACCGACTATACCGACTCTGAACAAAGCATGCCCTAAAGACGCCTATCCAATGCCGAACATTGATCGGCTCGTAGATAACTCATCAGGCTATCAACACGTCGTTCATGGACGCGTATTCGGTTACAACCGGATCGCCATGCACCCGATGACCAAGCCACTTCCTTCATAACGGAGAAGGGAAATTGCTGCTACAACGTCATGCCGTTCGGCTTGAAAAATGCGGGGCAACCTACCGAGAGGATGATGAATAAGGTTTTCGAGAACCGGATAGGCCATAACATCGAGGTCTATATCGACGACATGATTGTCAAATCATGTGATCCCAATGATCACATCCGAGATCTTGAGCAAACATTTAGCAAGTTAAGGGCGCATCGATTCGGTGAACCACACAAAATGTGCGTTCGAATGTGGCGGGAAAATTCCTCGGTTTCTTGCTTACAGTAGGGAATCGAGCGAACACTGATAAGTGTAAGGCCGTATTAGACATGCAGGCCCCGGGAACAAGAAGGAGTCCGGCGGTTGACGGGCCGTTTGGCGCGTTAACAGATTTTTGCCCAAATCGGCGAAAGCGCCTTGCCTTTCTTCAAATTACTTAAAAAGGACACGACGAGGAAATTGGACCGGAGTGTGACGCCGCATTCTCAAAGATTAAGCAATGCTTGGCCACTCACGCCGATCTTATCGAAACCACGGCTGGCGAAACCCTCTTCCTCTACTTATCGGTTGGGAAAGAAGCGGTGAGCTCGGTTACAGGTTCGCGAAGGAAAGAATGGCCAAGAACCAATATACTTCGTCGGCAAAGCTTTGCAAAGCTCGGAGCTAAGATATCGAAGTTGGAGAAATTGGCTTTCGCCATAATAATGACGGCACGCATGACTGCGCCGTACTTCCAAGCTCACAAGATAACGGTTCGAACCGGCCAACCCATTCGACGGGTACTCCATAAGCCGGACTGGCGGGCGAATGATCGGTTGGGCTATTGAGTTATCCGAATTCGACATCACATACGAAGCACGACATGCTATTAAGTCACAAGCTCTCGCGGATTTCCTCGGAGAACTAACTCCAATTAATGAAGACCCAGGCAACATCGACCTCTGGAAAGTATATGTCGACGGTTCGTCCCACTCGAAGGGAAGCGGAGCGGAATAATCATAGAGAGCCCCAGAAGGAGTGACGATCGAACACTCCCTACAACTAGATTTCCCGACGTCAAACAATCGGGCCGAATATGAGGCGCTCTGGCCGGACTCCAACGAGGTCAAGGAGCTCGGCGCACAAGAGTCTCGGTCTTCACAGGCTCACAACTCGCCGCCGCCCGGATAGATGGGACATATCGGGCTAAAGGGCCTCTAATGGCTAAGTATCTTAGCAAAGTCAAGAATATCCAGCGAGTTCGAAGAAGTAAAGGTTACCCATATACCAAGAGGGAAAATGTCAGGCGAGACATACTCTCCAAAGCGGCTAGCACTAAAGGGACGACCAACCACGAGGCCGTCATACAACAAAAGGTGGAAGAGCCGACTGCGTAATGGTCATATCCGATGCCACGATTGGAGGAAGCCGCTCGAGGACTACATTGAGAGGGAATTATTCCCCTTGGAGCGGCGAATGCTCAAAAACGATACGGGAAGCCGCGGTATACACAATGATAGACGATCGGCTTTGCAGAAAAGGCTTGCATACACCGATGTTAAGGTGCACAGGCACTCACGAAAGTAGATATGTCCTCGCCAGAGACCCATGGAGGAATTAACGGGCAACACATGGGTGCCAAAGCATTAGCAAGAAAGGCACTTAGGGCCGGGTACTGCGGCCCACCATGCGGGCGGACGCAAGCGAATTTGTGAAGGCATGTGATAGTTGCCGAAACACGCCAAAATCATTTGGTCCCCTCCATCGGACATGGAATATATCTACGCCCCATGGCCCTTCTTTAAATGGGGAATGGATCTACTCGGACCGTTTAAGCCGGGCCCCGGACAACTTCGATGGCTAATCGTGGCGGTGGACTACTTTACCAAGTGGATTGAGGCCGAACCGCTCGCCACCATCACATCGGCTAGGGTCGGCGCTTCATCCAACGAGTATTTTCTCCGCTTCGGAATCCGGCCGAGATAGTGACGAGACAATGGCACTCGGTTCACGGACGGGAACTTCCGGGATATGATGGTGGACCTCGGCATCACACATCATTTTGCATCGGTCGAACACCCACAATCAAACGGACGGGCGAAGCGGCAAACAAGGTAATCTGGATGGACTTCGGAAAAAAGATGCAAGAGGCGGCTTTGTTGGGTCGAACGGCTTTATAACGTCTTATGGGGAGTTCGCACAACTATCCAATCGGCTACCCAAGAGACGCCTTTCCGCATGACATATGGATGCGAAGCCATGATCCGGTCGAAGTTGGTCGGCCATCTTGGAGAAGGCTCGAGAACCACGGAGGAAGGAGAACCGTCGAATTCAAGGGCGTTGGCAAGCGAGATGGAGCTGGTAGATGAAGTCGGAACCACGGCCCATTCTTGAGACATAGCGGCCAAGCAGCGATGGCGGCGAAACACAATAGAAAGGTCAAACCCGGGGCATTTGACCGGGCGACTGGTCCTAGAAGGGCCGACATCGGTAACAAGAACGCCCGGGACGGCAAGCTCGCCGCAAATTGGGAAGGGCCGTGCAGGAGTCAAGGAGAAGTTGGAAAAAGGAGCGTATGTTCTCGAAACAACGACAAGAAAATCCGTCAAGAGGACATGGAATGGCGACAAATTAAGGGCCTACTATAGTTAGGGCCCGATCCACGGCCAGGATGCCTCAACGGACACCCGGTGTCAGAGTTAAGTTTTGATTTATTATTTCAAGCTTATTTTGGTTTCGAGTCATTTCCCTTACGCAAACTTTCCTTTCATTGTCGGCTTTATAAAGCTAATCATCTCTTGAATAAATAAATGGTTTGTTGACCAAATGTTCAATTTTAAGAGGGTCAAAATGATTCGTTAAATAAGCGACGGACAGGAGTCTATACCGGTAAATATTTTGATGCATCGAAATTGACACCTAAGTAAGAAGGTGAATAGTCATAACGGACCACGATCGGGTCCACATGGTCAAAGTGTGTCCCAACGACGACCACGGATGAGCATGTGACCATTCACCCTACCACAGGTTAAAAATCCCGGAATACGACTCCGAACCTCGTAGCGCGGTATATATAGACACCCCTACTCATGCACTGGTTTCGACACCGGAAGAGTACTAAGCGGACTCTAATCCTTTAAAGACCACAGCCCGGTCTAAAACTATCCCATGTGCCTTGTACGCATGAAGGTAAAAGTATGTAACGAGCTACTTAATTGAATGTTCATTCATAAAGTTAAAAGTTCGGAGGTACAATATACAATCGGCATCAAAAGCCGAAAACAAAGAAAGCAAAAAGAAAAAGACAACAAAAGCTAAGGGCCCCCTCGCCGCGGCGGCCTCGTCGCCATTAGGTCAGGCCCGGATGCGGCCTCTTCTGCGGCTTGCTCACCATTGCTCACTTCGGCATCGAAGGCGACCTATCTTCGGGAGATAAAGGCGGAGGAATAAGAACACCATCTTGGAAGCGGGAGCGACATCCATACCCGGCCACGTTCGGTTTACCCTGGGTTTAAGTACTCAATCAGGGCTAGGGCCATCTCGAAGCAATCCGACGCGGTTTTCCTTACCGCCGCCACCGCCTTCTCATGGGCGGTCTTCTCCTCCGCCGGGTTGCCTCGGACTTGCTGCAGCTGCGTACATAACTCGCTACGTTGCTTTGCGTAAGCCGTTTGACCGCATCCATAGACATAGAGTGGGAGGACTTGATTCCGTCGGATTAGCGTCGGCTTCGACCGGACGAGTTGGCATCGGCCAATTTATGATTAACCTCCGCCGAGGATTCACAGTGACGCCTCGAGTCGGCATGGGCTCGCGTCGGCGGGTGAGTCGACGAAGATCCTCGCCGGCTTTGTCCGCGGCGGCTTGGGAACTTTTAAGTTCCGTCTTGACTCCTCCCTTTCGGCCTCAACCTTCTCTTTCTCTTCGCGCCAGTTTGTTTCACCTTTTCCTCGGCCGACTCTAAATTTTCCTTGAGCTCGGGATTCGCGAAGCTCGAGCATAATAACCATGGAGATGCGGCCGGGCTGAGATAATCCAAGAGCCACCAAGATGGCCGGACATATTCAGGTTCATGAAGGTCCTCGTCGAAAGAGGTTGAGGAGACAAAAGCCGACGTGGCGGAAAGAAGGCCATGCCGATCCCTCGAAACGTCCCACTCCGGGCTGGCTCGCTTGAAGCCACTTGGTCGAGAACGGTAGCCGATGGGCGCAAAGGAGAAACGAGAATCGAGAGACGAGAACTGTTTCGCCTTTTCCAAGGATGGAGGAGATGGGTCGGAACGTGGAGATGTTCGGCGACGGTAGGGCGGCGTAGAAGAAGGCACTACCTCCGCCGCGGCTATCAATGACGGAGAAGAAGAAGGTAACACTTCGGGAGCGATCGAAGCGGTAGCGGTCGAATCCCGACCTTGGCCCTCTTCGACGCGAAGGCTTTGGGACCATAGAAGGCTGCGGGAGCTCGCTTCTTAGAAGGCTCGGCGGTGGACGTTTCTGGGAGCTTTCTCTCTCGGCTTCCCAACGGCGGCAAGGTATACTCAAGATAATCGGGTTGAGATTCATAGCAACTTGACTGTTACAAAAGCATAAATCTAAAGTCGGAAGCTAGTTAGATAACAAAAGGCGGCGCGAAAAACGAGAATTCACGGCAATAAAGCCATGCTTGGAGGCCGAGCCGGATGACTCACCGGCCTTCTTAATATAGAAGGCCGCTCTTTTGACACCATGTTCGGCAACGTAAGACGCCGGCGAGCGGCATACTCTCTCGTCTTCAGAGAGGTCTTTTACCGAGAATTGATAGGTGGAAGAGGAGAAGTGATGGTGCTCGGAGGACCAATAAAGGGGGAAGCGCCATTCAACGCCGGACCCTCAGCGGCTTTCAGAAACCAGGGCACTTCCCCAGGGATTGCAACAACTTTAAAGAAAGCATTTTTGAAATGCTTGAAGGAGTCTGAGAAAGAATTCATGAGTTTCCGTCCGCCTCGGCACGAAGAGAAGTTAGCCCTTTCGAGAGAGGCGGTTCCCTACCCGACCGAGGGTGAAAGGGAGAAAAATGAAGGAATAAGGCGGCGGTACACGGAATAGCGGGTTTCATTGTCCCGCATAGATAGGCGACAGCGCCGGATAAGCCCACCCGTTCGGGTGAAGGCGAGAAGGAGCCGGATGAAGGTAGTGTAGGACGGACATTTGGAACCGGTAAACGGAAGCGAATACTGGCGGGTCATATAATCCCGATAGAAAAGAAAGAAATTAGGAGAGCTGGTTCCCGAATGGCGCAGATCGGCTCATCCTCCTCGGGGGGAAAGACGACATCCCGATGACCCGGAGACCCTACTTTATCCATATCCGCCTTGGTCATCGGCGAACGTATGGTTAGCATTTCGCTAGTCACCCGGGGATACTTGGAACGCGAGGGCGGTGAAGGACTATCGGAGTCGCCTCCGGTTCGGAAGCTAAAGACGAGGGAAGACGTAGACTCCATTTACCTACAACAAAATGAAATAAAACTAAAGTCGAACTAGGCGAGAATACACGATGACGACAAATCGAGAAAGGAAGACCCTTGAAGTCGGCACGGGCTCGGCTAACGAATTATGCCGACATGAGCCCGGGATGACTTCGGCCATACGGTCTTGCCCACTCGCAATAAGGGAAGAGCTCTCGGCAACACAATCCCAACGAGGGACCGTGATAGCCAGTGGTAATGACCCAGACTCGGACGGACGATGCGTTTGGTAGGCGCTTATCGGCTCGGCTAAAGAGGCTCGAATGCGATAAACTATGAAAATCGGCCTAATAAGGCCGGGTTACGATTGGCCCAGGTCCGGGAACCACGAGTGGGGCCTCCCGGCGCCTTCGCGCACCCGGCCCGACCACGGAGGGCTAAAGGCGGTTTCTCCTCCTCGGTTAAGGAGGTCCCTAGCGACCAATAACTAAAAAGGGATAACGCTCACGAAGCACCTCATCGTCGTTAGGATCTAAAGGCGATGTGAAGACGAAGAATGTTTTCCCCTATCCATCAAGAGCTCAAACCTATACAACCAACATAAGGGTAAGAAGGAGGGAAACAACTAAGAACGAGACACTCAAAAGGACAAGACCTATGGGTTCGATAGCTCAACTCACAAACACTCCGCGAGAAAACCCGAATACGGGGGCACGCGGCAAAGAAAAGGGAAGAGGGAGAACTAAAATGCTAGAACAATATAAAAAGATAAAATACACGAATACGCGAAGATTGCGAAAATCGACACGGCGAAAGTAGATGAAAAATTCCGAACAAGAAAGAAGCTTTGATTCTTGAGTATTACGAGACTTTGGAAGTTAAGAACAGAATTCTGACTTTGCGCAGAAGAATTCCCGTGTGTGGGGGGAGAGTGAGCGAATTGAAAAAGTGGGCAAAAGAGAAATGCCGGCCAAGTTATATCGAGAGGAAAGAAGGAGGGAAATTCAAAACAAAAGAAACCCAACTGACGAGGGTAACCACGACTTTTCACCCCAAAGGGTGAGAAGGCGTGTAACGTACCACGAGGCATTAAATGCGCACGAAATTCGGGGGTGGCGGACACGAGGATCAAAGCACCTCCCCAATCTCAGGAAGACGGGTGTCATAGGCAATCATGGCGGCATCGAGAGGAGGTTTCCCAAGAGTCACACCAGTGAAGTAACAACGGCCGGACCTTCAATGGCGAGCCTTGGTGCGGTATCTTGCCTCGGTCGAGATTGAGTGCCGAGGTTTGATTCGCACCATCTCACGCTTGTAGCTCGGCGGTCCAAACCACGGCACTCTCCTCGGATGTCGGCCACGGCCAACCGACTGCAAACCACAAGGCGCCCGGCACGACATCGCATGAGAGATTGAGGGACACCCGGCTCATCGACCCTCGAACCGTTACCACGTACCCGGGAAATGAACTCAACAAATCCTAGCAGCGCGGACGTCGGGAAATGGGTAACACCTCGGATGACATTTATAAAAACGGCATATACCCGGCGGTCAAAACCTTGAACTACGAGGCATGGGGGCAAGCATTACGGACCTAGATAAGGCCCAATCACATGAAGGCCCAACCAAGGGTAGGCACATCGGATCCGTCATATCAGTAACCTGGAATATCTCAACTACCCAGGAGATCTAGGAACACATCCGCATAAGGATGGCGGTTCGGATAATAGGCACGGAATCACGCCAAAGCCGCTCCGGGTAGGTCCTATAAATACCCAAGCAACGGCCTAAGGTACACACGCTCTAAACCTAGACTAATCTACATCTTTGTCACACGAGCACACACCCCACTCCATCGGCCAAGCGCCGAGGTTGTGTTCGGTGATCCTCTCTCTATCTGTGTGCTATCACATTGGTACCCAGAGGCCAGAGACACTAGATCCTATATCAAATCACCGGCCCATACACGCGGGTGGACATCGTGTTCTACACGAGAACACTTTATTTTTATAATTTTATTATTACAAAAGTGTATATTAATTTTAAAAAAGCAGAAATAAAAGTGTAAAATACGGCTTGCTATGTTTTTATTCGTATTATGAAGCGTTATTAGAACTGCATATGGCCCATGACAGCTATGTCGTACGTGTCATATTATTGTGTTTTGAAACTTGACAATCATGCCGAGCTTGCCACTCCATAATCTAATACTCTCTCCTATCCTATGTTTAAAGAGCTCAATAATTGAATTACGTGATTTAAGAAAACAGTTATAATTAGTTAAAAACAATAAGTATGTTTAAAATAAATTTTTGTTTTCAGTATGTCCCTATTTATAAGGGATTAAGTAAAGAGAGAAATAAAGCAAATAAGAGTACAACCAGTATTTTAATTAATACAATACATGTAATTAATGAAGGGTAAAAATGAAGAAAAAAAATCATTAAATATTCATACAGCTTGTGTCATAATTTTATAAAAAGGACTAAGGCAATTCAAATTTGTAGCTTTTATAAAAAGACCTGATGGAGTAATTAATTATGTAGAGTTACTGAGTCACGCGTATCGCATTTTTACATACATGCTCTATATTTACTTATACACCACATAAATATCCACTCCTTCTATTATTTCTTCACAAACCAATCATTCAAAATCTACTTCTATTCGTTCCATTTTCACCTCTATTAGTTACCAGTTTGTTCTTAGTGAGTCATATATATCCCTTCTTGTTTAATCAGTCTAATGAGTAGTTGTAGCTTCATAGTGCAGATCATCAAGCTCCAATTCTTCATGGTAACAATTCTTCATAGTGTTTTATTAATTTTCTTTCAGCAACTTGAATTCTTTTATGTAAAATATTTCTGATGATATATTTGTAAACTATATTTTTTTGGTGCAGGATGGATTCAAATATCTGCTATGGAACTGGAAAAGCAGAGACATATATCATCCACCAAAACTCAAACACACAAATCTAAGGATTTATTCAATATCATCTTGTTTACTCACATTCTAAACATTGTAGACATCTTTACTCACATTCTAAACATTACGTCCATCGATTTTCATGATTTTTCAAAGGTAATATTTGCTTGAAAAGTAACATGGTATGTATTAGAAGATCTGATGATTCTGATATAATTAGTAGCAGATTAATTATTAAGACAAAATAATATCTGAGATTTTGTTTTTCCTCACATGAAGGGAGATATAATGCTTGGGATCGAGTAGTATGTCATACAGTACCTCTGTTAAAATAAGGTATATGTGATTTTAATTATTAGTTTCAGCAACAGCTTATATGTGTATGTGTGGGGCATTTTTAATCTTATTTATTGATGTTTAATTTCTTGACGCAAGCATAGAGAAATATTTACTTTGACCTGAACGGAGCAAGCCTCTGAGATGCATGTCATTTTGGGTATACCTCAGAGAAATGAAGAAAGGTGAAGTTGATTCCTGCAAGCCTGCAACTAATTAAAGGAATGTAAAATTATGTCAACAAAGCTCCATTCAATTATATTTAATCAATTTAGCACAATTTAGAGTTTAAATATATTGCTTGTATATTGTCGTTCATGTGTATAAAATAGACACGTGAATTCTCTTCCTAGGCTTGGGTGGCTTAGTTATTACATATATATACCTGATTCTCTTAAATATAAAAAGATTAATTATGTGAAGAAGCTAAGCAAAGAGTATAGTGTTATGTTCTTGGTGTTTCTTGTTGCACATTAATTTGAGTAAAGAAATTATGGAAGACAGTTAGTAAGTGACCATAATTGTATTCATTATTGAAGCTATGCTTTTAAGATACCCTACTTTCGAGAAACATAAACAATACCTAGAATTTCCCTGATTTCGAACCAACCTTTGAGGAACCATAATTTCTTCAATACTTATGAATTCGACAAATTACCTATCAAATTAAACCTCTAAGTGTCTATATTTATCTGGAAAATTTTACATTTTTATGATTTTGTTTACTTGGTCTGAAATCCAGCGTCATTTTCATACTTCCAAAGCATACAAAAATTTCTAGATTTTTAGCTCAACTTCTAAAAATTATATCTTGAGCTATATACCTCAATTAAGGTGATCCAAGCTCGTTTTAAACCTTATTGAGTCTACTATTTGCTGTAAAAATTTCAAGGTCAAAGGAGGTCGCTTACCTTGATTTTACCTTGCTTAAAGATCACTGTTCCAGCACCAGTTCAGTTTTCAGAAACGAAACAGCAACATATTATTCACCAAAATAGCAAGCCATGGTTCAACAGGGGACCATCCAGAACTCATAGCACATGTATGTACACCATTTAAGCATCCTCTTTTATTCTTTAATGGTTTGTGTGGCTTTAAGACATAATCTGAAATTCCCAGATGTGAGAAACATGCTGAAACTTTCCTTGTTTTAGCTCTCATAAACAGAGAATACTTGCGGAGACTTAGAAGGAAGGAAGCTCAAAGAACTTACCTTAGTTTATGAGTTTTCAAGTGTTTCCTTCTTCGACATTCAACTCCTTCGCTTTCATTTCGTTTCTATGCAGAAACGAACCATAGCACTTGTTTGACAGCTGTAATGAACCCAAGCGGTGGGCTTAGAGAAGGTGTCAAAAGAAGGCCCAAAGCAAGGTGGGTGCTTGGTGGAGATGGGAATTAGAGATAGCGGTAATATAATTACACAGAGCAATAGAATGGGTGTGAAATGATTTGGCTATTCTTCTTCTCTACGACCGACTCCTCTCTCCTTTACGGTACTCTTTCCCTTCCCTCCGAACCTTCTAATTCTCTAGATTCATGTATTACTTTCTGCGTGTATATGCAATATTTCCCTGTAATCGTGTGTGTTATCAGCTGAATCCATAGAAGTCTTATCTTCTCAGTATTTCCATTTTTAAGATCATAACATTGGTGCTTTCATTGAGAGTGAACCCTCCACTATGGCCGATGAATTTGATGAAGCCGAACTGGAACAACTGGAGACTGATACGAAGAAGGCGAATAGATTTTTTGAGGATTCTAAAGGCAGATTTGATCGCCTCGAAGGATTGATGGAGGCTATTTTACTAAAGCTTGATAAGCTAGATGGAAAGATGGAATCGTCAGACAAATCAGGGTTCAAGGTTGGATCATCCTCCAATGCGATTATGCCGGCACACAATCGTCAATCGGGAATTCCCATTGTTCCACCGGGTAATTCTTCTCAACCTTGGCGACCAAGACAACACCGATGGGTTTATCGGGTCCGACAGTGACTCCATTCCGATTGATCCACAACTTAGTGCGGCCAAGGATGAAGTACACCCAGGCGCAAGGCAATGGCGACGATGCCGATGACCCACTCAAAGTTGAGACCGAACCAACCCAATCACCTCCGGAGGATTCTTGTTTTGCCATGCCTCTAATTCGAGAAGCCAAGCTTCCTTCCCTTTACTTGGTGAGTTGTCAAATCTCCCTTTTCCTACACTCTTCCTTGCCGAGTTTCAGAAATCACTATAGATCCTCTGTTTGAGACCCCCTTGACAATACGCTCTTCTTTCACGCTTTGGTTTATCAAAGATTATGTATATTGATCTTCATATGGGTAGATCTTGCTTCTTTGATATTGACTTGCTACAATTTGTCCCTTGTCATAAGTGGGCCGGGTCAATACTATGATCATCATGTATTACTACATGGGCAAATTTTCGATCACAGTATAAATTCATATACTCTAACGACGGGGTCTCGGCTTTATGAATTCTCCACTTATTTGCAACATAGTTATGGAGGTTTGTCCTTGTATTGTTGTGGTGGTGATACATTGGATTTGTTAATGTGGGTTATGCACGGATACTACGAGATTGGTTTTGATCACGGCACCTTCAATTCTACAACATTTTTATCGAATTCACAGTGAGTGTTGGGTATACGGTTTGGATTTACCCCGATCCTATTTTTGTATTTGCCCTTATTGAGATATTTTGTAATACCTTAAAATCATATTTATGATAAATATCATAAATTAGGAAATAATACCTATTGGAAATAGGTGAATATGTGGTTTCAAAAGAATGTTAAATTTATCTTATTTTCTAAAGGAAAATTTCTTGGAAATTAGGAAAATCAATAATGTGTCATAAATGACCAAAATGCCATTGTGGAGCATAAAGTGACTTAAGGAAATTATGGAAAATCCTTAGAGGCAATAAAATAATTATTAGAAATTAGAGAGTATGTTGTCTCTAATTTAGACAACTTTTTGGGATTTATTTCCTTGGAAAATAGTGAGGAAAAATTTAAAAGTATTACGGGATCATTATTGACCCAAGTGATTTTTAATATTTTATGGAACATAAAATACCAATATAAGTCCAATTGTTGTGAGGAAATAATTATTTCTAAATAAGAAAATTATCAACAATTAGTGGGGGATTAATTAAGTAATTATTGGCTAATTACTTAAGCTTAAACAAAGGAAAATCCAAAGATAATTATGCAAACCCTATAATTAGTGGTTTATGGCTAAAATTAGCATAAAATATATTTTCTAATTATTGGAAAAATATTAAGAAAAAAAATGAGATTAAGTAATTTTAAGCCTAAAAACAAGTATGGACCAATGGGAAATTTTGTAAAAAAATTATATAAAAAAATTATTAAATAATTATTTTATAAATAATTAAAAACGAAAAGAAAATAAAAAAAAAAAAAAAAGACCAGCTGCATTGACCGAAATTTTGAGTTCCAAATGGATAAGAATTGGATGAATAAATATCTAGATATTATAGATTTTAATAATAATATAAATTGTGATATTTGTGAAAAAGCAAATAGGATAAATGACCACCATAGAGATTAAATCCTATCTAGAAAACCATGAACAAGGTTTCTAAAGTCGGAGAATATTATGGACAAGTATAATTTTATCTCAGAATGGGTACGTCTCGAGAAGTCAATTCGTGATCGGTGAGAATACTTAGGTAATAAGGCGAAATAGGTAATCTTTGTGAAAGAGAGCGATAGTCACGAATTGGAGTTTGAAGAAAATAAATTATAACTCAACATCTAGGGATGAGTTTATTATTATCTGGTCATATTTGGAATCAGGTGAATTTTTGTCCAGGTTGATGATTCAGGAAGTTACTTCCGTAACAGACGCGTTTTTAGTAAAACTTCGGCGGGACCGGAGAAGACCTGAAAGGGATCAAAATTTAGATTAACCCAGACTTTTTAATGAGTAAGGAAAGAACTTCAAAGTTATGATTCCAGATTCCTAAGATTTTATAAGATTACGTGATTCGGACAGATTGGAGACTTTATCGGTAGAAGTCTTCTAGAATGTGGCAAGGTGGCATCTTCTAATTGGTTGTTTGACTTTGGGGAAGGGGAGCAGGTCAGCCAGCCCTTGTGTGGTTGAGATCATGCCATTTTTCAAAAGTGCGTCCGACCCATGATGATCCGATATGAAAAGGTGTGAATAGTAACCAATTTTTCCCTATAAATATCCCTTGCCTCCATTTGAAATTTCACACCATTCCACTCCTCTCTAGTTCTAAATTCTTGAAGCAAGGAAGGAGGAAGAAGTCGGGGAAATTCGTAGCGGCTCTGAGTAAGTTCTTGGTCCTTAGTCTTAAGCTAGTAGTTTTTCTAGTAGTTAGAGTAGAAATGTTAGATTAGTCTTTAATCTTCCAAGTATGATTAGATATCATATGTTAGGGGTATTTTAGTCATGAATTTCGAAAATCATGATGGAGTCGGAGTTCTGGCAAAATTTTGGAAGATTAAGTCAAAGTAGCAAGCCGGCTCGCGAAATTCCATGGATTAGGGGCATAAGGGCAAAATGGTCATTTATGCCTAAAATGTGCATTATGATGTCAAATTTTAATTAAATGTCATATTATTCTTATAGGATATTTTTAATCACAAACCGTTGTCGTTACTACATTGTCCAAACATACCGTTTTCCGTTTTTCAAAGTCAAGACCGGATGCACATCCAACGAAGGTACGTTCACGCGTCTTCGTAACACTAACTCTCGATGTTTATTGTATGCATATATGTATATTTTCTGTCATGCCTATTATACATCATGCACGTACTCTGATTGTACTATTGTCTCGTCATGCGTGCACTTATTATCCTGTCATGCCTATTGTCTTGTCATGCCCGTACTACGATTCGTTCACTATTACACCGTCGTACTCCGACCGTACTATTTTTCGTACTCTGACTGTACTATTATCTCGTATCTCGACTGTACTATGTCTCGTCATCCGAACGTATTGTTATTGCCGTACATATCGAGATATGTATACCCTATGTCGACCAGTAGAAAATGTATACCCTATGCCCGACATTAGTAGTAAATGTGGGTGAAAGTCTATGAATGTTACGTCGTACATATGCAGTGTATATAAACATTAGGTTAACCGTTACCTGAGATCTCGAATACCGGATCTCAGCCCTTAATATAGCTTCGGGTCGCGGAGGACCCAGGGACCAGAGAGAGAGGAAAGCAGCAAGTTTAGTGACTCACTCTGCATCGTCTTTTGTTTTCACGGCAGTAGAGATCGCTAGTGGAGACTTCTTTCTGTTATACTTTTGAAACACTCTTGACTGTTGTTAAACAAAGAAGACATGCTACCGTGGGTATTTTAATATATATATCAGCTTACTCAATCGCTTCCGGTGCACTACTCGATGTTTACAAATGATGTTTGATGAAAAAAAAATTTCTTGCTTGTGGAAACGGGATATTACATATTTTGTTGGTATTATCACGGTATTACTTGTTCTACTCAAATATCACCGGTGCTTTGGATAATATACTCACGGTACTTGTACCACAATGGATTAAGAATGTGATGCTGCGGTTCATTAACATGTTAGGGACATTATTCTTGATTCTCTCATTGCGATGTCCATCTTGGGTTTGATTTTTGACTACCACTCAACTTTTATCTTTATTATCGATCGTCAAATTTTTCATTTTGTATTTGACCACTGGAGATGTTAAGGATAATGGATTCCAAGCCATGTTGGATTGGGTTTCAATGAAATATGATCAGACTATGGTTCTTCATTTGAGACATAACTCATTGCTTTTCTCTTAAGTTGTGCACAAGGTGTTTGTTAATATGCTCCCAATCCAATTTTGATTCAGCTGCTTGGCCTTCCAATTCTACTAGTGCTTATTCTTTTGGTGTTTGACCCAGGTGTGGTCAATAGAGTTTGGCGTTTGCATTTATTTGATACACCTTGTCATTTAAGTGTCGGACACATTACAACGAAGCGTTGGTTTCTTGCCACACCTAATTCAATTTTGTTCGCCAAGTTTTTGTCTCTTGTACATGCACTAAATGGTAATAGGGGAATGAGCACTGCACTATGGAAACTTTACTTGCCACACGATGTTCAAGTTCATAAAAAACTTTGTTCTAACAGGTGCAAAAGTATGGATTATGTGTTGAGCATTTTAATGATGCTTACCCTCTTGTTATTAATCTTGCCATTAATCTTTTACCTGCTTCTTACCTTACTTGGTTCCTTACAATTGGGAACAAGGGCTTGGGAAACGTGGTGATAATACATTCAGCTTGCATCAATTTGGTAGTTGGTATAGTTGGGGATACTATATATCTTGGCAGGATGAACAACATACATCCAAAGTTATTGCTCATGATCGACTCTTGTTCCTTTTCATTTTCCAACTTGCAAATGAATTGGATTCATATATTTTATTCTTGCTATGTGGTTCAAATGGTTTAGTTTCATTTCTACATCTCATGCCTTCATTCAAGTATACTGATTGTTGGCCCCAAAACATGGGGCGAATGCCGTATGAAGTCTTGGGAGGAGTGCAACCAACTTATATGGGCAAATTGAAGCATAAAGCTATATATCTTGTCCCAACCCAATCAACTTTAGCTGGAGGTTATGTCATGCTATGGTATATTTTGGCATTCAAAGAGATAGTGGACCAATGTCTGTTTCTCTTTGGGTTCCACCTGAAGATTTCTTTGCAGCTCCTTGTACATTCAATTCATTAACTAAGTGGACACCAGACTTGGAATCTATTTTCGGAAACCCTCGGTTGCACCGCCTTACAGGAATGCTTAGTAATGGCACTAGGCTACACGACCCTTTTATTTTATTAGCATGGGACTTTTACTTCTCTTATATCCAAGATGCTGGCCTACTCTTGTTAGTACTCTTGCTGGACGCTGGCGCTGTATCTTGACTTAGACCTTGAGGACAAGGCTGTTTTAATGGAGGAGTAATGTAATGAACCCAAAGGCAGTGGGCTTAGAGAAGGTGTCAAAAGAAGGCCCAAAGCAAGGTGGGTGCTTGGTGGAGATGGTAATTAGGAGATGGCAGTAATATAATTACACAGAGAGCAATAGAATGGGTGTGAAATGATTTGGTTATTCTTCTTCTCTCGGACCGACTCCCTCTCTCCTTTCTGTTCCTCTTTCCCTTCCCTCTGAACCTTCTAATTCTCTAGATTCTGTGTATTACTTTCTCCGTGTATTTCCAATATTACCTTGTAATCGTTGAGTGCTATAATCTGAATCAATAGAGTCTTATGTTCTCAGTATTTCCATTTTAAGATCATAACAGACACTAAAGCTTGCATGCACGTTCATACTCCTTTCCTTGCAACTAATGTGACTCTCGTTTCAGCTCTTTTCTTGTTCTTCTATGAATGCTGAACAGGTGGAGCTGGATGAATATGAAGGATAGCAGGAAGCTCATGACCTTCGGTTCCCTTCTCCGATGCTTCCTCCGACTCTCAATTATGTTCAGTCTCGGTCTCTGCTGCTATTTTCTGTGGGGAGGCGAATGAGAATGAAGACTGGTTCCTTCTCTCACGCTTTCAACATCATCCTCACGGTTTTCACTCTGTTTTTGAGATTTAAAAACAGAGCAAAACTAACACCAACGCCTCCTCTCTCTCTCTTTCTCCTCTAGTTTTCTGTCTCTCCCTCTCAGTCTCTCCTCGTGGTTGAAGCACGCACAGGATGAGAACAAAGTGAAGTGGTTATATAATGAACCAAAGGGTCTAGTTCAGTGCAATAACACGCTGGTCAAGGGGCAGTTGACGTGAGAAAGGCTCGAAAGTATGGGATTCTATTGCGTGTGGACAGTGGAGCCAGCAAACTGCGCTTGCGTATGTTAAATCCGAAATCTCTCCTATGTTTTACGTGCTTTGGCAGAATGAATCAGAAAGCTGATTCATTGCAAGTCAAATGGAGGGTCTGGAAATCATAATTTGCTGTTGAGTTGAGATTAATGAATAAATGGGCCAAATGGTTCTGCATGCATGGGCTGATGGAAGTTTAATGATCATGGGCTTAATGAATTTGGGTTGGGCTGGTGGAAATTGATTAACAATGGAAATGGATATATATATATATATATATATATATATATATATATATATATATATGTCCCACGTGTGTGTGTGTGTGTTTGCCACATGTTGAGCTTTCATCAACATTTTCCAGATCTGCAACCTTTGAAGTGCAGAAACTGCTCAAACAATTAGGCGATGGGAGGGTTTTACGAGGATGCAAAACTTTCTGTGAAATGATCATGAAATCTAAATTTTCTGAAATTGGACTCTGCATCCTATTTTTTTACTCACTCTTAAAATGAAGTAAAGATTAGATTTTTAGAGATTCTCAAGTTTATACCATCTTTGGAATAGTTAATTATGAATTATGATCTTTTATGTTTTACGAGTGATGATGTTAATGGGGTGCCAATGGATGATTTTAAATGTATTAAACATTTGTTTTCTATTCTACTAAGAATTGATTACTCATTTGAATCTTGCATCGATTTTAATTGGCATGCGACTTACCACACTATTTATCCTGAAGTTTGATAATTTAAAGCCTTTTTCATCGGGTGTAGAGGTCAAATATATGTAATCTCTTGAAATTGTTCGATTCTAGAACTATAACTCTTTTGAATGGATTATCGTTTTGCGAGATAGTTCATGTGAATATGGCATAGTTTACCATACGCTGAATCTCTTGATGTAATACAAAGAAGCGGGCATTCATGTTAAGTGTCGTTTTACGGTGTTAGTAATTATAGTGATAAGGGGAGTAGATAATCTACGGTTATATCAAACTTGAAAACTATGGAAATCCTAACACTTCACAGTTCGTACTCATCTAAAAGTATTTGAGACCTTCTTTTCGGGATCATCATTCGAACCTTTTAGCGGCTTCAGAGGCCTTTTCATCCTGTTCCTGAGCCAGGTTGTAAAGAATCTCACCAAGAATAATGTTAGTATTTGTCTAAAACTTCATTGCCTTTCATTTGGATACCTTATCCTTCACCACGTGGCGGATTGAACATTTATGTTGTGTAACACCCGTTTTATTAAGCGTTTTCCTGTAGCGTTTTGATCGAGTTGACCGTCGAAATTTTCTTTTAAAATAAAAATGTGGGTGAATAACATAGATACTTGATGTATTTATGTTTGTTCATATAGTAAATCTTGTAACATCTCATTTTAAAAGCGGAATAAATTTTTATCGGGGGTAGAGCATCGGAGCAATTGAGTAGCTGATACTTATATTCAAATGCCAAGTGGCTAGTTGCGATAACGGCCCATTGTTAAGGTGTTTTCAAATGTAAATGACAGCAAAAGTGTCTCCCTAGAGATACCCATGGCGATAGCAACAAAAAGTAGTCTTGGTAGAGTCTCTGCGTGTTGTTTTGCCTTTATCCTCGATCCTTGGTCCTCGACCTTGAAGCTATGTTGAGAGCGGGTCCAACGCGTGCCAGGACCTCGGGTGAGGTCAACCTCTGCTTGTTCACATATACAATATACGGATTACAGATATTCCCGCATTAATAACGGTATATGAGCACTTAGAGACTTATCATACGCGGCCAATGCGGATGTACCGCTCCCCGGTGCGGGTGTACCGCTCCCAGTAGCATGCATATGTTCAATTATCTTCTAACACCAATATGCATTCAAATAGCATACCACCAATACGCATACAATACACATAACGCATATACGCATACCATAAACATCGAGTTAGTGTTACGATGCAGCGACATTGTGCAGCCGTTGTGAATTTGGTATATGTGATGGAGCGTGATCGGAGATATCCTATAAGGTACAACGTATTCATTAATGATCAATCATACATAAGACATTTTAGTCCCAATTACCATTTGCCCACGGCCTCACTAATCGGTGAAATTTCGCGAAACCGCTACTTTGACTCAATCTTCAAAATTTTGCTATAACTCTTTCTCCAACATAATTTTGAAATATATACTCATATTTAACCCTAAAACATGATATTAAAATCATACTTGGAAGATTAAAGATCAAACTAACATTCCTACTATAACTACAGACGAAAAACTAGAACTTCAGACTAGGGCCAGAAGAAATTACCCGAACACGCTACTCTCATTGAGCTCCTTGATAATTGAATATTTTATACACTTATTTTTGTCTCTTGAATAATAATTTAGGACCCTTTAGCTAATAAATAATGGCTCTTATGTTTATTTGGGCCTTGGGCCTTTTATTGCATTTTAGCTATTTTTAATAATAAAATTCCAGTTTTGTGTTGCTTCACTATTTCTACCATAACTCTTGAACCAGATGTCGGATTTGCCTCATTTTTGTCTCATATTTCAGATGATTCAGAGAGCTACAATTGTTATGAAGACATCAAGAGCAAATTCGGTCAAGAAGGAGGTCAATTTTGGAGCCAAAGTCGGATGTACAATTCTGGATTTATTTTGGACCCGAATTTTGTAATTTAAGTCCAGTTATATTTTATTTCTGTTTTGGGCTAAAACTATGAGAGCCCATTTCGTTTTAGGTTATTTTTAAGTATGGCAGCTGCCACAAACATATTCATTCACGTTTTTAACATTAGAGTGGATCAAAATACAAGTTTTCATTTTCTCTCATCTGTTCTTCATGTTCTTGGCGCGTTCTTCGTGTTCTTCGTTCGTTCTTCGATTTTCCCACCCATGATCGGCTAAACTCTTGTGATTAAACCAACGATGAGGATTCCATGATTCATCCAGAGAACTCGTGCCTAATCGGTAACTACTCGATTCTCGTTTTCATCTTATCGGATTCGATTTAAAATAGTTCGAATATTAGATTTAATATTCGGTTTGGTTCATCCCAAGGACTTAGTTCGGACTAGGTTACGGTGTTGCTTTGTGCGATTGCACAGCTGAGACGCCACTGTCGAGGGCAGATTCTAAGCGATCGTCTAGGCGAGGGTATCTCCGGATGAATGCAGAGATTTCGATTCATCAAGACCAAACGTGGGTTAGTTGTATTTTCGTTCAATGATGGAGGTTTCTGGAATCAATTCGTTGAGTTGATCATCTTTAATCTGTCTCTGTTTATTTGATTCTGTTTGACTCTGTTTATTGCAGTTTGGTTATGTTATTTAGTTTTGTTCTATTCTCGTTAAACCAAACCCCCATTTTATCATTCCGTTTCACTATTGTTATTGAACAAGCCCGCCGCAAATTCGTTGGGAAACGACCAGTTCCCTAATTCTCGCAAATTAATTACGAACTTGGTTTATTTTGGAAGACACGCAAAAATCTTTCCAAAATGGCGCCGCTGCCGGGAATTTGCATCGGTTTGATTAGTAACGTATTGTAAATAGCTTAGTTTAGGTAGTTTAGGTGGTTCTTGGCCTGACAGAATTTTTCGACTCCGATCACTCAAACCAGGTCTTATTCACAAGGAATTGTGTTTTAAGCAAAGTCACTTCCTAGGAGGAAGTGAGGTCTCACTCATTTTCCCCAAATTCCAACGTTTAGACCACTTTTTCACTTGTTTTAGGTTCTGCTTTTTTGATTTCCAACAGGACCATTTTTTTAGTATCTCGATTGAGTTGAAATTTGGCAGTGATAGAAAATGGTGATCGTTAGACCCACATCGAAAATGTTCCATTTTCCATGGGTATCCTCCGTTTTGCCAAATTCCATCGTTTAGGCCACTTTTTCAATTTTTGAAGTTTTTTTATTCCATTTTTGAGTCCCCCAATAGTCTAGGAGTTGCCCCGTCCAAGTCCCAAAAATTTTAAAAATCATTTGATATGTTTCGGACTTGTTTTGGTCAATTTCTAGCATAGGTTTTTGCTTTTGTGTGTTTTGTCTCTTGTCTCTTAGTGTTTTTCCACTTTTCACCACCTCTAGTGGCATTTTCGTAACTGATTTTCTCGTGGCATCTTTGTCATTCCGAGTATTTGCCAATTTCGCTTTGTGTATATGTTGCATGAGTACCGTGAATACTACTAATCCGTAAGATTTGTTGCCATTTGATCCGAAATAGAAAGAACAATTCTTACCGCTAAGAGTTGTTAGGCTAAGTCATAAGATTAATACCGAACCGGATACTCAATTAGAGTCCGATTCCGCCATTCTCGATTGTGTCCATTCTGTTGATCTTTCCGATTGTGCTTCGATAGTATTTCGATAGTCTTGTTGTGTTCACTGATTCTAGTAGCAACTTTGCTCGCTTCTGACATTATGGCAGGAGAGCAGATAATCATCATACTTTGAAGGAATTGGGTGCACTGATGTTAATTATCAACCCTTGTGCATCCAATATCCTAACCTTGCTTCGCTAACTTTGAGCTTAAATCTGGTCTAATACACTTGTTGCCTAAGTTTCATGGTCTTGCAGTGAGTGCCCCATTAAGCATTTGAAGGAATTCCATGTAGTATGCAAAGACTATGAAACCTCATGCCATTGATGAAGATCATATCAAGCCGAGAGCTTTTCCTTTCTCATTGGAGGGTGGAGCCAAGGATTGGTTGTTGTACCTTCACCCTCATCTATTGGGAGACGGGATATTCGTGAGGTTATTTCGGAGAAATATTTCCTTCCTCAAGAGCAACCGCAATCAAGAAGGAAATTGGCAACATTAAACAAGTCATCTGGGAGACTATGTATGAGTATTGGGAGAGGTTCAAAAGGTTATGTGCAAGCCGTCCACACCATCGATATCTCGAAAAGACTTGATCAACTCTTTCTATGATGGTCTATCACTCTAGACAAAGGGTTGGTGGATGCTTCTAGCGTGGGGCTATGAGTAACAAGACACCAAGAAGCCCGAGACTTGATATCCATTATGGCGTATAACTCGCAGCTTGGCATCCAGGCCAATAGTACTCCCGTTTACCATATTCAAGCTCCACCCCAGATGATTCTCGGAGATTAGAGACTAGACTTGATGATCCGACCTCCTTGTGAGGCAAACGGCAGTGACACGATAAGATGCAGCCCTTTCCCTTCTCAAGATGGGTACTCTTGTGGGTTTTGTTCTCGACCCTTATCATTCTACTCGACTCTTGCCCTACCTTGCATGATCCTACTTACCAAGATCACCAAGAATGCAGTGGTGTTTTTCCAGAAGGCCACAATACCAATGAATAATGCCTTCTCCAACACTTATAATCCCGGTTGGAGAAATCACCCCAACTTTCGCTGGAACCAAAATCGTAACCGAGCAACCAATACCAAAATCGAATCGAGTAACCAAGATCGTTGCACTGGGAACTACCAGCAGAGGTCGACAGATCACGACTTTCCAAGAATAAACCGCACCCCTTGCCTTTGCAAGCACCACCTCTCGACCCATATGTCCACCTCCACAAAGGCACAACAGCAGCTAGTAGTGGTGGTTCCTCACTTGAAGATATGATGAAGCAATTTGTCACAGCCTAATATGCAGCCCAACAAAAACCGACACTTCCATTCGTAGTTTGCAAACACAGATTGGGCAATTGGCAACATCATTGAACCACTTCAACCTCGTGATCCACCCCTTCCTCACAAACAATTCCCAATCCTAAGGGAAATGTGAGTGCTATATCACTACTATCCGGCAAGCAATGGAGGAACCTAAGCAAGCCGCAGATGTGACTTCCACATCGAAAACGAGTCGAAATGTGAAGATTGACTCAAAAGAAAAAGGCAGTGCAGCAAGGTGAAGAGGAAGACATTCCTATTCCTCTTCCCTTCCCTCGAGAGCAGTTCACCCAAGAAGTTGGCGAGATAAAGCACAAGAGAAGGATATACTTGAGACATTCGAAGAGTAGAGATCAACATTCCTCTCTTAGATGCGAGTCAAACAAATTCCTAAATATGCCAAGTTTACGAAGGAGTTGTGCACCAACAAGCGGCGATCAAGGGAAATGAACGAGTGAGCTTGAACCCTGAATGTCTCAAGACTCATCCAGACTACCATGCCTCGTAAATGCAAAGATCCGGGGACATTTTCTATCCCTTGCCTTATTGGTAACTATAGATTTGATGATTGCATGCTAGATTTAGGTGCTTCTATTAATGTCATGCCTGCATCTGTTTATAGATCTCTTGGTCTTGGTCCCTTGCGTCCAAGCGGTGTCATTGTTCGGTTAGCTAATAGGAGTAATGCCCATCCTTCTGGTTTAGTTGAAGATGTATTAGTCAAAGTTAATGAATTGATATTCCCTGCTGATTTTTTCATCTTGGATATGGAGGGTGAGTCTCCTAGTAGTAGGTCACCAATCATTCTAGGGAGACCTTTCATGAAAACAGACTAGGACTAAGATAGATGTGCATTCCGGTACTCTTTCCATGGAGTTTGGTGATATATCTGTGAATTTCAATATCTTTGATGCCATGAAATATCCTAGGGAAGAGCATTCTGTTTTCTCGTATTGATGTGATTGATGATCTTTGTGGATGATGTTCTTAATGGTTGGTGTGCTGATTATCCTTATTTTTCATCCGAGAGTGATACCCCGTTTGTGCATGCGATGATAATGAATGGTGCTCTGTTTGCACTAATTTGGTTAAAGCGCATTGTTTGGTGATTCGATTTGCTTGATGATTCTACATTACTTGTAGACTCGATATTGATTCGAGTTTGAGCTTCATCCACGATCCTGCGTGCATCTGATTCGATTTTGATGAGCTTCATTCGATTTTGATGGCCCGAATTCGATGTTAACCTTGAGTTTGTATAGACACAGATCTTCTGCTTGTGCTTCTTTGAATATGGTTTCGGGTATTCCCTGTGTGATGACATCGAGTTGTTGCAACAACCACCCAAGCTTCTCCCTCCATTGAGCAACCGCCCAAACTAGAGTTGAAATCCCTTCCGGACCATCCCGAAGTATGCATTTACGGAGGAGAATGAGCGGTTGCCCGTCATTGTGGCAAACAATCTCACGCCCGATCAAGAAGAAATTTGCTAAGCTTATTGAGGTGAACAAAGAAAGCTATTGGGTGGACATTGGGTGACATAGTTGGCATTAGCCCTTCTATGTGCATGCACGGATTCTCATTGGAAGAGGACTCTAAGCCGGTGAGGCAACCCCGAGACGCCTTAATCCTCTTATCCTTGATGTGGTGAAGAAGGAAGTCACTAAGCACGCAAGGCGGCATCATCTATCCTATTTCGATAGCCGTGGGTTAGCTGATCCGAGTGGTTCCTAAGAAATCCGAGTCAGCGTAGTAGCCAATCAAAGAATGAGCTCATTCTACTCGAGTTGAATAGTTGGAGAGTTTGCATTGACTACGGAGACTCAACCAAGCCACTCGCAAGGATCATTACCCTCACCTTTCATTGATCGGATGTTAGAGCGATTGGTGGTAAGTCTCATTCTTGCTTCTTGGATGGCTACTCTGGATACTTCAGATTCATATTGCTCTGAGGATCGGGAGAAGACGACCTTCACATGCCCCTTTGGAACATATGCTTCTAGGAGGATGCCTTTTGGCCTCTGCAATGCACCGGCACCTTTCGGCGTTGCATGGTGAGTATTTTCTCGAGTTCCTAGAGGGCGCATGGAGGTTTTCATGGATGATTTCCTTTGTATATGGGTCGATTTTGATGCATGCTTAGCTAATTTGTCTAGAGTCTTGAATAGGTGCATTGAATCTAATCTTGTCTTTGAATTATGAAAAGTGTCACTTTATGGTTGAGTCGGGTATAGTCTTGGGACACATAGTGTTTAGGAAAGGGATTGAGGTCGACCACCGCTAAGATTGATGTTATTCTTGCTTTGCCTTACCCCGCCACGTGCGGGAAGTTCGCTCTTTTCTTGGTCATGCGGGTTTCTATCGGCGTTTCATTCGAGATTTCGGCAAGGCTGCTCAACCCTTGTCCAACCTTACGCATAAGGACACGAATTTGTCTTTGATGATGCGTGCAAGGCGGCCTTCGATCACTTGAGCGTTGCCTTACCACGGCCCAGTGATTCAGCCCCCTGATTGGCACCTTCCCTTTGAGTTGATGTGCGATGCTTCCAACTATGCGGTTGGTGCTATCTTAGCACAGCGGGTTGATAGAGCCTCCCATGTCATTGCATATGCTTCAAGACTTTGGATTACGCTCGATCTAATTACACCACTGCGAGAAGGAGTTGTTGGCTATTGTATTTGCCTTTGATAAGTTTAGGTCATATCGCTAGCTAGTAGAGTCATTGTTTTCTCGACCATGCGGCTTTAAAGTTTCTTTTGAAAAAGGCGGATGCTAAGCCACGACTCATCCGGTGGATGTTGTTGCTCCAAGAGTTTGATGTGGAGATTCGAGATAGAAGTGGAGCACAAGGCGGGTGGTGACCACTTGAGTCGTATCACCCATTCTCCCTCTCACCCCTCTTCTATTCGGGATGATTTCCACTGATGGCGGCTTCTCTGAGTGCAAGTTAAGACCCATGGTATCTTGATTTAGTTAACTACTTGGTAGTGGTGTTTTCTGTAGAATCCACTAGGGCCCAAACCCTTAAATTGAAAAGTGAGTCTAAATATTATGTTTGGGATGACCCTTATACGTGGAAATTTTGTAGTGACCAAGTAGTTAGGAGATGTGTGCTGATTGTGAGTTTCAATCTATATTGCATTTTGCTCATGCTTACACTTTGTGGTGGTCACTTTGGACCCCAAAGAAGCGCTAGGAAGGTGTTAGAATGTGGTTTGTTTTGGCCTTCCCTTTTTCATGATGCCCATTTGTTTTGCAAGTCATGTGATAAGCGTCGGAGGGCGGGGAGTATTTCCGTAGGCATGAGATGCCCCAAAACCCTATATTGTTTTGTGAGATCTTTGATGTTTGGGGTATTGATTTCATGGGTCCATTTCTGCTTCATATGGTTACACTTACATCTTCTTGTTTGTTGATTATGTTTCAAAATGGGTTGAGGCGAAAGCCACCGGACAAATGATTCTTTTGTGGTGGTGGATTTTGTTAGGTCTAACATTTTCTGCGGGTTTGGCATTCCTAGAGCTATTATCGGTGATCGGGGTTCCCATTTTTGCAATCGAAGCATGGGTGCCTTGCTACGCAAGTATGGAGTGCTTCAAGGTTTCCTGACCTACCATCCTCGGACCAATGGTCAAGTGAAGTCTCGATAGAGATTAAGCAAATCCTTGAAAATTTGTCAACTCTACCGGAAAGATTGGAGTAAGCGACTAGATGATGCTTTGTGGGCATATCGCACCGCACTTACAAGACTCCGATTGGGATGTCTCCCTATCGGATTGTCTTTGGTAAGGCATGTCATCTTAGGTTGAGTTGGAGCATCAAGCCTATTGGGCTATTAAGCAATGCAACATGGATTTGGCTAAGTCAGGGATGGAGAGGAAGGCTGCAGTTGCAAGAGTTAGATGAGCTTAGATTGGATGCCTATGAAAGCTCACGGTTGTATAAGGAAAAGACTAAGGCATTCCATGATAAGCATATTACGAGGAAAGAATTTTACGTGGGCCGAAAGTTCTTCTATTTAATTCGTCTGAAGTTTATGCAGGTAGCTTCGATCTAGATGGGATGGCCCTTTTGTGATCACTAACATATTTCCATTTGGTCTTTGTTGAGCTATGTGATCCACCCGGAGACGGACTTTTAAGGTCAATGGGCATCGCCTCGAAGCCATTTCATGAGGGATCCCCACGCGGCTGCGAGGAAGCGAGATTCTCCTCATTGATGCCACTTATCCTCCATAAACCCTTGGGGAGTATTCTTCTTTCTTCTCCCTCCTTCTCTTTTATTTGTTTTCCTTTTCTACTTTGCTTTTTGAAAATAAATACATTCTTTCTTTCTAATGATTGCTACATATTATGAACTAGGACATTTTGGTTTTAATGGATCATTACATTTGAGTGCGGAACTCTTGACTCTTCGATTACAAGTCTTGGTAGTTGATTTGATGTTGTTGATTACCTAAGTTGGTATTGACCTTGTGAGGTTTTGGGCTGCATGAATGGAATTCATCTTTTGCCATTCTTTCTTTCATGTGTGCATCTCTCATGATTTGTGTTCTCTAGAACTTGCTCCTTTTCTTTTTGAAACTACATTTTCACTTACGTGCATAAGTATGATGGAAGCTTGTTTTCTTTCTTTTATTCTCCTCACTTTGGCCAAATAGCTTTCCCTTACATTATAATTCCTTTGCTAGCCCCTTTGTGCCTTTTGACCCATTCTTTTCTAAGCCACATTACAAGCCTAAGCGTAAAACCATTTTATTCCGCACCTTGAAGATTTATTGAGCATTGGTTTCAACTTGTTTTGTGTTTAAGTGTGGGGTTGCTCGGGAGTGCAACGGTTTAAGTGTGGGGGATATTTGATTTTGACATTGTAATTACGTATACAATGAAAGGAAAGAAAAGAAAAGTAAAAAAAAAAAAGAAAAAGGGAAAAACAAAGAAAAGAAAAAAAAACAACAACAAAAAGAAGAGAAAGAAAAGAAAATACATAGAAAGGAATGTATATATGAGTAGAATAAAAGTCTCATACATAGAGAATGATTGTGTTAATCGGTGCTCTTCCTTTTGATTTCTTTGGTGCTTAGCCTCTTATTCCATACTATTACCTACCTTCACTTTAGCCCTAGTTACAACCTTTAATTACAAGCTCTCTTGATTTGTGCATGTATGTGTTATGAGTAGTGGAGACGTAGAAGTTGAGCAAGCTTATGGTAGAACAAATTTCTTGAGTAGAATTTGAGCGATACACTTATTTACCTTAAACACTTGAGGCTGATTGATTGAGCGCATCATTTGAGAGATCATCTTTTGTGATTAGCATCATTGATTGACACTACCATGAATTGTAATTTGAGATGAAGGGTTTTGGTCTTGAATGATTGGTCTTTTGAAGCTTTGTGTCCCTTGATTCAATTTTTGCATTGTTAGCAATTATTAGTAAAGAAGAGTTTTTCCTTTAGGTCTTTCTCTTTGAATTTTGCTCGGGAGTGCAAAAAGATAAGTGTGGGGGAATTTGATAATTGAATATTTTATACACTTATTTTTGTCTCTTGAATAATAATTTAGGACCCTTTAGCTAATAAATAATGGCTCTTATGTTTATTTGGGCCTTGGGCCTTTTTATTGCATTTTAGCCATTTTTAATAATAAAATTCCAGTTTTGTGTTGCTTCACTATTTCTACCATAACTCTTGAACCAGACATCGGATTTGCCTCATTTTTGTCTCATATTTCAGATGATTCAGAGAGCTACAATTGTTATGAAGACATCAAGAGCAAATTCGGTCAAGAAGGAGGTCAATTTTGGAGCCAAAGTCGGATGTGCAATTTCGTTCTTCGTGTTCTTCGTTCGTTCTTCGATTTTCCCAGCCATGATCGGCTAAACTCTTGTGATTAACCCAACGATGAGGATTCCATGATTCATCCAGAGAACTCGTGCCTAATCGGTAACTACTCGATTCTGTTTTCATCTTATCGGATTCTATTTAGAAATAGTTCGAATATTAGATTTAATATTCGGTTTGGTTCATCCAAGGACTTAGTTCGGACTAGGTTACAGTGTTCTTTGTGTGATTGCACAGTGAGACGCCACTTGTCCGGACAGATTCTAGGCGATCATCTAGGCGAGGAATCTCCGGATGAATGCAGAGATTTCGATTCATCCGGAACCAAACGTGGGTTAGTTGTATTTTCGTTCAATGATGGAGGTTTACGGAATCAATTCGTTGGGTTGATCATCTTTAATCTGTCTCTGTTTATTTGATTCTCGTTTGACTCTGTTTATTGCATTTTGGTTATGTTATTTAGTTTTGTTCTATTACATTAAACCAAACCCCCATTTTATCATTCGTTTCACTATTGTTATTGAACAAGCCCATTGCAAATTCGTTGGGAAACGACCCGGGTTCCCTAATTGCAAATTAATTACGAACTTGGTTTATTTTGGAAGACACGGCAAAAATCTTTCCACTCCTCCTTCTCTCTAAACTCTCTCTCTATTTTGAAATTGCTAAGGCAATTGGTGCGAGAATTTCAAATGGAGGTGAGGGGCTATTTATAGGCAAAGTCCATGAATCTCAACCCTTGGATCTTCTTTTGCATCAACGGTTAAGATGAAGACGTGGCTTTACTTACAAATCATCCATTTTCCCCTTCTCTCCACCACAAATTCATCCCCCTATGTCATCCCTCCAAAGATGAAGTCAACCCAATGATGTCACCCTTGCACTTTATGGAATTTCTACCGATAAAGTTCCCTGTTCGGTGTTTTAATCGCGTAATCTTAAATAATCTCAAAAATTCATTAACGTAGTCTTGGAGGTCTCTGCTTACTCTTGAGAAATATATGGGTTAACAAAAATTATGATCTCATTAAGGGTATTTCCTAGCCTGCTGATCATTTTAGGACAAACGCCATCGGTTACGGAAATGACATCGGATAACACCAACTTCGGGACAAAAATTCACTGATTCATAATATATCCAGATGTTTGCTACTTAATCCAAGGATTTCAAGATAGGATTTAATTTGTATCGGTTCTCATTTATCCTATTGCTTTTTCAACAAATATCTCCTTTTTTTTAGCAAAATATCATGATATTTTTCTAACACAATTTTCTCTCCTTTCACAACCCTTTTCACACTACATCTTTTTCTCTTCTTTTTCCTCTCTAATTTTCGAAATTTATGTCATAATTTTGGCAAAAGATGTTGCTTTCCCACTTGCTCAAATATCCTATAAACCAAGTGTTCCTATTGGCCAACATAATTTGGCAAGGATTAAGGTTTGATTTATTAGGACCATTAGATTAACTTTAGAAGATTCAATCTTGGCCTTTAATTGACCATTGATATTTAATTAGGGTTTTAATATAATTAACTTTGGATATTGCCTTTGTTCATGCTTAAACAATTAGCAATTAATTACCTATCTAATCACTTAGTAATTGTTGACAATTTTCTTAATTAGGATTATTCATTTTCTCACAACTATTACACTGACATTGGTAATTTATGCTCCATATATTATTTTAAAAATCATGGGGCAACTTATGTTCCCCAAAATAATATTTAATTTTGACTCATTATTTTCCAAGGAAAATAATCCAAAAAAATAACTAAATTAGAGACAACATACTTTCCTATTTTTAATAAATATTTAATTGCCTCAAAGGATTTATCATAATATTCTCGGGGTATTTTATGACCCACAAACTCACTTAGGGACTTTTGGCACTTTATTTCTTTTAATTTCAAGGGAAATTATCTTAGAAAAATAAGGTAATTACCACATAGGATTTGAGACCACATATTCACCTATTTCCAATAGGTATTATTTACTAAAATGTGATACCTATCATAAGTGAGATTTTTAGGGTATTCCACGTACATTCATCCGAGTGTTTTAATACAATAAAGTAAATACAACAAAATAAAAGCGTCTCCGTCCGGTTCTCATGCGGCTCCTTACCCTTGTCCTCGATCCCGTATCCCCGGATCCCGAAGCTAAGGTAAGAGCCGAGGTCCAATGCCCACCGGACCTCGGGTAACAGTTAACCACATGCTTATGTAACAAGATATGAATGACAGATATTCATGACATCACGGCAGTACATAATCAAATATGTAAAAAAATAACCACACATAGCTAATGCATGTTATTCATGTCTGCACCCTACTCCAGTGCCACGTTGTACACTCGTGTCCTCAGTGCTAGGAAAACTTTGACGGTATTACATAACCATAACCCGTATATAGCTGGATGTATAATGAAATATCTAAGACAGAGTCTTAGTTTATGAATACAACTATCATATATAAACATACAACAAGCATAAGAGTTAAGGTTACAATACGCGTCCGTACCTTCGTTGACGAAATACGATACGTCTGTCGGTCGAACACGATCACGAGATATCCTATAAGGATAATATTGTATTTATTAATTAACAACCAATATCCTAACAGATATTTTAGCTATAAATGACTATTTTACCCCTGACCTCAGAAAATCGCTAACCGATAAAATTTCGCCAGAGCTTCGCTACTACTCGACTCCCAACTTTCAAAACTTACTTCCTACCATGTTTTTACCTCGTGTGCATCTTTCAATGCAATGAGGCTTAAAAACAAGAATAGGAATTAAGTTTCCTACTTCCTAGATCTAACTAACAGTTATACTAAGAACTACTAAACAAAAGACCAGAACCTAAAAGTTAAGGACCGAAGAACTTACCCATAACCTTGCTACTCCTTCTCTAGAGCTCTTCCTTCTCTCTTCTCTCTAAGATTTTGAATTGCTCAAGGCAATTTGGTGTTAAATTTCAAATGGAATGGAGGGGCTATTTATAGGAGAAGGGTATGGAAATTTGGTAAATCAATTGAACTTTCTCTCCTCGAATCTCAACCTGTTGGATCTAGGTCATTTTTAAAATCAAATCCTCACCCTACACTCCCTCCAAACGTCCTTATCTCTCTCTCTCTCCCTTATCTCTTCCATTTTCAACAAAATCTTATCTCTTTGGATTTCCCTACCGATTAATTCTCCGCTCGTTGTTCTAATTGTATGTGCTTATAAAATCTCAAATAATTTTAGAGGTAAAGTTTGAAGTCTATGTAGTCTCTTTTCCAAAAGTTACAGAAATGACTTTGGAGATAACCTACTTCAGGCTAAAAATACACTTGTTCATAAAAAGTCCTTATATTTGATCTATGATTAACATATTTCAAGATACAATTTAATTTCTATCGGTTCTCATTTATCCCACTGGCTTTTCACAAAATATCTTCTTTAATACTTGGCTCACCTTTATCCACCACTCACACAACACACACCCCATACACACACACACACACACTCATACGTCCCTGTAACATCCCAAATTTTTGGGATTTGGAATTAGAAATTTTGTATGGAAATCGTGATGAAAATTCGGTCAAAAATAATTATGAAGTTAATTATTGGAAAATTAGGAATTTATTTCCTTGTAAATAAAACCAAGGAAAGAGTTGTGAGACAAATTTTAAAATAAAAATCTTATACGGAATTAAGGATTAATTTCTAAAATTTATCCAATATCTATAATCAAATAAGCCAAGGACCTAATTGCAAATGAAAGTCTAAAAGGGGATAGATAGGCATTAATATGGGCCTCCTAACATAATTTTCACCACATGACAAAAAAAAAAAAAAAAAACAAAAACAAAGCAAAAACAAAACAAAACAAAGCAAAACACTATCCATCGCGCCCCTTTCCTCTTGGTGGCCGACTGCTACACTAGAATAGGAAATAATTTGAACAGAGCCGAACACGTTAAACCCCCCCAGAAGACACTGTTCCATACATCGACCTGCCAGGAGACCATACCGCAATTTCGAGCAAGCACCCTAGGTATTCTTTTTGACCGTTATTATTCTTCTCGGTCTAGACCTCAACCTCCCTATATAACCATTGTTCGGGTTCTCCTCCGTGCGTGCTTCACCCGGTGCGAGAGAGAGATACGAGAGAGAACGAGGAAGAGGGAGAAAGAGAAAGAGGAAGTATTGTAGCCGTGTGGTGTGGTGCCTGTTCGTGATCCATAAAACAGATGTTCTTTGTGACGTTGAGAAGCAAAGAAACCTTGGCAAATCCGAAAGACTAACAAGGTAATTTAGAACCATGAGTTCTCTGCTCTGTAAGCCTTAAAACAGGGTAGTTTACATCTATATATATATATACACATATAAAACTGGGTTGTATATATTTGGATGCACAAGCTAATATATAAGCCATAGAAAATGAAACCATGAGTTTGCGTTAAGGAAACTGAAGCAGGGGATGGTTTTGCATCGGTTTACTGTTCAAATAGACACACACACACATACTAACTTGCTGAGATACGTGCGCGTATATATAAAGAAGAAGGAAAAACGTCACTGTGTGCTGATTAATATATATATATATATATAAACAAATATATGTTGCTATTATGAGTTAAGTGTTTGTGTGTGTATATTCAGAAAAAGAAAGGTTGTTGTACGTGTGTGTGTAATTTACTGCCCTATTTTTCTGCAATATATATATGCTTGTTTATATCACTGTATCGGTATAGGAAGAAAACAAAGAGAAAGGGAAACCAACGGATTACTCTATCTTATATATATAGTATATATGTTTCTGCATAATCTAAGAGAGTAGGGGGGAAAATAAAACTAGGATAATATTATGCTTATCGTTGCACCTGGGAGAAAGAGACAGGATTTTTACTCGTTATTAATAGACCGAGTATGAGTTGCGGCATAAGAAACTGGATGTGCGCATTGTACTTATATATATATTATTATTATAATAATAATAATAATAATAATAATAATAATAATAATAATAATAATAATAATAATAATAATAATAATAAGAGATGGTTATTATATATGTATATCATAATAAAATATATTTTTATATTGTTAGTATTTATAAACTCCTATATAATAGGATCTAATCTAACTAATTTCTATACTAATTCATTTATAATATTAGTTACAAAATAATATATATAATAGTAAATAGTGAAATCATAACCATTATAATGAAAATAAAATAAATAAATAAATAATTACTATTTCTATTTTTATTAAAAAGGGTAATAAATAATAAAGGAAATTATTAATTAAAATAAATAAATTGATTAATTAATTTGCTCATTTTAAGCATTTTAAATTTATTATTATAATTTGCATATTTTTAATTTTATGAATTTATAAGTTATAATTTTATGTAGAATTTTAGAAGAGTTATTAATTGTTAGTAAATTGGTTGTGGTAGATTGATTCTTGGCATGTGTTTGAGCTCTTGGATTAGGAGCAGGGTGTTAGTAGTTAGCTTCGGCGAGAGGTAACCACTTTCCACTTATTATGCATATTAGTATGTTGTTTGTGAGTATTTTGTGAAATGATTATGAATATCTTAATAGAAATTGCCTTGTGGAATCTTATGATTTGAATTGTGAAATATATACATATATTTATTTATGAATCTTGGAAAAATTCCTGTTGAGTTATATATTATGATAATTGTGGAAATGGGTGAATTGGGAAAGATGGAGTAGTTTATTCCACCACGTGGTGAGGCCTCCATTTATGCATGATGGTTGGCTTTATATTGTCCCACCTGTTCAATGAGGGACTAGCCCACTAGTTCAATGAGGGCTTACGACACCCCACTAGTTCAATGAGGGGAAAAGACCCATGGTCTGGGACATGTGCTCTGAAGATTTTGGCCGAATCTCATCACATGACCAGTGAGCTTTTGAGTAACCAGTAACATGGATGTAACTTAGCCCATGGGTCTAGTCGGAGGAAATAAGGCGGTTCGGTTGGATTGGTGGGAGGCATCTTGGGAATTGTATTAATGAAAACTTTGATACATAATTTCTGATATGAAATTTTGTGATGTGGATATTGGTGAATTATAGTTTTAATACTTTGTTATATAAATTGTTCCACTTGGCACCTCACTAACACATATTAGTATTCGTAGTAAGTTGGATTGATGGTTACCACATTTTTCAGGTGATAGTTCTCGGGCGGGTCCATCAGGGAAGACTCCGGAAGCTTAGACTACTCTGCTAAAAGTAGTGCTTCTGTCTTTTGAGTTCATGTTGGATGATTGTATATTGCCACGTTAGGGCTCTTTTTGCATACTCTGATTTACTTTGGTATATTTTGAATACTGATGGAGCATTGCTTAGTTGTTAATGAACCCTTAATTAGTTATTATGTTAGTTTAATTTTTAGGACGTTACATCCCCCTCCCCTTTTTATTTATTTCTTTTTGTTATTTAATTTATCTTATATTATTTAGAAGGAAATTTCTCATTGGTTCTTAGCTAATAACTTGGATTTAGACTTTTTAAATGTTAGAATTAATGTAAGCCTTTAGATCTTGCTTTATGAGGTTTAATCCTAGCCATTGATTTTAGTTGACTTGTCAAAGGTGATTAGCAAGCTTGATTAGTGTCTTAATCATATCCTTTGTTGATTAATTAGGCTTTAGGGTTTTTATGTAGTTAATCCTATACATTTCTTAATCATGCCTAATTAATTAGTGATTATCTTTATGCTAATCTTGGCCCTTCAATGACCATTGGTCTTTAATTAGGGTCATACATCTCTATTTGTGCCATTAAAACATGCTATTTAACTAATTAAGAAGATTTAATTAATTATCTACTATTTGTTGACAATTTTCTTTAATTGGATTAATTATTTTCTCACAAATTTTGATTTTTTTTTTTTTTTTGATAACACGAAATCAAATCAAATAAACACAAGTAGTCAAAGGAAAAATCAAAGGGGGCTAAGCTCCCAACCCCCTCCTAATATGAGCTACACTCATCACATCGGCTAGCAGAAATTGATAAAGGCCAGGAGGAGGGTCAGAGAAATGAGCTTCATCAGGGATCTCCACATGAGATAGGACCATGCTTGCCAGCCGCCACTGTGTTTGTGCCTTTGGAGGCCCCATCACAATTGAGTTTCACAAACGGGGCTTCGTGAAAGGCCCAATAAACAGTGGTAGGATAGTGTCCTACCCTACTAATCCCTTCTTTAACAGTTGCCATTCTAATATCTTCCAAAAACTGAAAGACAATCCTGGGGCGATACCTGACATTCTCATCTTGCGCATTGTAGATAAAACCATTCCTCCATTTCCAAATGAACCAGCAGGAAACAATAAATACAGAATACCACATATATCCGCCAACACCATCGTCATCACATGTCCAGTTTTCCCTAACCCAGTCAGTCCAGTCATACTGACAGAACGAGTGGAAACGATCAGCGGGCAACACTTCATACCAGAAAGCACAAACCACAGGGCAATCCCGAAACGCATGTAAGCTAGTCTCTTCTGTTTGCTGACACAGTGGACAAAGGCCATCATTGCCAGTCCACGCACGGATCCAGGACTGTAGTGGGAGTCTTTGGTGGAGTAACTTCCAACCAAAAATTTGTACTCTATGCGGTCCCTCCCACTTCCATAACTTGCTCCAAATGTCACAACCTATATCGGAGGCGTGAAAGCCAGATTCGGCTAAGAACATGTAGCAGCTTTTGACACTAACACCTGTTGAATCCCCAGCCAACCAGAAAGATCGATCCGGTCCATCCTCAGCGGAGGGAGGGGGCAATCCCCTAATCAGTCCAACCACATCTAGAGGGAGAAGCCTGTGTAATAGTGACAGGTCCCAACTACCATCATGGCCAACAAAGCTAGCCACCATGCATTCCCGCATATCCTCCGGGATGGGGCTCAAAGCATAATCTCGCAGGCTAATAGTAGAAGATACCCACTTATCTTTCCAAAATGAGATAGAACCCCCATCTCCTATCTCCCAACGTACCCCATCCTTCATGTTATGAAGTATATTGCATAGAGCGCTCCAAAAGGGTGAACACCCGGCCTTCAACAAAGGCAATTGACCATTGTAAACCTTATATTTTCCCCGTAGGAACCGAACCCAAAGGGCACCTGTCTCATTCTGAAATCTCCATCCATACTTCATGAGGAAAGCATCATTCATAAGAGCTGCTGATTTCAGCCCAAGCCCGCCCATATGTTTAGGAGTAGTCAATACGTTCCAGCCTAGAGCATGGTGGGCTTTCCTTAGCTGGGAGTCCCCCCAGATGAAATTTCTCTGAATTCTATCAATCTCATGGCATATATTTAATGGGAGACTCGCATATTGCATATGAAAGTACGGGATAGTAGATAAGACTGACTTGACAAGAGTTATTCTACCTGCTTGGGACAAACACTGTTGTTGCCACCCCCCTAGTTTCTTTCTTAACTTGTCCACAATATGCTGGTAAGACTGTTTAGTTGCTCGTCTGTGCACCATCCAAGCCCCTAAATATCTTCCAATGCTTTTAACTCTTTTGAATCCACTCTTAGTTGCCAAAGAACCAGCCAATTCTTCCGGAGTATGCTTAGGAAGGTAAATCACCGTTTTCTCCATGCTTAGCTTTAGCCCTGAAGTCTGTTCAAACAAAGATAGGCATTTCATAACAATATCCAGTTGCTCAGGCCTTGCCTCTGCAAATAGCAATAGATCGTCATCAAACATCAAATGAGAAATTGGGGGGCCTTCCTTTCCTACTTTAATAGGGGTCCAAAGGCCACCGTTAACTGCCGTGGAAATGATGTGAGACAGTTTTTCCATAACTAAAGTAAACAAATAAGGTGACAACGGGTCACCCTGACGAACCCCCCTGGATGGTTGAAACGATGAGGTTTTCCCACCATTCCACAAGATGTTAAGTGAGGAAGTAGAAATCGCCTGCATTATTAGTTCAATAGTAGGACCCGGTAATCCAACCTCCCTCAGAACGTTATGGAGGAAGTTCCAGTTAACACGATCATACGCCTTTTCTAGATCAACTTTAATTGCCATAAATTGCCTTCCTCGCATTTTATGCATTGAGTGGATCAATTCTTGGGCAATGACAATGTTATCATGAATCTGCCTATGGGGGACAAAACTAGCCTGAAAAGGTGAGATGACAGTCTCCATGATCGGTTGCAATCGTCCCACAATCAGCTTGGTGATCACCTTATACAACACTGAGCAAAGGGATATGGGGCGAAACTGAGACATAGACGTTGGGACCTGCACTTTAGGAATTAGAGCAATCAAAGTAGCATTTAACCATCGGATATGTGACGGGTTCTTCCAAACATCCACAATAAGTCTCATAATCTGGTGACGAATCACAGTCCACTGTTTCTGGAAAAACACTGCAGGGTAGCCATCAAGCCCCGGGGCTTTATACCCTCCCATACTAAACAAACACTTACGGACCTCCTCACAGGAGGGAATCCGATGCAACCCTTCCAAAAGGTTATGAGGGACACTCGGCCAAGAGGAAGTAAGCCACCTACGAGTGGGTTCCGCGTCAAAAAACAAATTCTGAAAATAAGAAACAGCCATACCTTTGAGTTGCTCTTCCTGTTCCACCCAGATATGATGCTCATTTTTCAACCTGGAAATTTTATTGAAACTCCTCCTAGTGATTGTCTTAAGATGATAAAATTTTGTATTCCGGTCTCCTTCAGTAAGCCACTGGTGACGATACTTTTGGAACCATAACATCTCCTCCCTCTTTAGGATCTCATTTAAGCGATTTCTACATTCCAGCTCGTTCGCCTCCAAGAGAGGAGAGTCATTGTTCACACGCTCTTGCTGCAACACATCCAGCTCCGAACTTAGGCTATTTTTCATTTGGAAAATGTTACCATACACTTCCCTATTCCAACGACTCAGCGGCGAAACAAACCGAGCTAGCATAACTGGCAGGTCAACGCTCGTCTTCCATTGAGATAACATCAACTCCGGGAAATCAGAGTGCTTCATCCAATCTGCTATAAACCGAAAAGGTCTATCCTGCTTACCTTCTGGGGGACCAGACAGTCTCAATAGCATAGGAGAGTGGTCCGAGCTATATCTCGGTAAATTAATCACGTCCGCCTTATCAAACGCCAAGCGCCAAGAGGCATTAGCGCTAACACGGTCAAGCTTCTTATAGACGTGCTCTAGATGAGCCCACTTAGGTCCCTTCCAGGTATAGAAACTACCTGACACCTGGATGTCATCAAGTTGCCATCCTGTCAAACGATTCCGGAAAACCCGACACGGCCCAATAGCAGCACCAATTCCCCCTCTCTTCTCCTTTACATCCGTGATCTCATTAAAATCTCCTGCTACTAACCATTTGTCCAAATCAGTACCTGCAATACCATCCAGACACTGCCAAAGTGCTTTCCGCTCCTCCTCCCTAGGGCTTCCATAAATAGCCGTAAACTGAAAAGCATGTCCCATGGTATCCACACTCATATGGACATGTTGAAAAGATGTATTTACCACCGCAACCTGAACATCTTGGGCTTTCCAAAGGATCCAGATACCTCCAGAGAACCCACTTGCTTCCTCCACAAAAGAACTATCAAAACCAATTCTTTTCCGCAACTTCAAGCACTTTTCCCCATTAGTTCTTGTCTCCACCAAAACCAGTAGTTTGATATTATACCTTGAAGTCAGAAACCTCAACTGGCGTCCAAGATCCGCATTGGCCGCCCCCTACAGTTCCATATGAGGAACGAAATCATATTAACCGTGGGGAGAGGACAGGTGAATCGCGCACCTGAGACGCTATACCACTAGTTGCCACCTTTGATTTACCCTTTCCACTTCCTACCGGTCTTCCTCTTTTCCTTTTATCAACATACTTCATAGGGCTCTCACCAGCCACACCCACACGTCTACCACCACCAACTTGGCCACTCTCAATTTGGCCCTTCAAAACCTTCCCTCCATCGTCTATACCCTCACAAAGAACCACTTCCCCACCAAGGCCCACAATTTGAGCGGCCCCATGACATGCTTGCGAAATTCCCACGCCCACCAATTCGGACCCATCAGTAAAACCATTCTCGCAAGCCACGGGTCCCTCTTGCAAGCCCATAATCACCACGTCACCTTCTTCAACATTCACCACGTGACCTCCCTCATCTCTTCCCTCACTACCCAACGATTTAAGGCACTTCACCGTCTGCAGATTTTTGCTTTGCTCCATTTGACTATTACAACCAGTCACTAACTCCGCCGCATCAGCAGCTCCCTCAACACCCACCTGGCCGAGACTCACCCCCATGTCCACAAGCTCTTTACCCAGCGACTTACAGACCTCTTTCGGCTTCAAACTTTCCTCTCCCACCACCTGATTAGGTCATTTATGCACCATGCATTATTTTAAAATCATAGGGCAACTTATGTTCCCAAAATAAAATTGGTTTTTGCCTCTTTATTCATTTTAATTCTAAGAGAAATTTCCCTAGAAAAATAAAATAAATACACTACAAAATTTGAGACCACATATTCACCTATTTAAAATAGGTATTATTTATCACAATATAATATTTAAGATAAATAATTATCCGTATATTACATGTTGGTTTTCCATACAGGATATTGTGAGCATTTCGGTTCGGAAGGAGGTATTGATACGGGCCAATCGTATAACCAGTGGCTCTCAACCATATCACAATCACCTAATGTCATATCAATGTCATTTGTGCCTCTTACTATCTTCTTGAACTCCATTCCTGCAGCGGGTTTGTGAGTCATGCAATGAATTTGTATATGAGATGTGAGTAGATAAGCGTATTATGATGACTTTGGTCTCTCTCCTATTCATTGTCTTCTTCTAAATGTTTGACTTGATATTGCTACTTGATTAAAGTTTGGGTAGCTAATTTTTTGAGCTGTGTGAAGTATGAGAATAATTTCAATCTAGATCCTTTGCATTGGAGTGAGATAGAATGAAGGCTATGGCACCGATTGGCTTGCATCATTGTAAGTCGGAGAGAGAAGTTTCTAACATTGTAAAATCTCGTGTCTTTCTCTCTCTAATAGCAACCTACATGGTTCGCAAAGGTTTCATCTCCGAGAATTGAAAATAGTCGATTCTTTGAACTATTGTAGCATCTATCTACGCTGTTTCGAAAGTTTATTGCCCCGACTGTTCAAACTCATGATTCTTTTAGCTTGACTTATATTTGAGTCTGCTTTTCAGGATTTATCTTACATCTTGTTTGTTTTTCATGATTATTGTTGATACTGATTTCATTTATGTTTTTCTTAGAAAATCATTATATAACTTGACTACTTGACCTTACTCTTATGAATTCAAATACAACTATCGTGCGGTACAAGTGTCTAACTTTTCATTCATCAAGCGATAAACCTCCAATAGAAGAGCTTCAACAATTCCTCGAGTATCGCTTGCCTCGACAATGGGCTCCTGTCTATAGTGATCGCCTCTTGGATTTGGTCTTTGGAAATAGAAGGAACATGTCGCCCTCACTTAAGTTCGGTCTCATAGGCGCAAGCTTTATGTTAATACTACAAATGTAATCAATTAGGGAGAGGCATGTGGTATGCTAATATCTCGTTCTATAGTATAATTGCTAAGAAATGTCTCTCTCGAAATGTTCGCTCTAGTTCTTAATGTAAGACTTATCTACCTAATTTGATTAGATTGAGGAAGTTTGTTAGGTGATTTTATATTTTTTTATTAAACATCCTAATTATCTTCTTTATCCCTCCATCTCTTTTGATTATTGTTAAAAGAGCATCAATAGGGTTAAATTAGAAAAGATAGACAAATATGAAAAATAAGTATTATATTTAAGACTAAAATCAACTCCCTAATTATGGCCTACATTAAGTATTGGAGGAGTAACCCTTTTGTTGTTTTCTTTTAACTTGGCAGAGGTATTAAAAGAACAATTACCTCAATCCTAAATATAAAGGGCTAATCGACTATTTTTGAAGAGCTTAAGGTAGCTAATTAAGCTATATTAGAATATTTATATTTATCTTTTTTTCAAACTAATTTATTTTACTTATAAAATGATATATAATTTAATGATACATAACATATGATATGATTAAGTAATTTATTGAGCTTCCTTAATAGTTCCAAAAAAATCAACTAGATCTTATGTGAAGGATTAGAGGCAATACTAAATAACTAAATATTCATTTAGAAAGCATGTTTTTAGCTAATTATAGATTTTGGCATTACTTCATTATTTGATGTGTCACAACAAAGGGTCTGTGGACAGTACAATTTTTTTTTCAAGTTATCATAAAATACCTATGCCGATTGACTTGGCTTTTTCTGTTGTTTGATAAACAATTACTAGTTGTCATTTACAACCAATATATGAAAGGCCAAAACACTTCATTGTACTTTGTTCTACATTTTGAAGGTTGACTCAGAATCGACCGGTAATGAGTATATCAATTAATTAATTCATGGGAAATCATTATAAAGTTCAATCAAAATCAATTAACACATAATCATTGATGCCATTGTTGCTATTCGACTTATTCATAATGTGTAAGACGCTTACAAATTTGATGTTGTTAAGAAATTAATTCCAAAACAAGGCGTTTCCAAAATATAAGAATAGGATAGAGGAGTGTAACACCCGTTTTCGTAAACGTTTTCATAGCGTTTTGAACAGAGTTGAGCGTCGGAAATTTTTTTCAAAATAAATAGTAACTTGATAACATTCTTTGCGGTGTATCTGGTTGCTCATACGGTAGTACATTCATCCAAGTGTTTAATATAATAAAGCATACAACAAAATAATAACGTCTCCGTCTGGTTCTCATGCGGCTCCTTACCCTTGTCCTCGATCCCGAATTCCACGGATCCACGAAGCTAAGGTAAGAGCCGAAGTCCAATGCCCACCGGACCTCGAGTAACGGTTAACCTCATGCTTATGTAGACAATATATGAATCACAGTTTATTCATGACATCTCAAAGAAGTACATAATCACATATGTAAAATAATAACCACACATAGCCATTGCACATGCATGTTATCCTTGTGCACTCTTCACCGGTGCCACGATGTACACTTGTGTCCTCGGCGCTAGGAAAACTTGACGGTATTACATAACCATAACCCGTATATAGCTGAATGTATAATGAATCATCTAAGACAGAGTCTTAGTCTATGAATACAACTATCATATATAAACATACAACAAGCATAAGAGTTAAGGTTACAGTACGCGTCCGTACCTTCGTTGATGAATACGGTACGTCTGTTGGTCGGAACGCGATCACAGATATCCTATAAGGATAATATCATACTTATTAATTTACAAACAATATCCTAACAGATATTTTAGTCACAAATGACTATTTTACCCCTGACTTCAGAAATCGCTAACCGATAAAATTTCGCCTATTTGAATTGCTCTTGCAATTTGGTGTGAGAATTCAAGTGAATGAAGGGGCCTATTTATAGTAAAAGGGTATGGCAACTTTGGTAATTCCATTGAACTCCCTCCTCTCAATTCTTGACCATTGGATCTAGGTTAAATCTTGAGCTCTCATCCTCACCCTTCCTCTCTCTCAAACGTCATCTCTCTCTCTCTCTTCCCTATCCTCTTCCATTTCCATTATGAACCTTATCTGAATTGGATATTTCCTCTCACCAATTAATTCCCCTACTTAATGTTTAGTTGCATGTGCATATTGGATATATGCTAGAAAATTCTTGGAATACTCGGATATTTATACGGAATATTATAAATAAAAGTTGAATATTTCGATAAGTGAAATTTCGATCTCCGGTCTTGTATAATTATAGTCTATTTTCTAAGTAGAATTTCTGTAGGAAATCGGGGAAATTAAGGGCCAAAGTGCCAAGATGACCAAAATGCCCCTAAGGGACATAAATAACTTAGAAAATTTATGAAAAATCCTAAAAGACAGTAAAATGACCAAGTGAGATAGGAGAGTATATAATCTCTAATTATTGTAATTTTATAAATTATGAAATTGGAGAAATTGTTGGAAAATACTCAAAAGAAGTGAAATGACCATAATACCCTTGTAATTATGGAATAATGCAAGAGGCATGAAAATACTAATGTTAACACAAGTGTATGAAGGTAATAAGGCATAGTAATTAAGAAAATTATCAACAAGTGATAATGAAGTAATTAAGTAATATTGGACTAATTACTTAAGCATAGGCAAAGGAAATTCAGTAATAATTATGTGAAGCTCAAAATTAGTGGAAATTAGTGGAATATTAGTAAAAATGTATTTACTAATTAATTGGAAATTTCTATGAAAAATCATGGAGTTTAGGTAATTTTAAGCCTAAATACAAGAATGGACCAATTAGATAATTTTGTGGAAATTTTTGGAAAAATTAAATAAATAAATCATTAAATAATTAATTAAATAAAAAATAAATATTTATTAAAATAATTAAAGGGCCAGCCGAAATTTTGGGCCAAATAAAAAGAAAAAAATGAAAAATGAAATAGAACACAAGTTGGCAACTTGACATATTATAATAATAATATAATTAATTAAAGTAAAAATTGTGAATAGTAATTTAAAAATTAGGAAACGAATCCTATCTAGAGATCTAGGAATAGAAATCCCAAGGTCAAGGTAAAATATTGATCGGTGAGTTTTTACCTTTAAGTGACCTCTTAGGAAGTTAATTCCGAAGTAGTTTGTGCATTTTCTAATAAAACAAAATAGGGAAAAATGCATATAGGCATATTTTGGAAATAAGGAAAATAAATTCTAACTCAACATTTAGGAATGGGTTTGAATTTATTTAGACATATTTGGAATCGGTGAATTATTTCCAAGAGATTGGTAATCCCGAAAGCGAATTAGACACAGGACGCGTTCGGACACGTTTCGAGAAAACTTCAACTGGACAGTTGGAGGCCTATATGGAATCAAAATTTAGGTTAACTTGGATATTTCTACTAAGTGAGAACATGTCTTCAGAGTTGTAAATCCGAAATTTTGAAATTTCTCCGAAATCACGCGAATCGGGTACCGATCGGGGAAAACAGTTAGACTAGGGCATAAAGCAAGCCAAGTCACCATTTTGGACCAATGGGAGGATGCCACATCATCATGGAGGTCGGCCAAGGGGTGAAAAAGCAAGGGCAAAAATCATGTGTAATTGTTGGACATGAAAAGTAGAAACAACTTGGAAAATTCCCTATGTGTCCTTCCAAAAAGCCTATAAATAGATGCCTTGCCCTTGAGAAATTTTCACACCATCCCTTTCTTGCCTTGGCCGAATTCTAGGGAGAGAAAGAAGAGAGAGAAGCTCTGGGGGAAGTTCTGCAGAAGTCTTCAACGGGTAAGTCTTTCGGTCTTTAGTCTTTAGTCTTTAGTTCGGTAGTTAGTAGAATTGTTAGTTAGATTTAGGAAGTAGGGACGAGATTCCTATTCTTGTTTTGAGCCTTGTTTGCGTTGAAAAATATGCAGAGGTGTAAACATAGTAGGGATCGAGTCATTAAAAGTTGAAGCTTTCGCGAGTTCTTTTAAAAGTAAGGGTAGAATTTGTTAGAATAGCCTTTAAATTTCAAGTATGATTGGGTATCATATGGGAGGGCTATTTTAGTCATTATTTTCGAAAATCATAGTTGCGTCGAAGTTCTGGCAAAATTTCGGGAAGAAAATTTGTCAGAGTAACGAAGTGCTGGCGAAATTCCGCCGATTAGGGGTAGAAGGGCAAAATGGTAATTTTTACCTAAAATGCCAGTTATAGTGTCAAATCACTAATAAAGGTGATATTATTCTTATAGGATATCAGAATCTACGATTTCTGCCGTCATGTTGTCCGACGAACATTGTTTGAAGTTCACGTTTTTAGTAAAAGTACGTTTTCGCGGTGGTACCTAACGTCGCAAGCGAAGGTACGGACGCAGGAGGACCACGGTTCGTGGATCGAGGCAAGTACCCGGAGTAGGCGTGCAGCTGAAGACTATCTCTATCTTATCGTATTCTGTTATTACACTATTTTCCTTTCTAAACCTTAGGACTACTGTAATCTATATAATGTTACACAATAGTTGATGTTTTGGCTAAGAATCCAATTACTCTTGCGCTCTATTGCTCCACTCTGATTGCTTGTTTGAAAAAAAAAAATTCCGCATTTCAAACATGGGATGTTACAATTCTTATTGGATATATGCTAGAAAATTCTTGGACCCTCTTTCAAGCCACCTAAACCGTCCCTTCTTCCCTTGTTTCTATAACTAAATGCTCCAAGAATTAGTTGCTTTTAGGTGCTTTAGTTCCTTAGTCTATTGCTTATAATCCACAAATATTTTTAGAGGTTCATTTTGAAGTTTATGTAAGTCTCTTGAGGAGTACTTGGAATAACAAGAATTATGGTTCAATTAGGGGTTTTTACTAGCCTTTTAATAATTTTAGGATTAATCCCAAAAGTTGAGGAAAAGATTTTGGAGATACCCTACTCCAAGCTAAAAATATGCTTGTTCATAATAAATCCTTATATTTGATCTATGATTACATATCTCGGGTTACAATTTATTTTCTATCGGTTCACATTTACTTGAGTCTTGAATTAATCCCAATGGCTTTTAAACTCTCAAAATATCTTCACACTTTTCTCTCTCCTACACTAGGCTCACAACACACACACACACAACTCACTTTTCTCTCTCCTACACTAGGCTCACAACACACACACACCACACACACACACACACACACACACACACACAAAACGTCCCCCTCCCCCTTTTTGCTTTTCAATTTTGTATTTTAATTTATCTAATATCATTTGGAAGAAAAACCTCTCATTTGGTGGATTATGGGTTCACAAGGATTTAGCTTTATGAGGTTAATTTAAGGCCTTAGGATCTTGCTTTATTAATTCTAATCCAAGCCTTTGATTTTAGTTGACTTGTCAAAGTTAATTAATAAGCTTGATTAGTGTCTTAATCCTATGCTTAATACATCCTTTGTTGATCAATTAGGTTTACTTGTTAGGGATTTTATGTAATCAATCCTATACACTTCTTAATCATGCCTTTTTAATTATTAATTAATTAATTTCGAAAATTACATAAATATTTTAATGTTTTGCAAATTTAATTGTCCATTAGTTGTTGATAATTTTCTTCAATTGGAATAAGTATTTCTATGTCATTTTATCATCGCTTATGATTAACTTAAGACTATACTTAATTATGATATTTTATGGTATTTAAATTGTCCTAAATTCAGTTACTAAAAATTCAATTGCCTCACAATTATTTTTGGTATTCTTCAATCACCATAATTATTTTTCCCTTATAGCTTATCATTGATTATATTAGAGCTAGAGGTTATTAATTGTAGGGTATTTTATGATTCCTAATAAGGTTTAGAAAATCTAGTCTTTGGTCTTTCCAATTCTAGGGAAAATTGCCTAAGAATAAAATAAATACAATACATAAATTTGAGACCACATATTCACCTATTTATAATAGGTATTATTTATCAAAATATAATATTTAAGATAAATAATTATTTGAGTATTACAAGGAGAAAAAGAAAAATGTAAGTCTCACTTTTATTAGTTTAAAACTCTTTTACGCCAACGTCAAATTCCAAATTGTATAAAGTTAAGTGAAGAAAATGAGTGGATTCTAGGGTTCTTACAATTGAAGTAAAAAATGTTAAAAAGAAACATGAAACATGCAGAAATCTAAATCAATACAATCGACTTGGAAAATTTCAAATTTCATATACTTTATATATTATTACAACATATATAAAAATCACTTCAATTTACAATATTACTTGTTACAAAAAAAAAAAAACAACAACAACATAAGGTTAAGGAAATAGTAGCCAAAATTTGATTTAACAATTATTCAACTAGTGATATTTGTGGCATGTTCCATAAACAAAGCCTTGATGTTTTTCAATGATACTACAACATCGGTCATAGTACATCGTGCCTCGGTAAGCCAATGCAACAATTTAGTGCTAACTCAAAAATTGATGATATATGAGCTAATATATTATCGGTATTTTGAGTTTCACGATGCAACAAATTGTTATCTATAACGTTAATGATTGATTGTGGTGTTGATTTGCTCACCCAATCTTTCAATGTTAGCCCTTCAACAAACATCTCATTTGTAGGCTTCTTCCTCGTAAACATTTCCATAAGCAAAATCCCATAACTAAACACATCTCCTTTGGCCGAAACAACTCCATTCGATCCATACTCTATAGTTCATATAGAATTATTAGTATAAGAGTCATTATCTAAAAAACATAACATAAATTTTGTTATTAAACTTTTCTTTTGTGTCATCACTTATATTTCTTATACATGAAGATGTAAAATATTTGCTAGAAATTGGATAATGTAAAATTCTATAAATCACAACAAATAAAAGAATATAGAAATAAATCCAAAATATCATTATCAAATCATTACGGTGCTATATAGCCAATTGTAGCCAAAGTTTTGGTATAGATTTCTAGTTGCCTTTCACTAAACAATTTAGAAATACCAAAATCACTAAGATGAGCCACCATATCTTTGTCCAACAAAACATTGCTCGGTTTGACATCACGGTGAACAACTAGTGTAGGAGAATCGTGATGAAGATACTCCAAAGCTAATGCCACATCAATCATTATATTCAACCTTTGCAAGATGTCTAAATAATAGTTATGAGAGTACAACCATCTGTCAAGGCTCCCATTTTCCATGAATTCCATTATTAGAGATTTGAAATGATCATTTGAGCAACTACTAATGATCTTAATGAGATTGCGATGGCGTAAATTGCGCAAGGCAACACATTCAATATCAAAACTTCTTGACCCTTCTTCCATGTCCAAGTTAAATACTTTGACAACAAGTATCTCTTCATTTGAAAGAGTTGCTTTGTATACGATCCAAAACTTCGAGCCAAGAAGATTACTCTCATCAAATCCATTTGTTCCTTGTAGAAGCTCATAATAGGATATCCGATTGGTGTACCCAAATTCACTAAATTGCTTGTGGTTGAATAATTATCATGATCTCTCTTATGCTTTAGAAAGAGAATGCCTAAGACAATCAAAATGACAACCACGGTAGGCAATAAGAATTTTATAATCAGCATTGCTTTATTTGATATGTGCTTGTTTCCTTTTCTACATGGTTTGACTTGTAGTTGGGATTTCCCACACAGATCTTTATTCATCATAAAAGATTCCATGATAAAATTTGGAAAAGGGCCACCATTTGGAATTTCTCCATACAATAAATTGTAGGAAAGATTAATGTATTTAAGATAGAGTAATGACTCAAAGGACTTTGGAATCACCCCGGACAAATAATTATGGGAGAGATCCATGGACTCCATGCTTATCATCTTTGCCAAGTGACTCGGGAATAGGCCCTTGTAATTTGTTTTGTGCTAAAGATAGAGTTAGCAAAGTTTGCGGGTCACCCATGGTTGTAGGGATGCTTCACGAAATTTGATTTCTTGACAAGTTCAATAATAGAATTGCTCTCAAGTTTGATACCTTTGGTGAAATCATTCCACTCAATGCATTGGAAGATATGTCTAGATACAAAATATCTTCAAGACTCCAAAGTGAATAGGGTATATGAGAAATCAACTTGTTAGAGCTAAAATCCAACTTCCGTAGAGAAGTATTCCCCAGCATCTGGTATTATTCCGAAAACATGTTGTTGGCAAGATACAACTCACTTAGACTTTTGAGTTGGCAAAGCTCATTTATAATGGACCCTTTCAATCTGTTGTTGGTGAGATTTAAACGTTGAAGGCTATGTAATTTGTTAAGTGTATTTGGAATGAACCCAGTCAAATCATTATCATCTAGAACTAAATCCATCATGTTTGTTAAATTTCCAGTACAATGGGTACAACTCCATTAAAGTTATTTGATGACAAGCCTAAGGCAATGAGCTTAGATGCATTTGATAAGTGTTCGGAATTGGTCCAGTTAGTTCGTTATTCTCCAGGATAATTTATTCAAGTTGGGAAGGTTAATTCCTAAATATGATGGGAGAAGGCCAGAGAGGAAATTACCACTAAGGTGCAAGAATGTCAATGTTGAAATGTTGAATATATTGGGAGGAATAGGTCCACTCAAGTTGTTTTCTCCCAATGCTAAGATTTCAAGCTTAACGAGATTCCCTATATCCTTTGGTATAAAACCTGAAACAACAAAAATTCCATGGACTCATGAAAAGAAACCAAAACAAGTGATTATGGTGCTTGAAGATGACACATGAAACTACATGTATCTTACTAGTGGGTGTTTGGAAAAATCACTCTTGCTTTTTACATGGCAACTCCTCTTACATATAAACTTTGTACTACTTAAAATAAGTTAACCTTTAATGATAAACTCTAACACATTTAGTTTCTCATTTTGTGTATGCCTTTTGGGTACAAAACCTTGACAAAGAAAAAAATGATGGAAATCATTACTTTTATACTGACTCAAATATGAATATATACAATTAAATCTATTTTTATTAAAATGAAAAATTAGGAAAATCATAAACGACCTTGAAATGCCATGGTTATAGAAGATTTATTTAAAGTTAAAACTTTCGTGTTCTAATTATTTAATAAGAAATTAATAAATTTGTGAAAAAAGAAACAATTTTAAAAAGAAAATAAAGCAGGGAAAGGATGTATTCTTTAATAAAAGGGAGAAGAAAAATGGGTTAAATTAAACTTAATAAGAGAGGTATAAAATCTATAAAAATATATGATGATGATGCATTTGGACACACTATTATATATGATTCATAACTTATTTATTTATCAAAGTATAAATAATGTGGGACAGTGTCATCGGACATTTCAAATATCGGTTAAACATGAAAAGTAAAGGTATTTATGGGCCAAATAAAATACCTGAGACTCAAAATAGTTGAGTTGAGGTAGGAAGAGCCAAGTTTGGTAAAATGTGTAATTTAACAAAGTTTCAGGTCAAAAAGGGTACTTTTGAAAAATATGCCTGAAATTTCAGGAAAAAGATGGACAATACCAAGATTCGCAAATTGCTTACCCTCCAGTATTTGCATGTGAGTTCGTGAAGTTTGACTTTTATTTCTTCTTCTTCTTCTTCTTCTTCTTTTTTTTTGCATTGGCAGTTAATCATGTTTTCCATAAAGCATTAAACCACATTTTTGGCAATTTCTCTCTCCAGGAATTTATTTGGGTACAGTCACAATTGAATTAAGAAACCGTTATGTATACTTTACTCAAATTTAGCCAAAAAAATGTTCTCCATCATATATCACGTGACGGGTCCACATGTAATTACATACACATACATATTTTCTCTCTCCTTCATGTAATTTATTTCTGATACCTATTTTAATATATAAAAAAATCCGGTATAATACACATTTTGATTCTCATGCTGTAATTTCTTTTAAGAATATTTCTTTTAATTTTAATTAAATGATAGAATTATTACAGTGTGTGTGTGTGTGAATAAATAAATAAAACAGAAGCCCATACTTATCTGTATTTTAATATTAAATTTATCCTATTATATAAAAGTTATCAAATATTATTACCTATGGTATGTTTAAGAATAATTCTGAAGCTTATGTTTCATATATCAAAAATAATTTCAAGTAATACTCAATTCACCCCAAAGGAGTAAATATTTTTTTAAAATATTTTTATTTTTATTTTTAGTCTTTGTAAAACCTTTGAAGTAAAAAAAAAATACGAAAATCAGAATTTACACCTTTGTGAAATTACTAGTAAATTTCTAAGGGATAAATTTTTTTATACTATAATTATTCAATAAATATTTAATCTGAAAATTAAATTAAATTAAATTTTTAGGAGACAACTAATATCTTAAGAAAACAATACTATCAAAAAACAGGTGGGCTCTTCAATTATATTCGACAAATATTATGTGGTTGCATTTGTTCATAATCTGAGCAATCTTTGTTATTTTAGGTGTGTAATCTCCATTGTATACGGATGAAAATATGAATAAAATGTTGAAAAATAAAATCTCAATTTTAGAGAAAAATATTAAAAAGAAAAGAAAAAACACAAATATATGCATACCTGTAAATGAGTTAATATCCAAATATAATCCTTTCAAAGAAGTGCAGTTAGCTATTGATTGTGGAATGCTTCCCTCTAATTGATTACCAACAACTCCCAAGACTTCAAGGAAAGGGAGTTGATGGCATATTTCATCTGGCAAATTTCCCTTTAAATGATTGATGCCAAAGTCAACTACTCTCAAAGAAGGCATGTTCCAAATAAATGAAGGAATTTCACCTATGAATAAATACGAAATATTTTTAATTAGTTAGTAGTAAGACTATGAATTTCCTAAATAATTCACAAAAAACGTATAAAAATACATGGAATCTTTTTAATTAGTGGCCTTAAATCAATGAGAAAAAAATAAATTTTTGTTCTAAAGCAAGTTAAAAGGGACTCTTCACTCTTCGATATCCATTGCCAACTAGACATTAAAATTCACCTATTACAGTGTACAACTAAATTATTTGTATTTTGCATTAAATTTCTGTAATATTTACTAGAATCTAACTTTGAAATCTGATGAGAAATTTATAATAGGCAAAAAGGCTGGAATTTTAGTTTCTATTTATGGAATTAAAATACTTTTAGTTTACACATTCTGGAGATAAAAGCCGAGTGCCACAACGTAAAATTCAAAGTTATTGGTTATATAAAATTGATTGCGTTGAACATATTAGACATGCTAGAATTTTTACTCTTAAAAAGTAATTTTAGTTTTAAAAAATATGTGTGGGTGTGTGTGAAGCATAAATATTAAATGCAATTGTTTGTGAAAGCATACAAATTAAGAGATGGATAGACGGAGTATACCTGTAAAGGAGTTGTCTGACAGATATAATTCTTCCAACCTCGTTCCATTGTCGATTGATATTGGAAGACTACCATTCAAATTGTTTTTATCCAAATATACAAATCTTAAAGTAGAAATGCTGAACAAAGATGATGGAATTTCACTGTTCAATTTAAAGCGTACAAGATATAAGTTTTTATTAAAGTTAGCTAATAATTAAATGCTTTGGTATTAATCTTCAATATTAAACTAATATAGGTACATCCATTATGAAAATGAAGAGAAAACAAACAAATATGTACATACCTGTAAATGAGTTGGTACCCAAATATAATTCTTTCAAAGAAGTACAGTTAGTTATTGATTGTGGAATACTTCCTCTAATTGATTACCACCAACATCCAAGACTTCAAGGAAAGGGAGTTGATGGCATATTTCATCTGGCAAATTTCCTTTAAATGATTGTTGTCAAAGTGAACTTTTCTCAAAGAAGGCATGTTCCAAATAAATGAGGGAATTTCACCTATGAATAATTATGAAATAATTTTAATTAGTTAGTAGTAAGACTATGAATTTCCTAAATTCACAAACAAATGTAAAAAAATACATGGAATTTTGTTAATTAGAGGCCTTAAATCAATGGGAAAAAATTTAATTTTTGTTGGAAAGCAAGTTAAAAGGGACTCTCCGATATCCATTACCAACTGGACATTAAAATTCACCTATTACAGTTTACAACTAAATTATTTGTATTGCATTAAACTTATGTATTATTCATCATAGGCGAAAAAGGCTAGAATTTTAGTTTCTATTTATTGAATTAAAATACTGAGTTTACACATTCTGGAGATAAAGTAGTACATGTAATAACTGAATTTTTCCAAAATCCCTGAGTTCCACAACGTATTTTCAATAAGGTATAGCCCTTTTTAACTCGGGTGGACTAATTAATAACCATAGATTAAATCAATTAATTTTGTGTTTGGTTGAAAAAATTTCTCATGATCCACGGGAAATTCGCTGAACAAATAATTATGATGGAATGTCTATATTAAAGAAGAGAAAACCATTTTGCATGTATCTATCCTGTGGTTTAAATTTTAATTTCATACTTGTACATTTTCTCTTGTTAATATAATGAATTATTTAACTTTGCTCTATTAGCACTATTAACTCTTGTACAGGGGCTAATAGTGCTTACAGAGCAAAGTCACAAAGGCTATTGGCACTGATGGAGAAAAATTAAAGAATTGATTCAACAAAAAAAGTACTATTTCCTATCCTAATTATAAGAACACTCTTCTAGTATAATTTGTACTACAAAAGTGTTCGTATAATTAGGACCGGAGGGAGTATTAAAAATTAAAGGAAAAGTATAAGAACCAGCAAAATATTTTCCTTTAAAATAGACTATGAAAAGTATGCCAACTTATTCAGGTTCACTTTAGGATTAAAAGAAAGCATCATGTTGTATTTAAAAGTAATCTAGACAAGTTATTGGTATTCACTAATGTCTTGTGAAATACTGTAATAGAATTTAAGGGAATCACATAATTAAAACTCTTACCTTGTAAGTTGTTGTAGGCAAGATATAACCACTGGAGGTTTGTCAAATTTACAATATCACTTGGTATACTTCCTCCATTGAATCTGTTATCACCCAATTGTAGCTCTACTAATTCTTTACATTGACGCCAAATGGATGGTATTTCGCCGACAAATCATTTTCATCCACATCAAACAATTCAAGTTTTGGAAGCCCAAAACACAAATTTGTTGGGAGACTACCGGATAATTGATTTATTCCAAGAGAAATCTCATGCAACAACTGAAATGTTAAATATTGATGATGGTATAGAACCATCAAGTTGATTCACACTAAGATACAACATCTTTAGTTGTGAAAGATGGCCAATCTCATTTGGTATGCCTCCTTCAAAATGAGAGAGTAAGAAAAAGGTAATGTCAATAACAATTCTTTTAAAAAGGGTTAAGGTGCAATTTTACACATGAAGTTTACTCTCGGGAGCGCCTTAAAGACCACGAAGTTTTCAGAGCAAAAGTACACACGACGTTACGTTTTGGGAGCAAAAATACCACGGGCCGTTAGTTGACCGTTAGTTGACCTTTAGTTGACCGTTAGTTTTTAACGGCCCGTGGTATTTTGCTCCCAAAATGTAACGTCATATGTATTTTTGCTCCTAAAAACTTCGTGGTCCGAGCGCTCCCAGGTAAACTTCATGTGTAAAATTGCACCTTAACCCTTTAAAAAACATGTAATAAGACTTTCACATTTTTAAGAAATAACACAAATATACTCTAAATGATAAAACTCAACAACTATTATTTTCATAAAGGTAATAACCATAGATTAAATCAATTGGTTTTGTGTTTGGTTGAGAAAGTTGGATAGATTAATGACAATTAAAACTAAGAGGCCTGTTGAAATCTAATTTGCTATACCTTTTAATCATTCCTATCAAAACAGCAGTTGTTGAGAGAACCCCAGCAAAATTCTTTTTGTTAACTATACAAACTTTTTAAAATAATAACTGTAGTAAATAATAAAAGTAAAATATAGTTTAGATTATTAAAACCAAAATTAAATCTTTTAGATATGTTTGTTGTAAGGTTTACTCAATTAGAAAGAACCCTTCATAATTTTTTTAATGGCAAAATAAAAAAAAAAAAAAGAAAGAAAAAAGGTGTGACTATATAATCCAATTCAAAATTTCGAATACAAATGGCTTTTTTCCCCATTTGAAAAGGAAGAGAAAAAAGTTGGGAAAATTAAGAAGAAAATTCATAAAAACACCAATATATATATATATATATATAAATATATATATATATATATATATATATATATATAAATATATATATATAGACAAACCAAAATTCCTTGAGGATAAGATCTTGCTAACCAAATACACAAGTTTAAAACAAAGACAAATATAAAGATTGAAAATAATCTAAAACATACCGACAAACTATTATAAGACAAACTCAATAACTCAAGGGAAGTTAAGTTGGAAATCGTGTGAGGAATGTTTCCGATAGTTTGTTTCCGCAAGTCGTAAAATCTTTAATTGCTCAAGTCTGCCCACCTCTAGTGGAATTGTCCCTTCAATGAAGTTATCATTACAATCTATGATCTCCAACGATGACAGATTGAATAGAGATAATGGAATAAATCCACTAAGACTATTATTTCAAGATTTAGCTGAACAAGTGAAGATAAATTTCCTATCCATGTTGGAAATTGCTCATCATGAAAGTCATTGTAGCTCAAGTTGAATAGTTTCAAATTACGCAATTGAACTAAATCTTCGGTATTTGGCCATAAAAATTGTTGTCACCGAGATCAAGTTCAACAAGGATCGAGAGATTTCCTAGTTGTGGAGATATGGAGCCCTTAAGTTCCCTACCACCAAGATTCAAGGAGTGGACCCTTCTATGACGAGTATCGCATATGACACCAGTCCAATTGCATGGAGAAGAAGAGACAGCCCAATTATCTAAGAAATCATGTGGATCGAAGTGATATAAGATTTAAGGGCAAGAAGTGCAGATTTATCAAGATCTTGATGTTTCTAACGGTCCAAGCTAAGGAGCCCATGAAGCAATGAAGTAAGAGTAGGAAGACAAGGAAAGAAGGTTTTCCCATTTCTAGCATGGCAAACTCATCAAAAATTTTAGTCTAAGTACCTTGAGCAATTCACACACATCTCTCTTTATATTTCTATTCCAAATCAAGTCAAACCGTACTAAACAAAGCGGAGGTGCAAAAGGGCCACTTTTGTAAAAGATTAGAAGAAATTGAACCAAAAACTACTCAGCATGTTTAGCGCATTATATTTTCTTTTAACAATATTTGAAGATATTTTTGCTGCATTATTTTATTTGTGGTCAAGTCCAGTGAGGAATAAAATATGGAAAATTTTATTTAGTCTCCTTTAAAAGATTCTGAAATTTCATTGCACCCCTTTGGATCAAAATGAAATTAAGTTCTAACAATTCAAATCCTATTACTGTGGCAAGAAACAACTTCTCAATGCCATGGATAAGTTCTCAACGAATAGGTGCTACATATTGAAGATTTTGAAAAAATCAATAAAAATTAAAGTGATAATATAGATATGTTTGACCATATATGCAATATTGTTAATTAAAAATATAGATAAAATCATATTTAACTTACTCCCAAAAATAAAAAAGGCATATATTTAAACTATGATAAGAACATGGTCTGACCTATAAAAAAAATGACCTATAAAAAAATGAACAATTAATAATGAAACAAATACGTAACTATAAAAGTTGTCCCTCTAAAAAGTTGATATGACAAGAGCAAAAAGAATTGTGTGGACCTTAATTTCTTTAGTTATATTTGCATTATTTCATTTTTGGTCAAGTCATCAAGTGTATGTTGGCCTAACTCTATCATAAAGTCACAATCAAATTGATTAATATTAATGTCATGGAAGTGGAATTGATGATGGAACTCTAAATGTCATGTTTGCTATCATTAAATCCACTTCCAACCTATACCACACTTCCACTGAAGTCAAGCTTTGGACTTTCTTGCCCCTGGTAACTAGTGGCAGAAAGGATGGCAGAGGGGATTAGGACGAGCCGCTGCACGATGATGTGGGTTACAAAAATTCATTTAATGTTAAAAAATTTTAAAAATCTAAAAGATCTGTTACATCCTAAAAAAATATGAAATGAGTTTAGTTTTTATTTATTTATAATAAAAAAACTTAGTTTTTATTGATATTGATAATATAAATTGGACAATATATATTGATTAATTAAATGATATAATGATTACATTAATTTATAATCTTTTACAATAAATATTATTTTCTCTAGAACTTTTATTTTAATTTTTCCTTCTACGGTAATCAGCCTAATGATAACTACCTGGATTAAATAGATTTTAGTTTTAGATATACCTATTTTCAAAGTATTTTATTGACTAAAGTATATTTTTAGTCCTTTAAGTTTATATGAGGTATATTTTCTATCCCGAACTTTATAAAATATACTTTTAGTCCTATGATTCTCATATCGTTAATATTACTAACGGAAAACATTAGCACAACAAACTCAAGTATTAACTATATAATTAAGTTCTATTAATCTTCAATTTAAATATGTGGAAATTAAAAATGTCTACAAACCTATTGAATTAGTCAATACTATAACCTCAATTGTATCAAAAAAATTATTTTAATAATAATATAATTATATTAGTTTAATAACTAAGGGAAAAACACTTCTCATGTTGTAGAAGTGTATTCTCATGTCACACACACACACACACACACACAATTATATTAGTTTAATAATCTAAGGGAAAACACTTCTCATATTGTAAGAGAAGTGTATTCTCATGTCACACACACACACACATGCAACATAAGAAATTTAAACCCCACAAACACTTCTCATATTGTAAGAAAAGTGTATTCTCATGTCACACACACACACACACACACACGCACACACGCACACACGCACACACGCACACACGCACGCACACACGCAACATAAGAAATTTAAACCCCACAATCTAAATAGTAAAACCTTAAACCCCACAATCTAAATAGTAAAACCTTGATTTCATTTGAAATAATTTGTCGGTTTATTTTATTTTAATAATCTATATATATTATATTAAGAAAACAAAAATATCCTTTTGTCAATTGCACCATCATCATTTGAGTTTGTTGCGTCAACATTTTCATTAGCCACATTAACTGTGTTAAGAATATACAACTAAAAGTATACTTCATAAAGTTAAGAGACCAAAAGTATACCTCATGTAAAACTTAAAGGACTAAAAGTATAATTTAACCTATTTTATTTTATAAATTTGTTAGTCACAATCTTCCATCAATTTTCTATTTTTTTCAGAGCAATTACCGTTAAGGGGATAGGAAATCCATAAAATCTTTTACTACTTTAAAAAAATAAAATTCTTTCAAATTTAATTAATTATTATCCCTATATATTTGGCAACTACTACCTCCTTAAATACCTATTTATGAATTATTTTACTTTCTTTTTTCTTATTCCGTACCCTTCAAGACTGAAGATTCTCAAATATTGTGTCACGTCTAGGTTTTGATATAATTATTTCAAGAATATTTTTATGTACATTTTTATTTTTCCGTTTTAAATTTTATTTATGTCCCTATATATTTGGCCCATTCTGAATTGTTTGTTTAACCTCTTCATATATCTATTTTTTAAAAAAAAAAAACTTTATACATCTGTTTTATTCTTTTCATTTTAAACTTCATATCCCTATATATTTAGCAACAACCTCCCCATTATCCATGTTAGTTCCTGAAATGCTTATTCCATAAAAATTATTTAACATTGCTTTTCTTAAACACATTCAGAATTTAAAATTGTGACGTTAACCACATTTTTAGCATTATTCTATTCTATTTTTTAAAATAAAATAAAACAAAAGTAACCTACTGGGCAAAGTTTCGACACGACAATCAGGCTTTGGTTATCAAGAGTCAAGACCCATAATTCAGTTATGATTCATTAAATTTATGAAATAATAAAGAAAATTAATTCATGTTATGATTAATACATTAATATTTTAAATTAATTCTATTATTCTCCCTATTTTCCTATGATTATGTAATTACATTTATTATAGATTATAGATTTATGCCTATATAGAAGGCATATGTTATATATCATACACATCTAAATAGTAGTGAAGAAAAATGTTGTCACGTCCTAAAAATTAAGGGGTGACTGACATGTAATATCAATAGACGTACATTCCATAAGTCTTAAATTTACATATGGATATTAAATAATATTCATAATACCATTAAAAATCTCATAACTAGAACATTAATTTTAAACATGCTTACACTATTTTAAATTCATATATAAAAACTTACCTCATATAACTAAGATATTAAGTCTCTGAAATTTTGGCAAAATTACCTTTGTAAATTATACCTTCCAAAAATTCTACAATGACCCGAATTTTCATAATAACATTCAGAGCTACGTTCCACCATGCATGCATGCACACAAACACACACACACAGTATGTATGTATGTATTTTCATACATAGTGCATCATTACTACATTACACATGCTGCGTCATAACTTATCCTACTGCTAAACATACTACTAATTTTCTCATCTTACTTTCCCTTACACCACCTGGGAACTCATACTTATACAACCTTCTTTTATACATACTGCTATTTTACAATACATAACATAAATCCATCACTACTATAATCTCGCTACTAGAACAGTTCACATATGGGCAAAGATGTGGAGCTTAACAAAAGCGATGAAATGTTCAAAGTCGTGGTTGATAATCATGTCTAGCTCCATCATCCCGTTGATCGGGTGTACCCATGTAGGAGTTCTAGGGAGGAAGTACATAATAGCTCTCTTCCATTGGACAAGGGGATAGTTCAACCCATTCGCATCCCTTTCATTGTAATTAATTTGCATCCTCCTCTAAAAGGAAAACGAGTCAGTTCACTCATCGTGGGAGACACCGATCAGCCCTGGGTGTACGAAGAGGAAAACGGGCCAGTTCACTCATTAGTGGGAGACACCGATCAGCCCTAGGTGTTTCCTCAGGACCTTGCTCATCTATCTCACAGTGAGGCTAAGTCGACAACGTATACATTCCGCCTTTTTCCTTTGCTATTATAGTTGATGAGGGTTTGTTGGATGTCGTGCAAGAAGAGTACCGCATGTCTTGCTTTGAGAAGCATACACCAAGGAAGCAAGATCGCCGCTACATGAGGAGGATGCAGATTAATTACAATGAAAGGGATGCGAATGGGTTGACTATCCCCTTGTCTAATGGAAGAGAGCTATTCGTACTTCCTCCCTATAACTCCTATATGGGTATACCCGATCAATAGGATGATGGAGCTAGACATGATTATCAACCACGACTTTGAACATTTCTGGATTTTGGGTAATTTCTGAAATTAAGAGAAAAGTTTGCATCGGTGAATAAAATGGAATGCATTTGCTTTGTTTAGGGCAAGGGCGTATCTCGGGATAATTTTCGGACATCGAGAAATTTTATCGATTTCGAACAATCGCCAGTAGTAATTGTTTACTCGCATACTCTATGTTACTTTGTATGTTTGTTGTGCCATGATTGAGGAACATGTCTCGTGAGTAGGACATGTGTTTGGGCTGTAGGGCCTAGTGGACTGTGTGTCCTTAGGTCGCTACCGAGTCGGTGATGCATTTAGTGTAGTTAGGGTTTGAGGCCCCGGCTACTTTGTTTTTCCTAGTGCTATGGAACCGAAGTCTATGTCTATAGGCTAGCCACCGTTGTTGTGTGTTCGAATGCAAGTGCTATGTTTACCATTGTTGTTATGTTTTTCCTAATTATGGATTGAATACATGCACCGCATACATATTGTATATAGGTTTAACAATTACTTTGGAGTTCAATCTTGAACTCCAGATCGTGCTAAAGATATAGGTGTTTTCGGTTGAGTTGATCCGGTTCAATCTTGCACTCCCAAATAAATAACATTATCCTACCTAGCTGCTTTTGCAAAGATTATCACTCTTTCATCCCCTAATACCCAAAGTAATGTCACCGACATTTACTTTTACTTAAACTCGAAACTTACAAAATCCATTTAATACAAATCATTTACTACTTGTAGCTATCTTATAACTATTATAGTTTACATCCAAGCATCACTCTTAGACATTCTAACATATATAAATACATTCCAAATACTACCATAAGAGCAGCAACTTAATTTTCAAATCAAATCCTAACATTTATATGTACATAAAAGATAGTTAATATGGGTATCGTTCATATCATAAGTCAACTACTTCTAATAATTTAAACTACTTGTCTAATATTCCAAATGTTAAGCAGTGGGTTTTCATCCCTCTAAATTCAATGATTTGAGCCCACCGCTTCCAAACTAATACAACAGTTGTACCATACACCTAATAAGCTTTTAAACAATTCCTAACCTTGAAAAAATTCCAAACAGCCATACTTTTAAGCTGGAAAATTTTCCCGATTTCTTAAATTGTTCCAATTTTTTAAGGAAAGTTTTAAATGCATTAAAAAACAAAAGAATATAAACAAGAAAAGAAAAGAAAACTTCAACTTAACAAAGACAAATAATAATCAAAAGTCAACTAAGCTATTACAATGAACGATTAGATTAAATGACTCCATTGAAGTAAGTCATATTGTTGACTACAATGTTCTACGTAGAAACGGTAAGGGTAAGTAAAAACGTAAAATCGTAAAACGTAAACGAAATGTAAGTTTTTACTTCGTACCACAGAGAAAATAAAACCCAACATATATAAAATCAAAACACACAAATGCATTAAAGTTATCACAAATTTAAGTCCAAAGTCCAAACATTCAAGGATATCAACAAATTTAAGTCATCATAAGATCAAAACAAGTCAATAAAATGATAAAAGAGATGAACATCTCTAATTTAAATCATCGGAGTCAAAGTCAAGCTCATCTTCTTCATCCCTCCCCACTAAGAAATTCAGAATATCCAAATCATTTAATTCATTAAGATCATCATCATCCAAGCCATGGGGATCTTGATCTTCTCCAACTCCAACATCTTCCGAAACATATTCACATGTTGGTTCCACAATCCAATCGTCATCCGACTCAATGTCATCAAAGTTATAATCAATTTGAGGAGACACTCTATGATTTGTGTTGCCTAATCTTGAGTTAGCCATCACAAAAACAACATTATTCATTGTCTCTGCTTCAAACGATTTCTTTTCTTTGTGTGGACCTAAACAAATACAAGAAAATAATTTAATACTAAACTAATATCACATTTTTGAAATGAAATGCAATTCATATTAAAAATATACCATCTCAAAAGCACTCCAATTCCGCTCACACCCAGAGGAACTACATGTCAAGCTAAGCACACGGATAGCGAAATTTTGGAGCTCTGGAACACCATCACCATAAGATTCCCACCATGTCTTTGGACTCTTGGTTTCAACTCCATCCATAGCAAAGGTAGTCCCAAAAAGGCCTCTACGATGCTTGAATTCCTCCAGCTTGCTCATCAATTTTTCTTTCAAGAGTTGTATCCGCCACCATCCTTTTTATACAATCATATAATCCTACCTTTACTTCATAATCAACTTTAAAGGTAGGAGAATAATGTTGTTTTGGGTTCGATAATAGCTGCAAAGATGCAAAGGCCGATGGAGTTGCTTCTCCCATCTTGCATCAATGACATCCCAAATAGGTTGATAACTAAAAAAGAAAAGATAACAATTGAATTAATTTTGAGTTAAAATGTCTATAACTCGAATTAAATAAATTAAATGATAACTTACAATGAAGGTTTTTTTGAAACCGTCTTCAATTTTCTCCTTCGCACGATCCATTGCCTCATAAATGGAACTCATTGCTGCATCATCCGAATCAACCAACCTAAGCACTTCAATCAAAGGAAGAGCTCCTATCAAACAAATCTCAACTCTCTTCCAAAAGTGCTTGTCCATCACTACATTTTCAATGAGCTTTCCGTCGGTTGACTTTGCATATTTGCTATTCTTCCACTCTTCGAAATGAACATCCTTTTCACAGATTTTTGTTGTTGTGGAGGCATTGCAAAGTCAAATAGGATGTGGCAAAGCGAGTCATGGCGGGTCTAATCAAATCTTTGCCATTGGTGAAGCTGTGCAATATTGGAATGAAAGAAGATCTTGAATAGATATAAGTTGTAATTTTTTTCCCTTGAAAATTGTGTCTTTATGAACGGGTATTTTCTTCTCTAAATCTTCCAACATCAAATCAATACAATGGGCAGCACAAGGTGTCCAATATATTTTCTTTCTTCTCTCCATCAACAAAGCCCCAGCAGCTTTATAATTTGCAGCATTGTCCGTCACAACTTGGACAACGTTTTCTTCACCAACCTCCATCACCACTTCATCAATCATCTTAAAAATCTTGCCACTGTTTTGGTTATGTGAGATGCATCAATGGACTTGAGAAATACAATTCCCATAGAGCTATGCACACAAAAATTGATGATTGTTCTTCTTCTTTTATCACCCACCCATCAGTCATTATTGTGCATCCTGTTTTCTTCCATAAAGCCTTATGTTTTTCCACAATGACCATTGTCATCTCATATTTTTGCTTCAAGTATTTTACTCTACACTCATGATAAGATGGTGGCTTGAAACCCTGGTCCATGCTTAGCAATTGATTCACACATCTTTTTGAAATCATCGCTATTCACAAAATTGAAAGGGATTCCATTGTTATAGATAGCAGTGCAAATGTCAAGACATGCCTCCTCCTCAACATCTCTATTTTTACTTCCTCAGCACCGATATACATGGTTCAACATCTCTAGATGTTCTGCCAAATGGTTCTTCACACGAAAAACTCCAAAGCAGACATTACTTTGGGACAATACTTGCATTTAAGCTTTTTTGTTCCTGGAACTTCAATTGCATGCTTCCATGCAGATCGACCTATTTCCAAGAGCATTTTTGCCAATCTCTTCCCCCAACCCCAACAAAGAAGTGTTACTTACACTTGCGGTTGCGTGTCTGAGTGCTACTACTATCATTTCCACTTGATGAGGCCATGTGATTTCAAACTATTTTAAATCAAAATTCAAAGAAATTATCTCAATTTAAGGCTTTCAAATTTCAGCCAAAAACACAATATTCAGCAGTCACACTCAAGACTATAAGATACACAGTACACATTCAACAAGAAAAATAGGGCTTAGTTCAACAGAATAAACAGATTAACACACTATTTGGAGTGAAGAAGCAACTCAAAGAAAAAAATATGAAACATCATTACAACAGGTATAGGCAAGCGGCGACTACGGACTCAAATGAAATTGAAAGAGTGAAAGGAAAAAAACGATGGAAAGGAAAGAGCCGAGAGCAGAGCATACTTTGGAGTGAAGAAGCAACTCAAGCAAGGCAAAGACCCACTGTGCCACCACCACCTATGGTCGATGAAGAAGAAGAAGAACTAACGCACCAGCAGAGTCGCCGTCCGGCTCCAAAGAATCAAAGAAGACGAGGAAAGGAGAACCCACCGGAGTTTGGACGAAGTCGAGGCAGAGAAGTAGAACCCAGCGGCCGGCTACGGTGGATGAAGAGAGAAGATTGAAGAAGGTCGATGGCCGATGCTCGATGCGAAGAAGAAGCGAGTGAAGACTCCGATCCGATAGGGTTTTTTTCAATCGATGTGAATATGGGTCGAATAGGTTTTGATTGGTTTTAATTGGGGCTGCAAAATTTATTTTATTTTATTTTTATAGTAACTCGGTTGAAACGCCGTTTCAACCGAGTTAACGAGTTGAAACGGCGTTTCAACCGTTTCCACCGCAAACGCGTTCGACCACCGTTTTGAGACGTTTTCGGCGAAAAACGTAGAAACGTCCGTTTTACGTTTTTGAACGACGTTTTCACAACAATGGTTGACTAAAAATTGAAATGGAAAACCTCGAAAGTTATAATAAACAGTTTGATTTTAAGTTTCAACTAGGCAAAATAAGTAACTTGAAAAACTTATACTTGGCTCCATTGGCAAAGTTAGAAGTTCACTAATAGAACTAATTGGAATGATTTTGAATTAGGAATCAAACTGAAAACGAAAATCCATTAAGAATCAACTTGACAATTGATCCAAGGTTGAAGAAGACTAAAGTAAGGTTTCAACCCATACTATCCCCAACAGTGTCTTCTTCCGTGATATAATTGGTTACTAGAAAATCAAATCCATTGCCTACCAATTGGAATTTTACAGATCATTATTCCGTTAAAAACAAGGGACTTAAAAAGCATTCGGATAAAACTTTCGGTCATGCACAAGCAACAATGATTAGATCATTATTAATTCAAGCAGGAGGAAATGGCATCATCCCGTATTGAACCCAGCATTTTACCCCCAAACAATAAATAGCATAGATAGGACAAAACAAATATAATTTGGTGAGAGAAGGATGTGATTAAGTAAAACGGCACCTTTGTTTTTGAAACCAACTTTCTGGAAGCGGCCTTGTTCAGGATGCTCTTATAATAATGTGTAAAGGAGCGATGCCACTTCGTTTTCCGATCTGCATAATAAGCCATAGAACTAGACCAAGTTACATCCCTGGCAAAAACATAACTTCAGCCGGGAAAAAGAAGAGGGCCAAAGAGCGAGAGAGAGAACCTGAAGAAATGATTCAACAGACTGCTGATCCTTTGGTTCAGCCTAGGTTCGAACCAGGGACCTCTAGTGTGTGAGGCTAGCCTGACAACCAACCTCACCACCAAGACAAGTTATTACAAAATTCCTTCAAAAATATATATATTCTTAAAATTTTGTGTCTACACATGCATCCATATGCACAAGTGTGGCTCCACCACTGTAAGACCCCTTTTATCTTGAGGAACCATGAGACAGTACCTTCATATAGATTCTAAATCTAAGAATTTATTCCCACACTTAAGGCATAAATCAGCAAGTCGAAATCAATTTCCAGCAACTAAATCTTCTTTGAAACTTTCACTAATTAAAACAGGGAAAATAAATTCACAGCAAGCATGTTTTTCCGTTAAAACATGTTCCCATATTTTGATATAACCAATTCTTTCACTGCACCCTTCAATCATGAGGTTATGTTATCATCAAGGTTTCAAGAGTTCCAGCATAAGAACACGGCCATTATTCATATCTAAAATCATCTAAGATTCTCATTTAGCATCAATTAACACTGTTTAAAGCATATATGGTACTGATACAATATATAAAAATATGACTCAGCAAACTGAAACTAATTTTAGCATCAGCTCCTTGTTAAGAGTCATCTTCCACCCTTACCGCATGCATCTAACCATTTAATTAGTTGCTAATTATTCAAAAGTAACAACAGCAATTCCTTTGTGCGTTTTTCAACTTATCAATTCCCAACGTAAAGCAACTAGCTAGCAGTTATATTCCTTATTCTCTTTAGCATATGTGCACTCCAATACTTTTCTCAAAAGAATACAAACAGAGAGTGAGTCTTATTTTTTCCACCAACAACCCACACGGAACAGAGGCAAGACGGACAGCAAGGAAAACACATCAGTTGCGAAGCCGAATAAGGGAAGGAAATAAATAAATCAAGGTTCAGCAATTTAAGGTTCCCACTGCAACGCTTTACCCATATACAACAGCCTCACAAGATCGAGAAAGAAGAAGAGATTGACCAAGGAAAAGTGCGGGTGAGCAAGAGAAAACGAAGTACCTCACACCAGCCATGATCGGTCTCCCTTCACTCGGTGTCGCTGGAAGAGAAGCATAATGATGGTGAAGGTTCTCTAGTCTGCAACTCCAATCGGACTCAAGGAATCTCTGGTTCAAGCTTGTCCTGCTGGTGGCCGAGGAAGGTTCGGGAGATTCCAGGTGAAAGGGTCTGGTCTCTCGTTCCTTTCTGGTTCCAATATGCTCCGCTGAGCTCCACTCTCAGATCTGGTTTTCTGTCGAGGAAGAAGGGGCTCGCGGCCTTCACAACTCTGATGTGTTCTCGGCTCTCAAACCCGTCAAAGGGAGAAGAAGGAGGTCAATGGTGCTCTCCAAACTCTACTCCAATCGATTCTGAGCTCTGGTTTTCACTTCCCTTTCGATTTGGTCTCCCCTGTCTCACAGCTCCAAGCTTTCTCCGGTCTTTTGTCAGGTCGCCGGTGGTCTGGAAGAATGGCGGACAATGGTGGAGAACGGACGACGGTGAATGGACCAACGGCGGCAAGGAAAGGCAGAAGGACCGAGATGGACGAAGGAGGCAGGGTTTCAAATCTCCGAGAAGCTTCCACACTCTCTCTGCTCTCTCTTCTCTCACTCTGTTTCAACATGGTTAAGGACCAAAAATACCAACGAACTATTGGGTCAGAACCACCCAGCACAGCAAACTATTTTTTTGGACCAAAAATACCAACAAACATTTTAAAGAGGAAAGCTCAAAGACAACGCCATTAACACCGTTAACAAAAAGTTAACCTCCGTTATCCGAGGTGCGATTCCGTTATCCGAGGTGCAGATTGGCTAACGAACTCTTATTCCAGAGCGTCCAAAGACAAAATTCTAAATTTTACTAAATTAAATAATTTTTCTCAATTGCAACTATTTAAAACTACTTGTATAGATATCTATGGACAAAAATTATTCATTCTTTAATTTTGTCAAAATTATAATTTGCTAAAATAAACAAAATTTTTAATTAAAAATATAATTATATGATTTAAATAAAACTCAAGGTGTTTTATAATTTATTATATATGTTAAACAAAAAATTATATAATTTATTTTTATAATAAAACTCACATAAATTTCTTCTAAAATAAAATAATAATTTTTATGAGAAAAAGAATGTATGATAAATGATATGAGAGAATTAGAGTAAAATATGTAAAAGTGAACTTATTAATCAAATAAATTAGAGTAAATTTATGTATGTATTTTTACTCTATCATGATTTTTATTTTTATTTTATTTCTAAATATAAGTCTTATTAATCTAAATTTATAAGTATAATTTGTTTCCCTCTTTAAATTATAGCAAGAAATTTAAGTTAGTAATTCTTAAAGCTCAATTGTGTCAATTGTCGTATAACTTATTCCCAACGATACATTATCTATCTTGAATATAATGATATTAAGTTAACGGCAAAATCGAAAGAATAAATATAAAACACCTTGAGTTTTATTTAAATCATATAATTATATTTTTAATTAAAACTTTTGTTTATTTTAGCAAATTATAATTTTGAAAAATTAAATAATGAATAATTTTTCTCCATAGATATCTATACAAGTAGTTTTGAATAATGACAATTGAGAAAAATTATTTAATTTAGTAAAATTTAGAATTTTGCGCTTGGGCGCTCCCGGAATAAGAGCTCGTCACTAATCTGCACCTTAGATAACTGGAGGTTAACTTTTTGTTAATCTGTGTTAATGGCGTTGTGCCGAGCGCTCCTCTTTAAAATGTTTGTTGGTATTTTTGGTCCAAAAATAGTTTCTTTGTCTTTGGGTGGCATTTTGGCCCAATAGTTCGTTGGTATTTTTGGTCCTTAACCCTTTCAACATTCGTGCGATTAAAAAAAAAAAAACTGATGCCCTCTCGCCCTTTTTTACACACATTGTGGTCTTTCCTTATTATACCTAGTTGATTTTTAAGGAAATTAAATAAATTAGTTAATCATTTCATATGTTGTATATCCTAAAATTATATACTCTTTTCAATCCTAATTATAAAATCTAGTTAAATTTTTTAAAGAGATTAAGGAAGCTAATTAAATTACTTTAGAATAATTTAATTTTAATTTTTTTCTTCAAATTAATTAGTTTGACTAATAAACTAATATATAATCGAATGATACACAATATATGAAATGATTAAGTAACTTATTTAGATTATTTAATCTCTTTAAAAAGTTCAACTAGGTCTTATAATTAGTGACCGAGGTAGTATTAGTTTACTTGAATAAGAATTCAAGCTTCTAACCTTAAACACGCTCTAAGCCTCCAATACAACATACCCAAGATTTTCCTTGTTGCCATATTACAATAAATACTAATTTAATTTTGCTACTATTTAAATTTACTCACCAACACTCAACAAATCACAATTTTTTAATAAATTATAGGAAATTTTAAAATAACATAAGTAAATTTTTTTCCTAATAATCTATTATCTCGATAGTCTATACATATTTTCAGGATATTAACATTGTTCCCTTTTGTACTTCTCGTCCTTCTTTTATTTTATAACACGTAAGCATGACTCTGCTCTAGTCAAGGTATGATATTTTAATACCTCTTTAATTGTTTGGATTTTTATTTTCTGCTTTTCCACGATCTTTTTCCTTTCTCTTATGATGGCCTGATGTCACTATCTTCGACAGAACTAGAAGTTCTAATCAATATTGTTATACATATTATGGTAAACCGATGCCACCATCTTTGAGAGAACTTGAAGTTCCAATTGATATTTCCAATCCGTCAAATCTATATACTTTATGTTTTCTTCTTATTTATGAAAATATCTATAACACTCATGCTTGAAGTTCCATAAACAATTTATGTTTCTACATTTTTAAAAACAAAGTCCAAGTATAAAAACTTTGATTGCTATGTCTTTTAATTAGTATTAAGCGTTATTATTGAAACTGCAATGTTTGACAACTGACTATCATGCCAAGATTGTCATTGCATATATCTAGCATTTGACAGTGATATGTGTATCACACTTCATATATATTATATATTATGATAATGTGAAAAACTCCTTGAATATCTAAAAGCAAATTACATTATTTCTACGTCAATTTTTAAGAACTAATAAAAGCACAAAAGCTTGGCTTCCTATTTTTATTAGTATTAAATATTATTAAAACTGCAAAATTTGACACCGGCTAGGGACGGACCTTAAAAAAATATTTGGGGGCCAAATGTATACTCATTAACTAATTTTTAAAAAAATATATTTGGGAGAGCCAAATGTATAAATTTTTAGCCAAATATATAAATTTTTGGGCTAAACGTATAAAATAAAATAAAAAATCCAATTTACATAAAGTATTTGGGATAAATAAAAATAAAAATTTGGGGGCCATGTATCAACCAAGATCCGTCCTTGCACCTAGCAGTCATGCCGTGTCATATCTGTTATATTGCATGTATGACAATTGACAATCATACCGAGCTTGTCACTCCATAATCTAATAATTAATTAAGGACGATATCCATTCCTTCTCATACATCATATATACTTACTCATAACCCACATACTTGAGTATAAGATATGATAATTTGAGAATAACAATTAATAACTTGGGTATACACAATTACAACTTATGGGGCTCAAATTATTGATTTCTATACCCAAGTTACTAATTCATATAGTCTTAAGTTGACAACATCCAGATTTCAATATCTCTAATTTCTACCATTTTACCTATTTGTCATTTTATTAATTTATCAGACATTTTAGAATTTTGTAATTTAAATTGTATTTTCTGTCATTTTTTCAAGGTATTATAGGAAGAAAATTTTCAAAAAAATACTAACAACAAAAATTCTATTTTTGACAGTTCCTATTTTTCTGTAAATCCAAACACAAGATAATAAATCTCAAACTTTCTTCTATCTCTTGGGTTAATTTTCTTTGGTTTTCTCCCACTAAACTTGGTTTAATACTAAACCAACTTTTTTTTACCTTCAACATTAAACCAAATTGACAGGTGCAAGTGAAGTGAATTGAATACATATATATATATAGTTTGAGCCTTGTAAGTAAAAGAAATTACATCAGTAAAAATACCGTTATTTGGGCATACGAAATACCAAACGCTGGTGCAAAATAAATATTACTACCAGTCTGTATGTGAAAATCCACGACCATGACTGATGAGCAATTGATAAGACAACCGTATGTTTTAATTTTTAACGTTACCATATAAGTTTTCAAAAATCAATTCCAAATTATTAATAAATATGTTTGAGATTAATATAATAAATTCCTGTTCTTGTTCGGTCACTCTATAGTCATAATAATAGTCAATCAACAACATAAATCAATAAATAAAATCTTCCAAATACATATAAATAATGCAACTCAAGATAATACTGAAATTGTCATTACTTCTACAATAAACATATAAAACAAAAAGATATACTCCGCTTGTGTATATCTATTCTCTGTAATAATATTTTGATACATTAGATAATTTTCGAAACTTAAGATAAAATTGTAAATAATATTATTACTGTCTCATACAAACATATGAAGTCTTGAGTCTTTTCTTCATAGCAATTTTGAAGAGGAAAATTTTCACTAAGCATATCGTCTTTCTCTAGTTGAAGCCCCTCTTCACAGTTCATGGCCTTATCGACTTCACTAAGCATATGTAATATTGATATGCTTCTCCACCTTGATATTATATTACAAAATAACTTATTATATATAATTCCATAATTAATCCTAATAAATATATTATTGTCCACTGCTGAAGAAAATTGAAGTGATTAGATCCACTTTATTTGATCCAAATTAAAAGAGGTTGATTTAACTTATATCGGGAAAAAACAAACCAGGGTGATTTAACTTCTTTGCAATGAATTCCCAACTAATTAAACGCGTACACATAGCTAAAGATCGTCCCAGTGAGAGACGGTCATCCAAATATTTTAACTGATACTGATGTGCATCTCTAATTTTTTATTTCCAGTATCATTTTTATTCCCAGTTTCAGTTTACTTACAAAGTCCCTGAACTTTATTTGTTTTTAATTGCTTTACTTAATTTTACATTAGTTTCTTACTTTTGTCTGTTGATCTTACAAAATTATAATTTGTTAAAATAAACAAAAATTTTAATTAAAAATATAATTATATGATTTAAATAAAATTCAAAGTATTTTATAGTTTATTATATATGTTAAACAAAAAAATTATGATTTATTGTTATTTTAGAAGAAATTTATGTGAGTTAAAAATTCATTTAATCTTAATAAAATTTAAAAATCTATTATATCATGAAAGAAATGAAATGGGATTAATTTTTATTTTTATAAAAAGAGTTTAATGGATACCAACATTGATTATATGAATATGCGACTTGTTGGAAAAAAATATAATTTAAGAGGTTTGAGGAAGGACAATTTAATAATAGGTTAAGGAGCAATTTGGCCTACGAAAGTCCCATATCCATATAAGCAATAGATCATTAATTAACAAATATATCATCAAGTTGCTGAATTTATATTATTAAGTATCAACATTGATATCCATTAAGCTCTTTTTATAAAAATAAAAATTAAACTCATTTCATTTCTTTCAGGATATAATAGATTTTTAGATTTTTAAATTTTATCAACATTAGATGAATTTTTAACTCACATAAATTTCTTCTAAAATAAAATAAATCATATAATTTTTTTTGTTTAACATATATAATAAACTATAAAACACCTTGAGTTTTATTTAAATTATATAATTATATTTTTAATTAAAATTTTTGTTTATTTTGGCAAATTATGATTTTGACCAAATTGAAGAATGAGCAATTTTTGTCCATAGATATTTATACAAGTAGTTTTGAATAATGACAATTGAGAAAAAAATTATTTAATTTAGTAAAATTTAGAATTTTGTACTGGACCCTCCTGAGTGAAACTCTTTTGTCTGGCGCTCTGGAGTAAAAGTTCGTTGACCAATTTGCACCTTAGATAACGGACATTAACCTTTTTCTAATCGGCGTTGTCTGGCGCACATTTTTAGAAGTTTGTTGTGCTAAACGCTCATTTTTAAAAGTTTGTTGGTATTTTTAGTCTACTTAATAGTTAATTGTGTTGGACACTAACGAGCCAATAGTTTATCGGTCAAATCGCACCTTAACCCTTTTATTTATTTCAATATGTAAGCTAGTAAGTTAGACTTACGGCATCCCAATTAAAAGGGAAGCTTTAAGTCTTATTTACGGTGTCCCACTTTAAATTTGGGATGCTGTAGGCCTTTTCAAAAAAAAAATACGAGCACTCTACACGGTGGCTTGCCCGAGCAGTACTCGCACATAAAGTTTCGTAATGTCGTCGATGAGAAGCGATCACAATCCAGTAGAAAACTCGTTAGACGCATAAAGCGAGAGATTCGTGGTCTATCTGTTGCTTTCGGCTTTAAAATTATTATTCACGGGTTGAGGAGCGAAGCTTCACTCGAACAGGAGGTCAAAGAATGAGGTCATGAAGGTCCAATGTAATACACTAAAAATCTATATCATAAATTGGTAAAAATTATAACTATAGAAAATAGGTGAATATGAGGTATCAAATATTAAGTTATAATTAGCTAATTTTCTAAAGGAAGATGTCTTGGAAATTAGAGAATTTAAGTGCCAAAGTGCCAAATGACGAAAATGCCCTTCTAGGACATAAATGACTTAGGAAAATTGTGAAAAATCCTAAAAGGCAGTAAAACAATTATTAAAATTAGGAGAGTATATTATCTCTAATTTTGGTAATTTAATAAATTATAAACTTGGAAAAATTAAAGAGGGATATTCAAAAAGTATTGGAAGGACCAAAATGCCCCTGTAAACTCTAAAATAATGCATGAGTTATGAAATGCTAATGTTAATGCAAAAGTTTGAAGATAAAGGGTTATCTTGATTAAGAAAATTATCCACAATTTATAATAAATTAATTAAGTAATTATTGGCTAATTACTTAAGCATAAACAAAGGAAAATTCAAGGATAATTATGTAAAACTCCATGATCAGTGGTTAATGGCTAAAAATTAGCATAAATATATTGGCTAATTAATTGGAAAATATTAAGAAAAATAAATGAGATTAAGTAATTTTAAGCCTAAATACAAGTATGGACCAATAGGAAAAAGTTATGAAAAATTATGTAAAAATAATTATTTTATATAATAATTAAATAATAAATAAAATAAATTAAAAAAATATATAAAATATATATGTGTGTGCCGACATGAATTGTGAGAAATGAAGAAGAAAAAAATAAATAAAAATGAAATGGGAAGATTGTTTAAATAATAATTAAAGTAAAATAGTAAAAAGTAAATAAACACCGATAGAGATCGGATCCTATCTAGAGAACCAGGAACATGATTTCTAAAGTCAAAATATAATATTGATGAGTGGATTTTTATCCTGAATTGAGCTGTACCTGGAGTCGTTTCTGAGATCGGTAGAAGAAGTTAGTAATAAGACGAAATAGGAAAATCGAGAAATAGGCGGATAGTCATAAAATTAGGATTTGAACAAAATAAATTATAACTCAACATTTGGAGTTGAGTTTATGATTATCTGGACATATTTGGAATCAGTGAATTTTTGTCCAGAAGTTGATGATTCCGGAATTCAATTCCGTAACCGTGCACGCTTTTCGAGAAACTTCGGCAGGACCGTTGGAACCCTGTATGGAATCAAAAAGTTGTTTAGCCCGGACATTTCTAATAAGTGAGAAAATGTCTTCAAAGTTGTGATTTCGAATTTCTGAGATTTTGCGCGATTACGCGATTCGAGTACCGATCGGAAAATTCTACCGTAAGGACCTTCGAAGCGTGGCTGCGTGGCACCACATGATTGTTCTTTGGGATGACTCAAGGGGGTGCAGGTCGGCCAAGGAGAGAGAAGGAAGAGGGAAAACTTGTTGATTAAGTTTACAAATGGACGGCTCAGATTGATTCTCATAAAGTTGATCCGACGGTCGAAATTCCACAACTTTTTCTATAAATACCTTACACCTCTCTTCATATTTTGCACACCATTTCAAGAGGCATTTCGGTTTTAGAGAGAGGTTTTAGAGAGCCGATTAGGGGTATAGGGGCAAAATGGTAATTTTTACCTAAAATGCCAGTTATGATGTCAAATCACTAATGAAAGTGATATTACTCTTTTAGGACATCAGAAACCTTGATCTGCTGCCGTTACGCTGTCCAACGTGCCGCTGTCGGACAAACCGCTGTTTTCCGTCAAAAAGTACAGTTTCCGCCAGAAACACCTACGTACGTCAACGAAGGTACGGACGCGTACTGTAATACTAATCTAGTGCTGCTCATATACATATATGTGATAGGTACATTCACAGGTAGAGATTCATTAGGGGTCACCGAGATACATTCACGGTTAGAGACTCTGTTCAGGGTTACCAATTATACATACAGCTTTACACGGGTTATAGACTTAGTAATTCCATTTTAAGTTTTCCTAGCACTGAGGACACGACCGTACATCGTGGCACTGGTTTCTGTGCAGGCTATTATTGTGTAGGACTTTACATACTGCCCTGTGCTTATGTTCTGTCCGTGTCACAATCATACAATCATGCATCTGCTATATGCTTAGGTGATGTTATGCTGCTGTTATGTTTTGAATATCTCGTCATCCGTATACTTGTTTTATTTGAGGATAAGGTTAATCACACGGAGATTCAATGCGGTGAATTGAATCTCGCCTATAGCTTCAGTCCGGAGGACCACGGATCGGAGATCGAGACAAGCAATGGAGTAGGCTTTAGAAGATATCTTTACCGTCGTATTTTACCTTGAACAAGAGGATCACCTTGTATTATCAATACTATGTTACACTATGGTTAATGTTTTGTTATGGATCGAGTTACTCTTTCGCTCCAATGCTCTACTCGATTCAAAAAAAAAAAAATTCCGCTTTAGAAAATGGGATGTTACATCCAAAATTCGGATCTAAAAACATGGAAGTACTGGTGGTCGCCTGGATCCAAAATCGAACTCTAAAAATTCCAGATTTAAAAATCGGACTCTAAAATTCCAAATCTAAAATTCCAGTCTAAAAATCGAACTCTAAAAATTACAGATCCAAAATTCCGAATAATCTTGACAGAAAAGAGGAAGTTGAGAGGCTTGAGACTTGCGCACCACCCGAGGGATAAAGGGAAAACGACATAGCATCAATAAAACTATTACCCTATTGGAATCGGACAAATAGCCAAACCGAAACAAAATCACAACATTACTCTTACAATGTGATAGCAAAATGTAATAACCTAAAAATACGTATCAAAATATACCTATTAAAAATAGGTGAATATGGGGTTTCAAATATACGTTATAATTATCTTATTTTCTAAGGAAAATACTATGGAATTAAAGGAAATGAAGTGTCAAAACGGCTTTAAAATGCATTTTAGAGGCATCAAATGGCCTAAGAAATTTATGAAAATTCTAAGAAGCAGTAAAATAATTATTAAAATTTAGAGAGTATATTTTCTCTAATTTTGGTGATTTAATAAATTATAACCTTGGAAAAATAAAGAGAGAAAAATAAAAAGTATTATAATGACCAAGATGCCCGTGAATTTTAAGATAATGCATGTGACATAAAATACTAATGTCAGTACAAAAGTTGTGAGGTAATGAGTTATTCTAATTAAGAAAATTATCAACAATTAGTGGGTAATTAATTAAATAATTATTGGCTAATTATTTGAGCTTAAACAAAGGAAAATCCAAAGATAATTATGTAAAACCCTATAATTAGTGGTTTATGGCTAAAATTAGCATAAAATGTATTTGCTAATTAATTGGAAAATATTAAGAAATATATATGATTAAAACCAAAGTATATTAGAAACAAGTGAATTTTTAGCTCAGAGTAGGTTATCTCCGAAGTTATTTCCGAAACCGAAAAGGGTTATACTAGACTGACTATGAATCTATCTGATGTTCAAAAAGCAAATCAGATAAATGAAAATCTATAGAAACCAAGCCATAACTTGAAATCCAAGAATGAGTTGGTAAACATCTGGGCATATTATGAATCAGTGGATTTTGTCCCGAAGATGTTGTTACTCAAGCGATTTCCGCAACCAAAGGCGGATATCCGAAAATCTTCAAATAAATAGGAGAGGCCTGAATGGGATCAAAAATTTAGTTGACCCAAGTATTTTGAAAGAGGAAGAATAGATCTTCGGGGCTATGTTCCGGAATTTTGAGATTTTACAAGATTACGCGATTAGGACACCGATCAGGAAACTTATCGGTAGAAATTGCATGGAGGAGAATTGGCCAACACAAACCCTAGAATTTGTGGTTGTGGTTGAAGGAAAGGTTTGGAGAAAATTACCAAGTTGGCCCCATTTTTCTCCTATAAATAGGCCATCCATTTTCACTTCTTTCTCACCAAATTCAAGAGCAAGTTCGAAATATAGAGAGAGCTTGGAGAGGAGGAGGAGTCCGGAGAAAGAAGCAGCGAAGCTCTGGGTAATTTTTCGGTACCGAGTCTTAAGTTCTAGTTTTCGATTCGGTAGTTATAGTAGAAATGTTGTTTTGATCTTTAATCTTCCAAGTTAGTTTAGATATCATGTTTCAATGTTGAATATGATATATATTTCGAAAATCATGTTGAAGTAGGAGTTATGTTGAAATTTTGGAAGATTAGAGTCAAAGTAACGAAGTCTTCGCGAAATTCCGTTGATTAGGGAGTCAGGGGAAAAATAGTAATTTGTACCTAAAATGCCTGTTATGATGTTAGACGTTGATATATGTGATATTATCCTTATAGGATATCTGTGAGCACGTACCGCTGTCGTAACGCTGTCAATTTACCGTATTCCGCCAGAAATACCGTATAACGTCAACGAAGGTACGTTCGCGTACTGTAACACTAACTCTGATGTTTATGGTATGCATATATGTGATATGTGTGTTGTAAGTGGTAGGCGATAGTTTTTCTCGTATGTATGTACGTTCGCGTACTGTAACACTAACTCTGATGGTTATATTATGCGTGTATGTGATGTGTGTATGGTGTGTTTATATGTGGTGTGTTGTTGGAATGCATATTGATGTTAGAAGATAACTGTATGCATCTTTGGGAGCGATATATCCGTAATGTTGGGAGCGATATGTCCGTAATGTCTGGGAGCGATACATCCGTGAGGTTGGGAGCGATACATTTGCATTGGCTGGGTGTGATTCATATGTTGTGTTAATGTTGTTCGTAATCCATATGTGTGTATGTAAACATGAGATTAACTGTTACACGAGGTCGGTGCGGACCTCGGCTCTTAACATAACGTCAGGGTCAGGAGGACCGAGGACCGAGGAGAGAGGGAAGCAGCAAGCTTAGAGGTTCGACTGAAGACTATCGTTTGCTGTCACGGCGTAGGAATCAAAGAAACACTTCTGTTGTTGTTTACTTTAAAAACTCTCGGTTACTGTACCGCTTCTGTAATTAGCCAGTGGGCATTTTGAATATATATATCAGTTACACTCTTGTTGTTGGAAATTATGCCCTAGGGCAGATCATTGTACTTTGACGTTATTATTAATTAAAGTATTTCTCCGTTTAGTTATCATATCATTTGCATGTTTATAGTGATAACTGTATCCTTGGATCTATCTTATAGATTATCCTAAATATCCCTGGTCGGTCATCTTCGCGGGAGCGAAGATGAAATAAGACCAGTATGACTTTGATGAGCATGCAGATACGAATCAAAGTCATAGGCACTTGTAAGAATTCAAGGTGCTGGATTCACCCACTATTAGAAAGCTGCATGGATTTCGTCATAAGCTTATCTCATGTATAACTGCGTCACAACGCCCTTTAACCTGAGATCATCATGGATTCCTACATGAGAGTCGCTGATCTTTGACCTAGTCAAAAGTTACCTTTGATCGGGTGATGATAAAGGCTTAGATTGGGATCAGTGGTTTTCATGCAGAGGAATGTGAATGGTCAAGATGGAATTTGTCCCTCACATTTGTAGAGATATAATACTGGGCCCCTCGATGAGTGAGTCTGAGAAATGTATGGCCATACTACGATGGAAAGGAGTTTCCATTTCAATTGTTAGATTACTCAAGAATCGAGAAAGTAATGGTCAAGAACAGGAAGTTGACATTATCCATGCCTCATCCTTGACCAAGTTATCGCGTGACAAAAGGGACGTGACATGGTTGTATGATAGGTTGTATCGTATCATCGATCCCCATATGAATTGGGTAGTCGCAATGTCTTGCTAGAGGCCGCTTGCAACTTGTGGGCTGGTACAATATTGGCCCACTGCCAATCTCATGTGGGCCTGCAGGGTCACACACAAGAATAGCCCAACACAAGCAAAAGTGTCCAGATTCATTAAATCTTAGATTTGTCTAAGATTTAATGAATACAACATTTAATATAGGATGAATATATGTGTGTGTATATATATATATACATAATTTCGAAATTAAATAATAATAATATTATTTAATAATGATATTATTATATAATATTTGTTTTATATTTAATTTATTTGATAAATTAAATATTTAAAACAAATAGAGATATTGTATCTCAGATTTGATTTTCGAATAAAGATGTAGTATTTCATATTTAATTGAGTTGAGATATAGTATCTCGATTTAATTAAATATATATATATATCATATCTCGATTTGATTTATAGAAATAAATTAAATCAAGAGGCTTGTAATATGGATTAATTAAATAGATTAGATTAGATCCATTGGATGATTTAATTGCTTTATTTAATCCAAATTCGAAATTCAAGGACTAATTGATATTAGTCTTGAATATTTTAATACGACCCAATTAGGGTTTTAGAAACTCTATAAATAGATATTGATCTAAGTCGTATTATAAGGATGAACGAACAAGCCTTGAAATAAATCCTAGAGAGAAAAACGAGAGACACAAAGTAAGAAAGCGCTAGCACGCTGTCGTACATGTTGGAGAGCTGTTCGGTGTGGATACCGGTAGAGGGAGTGTATTCGTAGAGTTGGCTCCTAGAGATTGATCAAACAAGGTGTTAGCCCACGTGTTTGCAAAGGTCGAGCAAGAAGGTGTTAGCCTACGTGTTTGCAAAGGTCGCTCACGAGTTCGTATAGGTTCGGTTTCTCTAACGAACATTGATTTAAACGCCGTTGATAGATCCTCTTTGGGATTCGTAAAAATTAATGGATGAGATTCCTTCTGCTGCGTGTACGGATCCCAATACTTGTTCCGATGCTCGACTTTGATGAAAAAAATTTATACCGCTTTTGAAAACAGGATGTTACACTTTGGTATCGAGCAGTTGTCTGGCATAGATCTAACTATGCTATATACAAACCATTGGTGCCGAAGGCAAGGCTAGTCTATGTGGGTAAGCCAATTAGTCGCCGTGAACTCGGTGAGGCCCCTATGATAGACACTTACCTGGCCAATTGGTTTCAGTAACGAAGTTAGGCTCTACGCCTTTTTAAGGAGCATGTTTTGAAAATGAGTACTGATATAGCCCGGAGTCAATGTACCACCATATTTCGGTATACCAGATTGAACCGGTGTACCACTTTCTGTGGGTGCATCACTCTAATCCAGAGCTTATATGAGAAGCTGGGTCACGTCAGACGAAATTCTGCGACCAACAAAGATATGTACATGCAGTATTTGACTCATGTAGAGAAACTTTTGATACGTGTTTCCGTACCCGTTCCTGAGAAGAACGAACCAATGAGATTATGAACAAGAGAGATATTGCGGGTGTCTCGTTTGTTTTTTATGTATGCAGGTGTTTGTTCGTTAGTAGTGTAGATACTAAGAATCCGTGATATACTAATCTACGTTTTCCTTGTATATCCGATGTTTTCCCTAACAGAGGAAAAGAACGAGACATGGCGAATGTAAGAGGAGCCGGAGCTCCCAGAGGCCGAGGCAGAGACCGAGGTAGGGGCCGAGGCAGAGGACGAGGTAGACAACCCCGGTGAATCCAGTACCAAACCAACCGGAGCGAATGAGATGCGGAGATGAGAAGAACCCTGCAAGAGCAGAGGGCACTAATAGATGCACTTCTGGAAAGGCAGAATAGACAAGATCGAGAAGCTGAGAGACAATTACAAGAACGGCAAAATGAGGAAGAACATAATGAAGAAGAAGAAGAAAACGAGCAAACCGCGAGCACGATGAGGAAGCCGAGGGATCCGATAGGTCCCGAGTCACCTCCACGACGAGGGAGAGTTGTGCGGACCACACAAAGCTGGGTCAATCAGTTTTGCAAGCTCAAGCCACCTGCTTTCCATGGGAAGAACGAATTGGCTGAGGATTGGCTGATGAGCCTAGACAAAATCTTTGAAGTTATGGAATGCCCGGAGGACCAGAAAGCTCAACTGGAAATTTACAAACTCGAAGGTGATGCGCACAGATGGTGGAAAAGTGTCGCTACAACGTTGCGGACTGTCTTTGCCCTGTCACTTGGGAGAGGTTCATAGAAAAGTTCAATGAACAGTATTTTCCTCCCTCGACACAGGTGATTAAGGAGGAGGAATTTCTCCACATCCAACAAGGTCCTGAGGAATCCTTCAACGACTATTTTGGCCGGTTCACCAATCTGTCCCGATATTCGTCGTACTTGGGGAGTAATGACAACCAAAGCTGGAAGGCAAACAGAATGATCTGCGGGCTGAAGTATGATATAAGAGCAAGACTGGTATCCCACGTTTTCCGAAATGGCTCAAGCGGTAGAATCTTGCCGGATGACCGAGTGCAACTGAAGGAGCTGCGTCTGGTGAATGTATTAATAGACGGGTTTGCTTCGGATGTCGGAAGCCAGGGCACATTATTTCAAACTGTCCTGAGAAAACTGCGGAGAGACGAGTGTGCTATAGATGTCAGAAATCGGCACACATTGCCTCAAGCTGTCCAGAGCGGACTGCGGAGTTCAAGTCACGTAACCAGCGGCCGCATGTACGCACTAACCTCGTGCAGAGGACAGAGAACTCCCAGAAATGGTCCAAGGTACTATCTCTTAGTAAGGAATCTTCTTTAGGCATTATATGAACTAGGTGTTAGATATTCAATTAAATTGTATGATACGTGAACCACCTCCGTGACGTGTTCCATGTTACTACAAACCGACCGCGATCGTGTCATTGAGTAGGAGGTATCTTATGTTGCCATGGTGTGTGGGCGCCATGGAAACGTTTGAAGTATCTTGTGTTGCCATGGTATAGCCATGAAGACGTTCTGATATCTGTGGTATTGACCGCGGTGTATAAGAGCCACGGAAGACACTATATATCAAAGTACGATATGACAAGATCGTTGCGGTCAAACCAAAGCGAATTCTCGATCACCAGAGGAGCGACTGCAGATAAAGTAAAGATTTGACGCGTATAGTCCAAGTCTAGATAGTACGGAGTTTAGATGGTAGAGTGCAAATTTTGAGGACGAAATTTTGTTTAACTGGGAGAAATGTAATACCCTAAAAATCCGTATCAAAATATACCTATTAAAAATAAGTGAATATGGGGTTTCAAATATACGTTATAATTATCTTATTTTCTAAGAAAAATACTATGGGAATTAAAGGAAATGAAGTGCCAAAACGGCTTAAAAATGCATTTTAGGGGTATCAAATGGCCTAAGAAATTTATGAAAAATCCTAAGAGGCGGTAAAATAATTATTCAAATTTAGAGAGTATATTATCTCTAATTTTGGTAATTTAATAAATTATAACCTTGGAAAAATAAAGAGGGAAAAATAAAAAAGTATTATAATGACCAAGATGCCCCGTGAATTTTAATATAATGCATGTGACATAAAATACTAATGTCAGTGCAAAAGTTGTGAGGTAATGAGTTATTCTAATTAAGAAAATTATCAACAATTAGTGGGTAATTATATAAATAGTTATTGGCTAATTATTTGAGCTTAAACAAAGTAAAATCCAAAGATAATTATGTAGAACCCTATAATTAGTGGTTTATGGCTAAAATTAGCATAAAATATATTTGCTAATTAATTGGAAAATATTAAGAAAAATATATGAGATTAAGTAATTTTAAGCCTAAAAACATGTATGGACCAATAGGAAAATTTGTAAAAACTATATAAAATAATTATTAAATAATTATTTTATATAATATTAATTAATTAAATAAAATATAAAAACAGAAAAAGAAAAAGAAAGGAACGAAATTTTGAAAGTGAAAGGATAAGAGGATAAGATTTGCAAGTTAAAAATCATGTAAGTTTGGTTAAATAGTAGTAAAGTTGTAAAAAGCAAATAGGATAAATGACCACCGATAGAAACTAAATCCTATCTAGAAAACCATGAACAAGGTTTCTAAAACCGAGTATATCGAAACAAGTGAATTTTTAGCTCGGAGTAGGTTATCTCCGAAGTTATTTAAAGCAGAAAAGGGTTATACTAGATCGACTATGAATCTATCCGATGTTCAAAAAGCAAATCGATAAATGAAAATCTATAGAAACCAAGCCATAACTTGAAATCCAAGAATGAGTTGGTAAACATCCGGGCATATTATGAATCGGTGGATTTTTGTCCCGAAGATGTTGTAACCCAAAGCGATTTCGCAACCAAAGGCGGATATCCGAAAATCTTCAGCGAAATAGGAGAGGCCACCGCATGGGATCAAAAATTTAGTTGACCCAAGTATTTTGAAAGAGGAAGAAGAGATCTTCAGGGCTATGTTCCCGGAATTTTGAGATTTTTCAAGGTTATGCGATTAGGACACCGAACGGGGAACTTTATCGGTAGAAGTTCCATAAAGCAAAATGAAAGGAGTAGAATAAGCCAACAAGGCCATATTCTTGGCCAAGTATTTTGCATGGAGGAGAATTAGCCAACACAAACCCTAGAATTTGTGGTGTTGGTTGAAGGAAAGGTTTGGAGAAAATTACCAAGTTGGCCCCATTTTTCTCCTATAAATAGGCCATCCATTTTCACTTCTTTCTCACTAAATTCAAGAGCAAGTTCGAAATATAGAGAGAGCTTGAGAGGAGGAGGATTCCGGAGAAAGAAGCGGCGAAGCTCGGGTAATTTTTCTGCAGAGTCTTAAGTTCTAATTTTCGATTCGGTAGTTATAGTAGAAATGTTGTTTTGGTCTTTAATCTTCCAAGTTAGTTTAGATATCATGTTTTAAGGTTGAATATGATATATATTTCAAAAATCATGTTGAAGTAGGAGTTATGTTGAAATTTTGGAAGATTAGAGTCAAAGTAACGAAGTCTTTGACGAAATTCCGCCGATTAGGGAGTCGGGGCAAAATGGTAATTTGTACCTAAAATGCTGTTATGATGTTAGACGTTGATATATGTGATATTATCCTTATAGGATATCTTTGAGCACATACCGCTGTAACATCCCAATTTCGAGCCAATTTTTTTTTTTTTTAAAACATCGAGTAGAGCATTGGAATAAAAACATTGAGTAACCGAGTTATAACAATAACATGAGCGTATCTCGCTGTTCATAAAGATTAATACATTATCGATTATGACTTTACATCTCATCGTGATCATTACTCGGTCTTCACGTGGTCTTCATCTTCATGTGTGATGTCTACTCGCTTACTCTTATCCTCCGTCCATGGTCTCTCTCCGGACCTTGATGTGATGCTATAGTAAGAGCCGAGATCCAATGCCCATCGGATCTCGTAGCAGTTAAACGATGCTTATATAACACTTTATGTTCAACAGATATTTCTATGATTACAGCAATGATACATGATCATTTAATGACAACTACCCTACAAGCAAAGTCATTTGTCTGCACTTTAATTGTGTGCCACGATGTACTGTCGTGTCCGTAGCGCTAGGAAAACTCTAACGGCATTATATTTACTATAACCCGTAAAGCTGTAAGTGATTATCTAAGTTTATTACCTTAGTCACTATGCATGGCCCAGAACAGAGTTCCACCCATGGCTTATGAAACTATCCGTGCCATATATAAGCAGACTATAAGCATCAGAGTCAGATACAAGACGCGCGAACGTACCTTCGTTTGATGGTACTTCGGTACTTTGACGGAAATGGCACGTTTACTAAAAACGGCGAAACATCCAACATGGCTCGTTGGACAACAGTAACTGGCAGTAAAATCTGAGTTTTCGATGTCCTATAAGAGTAATATCACTTTCATTAGTGATTTGACACAATAACTGGCATTTTAGGTAAAAATTACCATTTTGCCCCTATACCCCTAATTTGGCGGAATTTCGCCAGCACTTCGTTACTTTGACTAATTTTCTTCCCAAAATTTTGCCAGAACTTCGACGCCATCTTGATTTTCGAAAATAAAGACTAAAATAGCCCTCCCATATGATATCCAATCATACTTGAAAATTTAAAGGCTATTCTAGCATTACAACGTACCCCCACCTTTGAAAGAGCTATAAAAGCTTCAACTTTTCAGTACTCGATCCCTACCAAGTTTTTACCTCGTCGGAATTTTTCAATGCAATGAGGCCTAAAAAAAATAGTAGGAATCTCATTCCCTACTTCCTAAATCTAACCAACAATTCTACTAACTACCGAACTAAAACTCGAACTTAAAAACTAAAGCCCCCCGTTGAAGAACTTAGGACAATTTCTCCAGAGCTTCTCTCTCTTCTTTCTCTCCCTAGGATTTCGGCCAAAGGAGGAGAGGATTTTGGTGTGAAGATTTCTCAAGGGCAAGCATCCTATTTATAGACTTTTCAAGGGACAAAGTTGGAATTTTTGAAGTTGTTTCCACCATGGAAAATCCAATGCAAAATGGTGTATAACTCTTGTCCATGGATCATGCTTGGCCGAAAATAAGGTGATGTGGCTGCAAGGAGTGGTCCAAAATGATGCATAAACTTGCTTTATGCCCGGTCCTAGCCGAATTTCCCGATCGGCACCCGATTCGCGTGATTTCGGAGAAATCTCAAAATTCTGGATTTACAACATTGGAAACAAGTTCTCACTTATTAGAAATGTCCAAGTTAACCTAAATTTTGATTCCATATAGGGCTCCAACAGTCCAGTTGAAGTTTCCTCGAAAAATGTGTCCGATCGCGTCCGGTTTCAGAACGCATTTCTGAAATTACCAACTTCTTCAGAAAAATTCACTGATTCCAAATATGTCAAAATAAATTCAAACTCATGCCTAGATGTTGAGTTAGAATTTATTTTCTCTATATCCAAAAATATACCTATATGCACTTTTCCTTTTCCTGACTTTGGAAATCCCATTCCTAGATCTCTAGATAGGATCCGTTTCCTAATTTCTAAATTACTATTCACACTTTTTACTTTAATTAATTATATTATTATAATAATAACCACTTTCTCATTTTTCATTTTTTTCTTTTCTTTTTTTTTTTTTCTGCCCTTTTTTCGTTTTTATTTTTTTTTTTGATTAATTATTTAATTAATTATTTAATTAATTAAATAATTATTTTTACATAATTTTTTACAAAATTTTCCTATTGGTCCATTTTTGCATTTAGGCTTAAAAATACCTAAACTCAACTATTTTTCTCAAAAATTTCCAATTAATTAGTAAATATACTTTTACTAATTTTCAACCAAAAACCACTAATTTTAGGGTTTTACATAATTATTCCTGAATTTCTTTTGCTTATACTTAAGTAATTAGCTCAATATTACCTAATTACTCTTTTATCACTTGTTGATAATTTTCTTAATTACAATGCCTCATTACCTTCATACTCTTGCATTAACCTTAGTATTTCCATGCCTCTTACATTATTCTATAATTTGTAAGGGTATTTTGGTCTTTTATTACCTTTTGGACACTCTTATACAATTTCTCCAAGTTTGTAACTTATTAAATTACCGCAATTAGAGATAATATACTCCCTCAATGTTATAACTATTTCCTTGCCTTTTAGGATTTTTCACAATTTTTCCTAAGTTATTTATGTCCCCTAGGGCATTTCCGTCATTTGGCACTTTGGCCCTTAGATTCTCTAATTTCCCGAGAGATTTTCCTTTAGAAAATAAAATAATTATAACTTAATATTTGATATCCCATATTCACCTACTTTCTATAGGTATAATTTTACCAAATTATGATACGTATTTTGGGGTATTACAACCGCTGTCGTAACGCTGTCAATTTACCGTATTCCGCCAGAAATACCGTATAACGTCAACGAAGGTACGTTCGCGTACTGTAACACTAACGCTGATGTTTATTGTATGCATATATGCATGCTGGGAGTGATACATTTGCATTGGTTGGGTGTGATTCATATGTTGTGTTAATGTTGTTTCGTAATCCATATGTGTGTATGTAAACATGAGATTAACCGTTACCTGAGATTCGGTGCGGATCTCAGCTCTTAACATAGCGACAGGGTCGGGAGGACCGAGGACCGAGGAGAGAGGGAAGCAGCAAGCTTAGAGGTTCGACTGAAGATTATCGTTTGCTGTCACTGCGTGAAAATTTATACTTGCTTTTGAAAAACGGGATGTTACACAAAACATTCAACGAAACAAGCACATAAATGCAGATGTTGGTTCATAGCCCTTAAGCAATCTTCACCTCGATGGTCTTGGGCTTTTGGGCTCAAGTGGAAGCAATTTTGGACAACACAGCCATCATGCCGGTGACAGTGTGTGCGACTGAGGCGGACGGTGGTGGCGAGAGTAAAAGTGGTGGAAGGTGAGGCGATGGTGAAGATGGACTAAAGATGGAGGCGACCTATTTTCAGATCTACAAATTAGAGAGAGAGAAAGAGTTGTGGGCCGAGAGGAGAGCTAAGGACGGAAAAGGTGAGGCTAAGGACAGGGGAGCGAGGGGTATGGCTGTGAGGAGAACACGTAAATGAAAATCCCAATTATATATTGGAGATACCTAAAGTGTACAAATAGTAATCTCAAATTAAATTTGGGACGTATAAAATTTAGAGATAGGCATCTCAATTTAAATTTGGGATGTCTAAAGTATCTAATTAGGCATTCTAACTCGAAAGGAAGCCAAAATCTCTTTCTTTTGGCATCTCATTTTTAATTGAAATGTTAATAATTGACTTTGGGCGTCTCAATTTAAATTTGGGATGTCTAATGTCAACTTTAGGTGTCTCAATTATAAATAAGGATGTCCAATATGTCAAAAAAATAAAAAAATGTAATCGCTTTTATTTTTTACTACAATTTTTTAAAAATGGACGTTTTTGGGGGAAGTAAAATCTATTCATTAGTACACTATACTCTTCACTTAGCTTCTTCACATAATTAATTTTTATTTATTTAAGAGAATCAGGTATATATATATATGTAATAACTACATCCAAATATAGGAAGAGAAGTCATGTGTCTATATTTTACAAATGAAAGGACAATATACAAGCAATATATATTTCAGCTCGAATTGGGCTCAATTAATTAAATATAACTGAATCGAACTTTTTGACATAATTTTACATTGCTATAATTAGTTACAGAATCAACTTCTTCCTTCTTCATTTCGAGGCATGCCCAAAATGACTTGCACCTCCGAGGCTCGCTCCGTTCGGGTCAAATTAAATATTTCTTTGTGCTACGTGTAATACTCTAATTTTCCTAATATAATAAGCCTTGTATTTTTGGTAAATAAATTATCAAATTAAAATACAAAGGTGAATATGTGTCTCAAAGAAATATAATCTATTTATTATATTTTTATCCAAATTTAACTTTGGAATTTATTAACCAATAGTTAATTATGAGACTACATTGAGGGGCTATTAAATGTGATATAAATAGCACATAAAATAATAACTATTCTAAATGCTCATGAGATAAGAAAAGGGAATAGGGAAACACTTAGTCTAATTGTTATCTATTAACAATTATTCTTTGATAAATAAGCTTGTACTAATTAAGATTAGTGGCATAATTCTTTAATTTGATTATAGGCAAATTAAAAGCATCAAAAGTGGCTGATAGAAATCGAAAATTTAAGGGCCTAAAAGGATGAAATTAAGCTTGTCCAATATAGCACTAATTAGCTTGATTAGCTAACAAACCAATCCTATAATGACATATGTAATTAAAGGGCAATTAAACACTTGATTAAGAGGTTAATTAGTCCAAACGATAATACTTGCTCCCGCTCCGCTTTACTTTGACCCGTAACACTGTCAACTCTATTGATATTCCCGATACTATGTGTCATCGGACATAGTAAATAGTATGGAATTTGGGGTGTTACACTACGTCAAGAAATTAAACATTAATACATAAGATTGAAATTACCATATGTATCGTGAGCAAAAAAAAAAAAAACCATATATATATATGTACTATACATTATACACACATAAATCTGTTGCTGAAACTAATAATTAAAATCACATATACCTTTTCGAGCAAAAAAGCACATATACCTTTTTTAACAGAGGTACCGTATAACACACTACTCGATCCCCAGCATTACGTCTCCGTTCCTGTCAAAAAAAAAAAAACTCATATATTATTTTGTCTCAATAATTAATCTGCTATTAATTATAATCAGAATCATTAGATCTTTTACTTCCGTATTACTTTTCAAGAAAAAATTACCTTTGAAAAATCCTAAACAATGATGGACGTAATGTTTAGGATGTAAGTAAAAGATGACTATTCAATATATCCTTAGATTTGTGTGTTTGATTTTCGGTGGATGATATATGTCTCTGCTTTTCTAGTTCCACAGCATATATTTGAATCCATCCTGCATCAAAAATGGTTTGCAAACATATTATCAGAAATATTTTACATAAAAAAATAAAAAATTTAGTTGCTAAAAGAAAATTAATAAAGAGATTTGTTTACCATATCAAGAATTGGAGCTTGATCTAAACTATGAAGCTAGAACTACTCATCGATCGATTAAACAAGAAGGGATATGTGTAATACCCTGAAAATCTCATTTATGATAAGTATCATATTGAGTAAATAATACCTATTGGAAATAGGTGAATATGGGATCTCAAAGATCTTGTGAAGAATTTATCTTATTTTTGGGGTAGTTTCTCTTGAAAAAGAATAATTTGCAATTAGGTCCCTAAAACGTTTGAAAATTTCCAAATAGGTCCCTAAATACATTATGGGTTATAAATAGTTAAATACCCTGTGAAAGCTATAAAAGAGGCAAGTAAATATCTATTTGAAAAAGGGAAGGATATTGTCCCTAATTTAGGTAATTTATTAAATTACAAACTTGGAGAAAGTGTATAAGAATGTCCAAAAGTATTGAAATGACCAAAATACCTCGTAAATCCTAAAATAATGCGAAGACATGAAAACAAAGATGTCAGGGCCAAAGTTATGAGGTAATGAGGCATTCTAATTAAGAAAATTATCAACTATTGATAAGAAAGTAATTAAGTAATTATTGGCTAATTACTTAAGCATAAACAAAGGAAAATTCAAGGATAATTATGTAAAACCCTAAAATTAGTGGTTTTTGGCCAAGAATTAGTAAAAACATATTTGCTAATTAATTGGAAATTTTTGAGGAAAATGGATGAGTTTAGGTATTTTTAAGCCTAAATACAAGAAGGGACCAATTAGGTAATTTTATGGAATTTTTAAGAAAATATACTTATTAAATAATTAATTAATTAAAAATAAATATATATTATAATTAAAGTTAGGGCCAGCCGAATTGGACCAAAGAATTGAGGATAGAATTTGTAAAAATATCAAGGATATTTGGTGCAAGTTGCATTATTATATTATATAATTAATTAAAGTAAATAGTAATGAAATAAATAGGAAACGGATCCTATCTAGAGAACCAGAATAGGTTTTCAAGTCAAGGTAAAATATTGATCGGTGGATTTTTATCTTCCGTTAGACTTTTCCTAAGTAAATTTCAAACCTAGAGCATTTTCCTAATAAAACGAAATAGGGAAAATGCAGATAGGCACATTTTTAGGATTGAAGAAAATAAATTCTAACTCAACATCTAGAAATGAGTTTGAAATTATCTGGACATATTTGGAATCGTTGAATTTTTGTCCGAAATTGATAATTCCGAATTCAATTCAGAATCGGCACGCTGAGGAACTTGATCGACTATTGGAGCCTTATATGGAATCAAAATTTAGGTTAACTTGGACATTTCTAATGAGTGAGGAAATGGCTTCAAAGTTGTAAATTCAGAATTTTGAGATTTTTCTGAAATTACGCGAATCAGGTACCGATCCGGGAAATTCTATCGGACCGGCCATAAAGCAAGTTGAGTCATCACTTTTGGACCAATTGGATGTCGCCCTCTCACCCCCTTATGTCGACCAAGTGCATCAATGGCCAAGATTTTGCCTTCTTGAAGAAGTTGCATCCAAGGGTTGATAATGTAACAACCCGACTTTTCAAAAGCAAGATAATTTTTCTCTTTCCAAAACATCATTTCAAATCATCGAGTAGAGCAACAGAGCGATTGAGTAACGATTTGTATTTATAAATTGCCGTAAGTCCTGGTCGGTTACAACTACTAAGACAAGAATCGAGTATTTCAAAACAGATAATAACAAAAGGAAAGACTTCCACGAACATCGAAAGGAAGTCTTCACCGGCCTTCTACTCTGCCGCTTGCCTCTCTCCTGGTCCTTGGTCCTCCGTAGCTCGACGCTATGTTAAGAGCCGAGATCCGCACCGGATCTCAGGTAACGGTTAACCTCATATTTACATACACAACATATGGACTACACAATCATATCAACAACAGTATATGTGCACTCATCGCCCAAGAGCATGCATACATATATCGCCCAATAGCATGTATACATATATCGCCCAATAGCATGCAGATATATCGCCCATAGCAAACGTAACATATAAATAAAGACATAGACATACCACGTGAGCCATAAGCTACCACATACAATACACCTAGCACTTACATGCATACCATAAACATCGATTAGTGTTACAAGACGCGAACGTACCTTCTTTGATCGTATTCTCGCACGCTTTTATGGAAAACAGTCGCTTTGACAGTAAAACAATAAACGCCCCGTCTGACAACAGAATGACAAAGAAATCAGAGTTTCGATGTCCTATAGGAGTAATATCACTTTCATTAGTGATTTGACACAATAATCGGCATTTTAGGTAAAAATTACCATTTTGCCCTTCTACCCCTAATGGCGGAATTTCGCCAAAGACTTCGTTACTCGACTACTTTTCTTCCCAAAATTTCGCCGTAACTTCGACGCAACTATGATTTTCGAAAATAATGACTAAAATAGCCTCCCATATGATACCCTAATCATACTCGAAATTTAAAGGCTATTCTAACATTACTACCCCTAATTTTGAAAGAGCTATAAAACTACAACTTTTCGGTACTCGATCCCTACCAAGTTTTTACCTCGTCGTGCATTTTTCAATGCAATGAGGCCTAAAAACAATAGTAGGAATCTCATTCCCTACTTCCTAAAACTATCTAACAATTCTACTATCTTTCGAACTAAAAACTAAAGCCCGAAAGACTTACCCGTTGAAGACTTCCCACAACTCGCAGTAGGCTTCGCCGCAAGATTTCCAGAGCACTGCTCTTCTTTCTCTCTCTAGCTTTTTCGGCCAAGAGTAAGAAAGGGAATGGTGTGAAATTTCTCAAGGGGAATGCATCTATTTATAGGCAAAAACAAGGGACTTGTTTGGCAAATTCAAGGCTTTGTTTGGAAAATCAAAAAAAACCCTTTAATTGCAACTTGTTCAAGAAGCCAACTCTTCAACATTCACACACTCTTGGTCGACCTCCCTAGGTGATGTGGCAGCCCCTCATTGGTCCAAAATGGTGGGACTACCAATCTCTTGGAAATAATTCACTGATTCCAAATATGTCTAAATAAATTCAAACCCATTCCTAAATGTTGAGTTGGAATTTATTTTCCTTATTTCCAAAAATATGCCTATAGGCATTTTTCCCTATTTTGTTTTATTAGGAAAATGCACAAACGGCCTCTAATTAACTTCCTAAGAGGTCACTTGAAGGTAAAAACTCACCGATCAATATTTTACCTTGACCTTGAAATTCCTATTCCTAGATCTCTAGATAGGATCCGTTTCCTAATTTTTAAAATACTATTCACAATTTTTGCTTTAATTAATTATATTATTATAATATGTGCAACTTGCAACAATTATTTTTCATTTCCTTTTTCATTTTTTTTTTCTTTTTTCCCATTTTTATTTATTTCGTTTTTTTTATTAATTATTTAATTAATTAAATAATTATTTTTACATAATTTTTACAGAATTTTCCCATTAGTCTATTCTTGCATTTAGGCTTAAAAATACCTAAACTCATCCATTTTTCTCAAAAATTTCCAATTAATTAGTAAATATATTTTACTTATATTCAACCAATTTCCACTAATTTTTGAGCTTCCCATAATTATTACTGAATTTTCCTTGCTTATACTTAAGTAATTAGCCCAATATTACTTAATTACTTTCTTATCAATAGTTGATAGTTTTCTTAATTATCACACCTCATTACCTCATGACTTTTACACCGACACATTTGTTTCCATGTGTTCGTATTATCTTAGCATCTACGGGGTATTACGGTCATTTCAATACTTTTGGGTATTCTTCTACAATTTCTCCAAGTTTGTAACTTAATAAATTACCTAAATTAGGGACAATATCCTTCCCTATTTCAAGTAGATTTTTACTTGCTTCTTTTATAGCTTTCACAAGGTATTTATAACCCATAATGTGCTTAGGGACCTATTTGCAAACTTCAAACGTTTTAGGAACCTAATTGCAAACTATCTAATTTCAAGGGAAATTACCCTAACAACAAGGTAAACTCAATACAAGGTGTTTGAGACCTCATATTCACCTATTTTCAGAGAAGTTACCCTAAGTCGATTTTAGGGTATTACGTATAACAATTTGGAAATTCCTTTTATATCCCTAGAATTTCCTATAAATAGGCATAAGATGCTCTTGAGATTTTCACACCATTTGAAGAGCTAAGGCCGAATTTTAGAGAGAGAGAAGAGAGAAGGAAGAGCCCGAGAAATTCTACACGAAGCTCTGGGTAAGTTTTCCAGATCGAGCTTTTAGCTTTCGTAGTTTTTTCAATAGTTAGAGTAGTAATGTTAGAGTAGCCTTTAATTTTTCAAATATGATTAGATATCATATGATAGGGCTACTTTAGTCTAGAATTTTGAAAATTATCATTGGGTCGAAGTTCTGGCAAAATTTTGGAAAATCGGAGCCAAAGTAACGAAGTCTTTTGCGAATTCGCCAATTAGGGTTTAGGGCAAAATGGTAATTTTTACCTAAAATGCCGCTTATAATGCCAAATCCCTAATGAAAGTGATATTACTCTTATAGGACATCGAAACTCGACTGCTGCCCGTTCTGCCCGACGTGCCATTGTTTCACGTTTTTCCGTAAAAGCACGTTTCCGCGAAGTACCTAACGTCGTCAACGAAGATACGTTCGCACCGTAACACTAATATGATGTTTAATGTATGCGTGTATGTACTATGTGTAATGTATGCCTATCGTGGTAGTTGATAGCTCGTGATATGTTCATGTATCTTGTTGTTATGCTTGCGAGGTATTGGGATACGATTGCTAGGTGTGAAATGCTAGGTGTGAAACGATTGCTCGGTGTGAGACTACCGCTAGGTGTGACATGATAGCTAAGTGTGACACATGTACTAGGGGTTATGTGCTAATGGGATATGCTTTCTTGCTGTATGATTATCTCGTAATACTTATGTTGTGTATGTAAATATGAGGTTAATCACACCCGAGATCCGGTGCGGATCTCGGCTCTTAACATAGCGTCGTGGCGGAAGGACCGAGGACCGAGGAGAGAGGGAAGCAGCAAGTTCGTGGATCCGGTGAAGACTCTCCGATGTTGTCCTTACTTTTGAAAACTCTCGGTTGTTGAACCGTTCAGTAAATAGCCTGTGGGCATTTTATATCAATATATCAATTACACTCCTACTCGATGCTCTACTCGATGAAAAAATTTTATACCGCTTTTGGAAAACGAGATGTTACAATATGACTCATTTAGAACAAACCGTAATAGGAGTGAGAAATGGAACTATTAGAAGCAGATTTTGAATGATTGGTTTGTGAAGAAATAAGAGAAGGAATGGATGTTTATAGAGCTAAAAGAGGAAGTGGGGTATAAGTAACCATAGACCATGTATGTGTAAATGCGATACGCATGACTTTACTTAATTAATTACTCCTTCGGTTCTAATTATAAGATAGTTGACCTTTTTAGAAAGATTACGGAAGCTAAATAAGTATGTGAAAATTGTATGAATCGAGAGAGTTTTTTCCATCTCAAACTTAAAATTATTTAATTGGTTTTAAATTAGCAATATGTGAACATTATATGTGAAAAATCTCGTGGCTGAGCAGTTGATAACACGTGTGCACATGTTTTTTTTTTTTTTTTTTTATATGTTTCCATGTATAAGTTTACACATAAAGTATAAAACCAATTTTTGATTGCCGGGTGGTTAATTAAAATATCAGTTTGAGATTAATGCGACAAATTTTTGTTCTCGTTCTGTCACTCATTACTCTCAAAATTAAGAAACATTCTCATATGGTTATAATAGTCGATCAATAAATAAAATCTACCAGATATATTTAATTATGGAACTCAAGATAATACAAAAAAATTGTCAATACTTCTGCAATAAACATATCAAATAAAAATAAAGATATACTATTCCACATGTACATCTGATCCATGCGTGGTGATGATACGTCTCTATAAAATATATAGCTAAGAACCAATTAGAAAAAGGGAAAATTAGGATGCAGGACCTACGAAAAAAAAAAATTATTTAGTTAAAAGTAACAAATATTAAAATATAAATTTAAAAATACTAAATTATCCTCGACCCTTTCAATTGCGGCGTCAATATAATCGAGTTCTTCGATTTTCATTAGAGCACAAATCAAAGAAGAAGCATGCTATGGAAGCGCTTTGGTCCAATGCAAAGGACCGTCCGCCGCACTTTTTACCTAATAAATTATTACCGCATGCGGTGTGTGTACATGCGGTAAATTATTAGGTGTTTTTGCGCAATAAACGCCCTTGCATCGGACCAAAGCCGCGTCCATGCGTAATGCATTAAATTCATTTATCGAGGAGGGAAAGTTTCAATGTCAAGGTGTGACTCAATCGAGAAGGGATTTCAGATTCTCGGTCTAGTGGGAACAAAGTTGAACAAGAAACTTCAAATTATTCACTGGACCAACTCACGTTACACATCAGCAACGTTAGTGACACCGTTAGGAGCTAACTGACGGAAGGACTAACGTGTGATGTTTTTGATTTCCCAGGGATGACGGACGAGTTATTTTTAGTTAGGGATCAAAGGGGTCCGTACTTTTTTCCAGGGACCAAAAAGGGTATTTACTCAAACGACGTCGTTTTGGCCTTCCTACGTGGCATGTGACTGGACCAACTCACGTTACACATCAGCAACGTTAGTGACTCTGTTAGGAGCTAACTGACGGAAGGACTAACGGGATGTTTTTTGATTTCCCGTGGATGATGGACGAGTTATTTTTAGTTAGGATCAAAAAGGGGTCCGTACTTTTTCCAGGGACCAAAAAGGGTATTTACTCAATCCAAAACTCGTATGCAATAAAAATGCAAAACTAACAAGCTTCACACGAGAAACCCCATGTCAAAAGTGAATTTGACACTTAGATTACCTAGGAGCCAATTACTTAGTTCCCCGGCAACGACGCCATTTGATGAGGGCCTTTTATCGCTAGCCTTAGGATCCAATATCAAAAATTAACTAAGGATTGCGTATAGGCAAACCTATAATCGCTTTCTTCTCGATGAACCTTTATTGATTCCTAGGTAATCTAAATGTCATGCAAATGCAATGATAAGGGAAAAATTGGTTTAAGCTTTTCAAATTAATAAACTAAAATAAGAATACAATTTAATTAAATGCTAACCGTTGTTTTTGGTATTTCCATAAAAATGTGAATGAGTAAATGAAATGGTACGGAATTTGAAAATACCAAAGATGAATGCTCTTGGTAATGAAGAAATGACTTCCTTACTTGAAAAATATGAGAATTAAAATTCATGAAGTCTTAATAAAAACTTCAAGATAACACTTGAGACCGATATTCCTAATTAATAGTAGCTTCTACAAACATAGCTAACTACTATGTCTTAAGATATTGTTTGAAACCACTTAATTAGCAAATAAAATTAGAACAATACAATATGAATCTTCTTGAAATTGAATACTAAATAGTCCCGAAAGGCACAAATCAACCACATTAATTAAACAATAACACGCTAATTACTATAACTTCATTATAACCACAAAGAAATTCAAACATATATTTTTTTCACACTACAAGCCAATCTCAACTACAAATATTAAACCAATCTCAATTCCACTAGAATTATATACAATAATTCCTAAAACTAGGCAATTCAAATATATAAATCTACACTAATATACTAATATGGAATGACAAAGAAACGTATAAAAACTTCGGATCGGATCTTCTCCTAAGAACTTCGTTTGTGCTTTCCACTCAAAAGTGGTTTCGAGGAAAATGATGAGGAGTGGATCTAGTCCAATTTCCGAGAAAGGTACGGAATTATGTAATGGTTCTTCCGATAGAAGTCTTTAACATTGGTCGAATACCGCATGTATTTCTATTCGCTCGGTCTTAGAGTTTCGTCAGGCGTGGCTTAGCTCTACCTACAAGCTTTGTGCTATGATAGAACTATCGTCCAAGATAAACTGGCGACTATCGAGTTATCGAGTGAGTTATCGAGTCGTGCCGAACCGATTTTCAAGATCTATGATCTCCGGGTAGTCAAAATTCTCGTCGGTGGCATGCATCGTGGTTTTCGTGGTTATCGAGGTCGATATCGTGGTTATCGAGCTACTTAAACCGATATCGAGCTATCGAGATCGATATCGAGTTATCGGAGACTCGATATCGAGTTATCGATATCGATATCGTGGTCATCGTGGTTATCTACGGTATCGTGGGTATCAGAGATATCCGGGTTTTTAGTGGTATCAGTGGTATCAAAGATATCCGGGTTTTCGGTGGTATCAGTGGTATCAGAGATATCTGATATCGGCATAAGTCTAGGCGGTAGATGTACCGATTCTAGGTTCAATCTGAACCCTATCTTACGGATATATGCACGACACTTGCCGAAAGATTGGCTCGATACCAAAAATGTCTCACCGCGAATCCACGCCGTGGCAACAAATCGTACTCGCCGCTAGTTTTACGCACCGCCTCACGACGCATGTAACCAATCCGGTGGTCGGCCGGTGGTCATGTCGGGGGTAAGAGCCAATGCTTCGCCACAGATCACACTGTGAGAACCCCGATCATGAGTCGAATTTGTCATCTGCATATACTAGCTCTGATACCAAAAGTGTAACATCCCAATTTCAGAGCCAATTTTTTTAAATCGAGTAGAGCATCGGAATAAAAACATTGAGTAACTGATTATAACAATAACAAGTGGGCGTATCCGCTCGTTCATAAAGATTAATACATTATCTGCTTACTACGACTTTAAATCTTCTCGTACGATCATTACTCGGCCTTCACGTGGTCTTCATCTTCATGTGTGCTGTATCGCTCTGCCTACTCTTATCCTCCGTCCTTGGTCTCTCTCTCCGACCTTGATGTGATGCTATAGTAAGAGTGAGATCCAATGTTCATCGGATCTCGGAGTAACAGTTAACCTCATGCTTATATAACAAGTATATGATCAATGAGATATTTCTAAAATGAATTACAAAGAATGATCTTGACAGAGCAATATATGATCATTAAATAACAACTACCCTACAAGCAAAGTTATCTGCTGCACTATTCACCGGTGCCACGATACTACTCGTGTCCTCAACGCTAGGAAAACATAACCGTATTATCAAAACCATAACCCGTGAAGTCAGATAGTGATTATCTAAGTTTATTACCTTAGTCACCGTGCATGGCCCAGTAACGTAGTTCCACCCATGGCTTATGAAACTTGAAAACGAAAGGAAATCACCAAGAGGGGGTGAATTGGGGATTTTAAAACTTTTATGATAACGTTGCACCCAAGTCAAGCTAAACGTAAAGAGATAGGGAAGAAGAGCTTGACACGAAAGTTTATCCTGGTTCGGTCTAAATTCTTGACCTACGTCCGGTCCCCGATTCTCTCGGGTTTTTCTACTATCACTTTAACTCGATACACACTCGTACTCAAGGATTATCCTCTCTAGGATACACTCCCCTTACAAGTTGTACTGAAATCCCAATCTCCAAGTCCCCTTGACTTGAGATCTTTTACAATGAATGAATAATTTGAATATAATCTCTCTCACAGAGAAGGTAATGATAAACACCGAGGCTCTTTGTATATCAAAATACAATACGTAAAGAAAACTGAATGTATAAGAATTCTTGAGCTTGCTTTTCATTTCTGTTTGATCTTTCGGTGGTTCTTCTAAGTTTGTAATCGCCTTTATATAGTGGAGAGTTGCAATGTGACCGTTACTTCTCAACTTAGTATGTTCTTCAATTGAAATTCAGTTTGATGAGGATTATAGCCGTTGGGTCCCGATCTTCACCGATTCAATTCCCGGACGCGTTGAAATCATTCTTCCGATTCTCGCGTTAATGATTCGCTTGATCCGATTTTAATACAGAAACATTCTCAATATAGAGTAGTTAAATACGTTTGAATACACTAAATAAATGCCATCAATTCGTATAAACATGGTAAGTTTGCGTTCAAAAGAATCGGGATGAAATCGAACGATCAAATTCGCTTGGTTTATCTTCTGAGATAGCAAACTCTGGAGTTTGATGTAAACTCTGGAGTTTGTATTCTGTTTCACCATGTGAACTCGAGTTCACTAAGGTAGGCTCGAGTTCGAATATTCTCTAAGCTCTTTGTCGAATGAACACCTGGAGTAATATTTCTCAAGTTAAGCAGGCTCGAGTCCATTAGTGTTTAGGCTCGAGTTTAACACTATTCATGCCTAAGAGTTTTGGTGCTCGATTAGAGTGGACTCGGAGCATGAGTATAAACTCGGAGTTTGTACACTTGCTTTTCTTTCTTCGGATGAAGGGCTCGAGTTCATTATTCTTAGGCTCGAGTTCAGCGATATTTATTCTATGACTTATTGAAGTGAACTGGAGGTTTGTGCTTAAACTCGGAGTTTGCAAAGAAGGGAAAACTTGGGAGCTCACAAGGGAAAACTCGAGCTTGTAATAACGAGGCTCGAGTTTACCTATTTTGTAAACTCTTCTTCGTTTGTCAAACCATAGAGTAAACTCTACACAAAAGCATTAGGCTTGAGTCCATATACTTGGGCTCGAGTGTTCATTAAACTATAGCCATAGAAACAAGTGAACTCTACTCAAAAAGGATAAACTCGGAGTTTAAAGAGATTCAATTTAATCGAAAACTTCCCGCCATGGGAAAACTCGAGCTTGTCTATACTGTGCTCGAGTTTACTTGTTTTCGTAAACTCTTTATTTATATCATGAGGGTTTAGGCTCGAGTCTATTTACTCGAGCTCGAGTTCGTTATGCCGAAAATATCCGAAGAGCTCTCTGTTTGCGTAAAACTCGAGTTTGCTTAGTCAGGGCTCGAGTTTTGCGGTGACAGAGTGATATTGACTCTTTGTCATTTTAAAAGCATTAGTACATGTTTACAATTGTTATTAATCATCAAAACATATAGAGAACTAACATTCTCCCCTTTTTGATGATGACAACATTTGTAAACAATTAACTCCTTTAAAAACACTGTTTTGATCATTTGAAATCATTGAAGCAAAAGTGTTCGGTGTAAATGCATCGTAATCAGATTTTAACCTTTAAATCGAGTTAGCAGACTTTAACATAAATCAAAACACATATTGTCATTGCATAAGCTAAAACATTTAATGGTTTACAAAATGACATTTAGAGTTTCAAGCATACATATATCTAAACAAAAAGACATTGCTTGACAACTTGACTTCTCTTTCTTTACTTCAACTCTTCTCCCCTTTGGCATCATCGAAAAGTGGAGGATGAGTTGAGATAGAGGAGGATCGAAGAGGCGGATCATGGGTAGATGGTTCAGTGGGCTATGGATGTTGGGATTGGTTGTAAGAAGAGGGTGGAGGTGCCGAAGAGCTAGGTCCAATGAATTGATGGACTGATTTGCTAAGATTTTGTCCATTTTGTCATGGAGGCCGGACATAGACACCAAGAGAGTGGAGATGCTTGACTGAGTGATCTCCAATTTTATCCCCGAGACCTTGCACTTTATCTTTGATAATCTCATGTTCAAGAATGAGATCTTCTTGTGCATCGAGAACTCCTCATATCCTTTCTTGACTGTGGTGAATCCAGATTCGATCTTGGAAGAAAGATCAGAAACAACTTGGGCAATGTAAGTCTTTATTCTTTCATCCAAATCGAGGGAAAGGATTGTGGTGGAGGTGGTGCACTTTGAGCTTCTTGAACTCTAGATTGAGTTGCTCGGTTCTAGTAGGTCTAGAGGGTGCTCTGGAATGATCACTTCCTTGATCAAAGCTTATCCTCATCAAATTGAGGATGCGCCGCCAAATTTGGCTGGTTTTTCAGGTTTCTCATTACCGGTAAATACCGGACCCTTTCATGAAACATAATCACCGAGATGAGACTCGGCAAAGGGTATCCGGGATGTTTTTCTTCCATGGAAACGAAATTTGAACATCTCTTTAAAGATCCAATCTCCTATGTTATGAGGACTTGATCTATGATAGAAGCAAAAATAGGAAGTCCTTTTTGGCAAAGTGAGTGAAATTTCCTCCCTTTTGTACTAAGTTTCTAGTGTAGATATACCAAGCAGCTCTTTGCTTAGGAGGCATCGAAACTGGAGGGAAATTCGGAATATCTACAAGATCGTGTATAGGCTCGTCTGTCCGAGGAGTGAAAAATTTGCCTATTAGTATAATTTGGAGAAGCCACGGGGAGGAGGATTTTGGATTTGGAGGAGGGAATTGAGGTATGCAGCAGTGATGGTTATCTGTTTTCCTCTAATGGATGTGGTAATCCTTTCCTCAACCAAATTTCTATCCGCATCCAATAAATTATCACTTTGCATACAATAGTAAAAGGTTTTAACAAAGGATGGACTATATGAGGCTCTAATGGATATGAGAGGTTCAAATTGTCTGAGCTAGTGGGTAAGATCAAGGTTGCATTCCTCTTTTAGAGCATCTAGATTGACATACACGTAAGGGCAAAAACTCTTAGCCTCATAGTGTTCTTGGAACCGTATGGCATCCTCACCATATAGAGTGACATCCTCACTAGAGAATCCTTTAGGGATGGAGGAATGATTGTAAATTTCAAATAATGCTGGGTTTTCTCTAGATACCTGAGGAAGAGAGTGTTGTTGGTGATGGGAGGATGATTGAGCGTGAGAGCTAGGTTGACTAGCTGTGGTCTTTCGAGATTTGTGTATTGGTTCTTTGTCCCTTCGAGGTGGTGTGTCGCCAGCTGAAGCTTTCTTTGAGGTATTCATCTTGACCGTGGTTATTGGAGTGGCTTGGGTAATAGGAATACCAGGAATTTGCTTGTCAATTCCATGCTTGAATCGTTTGGGAAACGATTTTTTCCTGGGAGGACGTTGAGAGATTTGTGTATGATCGGCTTGGGGTTCCCTCGAACTCGAGTCCGTTTACTAGTAGGCTCGAGTCTGTCAAGATTTCTGAGATGAGTTGCTCTCTGTCTCCCGCGAACTCGAGTCCATTCACTAATAGGCTCGAGTCTGTCAAAGATCCCTGAGATGAGTTGCTCTCTGTCTCCGCGAACTCGAGTCCATTCACTAATAGGCTCGAGTCTGTCAAAGATCTCTGAGATGAGTTGCTCTCTGTCTCTCGCGAACTCGAGTCCATTCACTAATAGGCTCGAGTCCTGTCAAAATCTCTCGAGATGAGTTGCTCTGTCTCTCGCGAACTCGAGTCCATTCACTAATAGGCTCGAGTTTGGTGACTCGATAGTTGTATTTCTCTTGGTTCTTTCGAGCTCGAGTCTGTCTTTGGTAGGCTCGAGTTTGTGACATGCCTTTTCTTGCACTCGATTGTTTGGAATTTGATTTTAACATACAACACCGCACAAAACATATCATTCCCAATTCTCTTCTTATGAATACAAATTGTTCTTTTGCTAGTGGCTTGGTGAAGATATCGGCGAGTTGCAAGTGAGTTGGGATGAACATGACTTTGACATCCTTCTTTTGAACATGGTCTCTTATGAAGTGATGTCTGACATCAATATGTTTGGTTCTAGTATGTTGAACAGATTCTTTGCCAAACTTATTGTGCTTGTGTTGTCACAAAGAATTGGGATTTCTTTGAGATGGACTCCCAAATCACACAATTGTTGTTTGAGCCAAAGAACTTGAGCACAACAACTTGAGGCAGCAACATACTCAGCTTTCGTGGATGACACACACCACCGTTGTCCTTTCTGCCGAACCAAGACACTAATGATCCTCCAAAGAACTCACATTGACCACTTGTGCTTTTTCTCGTCGCCTTGTATCCCGCATGATCCGAATCGCATAGGCTACTAAGTGTTCATGTTGATCTTTGGGAAACCATAACCCAAGAGTCTTTGTATCGCAAGATATCTAAAAATTCTTTTAACATGTTCAAGATGTGACTCCATGGGGCAGATTGGAATCTAGCACACATTCCAACACCGAATTGAATGTCCGGACGACTTGCCGTAAGATAGAGTAATGATCCAATCATTCCTCTATACTTAGTGATGTTGAAGTTAGTCCCCTTTTCATCAAGCATCCGAGTTGCAGCTTGAACTCATTGGAGTATCTCGCTCCATTACAACCGCCTAGACCATATTTTTTAATAGATCTTTCGATACTTGGTCCTGGGAAATGAAGATTCCATCATGGCGTTGCTTGATTTGAAGTCCAAGGAAGTAATTAAGTTCTCCCATCATGGACATTTCAAATTCTCCCCGCATTGTCTTGGCAAATGCTTCACACATAGTATCATTAGTAGCACCAAAATAATATCATCAACATAAATTTGAGCTATTAATACATCACCAAGTTTATTTTTCTTTATAAAGAGAGTTGTATCTGCTTTTCCTCTAACAAATCCTTGATCAAGAAGGAAAGTACTTAACCTCTCATACCAAGCTCTAGGAGCTTGCTTAAGACCATATAAGGCTTTCTTGAGGTGATAAACATGATCTGGATGATGTTCATTTTGAAAACCAGGAGGTTGTTCAACATAAACTTCCCCCTGTATAAAACCATTTAAAAAGCGGATTTTACATCCATTTGAAAAAGTTTGAATCCTTAACACAAGCAAAGGCTAGAAGAACTCTTATAGCTTCCAATCTTGCTACCGGAGCATAAGTTTCTTCATAATCAATTCCTTCTTCTTGATTATAGCCTTTTGCAACTAGCCTTGCTTTATTTCGAATGATTATGGCGGATTCATCACATTTATTTTTGAATACCCATTTAGTACCAATGACCGGATGGTCTTTAGGTCTGGGCACCAAGTCCCAAACTTGGTTTCTTTCAAATTGATGTAATTCCTCTTGCATTGCTATAACCCAATCATTGTCTGAAAGGGCTTCATCAATCTTAGAGGGTTCAATTTTCGAAATGAAAGCCGAAAAAGTAACTTCATTTAAAGTGCTTTTTCTCGGTTCTTACTCCTTGATTTGCATCACCTATCACTTGATCCGCAGGATGACTCCTACCGTATCTCCATGATTTTGGTTGAGTTTGAACACTGTTTTCATAAGCATTTTCACAATGTTTTTCGCTTCGTAATCATCTTGCAAATCTTTTTCCGTATTTGTTGAAATAGAAGTTTGGTTTGTTACAGAGAATCATCATCATCATCCAAGGACTTGTTAGATTTAGTTTCACGTAAAACAATATGCATAGATTCTTCAACAAATGTGATTACGAGTATTATAAACTCTATATGCTTTACTTCTACTTGAATAACCCAAGAATATACCTTCATCGCCTTTGGAATCAAATTTCCCCAAGCCGTCCTTACCATTATTGTGGATGAAGCATTTACATCCAAAGATATGTAAATGAGCTAAGTTGGGTTTTCTTCCTTTGTAGAGTTCATAGGGAGTTTTGTCCAATTTCTTTCTGAGATATGCCCTGTTTGATATATAACAAGCAAGGTGCTCATAGCATCACCCAAAACACTTGAGATGTTTGGTTCTCATTTAGCATTGATCTTGCCATTTCAAGAAGCACTCTATTCTTTCTTTCAACAACTCCATTTTGCCGTGGGTTCTTGAGCCGAGAAGTTATGATTGATTCCCATACTATCACTGCATTCTCCAAAGGCATGGTTCTCAAATTCTCCACCATGATCCGTACGAATACCCGCAATAGATAATCCTTTCTCGCTTTGGACCTTCTTGGCAAACACAATAAATTGATCAAATGTTTTATCTTTTGATGATAAAAGAATGACCCATGTAAATCTTGAGAAATCATCTACTATAACTAATGTATAAAGATTGCCGCCAAGGCTCTTTACTCTAGCTGGTCCAACTAAATCCATATGGAGTAATTGAAGAGGTCTATTAGTTGATATTTCGTTTTCGACTTGAAAGAAGATTTGGTTTGTTTACCTTTTGACATGCATCACAAATCATATCATTTTTAAAAGAAAGTTTTGGTAAACCAATAACTAATTCCTTTTTCGTAGTTTATCAAGTTGAATCATATTGACATGTCCTAAACGCTTATGCCATAACCAACTTTCATCTAAGTTACCAACAAAACATTTTTCTTAATCGAATTGTTTTTAGACAGATTAAGAGTATAACAATTACCTTCTCTTGGAGCTCAATAATGCTTTGGATTTAATACTTTCTAAAGAGAGAGCATCCTTACTTACAATCAAACATTCTTCCGAATCAAAGATGACTAGGTTTCCTTTGTCCGTGCTTTGACTCACACCGAGGAGGTTGTGACATAATCCATCCACAAGATAAACATCTTTGATTTGAGGTCCATTGCTATTTCCAATTTTGCCAATGCCGACAATTCTTCCGACTCATTTCCACCAAATGTTACCTTGCCACCATCCTTATGTTTGATTGAAGCAAATTTGGATTGGTCTCAATCATATGTCTTGAGCATCCACTGTCAATGTACCACTTATTGGGATTTGATGCTCTAAGACAAATCTGCATAAGAAGATATATCATCTTTTAGGTACCCAATATTCTTTGGGTCCTTTTGGGTTAGTTTGTGTCTTAGGAATCATATAGGATCCCTTAGGCACCCATTGATAGTTTCCTACAGTGTTTGATTGATCTATCTTTCTTATGAAAGCATGAAGAAGTAGTATGACCTTTTCTATTACAATAATTGCAATGTGCAAAAGGATTTGAGGTATGGACAGATTTTGAAAATAATTCATGTAAGATCTTTGTCCATGTTTCTTTTTGCCTTTCTTTTTGTCATAATCGGGTTTGTAACCAATTCCCGATTTGTCATTTGTAAATCTTTTGCTGTTTCAAAATTACCTCAAGCATTTCACTTCCTCTAGTGAATTTTTCAAGAGTCTTTGTAAGGTATTCATTTTTCTTTTTCGAATAGAACATTCATCACATATGAGATTTTCTCGAACTGAAAGATTTTCTACTTGTTGTTCAAGTGTTGTATTCTTCCTTTTAAACCAAAGTATTTTTCAGCAAGTTCATCAAATTCATTTTGAACAAGTTTATATTCGTAAACAATTCATTATAAGTTGGTTTTGTATCATGATTAGAACAAGTAGAGTTTTCCTTTTCACAAGTAGAGATAGGTGTAGAAATCGTTTGAACTTGTTCTTCTAATAGTTTGATTTTTCTTTTTGAAAGTAAGAGCTCTTTTGCGTTTTCTTAAATTCAAGATAAAGAGAATCATATGTTGAAGATAATTCATCATAAGGTAAATCAGATTACTTACCTCTTCGTTGTCCGATTCCTCTTGAGCCACAAGGCGTAGATTGGCACTTTGTTCCTCTTCTCGCTTCATCTTCATCGATGAGCCGTTGCCCCATATAGCCGATACATAAGCTCTTTTCTTGAACTTATTGAATTTCTTTTCTTTGTTTTTCACTGCGGACATTCTCGATTTGATGTGGCCTGGTTTCTCACATTCATAGCATATAATTGGTTTCTTAGTTTCGTGCTAGAATTTCCTTTGTGAAACCTTCGTGAGATTGGTCCTTTTGTAGAATTTTTGAATCTTCTGACCATCATTCCTAGCTCACCATCTTCATCTTCATCTTCTTCATCGTCATCCGATTTAGCTTCTTTGATGGTTTTAAGAGCTATTCCTTGTTCTTGACATTGATATCATTTAGTCCCTTTTGAATTTGATCTTCCCTCATATTCGTAAAGGTCGCCAAATAGTGTCGCCACGGGAGGCCATTGATTCGCCTCGAGATTCTTCAATTGCGGTGACCTTGGCTTCCCATTCCTTGGTGAGAATATTTAGTATTTTCCTCACTTGGGCAGGTTGTTCATATTCTTTTCCCAAGGCAATGAGTTGATTGATCAAAGTGAGTGAATCCGAGTTGAAATTCACCAATAGATTCTCCTGCCTTCATCCGCAATAGATCGTATTCAGTCATGAGAGTATTGATACGATTTTCTTTGATCGCACTGTTCCTTCATGAGCTATTTCAAGAGCATCCCACATTTGCTTAGCAGATGGCAAAGTGCAGATTCTCAAGTACTCTTTTTGGCCAAGAGCACTTTGGAGCATATGAATTGCCTTCATGTTGAGAGTGACTTGTTTTTATCATTGTCATCGTACTCTTCTTCTTTCTTGGGAGTTCGATGTCGGCTACAACCGAGGAAGGAACATAGTTTCCTTTTTCAAAGACCCTCCACAAACCAAACTCGAGGCCATTACATAGACCCCGAACTTAGCCTTCCGTAATGAGTAGTGTTCTCCATTGAAACACGGAGGACGGTTGATTGAGGCTCCATCCGGTAGAATTCCTTCCATTGGATCTTTGTGTCTAGGATGTTAGTCCTTCAAATTGACAACTAGGCTCGATACCAAATGAAAACGAAAGGAAATCACCAAGAGGGGGTGAATTGGGGATTTTAAAACTTTTATGATAACGTTGCACCCAAGTCAAGCTAAACGTAAAGAGATAGGAAGAAGAGCTTGACACGTAAAGTTTATCCCGGTTCGGTCTAAATTCTTGACCTACGTCCAGTCCCCGATTCTCCGGGTTTTTCTACTATCACTTTAACTCGTATACACACTCGTACTCAAGGATTATCCTCTCTCTAGGATACACTCCCCTTACAAGTTGTACTCAAATCCCAATCTCCAAGTCCCCTTGACTTGAGATCTTTTACAATGAATGAATAATTTGAATATAATCTCTCTCACAGAGAAGGTAATGATAAACACCGAGGCTCTTTGTATATCAAAATACAATACGTAAAGAAAACTCGAATGTATAAGAATTCTTGAGCTTGCTTTTCGCTTCGTTTGATCTTTCGGTGGTTCTTCTAAGTTTGTAATCAGCTCTTTATATAGTGGAGAGTTGCAATGTGACCGTTACTTCTCAACTTAGTATGTTCTTCAATTGAAATTCAGTTTGATGAGGATTATAGCCGTTGGGTCCCGATCTTGGTGATTCAATTCCCGGACGCGTTGAAATCATTCTTCGATTCTTCGTTAATGATTCGTTTGATCTGATTTTAATACGAAACATTCTCAATATAGAGTAGTTAAATACGTTTGAATACACTAAATAAATGCCATCAATTCGTATAAACATGGTAAGTTTGCGTTCAAAAGAATCGGGATGAAATCAAGAACGATCAAATTCGCTTCCGTCTTAAACTCGAGTTCTCTAAGTCGGCTCGAGTTCGTCAAGGCTTTTTAGAGTATCTCGGTTTATCTTCGAGATAGCAAACTCGGAGTTTGATGTAAACTCGGAGTTTGTATTCTGTTTCACCATGTGAACTCGAGTTCACTAAGGTAGGCTCGAGTTCGAATATTCTCTAAGCTCTTTGTCGAATGAACACCGGAGTAATATTTCTCAAGTTAAGGTGCTCGAGTCCATTAGTGTTTAGGCTCGAGTTTAACACTATTCATGCCTAAGAGTTTTGGTGCTCGATTAGAGTGGATCGGAGCATGAGTATAAACTCGGAGTTTGTACACTTGCTTTTCTTTCTTCGATGAAGGGCTCGAGTTCATTATTCTTAGGCTCGAGTTCAGCGATATTTATTCTATGACTTATTGAAGTGAACTCGGAGGTTTGTGCTTAAACTCGGAGTTTGCAAAGAAGGGAAAACTTGGGAGCTCTTCACAAGGGAAAACTCGAGCTTGTAATAATGGGCTCGAGTTTACCTATTTTGTAAACTCTTCTTCGTTTGTCAAACCATAGAGTAAACTCTACACAAACGCATTAGGCTTGAGTCCATATTCTTGGGCTCGAGTGTTCATTAAACTATAGCCATAGAAACAAGTGAACTCTACTCAAAAAGGATAAACTCGGAGTTTAAAGAGATTCAATTTAATCGAAAACTTCCCGCCATGGGAAAACTCGAGCTTGTCTATACGGTGCTCGAGTTTACTTGTTTTCGTAAACTCTTTATTTATATCATGAGGGTTTAGGCTCGAGTCTATTTACTCGAGCTCGAGTTCGTTATGCTGAAAATATCCGAAGAGCTCTCTGTTTGCGTAAAACTCGAGTTTGCTTAGTCGGGCTCGAGTTTTGCGGTGACAGAGTGATATTGACTCTTTTGTCATTTTAAAAGCATTAGTACATGTTTACAATTGTTATTAATCATCAAAACATATAGAGAACTAACAAAACTATCCGTATCATATATAAGCGGACTATAAGCATCGAGTCGTATTACAAGACGCCGCGAACGTACCTTCGTTTGATAGTACTTCGGTACTTTTGACGGAAATGGCACGTTTACGGAAAGCGGCGAAACGTCCAACAATGCACGTCGGACAACAGAACGGCTGAAGCAAATCAGCGTTTTGATGTCCTATAAGAGCAATATCACTTTAATTAGTGATTTGACATCATAATCGGCATTTTAGGTAAAAATTACCATTTTGCCCTATACCCCTAATTGGCGGAATTTCGCAAGACTTCGTTACTCGACTAATTTTCTTCCCAAAATTTCGCCAGAACTTCGACGCCATTTTGATTTTCGAAAATAAAGACTAAAATAGCCCGCCCATATGATATCCAATCATACTTGAAAAATTAAAGGCTATCCTAGCATTACAACCCCTACTTTTGAAAGAACTACAAAAGCTTCAACTTTTCGGAGACTCGAGGCATATTTTTCAATGCAATGAGGCTTAAAACAAGAATAGGAATTTCATCCCCTACTTCCTAAATCTAACTAACAATTCTACCAACTACCGAACTAAAACTAGAACTTAAAAGCTAAAGACCGAAAGACTTACCCGTTGAAGACTTCTGCACAATTTTTCCAGAGCCTCTCTCTCTTCTTTCTCCCTCTAGGATTTCGGCCAAAGGAAGAAGGAAAGGGTGTGAAGAATTCAAGAGAACCTTAGGCCTATTTATAGAGTTTTCAAAGGACATAGATGTCATTTTCCACTTTGATCTTAAACCATGGAAAATCAAGCAAAAATGGTGTATAATTCTTGTCCATGGAGCATTGTTTGGCCGAAATGCATGGGTGATGTGGCTGCTTTGGAGTGGTCCAAAAATGGTGACTTGGCTTGCTTTATGCCCTGGCCTAATAGAATTTCCCGATCGGTACCCGATTCGCGTGATTTCGGAGAAATCTCAAACTTCAATTCATAACTCAAGATCTTCTCTTCCTCATCAATAATATCTAATTTAACTTAGATTTCGGTCTCTTACAGTGGTTCCAACATCCAGTTGAAGTTTTCTTGAAAACGTGTCCGAACGTGTCCGGTTTCGTAACGCATTTCGGAAACATCATCTTCTTGAAAAATTCATTGATTCCAAATATGTCGAGATAAATTCAAACTCATTCCTAGATGTTGAGTTAGAATTTATTTTCTTCATATCCAAAAATATGCTTATCTGCATTTTTCCCTATTTTGTCTTATTAGGAAAATGCACTAACGGCATCTAATTAACTTCCTAAGAGGTCACTTGAAGGTAAAAACTCACCGATCAATATTTTACTTTGACTTTGGAATTCCCATTCCTAGATCTCTAGATAGGATCCGTTTCCTAATTTCTAAATTACTATTCATCATTTTTTACTTTAATTAATTATATTATATTATATTTGCAAGTTGCATAAATTATTATTATTATTATTATTATATATATATATATATATATATATATATATATATATATATATATTTTTTTTTTTTTTTATTTTATTTTTCTTGGCCCAAATTTCTACTGGCCCTATTTATTAATCAATAAATATTTGTTTTTTATTTAATTAATTATTTAATCATTTACTTATTTAATTTTTCCAAAAATTCCACAAAATTACCTACTTTCTATAGGTATAGTTTTTACCAAATTATGATACGGATTTTTGGGGTATTACATACTCCATCCATCCAACTCAAGAACAAGTCCTCATCACCAAAAAGCAAGGGAATTAGCCATCGCTAACCATCAAAACTTCACCAAACATGTTCAAGATTCCATACATTGAAGAACACCAATTAAGTAATCAATTAACACCGATTTGAAGAAGATTTACTACTGGATATGAATCCAATTATGAAACCTTTTGAGATTTTCGTTTAGGCCCCGTATGAAACCTTTTGAGATTTTCACTTAGGTCCCTGTATGAAACCTTTTGAGATTTTCACTTAGGTCCCTGTACGAAACCTTTTGAGATTTTCGTTTAGGTCCCTGTACGAAACCTTTTGAGATTTTCGTTTAGGTCCCTGTGTGTAAACCTTTGGAGATTTTCACTTAGGTCCCTGTCACGAAACCTTTTGAGATTTTCGTTTAGGTCCCCTGTATGAAACCTTTTGAGATTTTCGTTTAGGTCCCTGTATGAAACCTTTTGAGATTTATACTTAGGTCCCTGTACGAATCGGCGAATCCACAAGCGTGATGAGTTTAGAAACAGAGGAGTCACAACCACGAATTAGTTTGGTGCAGGTAGAAGGAAACGAAGCTCACCGGCGATAATGGTGGATAATGGAGTAGAACGCCGTGAAGAGGAAGATGACAGATGTAATACCCTAAAAATCATACTTAGGGTAAATATCATAAATTAGAGGAATTAAAGGGCCAAAATTACTAAAATGCCCTTGTGAGGTATTAAGTGGCTTAAAGATGTATTTTTAGGGTCATAAAATATCCTAAAAATATTGTGAAAATCCTAAAAGGCAGTAAAATAATTATTAAAATTGAGAGAGTATATTGCCTCTAATTTTAGTAATTTATTAAAATATAACCTTGGAAAAATTATATGGGAATAATTAAAAGTATTCGGGATCATAATTGACCCGTGATTTTAATATTTTATGTAGAGCATAAAATACCAATATCGTAAAAAGTGTGTGAGATAATAATTATTCCTAATTAAGAAAATTGTTAACAATTTGTAAGTGATTAATTACATAATTATTGGCTAATTGTGTAGGAAATGAATAAGGTAAAAACTTAAGGGTTTAATTAGCCAATGGATTAATTATTAATTAAGGTAATTAAGGCATAATCTAAGTAATTAGAAAGAGTTGAAAAGTCAAACAAAATAGATTGGCCAATGAGAACATAAAAACATAGTATATATAAAGCATATTCCTTGGTCATTGATGGCCATTTAATTTCGACAATTAAGGGAAAACAAAAGGAAAGTGTTGAATGGTGAGGGCAATATTGAGCCATGGAAGTTGGAGTATAAACTTGTTGAAGAAGTATTGAAAAGTCAAGCCAATTAAAACACTTGATTTATATGATATTTGTGCAAGTTGGAAGGCAACATCTTTTGCCAAAAAGAAGCCATATATTTCGAAAATAATAAGAGGAAAAGAAGGAGAAAATTGAGTGAAATTGAAGTAGCAAACTTAGGTAAGAAGTTGTTGAAAAGTCCAAGATTTCAACAAACCAATGGGAGCTTTTAAAGGTAAGGTAATATGTGCAAATAGAAGTTTTCTTTGGCCAATAATGTGCCTTGCAAAAGCGAAAATGAGAGAGGAAAAATGAAGGGAAGTAAGAAAGAAGAAATGTTAGAATTGTGTAGGTGTAAAATGTTGTAGAAAACTTAATGAGGAAGGGTGACAACTTGTTGGAGAAGTTGTAGATGATGTCAACAACTTGTTGGAGAAGTTGTAGATGATGTCATCAACTTGTTGAAGAAGTTGTTGGAAGATTACTAAAATGCCCTTACCTTTTCTTCTATAAATAGCCATGCCATTTTCACTTCTTTCCTCACAAATTCAAGAGCAAGTTCGAAATTTAGAGAGAGGGTAGAGAGAAGGAGGAGCCCGGAGGAAGAAAGCAGCGAAGCTCTGGGTAATTTTTCGGTACTTAGTCTTAAGCTTCCGTAGTTCTTTCGGTAGTTAGAGTAGAAATGCTAGTTTAGTCTTTAATCTTCCAAGTATGATTAGATATCATATGTTAGGGGTATTTTAGTCATTATTTCAAAAATATTGGTAGGGTCGAAGTTCTGGCAAAATTTTGGAAGATTAGAGTTAAAATAGCGAAGCTCTGGCGAAATTCCGCCGACTAGTAAGGATAGGGGAAAAATGGTAATTTTTACCTAAAATGCCTGTTATGATGTGAATCATTAATCAATATGATTTATATTTCAAAAACTATGTTGGAGTAGGAGTTATGTTGAAATTTTGGAAAATTAAAGTCAAAGTAACGAAGTGAAAATAGTCATTTTGACTAAAATGTCTGTCATAATGCTAGATCCTTAACAAGTACGTTGTTATGTTGATAGGATATCCCCGATTACGTTACGACCCTCTGTCGTGCCGTATTCGAAGAAATACCGACGACCGTCAACGAAGGTACGTCCGCGCGTCGTAACACTAATCGATGTTTATGGTATGCATGTATGTGCTAGGTGTATTGTATGTGTAGCTGATAGCTCGTGGTATGTTTATGTACTGTTGTTATGCCTGGGGTATTGGGATACGATTGCTAGGTGTGAAATGCTAGGTGTGAAACGATTGCTAGGTGTGAAACGACTGCTAGGTGTGACACGATAGCTAGGTGTGACACATGTACTAGGGGTTATGTGCTAATGGGATATGCTTTCTTGCTGTATGATTATCTGTAATACATATGTTGTGTATGTAAATATGAGGTTAACTGGTACTCGAGATCGGTGCGGATCTCGGCTCTTAACATATCGTCGGGGTCGGGTGGACCGAGAATCGAGGAGAAGGACAAGCGGCACGCCTAGGAGTCGCGGTGAAGACTTCTTTTCGTTATACTTTTGAAACACTCTTGTACTGCATTGTTTAAACAACAAGACATGCTACCGTGGATATTTTAATATATATCGCTTACTCAATCGCTCAGGTGCTCTACTCGATGATTTGACATGATGTTTGATGAAAAAAATTTATATCGCTTGTGAAAACGAGATGTTACAACAGGCAAGGTGAAGCTCTCGTTCTCCCACTCATGTTGTTTGATCCGACTCGTTAAGGCTTAGGCTTGGTTTGAAGAAGGTCGCCTCGGTCTTTCGCAGCCCTCTTTGCTCGATCTGGTCTCCGCGGCGCTTCTCTCTCTGTTCCTTGGGTCTATGTTGGCCGATTGGTGGTCGTGTGATAGAGAGGAAGGATGGAGATTGGAGAAGGTAGAGAGGTGATGAACGTCTGATTCGATCCAAAAGCTTTGCTCGGTTTTGGTTTTAATCCACGGCGCTCAAAACTATCTTCTGTGATGTCAAGGCGAAGCGAGAAGATGCGTAGCCCTGTTCAAAACGCGAGTTTGCATTTTGATTGGGAACTAAAAGAAAATTTCAAAAGTTCATGGAGGATTTAATTGAAATTGTTTAAATGTGTCTCGAGGCTTGACAAGAATTCATAACAATTATGGGTAATTTTATGTAATTTTCTCGGCTCTTTTTCTACTGATTTATAATTTCCTGGAACTTTGGGGCACTTTTTCGTAAGGTTTTTCTGTTCTCAAAATATTAATTCTCATCCCAATTGACATTTTCCGATATCTCCAAATCTTCTTCTTAAACACATAGAATGCAAGATCAAATACAATGTAGCATCAAAAGTCCAAGAAATCATTTGCATGAATAATTAATAAATTATGACTATTTTGTCACTAATACCACTTAATTCAATACAAATATCTTTACTCAAATTAATTTTTAATCATGAAATAATATCCTAGAAAATGCACTAAGAATCCAATTTAATTATGAAAAATTATATAAAAATATGTTGCTTTTTTGTCAAAATATGGTTCAATCAATTTTACTTTTGATATACCTCTTTAAAAAATATATTATTTTATAAATTTTTTAGTCTTAATTTTATATTTTTTTCAGAGAAATTACACATTGAGGGGATAGGAAATCCATAAAATCTTTGACAACAAAAAGATCACTTCATTTAAATTTAATTAATTATTGTGACATCCCATTTTTAAAGCGGATTTTTTTTTTTTCAATCAGAGTAGAGCATTGGAGCGAAAGAGTAATTGATACGTATTCAAACGGTTAACCTTATGCTCAAACAATACAGTATACAGACAACAGATTTTCAAGACAATACAACAGTATATCAGTACATAAGCATATCGCAGATGCATGATTATCATGACGACAGAACATAAGCACAGAGCAGTATGTAAAGCCCCAAAACATAACAACAACAGCCTGCACATAATCAGTGCCACGATAACCACTCGTGTCCTCAGCGCTAGGAAAACATAACGGCATTATTATAACTATAACCCGTATAAAACCTATCTCGTATATTCGGCCTATGAACGTATCTATCACATATATGTATTTAAGCAGCACAGATTAGTGTTACAAGACGCGTCCGTACCTCTGTTGACAATATACTGCACTTCCGTACGTTTGACGGAAACCGTACTTTTGACTCGAAAAAAAACGGTAGGCCTTTGACCGCACGTCGACAATGGAGCGACAAGCAGTATGACGGCGGTTCGTGATCAAAGATTTCCTATAGGAATAATATCACGTTTATCAATATTTGACATCATAATGTGCATTTTAGGTAAAAATTACCATTTTGCCCCTATTCCCTAATCGCCGTAATTTCCCCGCTTTGCTACTTTAACTCTATTTCTCCAAAATTTTAACATACCTCTTTCTCCAACATATTTTTGAAATAAATATCATATCTACCCCTAAAACATGATATCTAAATCATACTTGAAAAACTAAAGATCTACCTAACATTCCTACTATAACTACCGAAAGAACTTAAGACTAAAGACCGAAGAAATTACCCAGGCTTCGCCGCAAATTTCTCCGAGCTCTTCCTTCTCTCTTCTCTCTAGGAAATTTCGAACTAGAGGAGTGAAAGTGGTGTGAGAAAAATGAATGGAGGTGTTGGCTATTTATAGAGGTTCTGGGTTACTATTCATGCTTTGTCAGACGGATTCTGAACCGTAGGATCGCACTTCTTTGAAATGGCAAGATCCCGGCCCTCCATTGCTCAAAACCGGCCTCCCCCTTAGGTGGCATATTGTCACATCAATTAATGTGATGTGATGCTTTTGCTTTATGGTCTTGCATCGATAAAGTTCCCCGATCGGTGTCTAATCGCGTATTCTTGGGAAATCTCAAAATTCCGGGAATATAGCCTTGAAGATCTCTTTTTCCTCTTTCAAAATACTTGGGTCAACTAAATTTTTGATCCCATTCGTGGTGTCTTCTTGTTCTGTGAAGATTTTGGATATCCGCCTTTGGTTGCAAGCAATCGCTTCGTAACGTCAACCACGGACAAAAATTCACCGATTCATAATATGCCCAGATGTTCACCAACCCATTCTTGGATTTCAAGTTATGGCTTGGTTTCTATAGGTTTTCATTTATCCGATTTGCTTTTTGAACATCGATAGATTCACGATCGATCCTAATATAACCCTTTTTTGGTTTCGGAAATAACTTCAAGACAAACCTACTCCGAGATAAAAATTCACTTGGTTAGAATATACTATGAATTTAGAAACCTTGTTCATGGTTTTCTAGATAGGATTTAGTTTCTATCGGTGGTCATTTATCCTATTTGCTTTTACAACTTGACTACTACTTAACCATAGTTGCATGATTTTTAATGGAAAATCCTATCCCCTTATCCTCTTGAGATTTTCGGTCCTTAACTCATTACCTCACAACTTTTGCACTGACATTAGTATTTTATGTCTCATGCATTATATTAAAATTCACGGGGGCATTTTGGTCATTATAATACTTTTTGATTTTCCCCCTTTATTTTTCCAAGGTTATATTTTATTAAATTACCAAAATTAGAGACAATATACTCTCTTAATTTTAATAATTATTTTATTGCCTCCTAGGATTTTTCATAATTCCCTTAGGTCATTATATGCCCCATAAGGGCATTTTGGTAATTTTGGCATATTATTATTTTTCCTAATTTCCAAGAGATTTTTCCTTAGAAAATAACATAACTCTAGCACAGGTATTGAGACCACATATTTACTTGTCAAAAATAGCCATTTTATTTATCCGGTATTACAATTATTATCCCTATATATTTGGCAACTACCTCCTTAAATACCTATTTATGAATTATTATATTTTGTTCTTATTTCCCACCCTTCAAGACTGAAGATTCTCAAATATTTTGTAACGGCTAGGTGTTGATATACTTATTGCAAGAATATCTTTATGTACATTTGTTTTATTTGTCGGTTTTAATTTTTATTTATATCCCAATATATTTAGCCCATTTGTAACTATTTGTTTAACCTCTTCATATATCTATTTTTTGAAACACTTTATATATCTGTTTTATTCTTTTCATTTTAAACTTAATTAATACCCTGATATATTTGGTAACAACTTCTCCATTACTATTAGTTCCTGAAATATTTATTCCAAAAAACTTATTTGAGCGTGAAAGATGTGATTCTATTGTATCATCGATGCCAATGTTATGGTGAAATGTCTATTGTAATCATCGATGCCAATTGTTGCTATTCGACTTATTCATAAGTATAAGACACTTATAAATTTAATCTTGTTAAGAAATTAATTCTAAAACAAGGAGTTTCCAAAACATAAGAATAAATTAGAGGAAAAAAGAAAAATGTAAGTCTCACTTTTATTAATTTAAACCTCTTTTTCTACCAACATCAAATTTCAAATTGTATAAAGTTAACGGAAGAAAATGAGTGGATCCTAGGGTTCTTATAATTGAAGTCTAAAATGTTAAATAGAAACATGAAACGTGAAGAAATCTAAACCAATACAATCAACTTAGAAAATTGCAAATTTCAAATACTTTATATATTATTACAACATATATAGAATCACTCCAATTTACAAGATTACTTGTTACATTAAAAAAAAAAAAACAACAACAACAACAACATAAGGTTAAATAAATAGTAGCTATAATTTGATTTAACAATTATTCAACTAGAGGTGTTTGTAGCATGTTCGATAAACAAAGCCTTGATGTTTTTCAATGATACCACAACATCACTCATAGTACATCGTGCCTCCGGTAAGTCAATGCAACAATCTAATGCTAACTCAAAAATTGATGATATATGAGGTAATATATTATCAATATTTTGAATTTCATGGTGCAGCAAATTGGTATCTATAATGTTAATGATTGAATGTGGTGTTGATTTGCTCACCCAATCTTTCAATAGTAATCCTTGAACAAACATCTCATCTGTCGGCTTCTTCCTCGTAAACATTTCCATTAGCAAAATCCCATAACTAAACACATCTCCTTTGGCGGAAACAACTCCATTCGATCCATACTCTATATGACATATTGAGTTATTAGTCTAAAAGTCATTATCCCAAAAACGTAAGTTTTGCTATTAAATTTTTCTTTTGTATCATCACTTAAATTTTTGCACATGAAGATGTAAAATATTTGCTATAAATTGGATAATGTAAAATTTTATAAGTCACAACAAACAAAAGAATATAGAAATAAATCCAAAATATCATTATCAAATCATTACACGGTGCCATATAGCCAATTGTAGCCAAAGTTTTGGTATAGATTTCTAGTTGCCTTTCACTAAACAATTTAGAAATACCAAAATCACTAAGATGAGCCACCATATCTTTGTCCAACAAAACATTGCTCGGTTTGACATCACAAAGAACAACTAGTGTAGGAGAACTGCCAAAATGACCAAAATGCCCCTAAAAAGGGTAATTAACTTAGGAAATTATGGAAAAATGCCAAAAAGCAGTAAAATGACCAAGTGAATTAGGAGAGTATATTATCCCTAATTATGGTAATTTAATAAATTATGAACTTGGGAAAATTGTATAAGAATGTTCAAAAAGTAATGAAAAGACCAAAATACCCTTGTAATTATAGAATAATGTTAGAGGTATGAAAATACTAATGTAAATACATGAGTATGAAGATAATAAGACATTGTAATTAAGAAAATTATCAACAAGTGAAAAGGAAGTAATTAAGTAATATTGGGCTAATTACTTAAGCATAAGCAAAGGAAATTCAGTAATAATTATGTGAAGCTCAAAAATTAGTGGAAATTGGTGGAATATTAGTAAAAATATATTTACTAATTAATTGGAAATTTTTATGAAAAATCATTGAGTTTAGGTATTTTTAAGCCTAAATACAAGAATAGACCAATTAGATAATTTTGTGGAAATTTTTGGAAAAATTAAATAAATAAATCATTAAATAATTAATTAAATAAAAAATAAATATTTATTAAAATAATTAAGGGGCCAACCGAAATTTGGGCCAAATAAAAAGAAAAAAATGAAAATGAAATAGAACACAAGTTGGCAAGTTGCAACATTAAAATAATATTAAAATTAATTAAAGCAAAATTTGTGAATAGTAATATTAAAATTAGGAAACGGATCCTATCTAGAGATCTAGGAATAGGAATCTCAAGGTCAAGGTAAAATATTGATCAGTGATTTTTACCTTCAAGTGACCTCTTAGGAAGTTAATTCGAAGTAGTTTGTGCATTTTCCTAATAAAACAAAATAGGGAAAAATGCATATAGGCATATTTTTGGAAAAGAGGAAAATAAATTCTAACTCAATGTTTAGGAATGAGTTTGAATTTATTTAGACATATTTGGAATCAGTGAATTTTTCTGAAGAAGTTGGTATTTTCAGAAATGCGTTCTGAAACCGGACGCGATCGGACACGTTTTTCGAGAAAACTTCAACTGGACAGTTGGAGGCCTATATGGAATCAAAATAAAGGTTGACTTGGACATTTCTACTAAGTGAGAACATGTCTTCAGAGTTGTAAATCCAGAATTTTGAGATTTCTCCGAAATTACGCAATTTGCACGCCGATCGAGAAATTCTACCGGCTTTGGCTTCTTGAACAAGTCGCTGATGTCATCCATGACATCATTTTCATGCCACCTAAGGGCTCAAGGACGAAATGGACAAGTGTCCCGGTGAGGATCGCGACATTTGGCGAAGTGCGATCCGGCGGTCGGTATTCGTTCTGGTAAAGTTTGAATTAACTACCGAAATGCCATCCTGGATTTCTATAAATACCCCCCCTTCCTCTTCATTTCTCACAATTCCAAGAGCTCCAAACCGAAAATCTAGAGAGAGGAGAGAGAAGGAGAAGGCCAGGAAAATCTATAGCGAAGCTCGGGTAAGTTTTTAGATGCAGAGCTTTAAGCTTTCGTAGTTCTTTCAATAGTTAGTAAAGCTAGAATAGTCTTTATTTTTATAATTGGATATTATATGGGAGGGCTATTTTAGTCTTTATTTTCGAAAATCATGGTGGCGTCGAAGTTCTGGCAAAATTTTGGGAAGAAAATAGCCTATGTAGCGGTTACCGCGAAATTCCGCCAAGTAGGGGTATAGGGGCAAAACGGTAATTTTTACCTAAAATGCCAGTTATAATGTCAAATTACTAATAGAAGTGACATTATTCTCATAGGATATCTGAAAAGCTGATTCTGCTGCCAGTTCTGTTGCCGACGTGCCGTAGGACTTTTGCACGTTTCTCCAGTAGAAAGTACGTTTCGCCGTAGTACCTAACGTTGCCAACGAAGGTACGGACGCGTCTTGTAACACTAATCTTGTGCTTCTTAAATGCATATATGTCTTGGATATGTCGAGACCGTTATACGACAGGTTATACGAGTTATGTTTGGAACGCCGTTTTGTTTTCCTAGCGGCGAGGACACGAGTGTTATCGTGGCACTTGGTGAATAGTGCAAGTCGTTGTTGTTTTACATTGTGGGGCTTTCATATTGCTTATTGCTTATGTTTGTCGACATAATGATCATGCATCTCTAGTATGCTTATGATATACTGCTGTATTAGCTCTAGAATATCTGTTGGCTATATACTGTGTTGTTTGGGTTTGAGGTTAACCGTTACCTGAGATTCAATATGGTGAATTGAATCTCACTGTAGCTTCAGGTCGGGAGGACCACTACGGATCGAGGCAAGTACCGGAGTAGGCGTGCGGATGAAGACCAACTTTATCTCTATCGCTTTACTTATTTCCGCTTCTGTTTCTATCTGTTGTTTCCTTCCTAAACATTAGGACTACGTAATCTATACAATGTTACACAATGGTTCTTTTTTGGCTAAGAATCCAATTACTCTTTCGCTCTATTGCTCCACTCGATTGTTTGTTTGAAAAAAAAATTCCGCATTTCAAACATGGGATGTTACATTTTATGGTATCGAGCTGTGTTTCGATCCCGGGACCCGTGGGTTATGGGCCCACCACGCTTCGCCCAAGCAGATCGGTGCGTGAAGCAGGGATGCCATGCCTTCATGGTATTCTTCTCGCCAAAGCGAAGCCGACCTTTCACTTCGTGACATTCCGTGGTGAATGAATTTTCGATGTGTTTCCTGAGGATCTTACCGAGTTACCTCCTATCCGAGAAGTGGAGTTCAACATTGATCCGATGCCCGGTACCGGATCAATATCTAAGGCGCCGTATCGTATGGCTCCTAACGAGATCTGGAGTTAAAGAAGCAAGTGGAAGAGCTTTTAAAGAAGGGGTTCATTCGACCCAGGTGTATCACCATGGGGAGCCCAGTGCTTTTGTAAAGAAGAAAGATGGAAGCTTCCGACTCTGATCGACACCGCGAGCTCAACAAAGTAACTGTTAAAAACAAGTACCCACTTCCCCGGATTGATGATCTTTTGGATCAGTTGTCTGGTTCCACAGTCTTTTCAAAAATTGACTTGCGTTCGGGATACCATCAATTGCGAGTTAAGGATGGCGATATTCCCAAGACGGCTTTCAGAACCAGATATGGGCATTATGAATTCCTTGTGATGCCCTTCGGATTGACAAATGCACCTGCGGTATTCATGGACTACATGAACCGTATCTTCCGACAACACCTAGACCAATTTGTGGTGGTGTTCATCGACGACATTCTTATATATTCTAAGAGCAAAGAAGAGCACGAAGAACATCTACGAAAGGTGTTAAGCATACTCAGGGAGAAACAACTTTATGCAAAGGCGAGCAAATGCGAATTTTGGCTGCCTAAGTGAAATTTCGGGCCATGTTATATCTAGCGGCGGAGTTGCGGTTGATCCTAGCAAAGTGGAAGCGCTTACGGACCGGAAACGGCCGAGAGCGTGACGAGATCCGTAGTTTTCTTGGTCGGCGGGATACTACCGCAGATTCATACTGGGATTTCTCGCGTCTTGCCCTACCATTGACAAAGCTTACGAGGAAGAATCAACCCTTTATATGGGGAGATGATTGTGAGGAGAGCTTCGAGTCCGAGGGAGAGGTTGACTACAAAGACGGTATTGATTATCCCCGATCCGGATGAGACCTATGTTGTCTACGTGATGCCGGTGGGCGGGGATTGGGATGTGTCCTAATGCAGCGGGGCGAGTGGTGGCTTATGCCTCTCGTCACCGAAGCCTCATGAGTTGAACTATCCTACTCACGATCTAGAGCCGCGCTATCGTGTTCGCTTTGAAGATATGGAGGCATTACATGCGGTGTAACCGTAGAAGTGTATTGTGACCACAAGAGTCGAAATACTTGTTCGATCAACGAGAACTCAACATGAGACAACGTCGTTGGATGGAGCTCATTAAAGATTACACCACGGAGATCAAGTATCATCCGGGTAAAGCAAACGTTGTTCTTGATGCTCTTAGTAGAAAGACAATGACAGGTATCATACATGATGATACAAGAGCGTAAACTTTGGAAGATTTCGAGACCCGAATCTATCCAACCAAATCTGCATGGGTCAAGACGCACGGTGATGCCTATCTTGCTACACTTCTTGCGAGTCAAGGGGAGTATGATCTGAGAGACGCAATTGACGAAGCTCAGAAACAAGATGATTGGGCTATCGAGATTCGTGAGAAGATCACTCGAGGTGAGACCCAAGACTATGACCTATCCCTTAGTGGTTTGGTCGGTATAAACAATGAGTTTATATACCGCCGGTTGATGAATTGAGGCGGACGATAATGGATGAAGCTCATAAGAGTAAGTACACTCTACATCCGAGGCATGGTCAAGATGTACTGTGAGTATGAAATCTGAACTTTGGAGGCCCGGAATGAAGAAAGACGTAGCCGATTACGTGGCCAAGTGCTTGACATGTCGAAAGTGAAGATTGAACACCGTCGACCCCCGGTCTTTTACAAGGACTAGAGTATAGGAATGGAAATGGGAGAACATAACCATGGATTTTGTGGTAGGTCTGCCCAAAATCGAAACCATGACACAATTTGGGTAGTTGTTGACAGATTAACCAAGTCAAGCACACTTCATACCCATCAAGATTCACTACTCTCGGAACGATTGGCGGAGATTTATATCAAGGAGATAGTGAGATTACATGGTGTCCCTACGAGCATTGTCTCCGATCGAGATACGCGATTCAAGTCCCGCTTCGGAAATCGTTACATGAAGGTATGGGAACCAAGTTGAAGTTCAGTTCGCTTATCACCCACAAACTAACGGTCAATCCGAGAGAACCATACTGACACCGGAGGATATGCTACGAGCATGTGCCCGATTTCAAAGGAAGTTGGGATCAACATCTTTCGCTAGCTGAATTTGCATATAACAACGTTATCATGCTAGTATACAAATGGCCCCGTTCGAGGCATTGTATGGGCGGAAGTGTCAATCACCATTATGCTGGACAGATGCGTCCAAAAGCGATTACTTGGGCCGGATATGCTTGAGCGCACCTCCGAGCAGATCGCGTTAATCAAGAAAAGACTCCTAGCAAGACATAGTAGACGAAGAGCTATGCGGACAAAGGAGGAGACCTCGACGTTCTATGTCGGCGACCATGTATTCCTTAAGTTATCTCCAGAATCGGTGTCGGCAGAACGCTCAAGAGGAAGAAACGAGTCCACGATACGTGGGACCTTTTGAGATTTTGGCAAAGCGCGAGAAGTAGCTTATCGTATAGCTTTACCCCGAACTCGAGTAATCTCCATGACGTTTTCACGTGTCACAACCGAAGAAATACCAGCCGACCGAGGTCATGTCATCGAGTACGAAGACGTTGAAGTACGGCATGACAATACCTCCGTAGTCGAGCGGAGCGAGATCATCGATCACAAAGAGAAACGGCTTGAAACAAGACTATTTTGATAGTGAAAGTGGTTTGGAAGGGTTTAACACCCGAAGAAGCAACTTGGGAAACCGAGAGTGACATGAAGGAGAAGTACCCAGAGTTCATGGCCCGGAGTTTAGTTAGTATAGATTAAATTTTGAGGGCGAAATTTTGTGTAAGGGGGGGAGAAATGTAATACCCGGATATTTATCTGGGATATTATAAATAAAAGTTGGATATTTCTGATAAGTGAAATTTCAATCTCCAGTCTTGTATAATTATAGCGTATTTTCTAAGTAGAATTTCTACAAGAAATTAGGGAATTTAAGGGTCAAAGAGCCAAAATGACCAAAATGCCCCTAGAAAGGGTAATTAACTTAGGAAATTATGGAAAAATGCCAAAAGGGTAAAATGACCAAGTAAATTAGAGAGTATATTATCCTAATTATGGTAATTTAATAAATTATGAACTTGGGAAAATTGTATAAGAATGTTCAAAAAGTAATGAAAAGACCAAAATACCCTTGTAATTATAGAATAATGTTAGAGGTATGAAAATACTAATGTAAATACATGAGTATGAAGATAATAAGACATTGTAATTAAGAAAATTATCAACAAGTGAAAAGGAAGTAATTAAGTAATATTGGGCTAATTACTTAAGCATAAGCAAAGGAAATTCAGTAATAATTATGTGAAGCTCAAAAATTAGTGGAAATTGGTGGAATATTAGTAAAAATGTATTTACTAATTAATTGGAAATTTTTATGAAAAATCATTGAGTTTAGGTATTTTTAAGCCTAAATACAAGAATGGACCAATTAGATAATTTTGTGAAAATTTTGGAAAAATTAAATAAATAAATCATTAAATAATTAATTAAATAAAAAATAAATATTTATTAAAATAATTAAGGGGCCAACCGAAATTTGGGCCAAATAAAAAGAAAAAAAAATGAAAAATGAAATAGAACACAAGTTGGCAAGTTGCAACATTAAAATAATAACTAATAAAACAAAATAGGGAAAAATGCATATAGGCATATTTTTGGAAAGAGGAAAATAAATTCTAACTCAATGTTTAGGAATGAGTTTGAATTTATTTAGACATATTTGGAATCGGTGAATTTTTTCAAGAAGTTGGTATTTTCGTAAATGCGTTTTGAAACCGGGACGCGAACGGACACGTTTTGAGAAAACTTCAACTGGACAGTTGGAGGCCTATATGGAATCAAAATAAAGGTTGACTTGGACATTTCTACTAAGTGAGAACATGTCTTCAGAGTTGTAAATCCAGAATTTTGAGATTTCTCCGAAATTACGCAATTTGCACGCCGATCGAGAAATTCTACCGGCTTTGGCTTCTTGAACAAGTCGCTGTCATCCATGACATCATTTTCATGCCACCTAAGGGCTCAAGGACGAAATGGACAAGTGTCCCGGTGAGGATCGCGACATTTGGCGAAGTGCGATCCGTGGTCGGTATTCGTTCTGGTAAAGTTTGAATTAACTACCGAAATGCCATCCTGGATTTCTATAAATACCCCCCCTTCCTCTTCATTTCTCACAATTCCAAGAGCTCCAAACCGAAAATCTAGAGAGAGGAGAGAGAAGGAGAAGGCCGGGGAAAATCTATAGCGAAGCTCTGGGTAAGTCTTCCGCAGATCGAGCTTTAAGCTTTCGTAGTTCTTTCAATAGTTAGTAATGCTAGAATAGTCTTTATTTTTATAATTGGATATTATATGGGAGGGCTATTTTAGTCTTTGTTTCGAAAATCATGATGGCGTCGAAGTTCGGCAAAATTTTGGGAAGGAAATAGCCTATGTAGCGAGCGTTACCTGGCGAAATTCCGCCAAGTAGGGGTATAGGGGCAAAATGGTAATTTTTACCTAAAATGCCGCTTATAATGTCAAATTACTAATAGAAGTGACATTATTCTCATAGGATATCTGAAAAGCTGATTCTGCCGCCGTTACGCCGCGACGTGCCGTAGGACTTTTGCACGTTTCTACGTTTTCCGCCGCTAGTACCTAACGTTGCCAACGAAGGTACGGACGCGTACTGTAACACTAATCTTGTGCTTCTTAAATGCATATATGTCTTGGATATGTCGTAGACCGTTATACAGACAGTTATACGGGTTATGTTTGGAACGCCGTTTTGTTTTCCTAGCTACCGAGGACACGAGTGTTATCGTGGCACCGGTGAATAGTGCAAGTCGTTGTTGTTTTACATTGTGGGGCTTTCATATTGCTTATTGCTTATGTTTGTCGGCATAATGATCATGCATCTCTAGTATGCTTATGATATACTGTTACTTATTTCCGCTTCTGTTTCTATCTGTTGTTTCCTTTCTAAACATTAGGACTACTGTAATCTATACAATGTTACACAATGGTTGCTGTTTTGGCTAAGAATCCAATTACTCTTTCGCTCTATTGCTCCACTCTGATTGTTTGTTTGAAAAAAAAAAAATTTCCGCATTTCAAACATGGGATGTTACACTTCATTTGAAAGAGTTGCTTTGTATACTCGATCCAAAACTTCCGAGCCAAGAAGATTACTCTCACCAAATCCATTTGTTCCTGTAGAAGCTCATAATAGGATATCCCGATTGGTGTATCCAAATTGACTATATTGCTTGTGGTTGAATAATTATCATGATCTCTCTTATGCTTTAGAAAGAGAATGCCTAAGACAATCAAAATCACAACCGTGATAGGCAAGAAAATTTGATAATCAAGATCGCTATTTTTGATATGTGCTTGTTTCCTTTACTACATGGTTGGACTTGTAGTTGGGATTTCCCACACAAATCTTTATTCATCATAAAAGATTCCGCAGTAAAATTTGGAAAAGGGCCACCATTTGGAATTTCTCCATACAATAAATTGTAAGAAAGATTAATGTATTTAAGATAGAGTAATGACTCAAAGGACTTTGGAATCACACCTACCAAATAATTATAGGAGAGATCCATGGACTCTATGCTTATCATGTTGCTAAGTGATTCAAGAATAGGCCCTTGTAATTTGTTTTGTGCTAAAGATGAGTTTGCAAAGTTTGCGGTGTCACCCATGGTTGTAGGGATGCTTCCGAAATTTGATTTCTTGACAAGTTCAATAATGTAATTGCTCTAAAGTTTGATACCTTTGGTGAAATCATTCCACTCAATGTGTTGGAGGATATGTCTAGATGCAAAATATCTTTGAGACTCCAAAGTGAATAGGGTATATGAGAAATCAACTTGTTAGAGCTAAAATCCAACTTCGTAGAGAAGTATTCCCCAAGCATCCTGGTATTATTCCCGAAAACATGTTTTTGGCAAGATACAATTCACTTAAGCTTTTGAGTTGGCAAAGCTCATTTATAATGGACCCTTTCAATCTGTTGTTGGTGAGACTTAAACGTTGAAGGCGATGTAATTTGTTAATTGTATTTGGAATGATCCCATCAAATCATTACCATCCGAGCTAAATCCATCATGTTTGTCAAATTTCCAAGTACATTGGGTACAACTCCATCAAATTTATTCAATGACAAGCGTAAGACAATGAGCTTAGATGCATTTGATAAGCTGTTCGAATTGGTCCAGTTAGTTCATTATTGTCCAGCCATAATTTCTTCAAGTTGGGAAGGTTAATTCCTAAATATGATGGGAGAAGGCCAGAGAAGAAATTAGCACCAAGGCGCAAATTTGTCAATGTTAAAATGTTGAATATATTGGGAGGAATAGGTCCACTCAAGTTGTTTTCTCCGAAATCTAAGATTTCAAGCTTAACGAGATTCCCGATATCCTTGGGTATAAAACCCGGAAACAATAAAAATTGAATGGACTCGTAAAAAGAAACCAAAACAAGTGATTATGGTGTTTGAAGATGACACATGAAACTACATGTATCTTATTAGTGGGTGTTTGGAAAAATCACTCTTGCTTTTTACATGGGAACTTGGCTCATATATTTAATTTATACACCGTAAAATCACTTAAAATAAGCAAGTCTTTAATATTGGTCAATGTTGAAATGGTGTATATATTGAAAGGAATAGGTCCTTTTAAATGATTAACGGTCAACTCTAACACATTTGGTTCATCAATTATGTGTATGCCTTTAGGGTACAAAACCTTGACAAAAAAAAAAAAGGATGGAAATCATTACTTTTATACAGCTCAAATATGAATATATACAAATAAATCTATTTTTATTATCTTCTAGAGTGTGTAAAATTATTAAAATGAAAATTAGGAAAATCATAAACGACCTTGAAATGCCATCGTTATAGAAGATTCCTTTAAAATTAAAATTTTGTGTGTTCTAATTATTTAATAAGAAATTAATAAATTTGTGAAAAATAAACAATTGAAAAAGAAAATAAAACAGGAAAACAATGTATTCTTTGATTAAATGGAGAAAGAAAATGGGGTTAAATTAAAGTTAACAAGAGACGAGACGGATAAAATCTATAAAAATATATATTTTTGATATAAAAATCTATAAAAATATATGATGATGCATTATTTATCGAAGTATAAATAATGCGGGATTTGGACACATTATTGAATATGATCTGGACCTTTTTCATTTATCAAAGTATAAATAATGCGGGACAGTGTCATCAGGCATTTCAAGTATCTGTTAAACATGAAAATAATACTAAATACAGACTCAAAATAGTTGAGTTGAGAGGCACGAAGAGCCAAGTTCGGTTTCTTCGTTCATTATATTTATCATTGAACGAAGAAACCGTTATGTATCCTTCCAGTATTTTCAAGTGAGTACTTGAAGTTTGACTATTTAATTTTGTTTTTGGCAATTTATCTCTGCAGGAATTTTTTGGCAATAGTTGGACGAAGAAACCGTTATGCATACTTTGTCCAAATTTAGCCAAAAAATGTTCCCCATCGCATAATACGTACAAACTAACATACATACATCACATACTTTTTCTCTCCTTCACGTGATTTATTTTTCATACCTACATTTAAAAAAAATGCCGGCATAATACAAATTTTGATTCTTATGCTGTAATATCTTTTAAAAATATTAGTTTTAATTTTAATTAAATGATAGAGTTGTTACAGTGTGTGCGCATGTCTATATATATAAAGAAAAAAAAATCACAACTCCAAACTTATCTGTATTTTAACATTAAAATTATCCTATTATATAAAAGATATCAAATATTATTACCTATGGTATGTTTAAGAATAATTCTAAAGCTCACGTTTCATATATCAAAAATAATTTCAGGTAATACTCAATTCACCCGAAAAGAGTAAATATTTAAATTTACTTTCATTTTTAAGTCTTTGTAAAACATTTGAAATAAGAAAAATTAAGAAACTCATAAGTTACAAGTTGGTTAAATTACTAGTAAATTTCTAATACTATAACTTTTGAATAAATATTTAATATGAAAAATTATATTAAATTTTTTAGGAGACAAACAAAATCTTAAGAAAACAGTACTGGCATTAAACATTTGGGTTCTTTAATTATATTCCACAAATATTATGTGGTTGCATTTGTTCATCATCTGAGCTATCTTTGTTACTTTAGGTTTGTAATCACAAGCTATACATAAGCTCCATTGTATGTGAATGAAAATATGAATAAAATGCTGAAAAATAAAATCTCAAGTTTAGAGAAAAATGTTAAAAAAAAAAAAACACACAAAACACAAAAATACGTGCATACCGTAAATGAGTTACCATCCAAATATAATCCTTTCAAAGAAGTGCAGTTAGCTATTGATTGTGGAATGCTTCCCTCTAATTGATTATCAGCAGCTGCCAAGGCTTCAAGTAAAGGGAGTTGATGGCATATTTCATTTGGCAAATTTCCCTTTAAATGATTGATGCCAAAGTTGACTATTCTCAAAGAAGGCATCTTCCAAATAAATGAAGGAATTTCACCTATGAATAAATACAAAATATTTTTTAATTAGTTAGTAGTAAGACTATGAATTTCCTAAATTCACAAACAAATGTATAAAAATACATGGAATTTTGTTAATTAGAGGCCTTAAATCAATGGGAAAAATTTAATTTTTGTTGGAAAGCAAGTTAAAAGGGACTCTTCGATATTCATTGCCAACTGGACATTAAAATTCACCTATTACAGTTTACAACTAAATTATTTGTATTTTGCATTAAATTTATGTATTATTTACAAGAATCTAACTTTGAAATCTGACGACAACGTAACTTTTAAAGTTATTGGTTATATAAAATTGATTGCGTTAAACACATTAGACATACTAGAATTTTTACACTTAAAAGTAATTCTAGTTAAAAATATCTCAAGAAATATGTAAGGGTGTGTATGAAGCATAAATATTAAATGCAAAAGTTAGTGAAAGCATAAAAATTAAGAGATGGGTAGACGGAATATACCTATAAAGAAGTTGTATTGCAGATATAATTCTTCCAACCTCGTTCCATTGTCAATTGATATTGGAAGATTACCATTCAAATTGTTTTGATTCAAATATACAACTCTTAAAGTAGAAATGCTGAACAGAGATGATGGAATTTCACCTGTTCAATTTAAAAGCGTAGAAGATATAAGTTTTATTAAAGTTAGCTAATAATTAAAGACTTTGGTATTAATCATTAATACTAAACTAACATATAGGTACATCCATTATGAAAAATCGTAATATATTCCAAATATCATTAGTAGTAGGTTATATCTTTTAAAGTTCAGAAATATTCTTTGGTAGAAAAACCTATAAATACAAATATAACATGTAGAAGTTAAAAAAATTGTTATACCATACATATGTTTGTATTATCAATTTATAGTACTAGTGAATATTAGTTTATACCTTTTTATGATATATTTACTTTACATGTCATAAGTTAATATATACAAGATACAATTTTAGAATTTAATTTATAAATCATTTAAGACTGGCTCATTTTGAGAAATAACACTAATATGCCTCAAAAGAAAAATGTAGAATTAAAATTCTTTTTAAAAATCTACGACCCTTAAATGATATTATAAATTATTTTTCATGTAGGGCTTGTTTTTCCCATGATCCATGGGAAATTCTTTGACAAATAATTATGATGGATTGTCTATATTAAAGAAGAAAAAACCATTTTGCATGTATCTATACTTTGATTTTAATTTTAATTTGATACTTGTACCTTTTTTCTCCTTAATATAATGAATTATTTAACTTTTCTCTATTAACTCTTGTATAGGGACTAATAATGCTTCCAGAGCAAAGTCACAAAGGCTATTGGTACTCACAGATAGAAGTTAAAGAATTAATTCAATAAAAAAGTAATAGAAATTAAAGGAAAGTATAAGTACCAGCAAAATGTTTTCCTTTAAAAAGAGAAGCTAAAAAAACATGACATTGGTAATAAAAATATAAGGATAAATGAAAAGTAAAATGTTAGAAAGAAACATTTAAAATCCTAACCAGTCATTTTTATCATCTTTATAAGATTATTTTGCCTTAGGGGCTCCCTGTTTTTAAATTTTTCAATATGTTATTAAGTTAAGATGAGAAAAACCCATGAGAAAAATTAATAACCATTATTTTCAATAAGGTATAGCCCTTTTTACTTGGGTGGACTAATTAATAACCATAGATTAAATCAATTAATTTTGTGTTTGGTTGAAAAATTTGAATTCATGATTAAATTAAAAGTAAGAGGTGCATATTGAAATCCAATAGGCCATTGGTTTTCATCATTCGTAGCAGAAAGAAATAATAATTACTAATAAATAATAAAATTCTTTCTGTTTAAAAAGTTTTTAAAAATAATAGTTACCAATAAATAATAAAATTAAAATATGATTTCAAATATCTAAACAAAAATCAAATATAATCATGAGATGTTTTATCCTGCTCGGGGTATAAGGCAGGGGACCTCTTTTGCCCTATTTGTTTGTATTGGTCATGGAGAAATTAATTTTTGGAGAGAACTAATCCCGATTGAGAGATAATGAGGATAAAAAGAGGAAAGAAGAAAAACTAGAGGAGAAAATACGGTGTAAGACCCACCCCATTTTCTCTCCAAAATTTGTCTCCAAACATGGAGGGATTTTAAGAGGACAACTTTATTCCCCATGCTCCCCTCTTCCACCCTCACCATCTTAACATGAGATAAGGGTGTTATTGTCATTATATCATTTACTTATTTTATTTCTTCTATATTTTCTTCTATCCATCCAAAGCACAAAGAGTAAATAATATTATCTTTTCAGTTTTCTCTTCTCATCATTTTGTTTCTTTATATTTTATTTCCTCCCATATTTTCTCTTCATCCATGCAAAGAATTAATGTTTTTGTTGATTATTTTATTACATAAAGACAACTTTACTAAATGAAGATAAAAGGTTACATAAAAAGGCCTCTACAAAAGACTATGGACTTGGACAGAATATGGAGGCCCAATTACATATTTCAAATAGTACACAAAGAAAAATCCCAAAAAATTTGCTGACGACCATTTGATTTTTGCATAAGCTTCTATTTAAGTGAGTAGTAGAATGTATGGAAAATTTTGTTTGATGATGTATGGGTAAAAAGTTAATAGTGCGAAGTATGTTATTTTATATTTAAAAAAATGTTTCTTGATTGGTCAGGAGGGATGTGGTGAGAAGATATAGTTTCATGCAAGTGGATGAATTGGGAAGGTATTTTATGATTTTCTGTTACATATTTATGATTCAATGATTTTCATGACAAGATATAGTTAAAAAAGACTAGCTGGCTGGAAGGCGAAAACCTTGAGTATGGAAGGAAGAGTTACACTAGCAGAGTCTATCTTATGATTAAACTCTTACCTTGCAAGTTGTTGTTGCTAAGATCTAGCAATGGAGGTTTGTCAAATTTCCAATGTCACTTGGTATGGTTGCTTCATTGAATTTGTTATGATCCAATTGCAACCTTACTAATGCTTTGCATTGACGCCAAATGGAGGGTATTTTGCACGACATATTATTTTCACTCACATAAAAATAATTCAAGTTTTGAAAGTCCAAAATATAGATTTGTTGGGAGACTACCGGATAATTGATTCATTCCAAGATCAATCTCTCGCAGCACTGAATTGTTAATTATTGATTATGGTATAGAGCCAGCAAGTTGATTCAAACCAAGATACAGTATCTTTAGTTGTGAAAGATGGCCAATCTCATTTGGTATGCCTCCTTAAAAATGAGGGAGTAAGAAAAAGGTAATGTCAATAACAATATAATTCTTTATATGTCATAAGTTATTATACATATGAGATAACTATTTTTTTAAAAATGTAATAAGACTTGCACATTTTCAAGAAATAACACAAATATACTCTAAATGATAAAACTCAACAACTATTATTTTCAAAAGGTAATAACCATAGGTTAAATCAATTGGTTATGTGTTTGGTTGAGAAAGTTGGATAGATTAATGACAAATAAAACTAAGAGACGTTTTGAAATCCAATTTGCTATTCTTTTAATCATTCATATCAAAACACCAGTTAGTTGTTGAGAGAACCCCAAAAATCTTCTTTTTGTTAACTCTACAAACTTTTTAAAAATAATAACTGTAGTATATAATTAAATTAAAATATAGTTTAGAATATTAAAACCAAAATAAAATCTTTCAGATATGTTTGTTGTAAGGTTTACTCAATTAGAAAAAAACCCTTCAAAATTTTTTACTGGCAAAATAATAAACATTCCTTCCAAAGATTGAAGATGTGCCTTTTGATCCATCACTTGGACTAATGTGATATCATTCAGTCCCCACCCCCCAAAAAAAAAAAAAAGAAAGAAAAAGAAAAAGGTGTGACTATATAATTTAGTTCAAAACTTCGAATACGACATATGACTGTTTCCCCATTTGAAAAGGAAGAGAAAAAGTTGGCAAAAATTAAGAAGAAAATTCACAAAAGCACCAAAAAAACAAATAAATAAAAATTGAGACAAACCAAAAGTCCTTGAGGATAAGATCATGCTAACCAAATATACAAGTTTAAAACAAAGACAAATAGAAAGATTGAAAATAATCTAAAACATACCGAGAAACTATTAAAAGACAAACTCAATAACTCAAGGGAAGATAAGTTGGAAATTGTTTGAGGAATGTTTCCGATAGTTTGTTACCCGCAAGTCGTAAAATCTTTAAGTGCTCAAGTCTACCAATCTCTAGTGGAATTGCCCCTTCAATGAAGTTAAAATTACAATCTAAGATCTCCAACAATGACAAATTGAATAGAGATAATGGAATAAATCCATTAAGACTGTTATTTTGAAGATTTAGTTGCACAAGTGAAGATAAATTTCCTATCCATGTTGGAACTTGCTCATCATGAAAGTCATTGTAGCTCAAGTTGAATAGTTTCAAATTATGCAATCGAACTAAATCTTTTGGTATTTGGCCATAAAAATGGTTGTCACCGAGATCAAGTTCCACAAGGATCGAGAGATTTCCTAGTTGTGGAGATATGGAGCCCTTAAGTTCCATGCCACCAAGATTCAAGGAGTGGACCCTTCTATGACGAGTATCGCATCGACACCACCCAATTGCACGGAGAAGAAGAGACAGACCAATTAGCTAAGAAATCATATGGATCTAAAGTGATACAAGATTTAAGGGCAAGAAGTGCAGATTTATCAAGACTAATGTTTGTATCACCAAACTAAGGAGCCCATGAAACAACGAAGTAAGAGTAGGAAAACAAGGAAAGAAGGTTTTCCCATTTCTAGCATGGCAACCTCATCAAAATTTCTAGTCTAAGTGCCTTGAGCAATTCACACACATCTCTATTTATACTTCTATTCCAAATCAACTCAAACCGTACTAAACAAAGCGGAGGTGCAAAAGGGCCACTTTTGTAAAAAGATTAGAAGAAATTGAACCAAAAATTACTCAGCATGTTTAGCGCATTATATTTTCTTTTACCTATATTTGAAGATATTTTTAGCTGCATTATTTTATTTGTGGTCTAGTCTAGTGAGGAATAAAATATGGAAAATTTTACTTAGTCTCATGGAAGCCATTTTATTTCAGTCAACCCCTAAAAGATTCTAAAATTTCATTGCACGCCCTTGGATCAAAATAAAATTAAGTTTTGTTCGTTAAAAGATAATAATGTCCATGCTTTACTTTTTCATAAGAACATTTGCAAGACATATAGCATTTACACGTCAAATAAAGATATTTATAAGATAAATAAAGGAATCAAAGAAAACCAAGTAGTAAACAAGAACATTGTGGCCATGCACAATAGAAATAATAGAATTTACAAAATAAATAAAATCCTTCACAAGATAAATAAAAAATTTAAAAGAACCTATACTACCAAAAAAAAAAAACGTTTGGTAGCTGTCAAAAAGGTTATAATTGTACAACTGCTGCAAACTCCTTAATAGCAAGGTTCTCAAACTCATGAATTTAAGCAAACTCTTGACAAGTGAGGTAAACATCGTGAACTCGAATCGTAAACTCGTAAGAGTGTACTTTTACCATTAAATATATATTAATAGTGTATGATTAAATAATTTAAATATAAAAATAAAAATAACTTGATTTAGATATTTTTAAATTTAAATAATTGAAATTAAATCTATCAATATTCATAATTTATCATATTTAACAAAGAAATTTCTATAAAATTTCTATTTAAAGCCGCTGAACAGGATCAAATTGAAGAAGTTAACATGAGTTTATGGGTGAATTAACACGGTTACGTGAGCTCGTAACGTAAAAATGGTAACCTCGGTATATAAACTCATGAATTTAACCAAGTTTACAACGATTATGAGTTTATGAGTAACTCGACTCAATTTTGTAAGTGAAAAAATGAAAACGCTAAACTCGGAGAGTCAAATTGCGATTTTGACAACAATGCTTAATACAAAGAAAATTAACAATTTTGCTTTTGGAAATTACCAAAACAAACTCGATCAGAAATTTATTTATTTATTTATTATTATTATTATTATTATTATTATTATTATTAAGGAAAATCCACACAGGGGTCCAATTAAGGCCCAAAATTTCAAAAAAGGCCCCAACAACTTTCACATATCAAAAAATGCCCAAAACATTATAAAGTATTAACCATCGTTGATGTTCGAGCAATCAAGACTTAATGCTCGGGCATCATTCGAGCGATGTCGCAAATGCTTGAGCATCGAGACAATGCTCGGGCATAGTTGAGACCGAGAGCAACTAAAAGTTAAGGAGCATGTCCGCTCGAGCAACACATGTTCCTACTCAAGCATACCTGCTCGGGCATGATAATATCTTGCTCGGGCACAAGGCATACAGAGGTGAGACTAAGAGACTCGGCGATACCGCTCGAGCATTGCTTTTCCTTTGTTCGATCATAACCCATGAAAGCAATTTTATTTTACTCAACCCCTAAAACATCCCCTTATCCAACACCCAAATACATATTTATAAAATGGGCAATCAATAAAAATCCATTTATACAGGGCTAAATTAAATCTAAAAATATTTCAAAGTTTATAAAATGTGGAAGTCTTATGTTTATTGAATGTAATTTTCACCACAAACTTTTCTACATTCCACAAAACACACGCCGTTGAAACGCTGTCTGCCACCTTCAATTATAATATTATTATACAATATAATATATTATATTATAATATAATAATTATTTTTTAATTAAAAATCAAAATGACGAAGGAGGCGGTGATTACGGGAAGGAGAAGAAATAAAAGTGTGGGTCCCACATTATTATATTATATATATGATTTTTAAATTTGTTTATCTTATAATATAGACAAAACTCTTAATTTATTACCTCTAGACCTTCTTTAAATCTCAGAATACATAATAAATCATATTCTAAAAACTTATGTACTATTAATAAAATTTGGGCTGTTATATTACTTCCCTCCTAAAAAGAATTGGGTTAAGGGGCAATTTGGTCAACCAACTATTGCTTAGGAGCACACAAAGCACAAAAACTATTAAGTGTACCAAAAATACCAACAAACTTTTAAAAAGGAGCGCCCAGCACAACGCCGTTAACACCGTTAACAAAAAGTTAACCTCCGTTATCTAATGTGCAGATTGGCCAACGAACTCTTACTCCAAGAGCGCCCAGCACAAAATTCTAAATTTTACTAAATTAAATAATTTTTTCTCAATTGTCATTATTCAAAACTACTTGTATAGATATCTATGGACAAAAATTATTCATTCTTTAATTTTTTCAAAATTATAATTTGCTAAAATAAACAAAAGTTTTAATTAAAAATATAATTATATGATTTAAATAAAATTCAAGGTGTTTTATAATTTATTATATATGTTAAACAAAAAATTATATGATTTTTTTTAAAAAGAATGTATGATAAATGATATTAGAGAATGAGAGTAAAATATGTAAAAGCGCACTTATTAATCAAATTCTTTTTCTCATAAAAATTATTATTTTATTTTAAAAGAAATTTATGTGATTTTTATTATAGAAATAAATCATATAATTTTTGTTTAACATATATAATAAATTATAATACACCTTGAGTTTTATTTAAATCATATAATTATATTTTTAATTAAAAATTTTGTTTATTTTAGCAAATTCTAATTTTGACAAAATTAAAGAATGAATAATTTTTGTTCATAGATATCTATACAAGTAGTTTTGAATAATGACAATTGAGAAAAAAATTATTTAATTTAGTAAAATTTAAAATTTTGTCCGGGCGCTCCGGAGTAAGAGTTCGTGGGCCAATCTGCACCTTAGATAATGATTAGATAAAGGAGGTTAACTTTTTGTTAACAGTGTTAACGTCGTTGTCTTTGAACGCTCCTTTTTAAAAATTTGTTGGTATTTTTAGTACGCTTAATAGTTTTTGTCTTGGGTGCTTCCTAAACCAATAGTTGGTTGGCTAAATTACACCTTAACCCAAAAGAATTTTGTCCTCAAAATTCACCAACTTAATCAACAACCAAATAAATAATACCTACTATTCACCATCTTCCGTCTACTCTGATACAATATCTAACCTCAATCATAGATACCACAAGGACACTAGGAAGTTAAACAATTAACTAAATAAATTCCAAAACTAAATATAGGAAGGTGCATATGTTATGATATTTAATTTGCTACTACCTTTAGATTTTTTTATTTTTTTAAAGAAAACTGTTAGAAAATCAATAAATTGGCCACTGAATGTTTAGCTCGATATCAAAATAAAACATCCCGTTATCCAATACCAAAATACATATTTACAATATGGCCAATTAATAAAAACCCATTTATACAGAGCCAAATTAAATCTCAAAAATATTTTAAAGTTTATAAAATTCGAAAATCTTTTAGTTATTTATTGTAATTTTCACCACAAATTTTTCAACATTCCACAAAACACGCGGCAAACGCTGCCTGCCACCTTCATTTATAATATTATAAATTTATAATATAATATTATATATAATAATATTTTTTAATTAAAATTCAAAACGACAAATGAGGCGGTGATCACGGGAAGGAGAAGAAATAAAAGAATGGGGTACCACATTAATATATTATATATATAATTTTTAAATTCATTTATACAAAACGCTACCCATCAACAAAGCGGAGGTGCCAAAGGGCCACTTTTACTCTAAATCAAGTCAAATCGTAAAAACAAAGCGGAGGTGTAAAAGGGCCACTTTTATAAAAAGATTAGAAAAATTCAACCAAAAACTACTTAGCATGTTGAGCATATTATATTTTCTTTTACATATATTTGAAGATATTTTTGTTGCACTATTTTATAGGGTAGAATAATGGGCGGGTTGGCGGCCGTGCTCAAACCCATAACCTACCTATTTAACTTTATATGGATACGGGCTAGCCCATACTGTACCTCAACCCATTTAAATTTGTGTAAATAGGCTAACACATAAATGGGCGGAGTTAACCGGGTTTTGAGTAACCCATTTACATTTGACCTTTAAAAAAAAAAAAACATATATAAGCATTAAACATCCATCATTCCATCCAAAATCCATCATTTAAAATTGTAAAATCTCAATCTTCATAGTTCAATGATCACAATTTACACAAAAGAACCTAAATTTAGACAAGTACAATCATAATATAATTTTGATGTTCAAACTCCAACTTTTAAATTAAAATTCGAGTCATGGAGAAAAGACAAAATAAAAGAGAGTGAGAGACTGGGAGTCGGGTTGTCAAGGAAAAGTGGGTATTACACTATTACTTACTATCGTTAGTGTCCTATCCTTTGTCCATATATTTAATTTTTTTAAAAATATAACTAAATGGGCGGGTATGGGTAGCCCGAAAGTGTGCCCATAGCCCGCCTATTTAAGTCTTAAATGTTAGTTTTCTATGTGTTTTGATGATAACTGATAATTGTAAACTCAAATTGAAGTTTGTCTTTGTTAAGTTGAAAAACTTACTGTCAAAGACAAACTCGAGTTTTGGTTTGAAAACTCGAGTTTGGACTTGACAGAGAGTAGCTCAAGTTTTTGCAAACTTAGACAAACTCGAGTTTAGATTTTGAAACTCGAGTTTTGACTATACAGAGAGCTCCTAAGTTTTTCAAAGACAAAGCAAACTCGAGTTTAGTTTTAATGAACTCGAGTTTTGACAAGACAGAGAGCTATCAATATTTTGAACTTAGCAAAACTCCAGTTTCCATTTGGAAACTCGAGTTTGTGCTAGACAGAGAGTTCTCTAAGTTTCCAAGTTTTGTTGGAAACTCGAGTTTTTTTGGAAACTCGAGTTTACAGCATACAAAGAACTATACTCCATTCTGAACTTGTAAAAACTCCAATTTTGTTTGAAAAGTCTAGTTTGCATATGATGAGTTTTTCAAAGTTTTCTCTCTTATAAGGAAACTCGAGTTTGGTTTTTGCAAACTCGAGTTTAGGACTTCTGAGATAACAACTCAAGATTTCTAAAGATTTGAAAACTCCAGTTTTCAATTGCAAACTCGAGTTTAAACCATGCGAGAGAGTTTTACATTTTTCAAAGATTTATGGAAACTCGAGTTTCACTTTGTAAATTCGAGTTTAGGCCAAGCAAAGAGCTCGCTCTATTTGAACCTTTGAAAACTCCACTTTTGAGCTTTTGGACTTAAACTTGTGTTTCATAATAAAAGTCTAAAACTCGAGTTTGTCATTTAATGACTCGAGTTTTGTACTTATCTCAAAACTTGTTTCAAAGATCAAATCGCGACATTCTTCTCTGGATGAAGAAAACTCGAGTTTAGTTTTGGAAACTCGAGTTTAGGCTTTTAATGAAAAATGAAAACTCCAGTTTGGAAGAACAAACTCGAGTTTGTGTTGCGAGTTTTTGAAATTCAAACTAGACGAATTTGTCAAATCTTCATGTTTGAGTTTAATACTTTTATGATCACTCATTACTATTCCTAACTATGTTTAATCAGTTTGTTAGTGAGTTTCAAATGATTTACAAAGAATTAAATGAAGCATTAGCATAAAGCAAAAAGTGATGTCAGCTCATTAAATGCAAAGTCCAAAATCTTGCATCCTTTTGGACAATCATTCTACACACGTTGCAAAGGGATTAATGTTTCCTTTCCATATCTAGTAGCTTCTCATCCAATGGATTAAAAGTCAAGAAGTCAAGCATAAACTTCTGTACGACTGGATTAACCAAAGAGTAGAAAGAGAAGAAGACCAAACCTTCACTAATCCATTCTTAATGTTGGCAACAAATACATTGAAGATTACAACGGTCATTTAATGCTCTTTTTGTATAAATAGAGTTGCATTCAATTCTTCACAACAACCAATCTGCAGAAAATGAAAATCATTCAAGTTTCCAACTACTCTTTAGTTTTATTATGTAAAGTATCTTTTGATACATTGTACTTCAGTGATTACCTTTATCCACTCTTAGAGAGAGTTCATTTATTGAAATTCATTCATTGTAAGAATCTCATGTCGGGGACTTGAGATTGGGATATTGATTGCAACTTGTAAGGGGGAGTAAGTTCTAGTGAGAGAATTACTCTTAAATTACAGAGTGTGTAATCAATTGAATTAGTGAAAAATCCCGAGAGTCTGGGATTGGACGTAGGTCAAGAGGTTGGACCGAACCAAGATAAATTCTCTCGTGTCTTGCTATTCTTCCCTATGCTCGTTAAGCTCGTTTTTAGTGTTAAAAATAGAGCAATTCGAAAGAATTTTTATAATCTCCAATTCACCCCCTCTCTTGGTGATTAAGCTCCTCTTTCATTAAATGGGCGGGTTTTAACCCAACCTATTATATCGGGTTGTGGGCGGATTCATTGGTTGCGGCTTCCTTACTCAACCCTACTATTTTTATTTTTTTGGTATAACAACCGGGGTATTTAACCCATCACCATTCCTGAATCAAAGATATAACGTGGGTGAGCAACACCCACAAGGTCACTAAAGGAAGGATATAAAATATATTCAAGGGTTCCTTACTCAACCCTACTATTTTATTTGTGATCAAGTCTAGTGAGGAAAAAATATGGTCAAATTCACTTAGCTCCGTTGAACTAATTTTATTTCAGTCAACCCCTAAAAGATTCTGAAATTGTATTGCACCCTTTTAGATCAAAATGAAATTTAGTTTTGTCCTTGAAAAGACAATAATGCCTTTGCATAATTTTTTTCGTAAGAACAATTTGTAAGACATATGGGCATTTACAAGACAAATAAAGTATTTATAAGAAAAATTAAAGGGATTCAAAGAAAATAAAGCAGTAAATAAGAACATTTTGGCGATGCACAACTAAGATGATAGAATTTGCAGGATAAACAAAAGCATTTACAAGACAAATAAAGGAATTTAAAAGAACTTACACTACAAAAAAACCTTTTGTAGCTGTAAAAAGGCGCATTTATAGCTGTTAGAACCGCTGCAAACGACATGTGTAGCCGTTTTAGCAACCACTACATACTTCGTTGTGGCCAGCGTTCTTATAGTTGTTATTTGGAACTGCTACCCCTTCGTTCAAAATGCTACTATTGGTGTAGCGGTTTGCACATAACCGCTACAAGACCAATGTGGGAGTGTTGTCATTATGCTTCTGTGTGTGACCCTAAACAAGTCTCCAAAATCATTCTCTCTCCAAAATCAAAGCACTGACCGTATAATCTGTTTGTAAGTTCCTTCATCAATTCTACTTCCATGCCTTCACTTCCATGGTACCAAATGAGGCATATTAGTATCATAATTTTACTCCACGCATAAGCTACAAAGTTAATTTTTCTAAAAATAAATTTGAATCATATAATTTTCCAAGCATAGAATTAGTTATATTGATCAAAGCTACGAAAGCTGATGTATAAATTTTTGAAAAGGAAAATACTTATCTTTTATATAATAAAAATGATAAATGGATTAATTGCTCTAGCAATCGCCAATCAAGGACAGAACTAGAGAGGGGTAAGGGTGGCCCCTAAAATTACATAATAGAACCCGGATGTTTAGGAAATTGCATTTCAGCCTTATAAATATTTCCATATTTTCACCGTAGTCCCCACTAAAATTTTCATGAAGGGACTAAAATGAAACTCTTGAAATTTTTGTGACGCGGAAATGTAATTTATTGAATATATGGGTTCTATTATGCAATTTTCGCCCTAATTACAATTCCGGCTCCGCCTCTACCGCCAAGGAAGTAAAAGATTATGTATTAGGTACTGTTAATGGTTTAATGCTTTGTTTTTCCAAAAGATCAACTAGATGCTTATCAGCCCTTTTGATATTACTGCTATTCAAGTATTCTTTCATACAATAAGCCAAATGATGAGCCAGACAAAAAAAAAGGATTATAAATCCATTGCATGCTGTAAAAGAATTGGAATTGGTAAAATGTTACTTTAGTAAAAATGTGACCACATTGTCCATTCACACGAAAGAACATATATCAAAAGTCATGTAAAATACAAAGGGAAGAGACGGGGTAGAAGAGAAGCCGAAAGAGGTAATAACTGTAATTAGGTAATTCAATGATCAAGTCTCTGCTGTCTAAAACCTAGAACTACTTATAATAATAAAATCAATAATAATAGTCCTGATAAAGTTATGAAGATAACAAAAATACCAATAAATACCGATATGCTAGAAATAATAATTAAAATAACAATAATAAAATATGTAACTAAACCCTAATTATTTATCATCACATATTCCACCAAAAAGTCTTCGACTTCATTTATATCTACATGGATGCCGACATGCCGTGCTTGACTTGTAAGTAGATCCCAAAATCACACTTTTCCATGAATTTATGCATTTTATATTCCTCACGACCATAATATGAAACGACCGACAAGAAAATCAACCAAATCATGAAATAATATCTTTCATCGATGTTATTATATTCTTTTAAAACGAAAAGTCTGCAATTCCACTGGAAATGGGGCCTCCCCATCCCATATAACAAATAGTATAATTTGGTTGTAATGCTAGTCGGTCGTTTAATATTTTAGTCGTGAGGAATATAAAATGCATAAATTCATGGAAAAGGTAATATAATGCATCCATCACCATCTCTTGACGTGAATAATGGTTCAGATATATACTGAAAAATATTATTTTAATATTAAATAATAAAAATAGAAAAATAAATTTCTTCCGTTGTGATATAGCGGAAGAAATTATACAACATACAATGATGAGGGACCACATTTCCATTATCATTGCATTATTTTGATCTTTTAGTCCGTCAAGAAGAAAATTGTGTTTCATTTGGAATGACTTTGGAAGTTGTTTCGTGTAAATGAAGTGTGAATTTGAGGTCTACTTATAAGTAAAGCATGGCATAATTTGAGGTCTCTTCTCCCCGTCTCTTCCCTTTCTATTTTACATCACTTTTGATATATTTTACCCACCAAGTCATCTAATCTATCTTTCACACTAATTGCCTTAGAAGCATTATATTTGCGAAGAAAAGTCTAGCTAAAGAAAGCGTTTTTAGCGGCCAATAATTAAATATATTTTTGCATCTTATTTTTTATAATTTAAAATCAAATTATTTTATTCTCTTATTTACTTTAAAATGTTGTCTTTATATTCTGTAGCTTTCCAATTTTATATCCAACGAAATTTTATAAAAGTTATTACCATCTAAACACGGTTTAACATGAATAAATATATAAATAATATTGAACTCGGCGATTTATTTAGTTTGGATTTTTTGGATAAACAAGATATTTACTCGAAGTAATTCTTCTGAATTGATTATAGAATATTTTGTATTTGTCCCTCATCACATGTCATTTATTAAATTATTTGCTTCAAATTAATCAAGCTTAAGGTGTGAGATGGGACCTAACGAGATCAATAAAAAAGGAACAATATAAAATAAGATTTTGATGTGCCTACCATCATATTTTTTTCAAATAAGCCTCTCTTTCTAATGTCAATTGAGCTCATTGCAAAAACCCGGAGTTATTCACAAAACAGTGTACATAGAAATAAGTTCGCGAAATATTTCTTGATGATAAGTAAACAATACCATCTCCAGTTAAGCTAGACAACTAATTTGAGAATATTAAAGAAATTAATTAAGTTAAATATTTGTAATAAATTGGTGTTGGCTTTCCTAAAATATCCTTGTGGATTGAAGTCTAGCTCTTATTATAAGCACATGAGGTAGTACCACACTTAAAAAGGAGTGAAGGGAGTAATAAATTGTTTAGATTTTATATACCAAAAACAAAAATTGTTTAGATTTTAGGTTTAAAGTAATTAATCAAAAATTTCTTTTAATAGGAAAACTCACAATAGTCATGCAAGTTTGGAAGTGATCGACTTGAAAATGTCCCATTAAGAATGTTAATAGGAAAACCGAAGCTTGACTTATGTCCAAACCAAATGAGAAGTTGCCTATAAGTCATCATATCACTATCACTATGACGACTATATATACCACTATGCAAACCTTATCAAACATTACTATTACCTTTCCAAAGTGATCAGCACTTGTTATCATGTTCATCTATGAATATTGCAAAGCAATTCCAAATTAAATGAGTTTTGGAGTATGATCGAAGGAATTTTGACTGTGACAAATGAAATCAATTCAATTGCGTGTGCTGACAAAGTTGCAATGTAAAATTGCCCAGTAGACTATATATTTTAATATTTTCATTCATTCAAAAATATCTCATTTAAATTTGTCCAAAGAAGTTAAATAATTTAGTTTAAATTAAGGTATTTTATTGCTGTTATGAATATATTAACTATGTGGATATTTATGTACTCTTGACTTTTTACATTCTGTCACTGGTATATTACACTAAATTATAATAATATAAACATGTGAAACCCATGACCATTATTTCTCCACAATCTTCCGCTGCCTTGTTTCACGGGATGAGTTGAAAAAAGGCTGGGGAAATTACATCTAACGACCCAGGTGGGAATTACACCAAATGACCCATTTTCAATCTTTATGCATACAGACCACACACACGGTTCAGAAAAGGAAGAGGAAAGGATTGTAGTGATATTCAATGAGAATTGCTTCCCATTTTCTTTTTGATTTTCTCTTCTCTTATCTCTTGCTCTTTTATCCCATATCTTTTTATTTACATAACATGTTATCGACGAAAGCTTTAACGAAGAATGAATCTTATTTGCATCAATTATGAAGATTTGTCTTGTTGATCATGCAACAACCCACATCATACTAAAAATGATACATATTTTTCTTTCTTGGTAATGCAAGAAGCCAATATTTAGATTATATCTCGGTAATATAAATTTGGTTGAAGGCTTTAGAAGAGCTAATATTTTGTTACTCGAAGGAAAAAAATTATGTATTGGTAATGCATTTCATTCTATCAAATCTAAGAGAAACTTACTAAGTTTCAAAGATATCCACAAAAGTGTATCATATAGAAAAAACAACTAAAACTAATCAGAATGTCTTGTTGCCACAAATATAGTTTACGGTAAAAATGCATATTAGAAAGTTTTCTGCTTTTTCTTCTACTCGTATTATACATTTATAAGCACAATTAAAACACATGTTATTGTAAACCGAAGTTTACCAATATAGATCGAAGTTTACCAATCCAAGCCAAAGAGTTTGCCAATAGTTCACTAATGAATTTAATGTTTGGCATGACCGGTTACACTATCCCGGGTCAACAATGATGCAGCAAATTATTGAGAATTCATGTGGACATACCTTGAAGTGTAAATGTAACATCCCAACTTGAAATGCGGATTTTTTTAAAGTCGAGTTGAGCAATAGAGCGAAAGAGTAATCGGTTCACGACCAAAAAATCAACCATTGTGTAACATTGTATAGATTACAGTAGTCCTAAAGTTTAGAAAGGAAATAGCGGAATAATAGAGTATGAGAATAACGAGAATAGCAAAAACGATAAGATAAAAGATAGTCTTCACCGCACGCCTACTCGGGTACTTGCCTCGATCCCCGAACCGTGGTCCTCCTGACCCTGAAGCTACAGCTGAGATTCAATTCACCATATTGAATCTCAGGTAACGGTTAACCTCATACCCAAACAATACAGTATATAGACAACAGATATTCTAGAGCTAATACAACAGTATATCATCACAAAAGCACTCAGCAGATGCATGATCATTATGCCGACAAAACATAAGCAACAAGCAATATGTAAGCCCCACAATGTAAAAACAATAACAGCCTGCACTATTCACCAGTGCCACGATGTACAGTCGTGTCCTCAGCGCTAGGAAAACATAACGGCGTTATCAAAACCATAACCCGTGAAAACTGTCTGTATAACGGTCTACGAACTATCTATCATATGTATATGCATTTAAGGAACACAAGATTAGTGTTACAGTACGCGTCCGTACCTTTGTTGGCAACGTTAGTTACTACGGCGGAAAACGTGCTTTCACGGAAAACGTGAACTTCAAGCGGCTCGTCGGGCAGCGTGACGGCGGCAAATCGAGAGATTCGATATCCTATAAGAATAATATCACCCTTATTAGTGATTTGACACCATAATTGGCATTTTAGGTAAAAATTACCATTTTGCCCTCTACCCCTAATCGGCGGAATTTCGCGAGACTTTGTTACTCTAGCAAATTTTCCTCCCGAAATTTTGCCAGAACTTCGACGCAACTATGATTTTCTAAAATAATGACTAAAATAGCCCTCCCATATGATACCCAATCATACTTGAAAATTTAAAGGCTATTCTAGCATTACTACCCCTAATTTTGAAAGAGCTATAAAAGCTTCAACTTTTCGGGTACTCGAGAAACAAAAGCCCGAAAGACTTACCCGTTGAAGACTTCCGAACAATTTTCCAGGGCTTTGATGCAAAATTTCCAGAGCTTCTCTCTCTAGAATCCTCTCTCTAGATTCGGCCAAAGAGGGAGAAATGGTGTGAAAATGAAGAGAAGGGGGTATTTATAGAAATGGTGGTAGGGTTTCGTAGTCGGATCAACTTTGTGAGAAGCGATCGGACCCGTCCAACACAACTTTTGGAAAAACCCTTTCTCCCCCTTTTTCTTTCACACTAGGCCGAAAATTCAAGGGTCTTGGCCAATGGGAGGTGGCCACGTGTCACCTTCCAGAAGCTTTTAGACCGATTTCTCCGATCGGTACCCGATTCGCGTGATTTCGGAAAAATCTCAAAATTCTGGATTTACAACTTTGAAAACATATTCTCACTTAGTATAAATGTCCAAGTTAACCTATATTTTGATTTCATATAGGGCTCCAACAGTCAGTTGAATCTTTCTCGAAAACGTGTCCAAACGCGTCGGTGTCGAAACTTGATTTGAAACATCAATCTCTTGAAAAAATCACTTGAATCCAAATATGTTCATGAAAATTCTCAATTCTTTTCCAAATGTCACAACATAACCTTTTCGTCCTCTTGGCTATCTGGCCTTTTCTCAAAATTTCCCTATTTCGTCTTATTAGGAAAAAGCACAAACGGCTTCAAAATTAACTTCCGCAAGAGTCTAACGGAAGATAAAACCCACTGATTAATATTTTACCTTGACTTTGGGAATCCCATTCCTAGATCTCTAGATAGGATCCGTTTCCTAATTCCCATTTTACTATTCACCCTTTATCACTTTAATTAATTATATTATTATTATAATAAAACTTATATATTAAGTTTTCTTTTATTTATTATTATTTTTTTTCTCTTTTTCTTTTTTTTTTCTGCCCTTTTTTTTTTCGTTTTTTTTATTAATTATTTAATTAATTATTTAATTAATTAAATAATTATTTTTACATAATTTTTTACTGAATTTTCCCATTGGTCCATTCCTGCATTTAGGCTTTAAAAATACCTAGACTCAACTATTTTCTCCAAAATTTCCAATTAATTAGTAAATATATTTTTACTAATTTTAAGCCAATTACCACCAATTTTTGAGCTTTACACAATTATCTCTTAATTTCCTTTGTTTATACTTAAGTAATTAGCCCAATATTACTTAATTACTTTATTATCACTTGTTGATAATTTTCTTAATTACAATGCCTCATTACCTTCATATTCTTGCATTAACCTTAGTATTTCCATGCCTCTTGTATCATTTCATAATTACAAGGGTATTTTGGTCATTTAATACTTTATGAGCATTCTTTTCATTTTCTCCAAGTTCATATTTTATTAAATTATCATAATTAGGGATAATATACTCTCCTAATTCACTTGGTCATTTTACTGCCTTTTAGGATTTTTCATGAATTTTCTAAGTTAATTACCCTTTTGCATTTTGGCACTTTGGCCCTTAAACTCCCTAATTTCACGCAGAAATCCTACTTAGAAAATAGACTATGATCACACAAGTTTAGGGATCAAGACTTTGCTTATCAGAAATATCCAATTTTTATTCATAATATTCCAGATAAAAATCCGGTATTACAAGTAAACAAAATACCACAAATCCCATGATTTACGTAATACCCTAATTTTCATAATCTATATAAACATTGTATTTTGGCTAATTATTAGCAAAATAACAAAGGTGAATATGTGTCTCAAAGAAATATAATCTATTGATTATATTTTTGTCTAAAGTTTACTTTGGAATTAATTAACCAATGGTTAATTATGAGACTACATTTAGGGGCTATTAAATATGATAAAATACCACATGAAATAATAGCTATTTTAAATGCTCATAAGACAAGAAAAGGGAATGAATGACACTTAGTTAAAATACTACCAAATGATAACAAATCCTTGTGTAATGAAATTACCTTAATTGAAATTAAGGTTAACCACTTGTTAGGATAGGGATTAATATTTAATTCCTTAATAATCAAGTTGTGCATATGTGATTAATCTAAGAAAAGCAATTAAGACTTCTAATGGGGGCCATTATTTTCGAAAATAATGGGGGCCAATGGGAGATGAGATTTATTTACTAATAATGCTCTAATGACTTGGATTATGGAGTAAACCAATTAATTAATGTAAGATGCAATGCAAGGGAGATTAAGCATTGGGTTAAGAGATAATCAAGCTTTGTTAATCAAGCTTTGAAAAGTCAACAATTGCAACTAAGATCGATGGCCAAGATTAAAGCTAATAAAGCTAAATCCAATGGTCCTAATTAATTTATTAACCATAATCCTCTTGTAATTGGGTTAGCCAATGAGAAATCAAAGAATTGAGATTAATCCTCATAAAATTCAATGGACCAATGGGAAAATTAAGCCATGGATAAATGGTGAGGATTTGTTTTGAACAAACACAAATTGATTCAATGGTGAAGGATCAAGATGAGAGGATAAAGGTGAATTAATAATATTTATTATATTATTTAATAAAAGCACATGGGATAATTTGAGGGAAACAACTTGGAAGAGGATAAGATTTTGAGAAAATGGAAGAGGATAAGAGAGAGAGGGAGGGGACGGATTGGAGGAAGGAGAGAGGGAAAACATGTTGCAAAAAGAAGACTTGTTGAATAGGAAAATGCCAATTTGGTAACTTCACATGTGGGGCCCACAACCCTTGAGCAACCAATGAGAAAAATCAAAGAAAATGGGCTAAATCCTATGTAAATTAAACTAACCAATGAGAACCTTTTTAGCCATGAAATGTGTCTCATGGAAGACCAAACAACATGAACCATTGATGAAGAAAAATGATCCAAGGGTTGAGGTTCTTGCACTTTCTCTATAAATAGAGAAGCCCCTTCATCACAAATTCCTCACACCAAACACAATCACTTCTAATCCTTAGGGATAGGGAGTGAGATGTGAGTTCTTTTTGGAGAAGAGGAGCAAGAAGTGTAATACCCTCAAATCGACTTAGGGTAACTTTTCTTGCAAATAGGTGAATATGAGGTCTCAAACACCTTGTATTGAGTTTACCATGTTGTTAGGGTAATTTCCCTTGAAAAAGGATAATTTGCAATTAGGTCCCTAAGGCGTTTGAAGATTTGCAAATAGGTCCCTAAACACATTATGGGTTATAAATACCTTGTGAAAGCTATAAAAGAAGCAAGTAAAAATCTATTTAAAATAGGGAAGGATATTGTCCCCAATTTAGGTAATTTATTAAGTTACAAACTTGGGGGAATTGTAGAAGAATACTCAAAAGTAAGGAAATGACCGAAATACCCCGTAAATGCTAAGATAATGCAGGAGACAAGAAAACAAAGATGTCAATACAAAAGTTATGAGGTAATAAGGCATGCTAATTAAGAAAATTATCAACTAGTGATAAGAAAGTAATTAAGTAATTATTGGCTAATTACTTAAGAATAAGCAAAGGAAATTCATGAAATAATTATGTAAAACCCTAAAATTAGTGGTTTTTGGTTTAAAATTAGTAAAACTATATTTACTAATTAATTGGAAATTTTTGAGAAAAATAGTTGAGTTTAGGTATTTTTAAGCCTAAATGCAAGAATGGACCAATGGGAAAATTCTGTAAAAATTATGTAAAAATAATTATTTAATTAATTAAATAATTAATCAAAATAAAAAAAACGAAATAAAAAAAAATGGGCAGAAAAAAAAGAAAATGCATTTAAATATTATATAAAGAGTTTTAAAAATAATAAACTCTAATTAAATATTAAAAAGGTGAATAGTAAAATGAGAATTAGGAAACGGATCCTATCTAGAGATCTAGGAATGAGATTTCCAAAGTCAGGGTAGAATATTGATCAGTGGGATTTTATCTTCCGTTAGACTCTTACGGAAGTTAATTCAAGCCGTTTGTGCTTTTTCCTAATAAGACGAAATACAGATAGCCAAGAGGACGAAGAGGTTATGTTGTGACATTTGAAAAGAATTGGGAATTTTCATGGACATATTTGGAATCGGTGAATTTTTCGAAGAAGTTGGTGATTCCGAAATACGTTCAAACCGGCGCGTTCGGACACGTTTCGAGAAAACTTCAACTGGACTGTTGGAACCACAGTAAGAGACCGAAATCTAAGTTAAATTAGATATTATTGATGAGGAAGAGAAGATCTTGAGTTATGAATTGAAGTTTGAGATTTCTCCAAAAGTACGCGAAACGAGGGACCGATCGGGAATTTCAGGACGGGGCCATAAAGCAACAAGAGTCATTACTCTTGGACCAATTGATTGCTGCCACACAGCCCTTGAATTTCGACCAGCATGTTCCATGGTCAAGAATTAAACACCATTTAACATTGATTTTCCATGGTTATGATCAATTTGGAAAATGACATTTAGGTCCCTAGAATTTTCTATAAATAGGAGGCCAACTCTCTTGAATTCTTCACACCATCCTCTTGAGCTCCTTGGCCGAATCTAGAGAGGGAAAGAAGAGAGAGAATCTCTGGGCAAAATTGTGCAGAAGTCTTCAACGGGTAAGTTCTTCGGGCTTTAGCTTTTAAGTTCGAGTTTTTAGTTCGGTAGTTAGTAGAGTTGTTAGTTAGATTTAGGAAGTAGGGGATGAAATTCCTATTCGTGTTTTAAGCCTCATTGCATTGAAAAATATGCACGAAGAGGTAAAAACATAGAAGGGATCGAGTCTCCAGAAAAGTTGAAGCTTTTGTAGTTCTTTCAAAAGTAGGGGTTGTAATGCTAGGATAGCCTTTAATTTTCAAGTATGATTGGATATCATATGGGAGGGCTATTTTAGTCTTTATTTTCGAAAATCAAAATGGCGTCGAAGTTCGGCGAAATTTTGGGAAGAAAATTAGTCGAGCAACGAAGTCTTTGCGAAATTCCGCCAATTAGGGGTAGAAGGGCAAAATGGTAATTTTTACCTAAAATGCGATTATAATGTCAAATCACTAATGGAAGTGATATTACTCTTATAGGACATCGAAATCCTAATTTGCTGCCGTTACGCTGCCCAACGTGCGGCATTGTTGGACGTTTCGTTGTTTTTCAGTAAACGTGCTAGAATAACATCAACGAAGGTACGTTCGCGTACTGGTAACCTTAACTCTGATGTTTATTGTATGCATGTGTGTATATGCACGTACTCGACCATCTTGTTGTTCTGTTATGCCTATTGTCTGTCATGCCTCGTACTCCGATTGTACTATTGTCGTACTCCGATTGTACTATTGTTCTGTACTTTGATTGTACTATTGTCTGTACATCCGACTGTACTATTTTCTGTACTCCGACTCTACTGTTGTCTATCATCCGACTGTATGATTGTCTGTCATCCGACTGTATTGTTATTGCCATACATATCTGATATGTATACCCTATGTCTGACCGTAGTAAATGTTGCCAAAAGTCTAAGAATGTCTGTTGTACATATATGATGTATGTAATCATGAGGTTAACCGTTACCTGGGGTTCGATGCATGGACCTCAGCTCTTAACTTAGCTTCAGGGTCGGGTGGACCGAGAATCGAGGAGAAGGACAAGCAGCACGCCTAGGAGTCGCGGCTGAAGACTTCTTTCTGTTATACTTTTGAAACGCTCTTCATGCATTGTTTAAACAAAGAAGACATGCTACCATGGGTATTTTAATATATATATCGGTTACTCAATAGCTCGGTGTACTACTCGATCATTTTGAAATGATGTTTAAAGAAAAAAATTATTATGCTTGTGAAAAGTTGGGGTGTTACAAGAAGGATGAAGGAGTTGAGCTTCAAGAGGTAAGTTCTTGAGTTTTCTAGTCTTTAGCTTTTAGTTCTTAGCATAATTGTAGTTTTAATCTAGAAAATTGTTAGGAAAGTTCATTTACTTGTTTTTAGGCCTCCTTGCATTGAAAAATTCCTAATGAGTAATAATTTGCAATTAGGTCCCTAAAACGTTTGGAAGTTTGCAATTAGGTCCCTAAATGCATTTGCTGGCCATAAAATACCCTGTGAAAGTTATAAAAGAGGCAAGTAAAAATCTATTTGAAATAGGGAAGGGTATTGTCCCTAATTTAGGTAATTCATTAAACTATTACCTTGAAGAAATAAAGGGGAAAAGTTAAAAAGTATTATAATGACCAAAATGCCCCGTGAATATTAATATAAGGCGTGAGGCATAAAACACTAATGTCAGTATAAAAGTTGTGAGGTAAAGAGTATTTCTAAATAAGAAAATTATCAACAATTAGTGGGGAAAATTAAGTAATTATTGGCTAATTACTTAAGTATAAACGAAGGAAATTCGAGAGATAATTATGTAAAGCCCTAAAATTATTGGTAATGGCTAGAAAATTAGCATAAATATATTTCCTAATTAATTGGAAATTTTGAAGAAAAATTGATGAGATTAGGTAATTTTAAGCCTAAATGCAAGAATGGACCAATAGGAAGATTTTGTAAAATTATATAAAATAATTATTAAAATAATTATTTTATATTAATTAATTAATTAATTAATTAATTATATATATAAATATATATATGGCTGCCGAAATTATGCAAGGATAAGGGGATAAGAATTTGAGAAAAAAATATCATGATATTATATGCAAGTTGCATTATTTTAATATATAATTAATTAAAGTGAATAGTAATAAAATAAATAGGAAACGGATCCTATCTAGAGAACCAGGAATAGGATTTCCAAATTCAAGATGAAATATTGATCAGTGGATTTTTATCTTCCGTTAGACTCTTTCGGAAGTTAATTCCGAAGCCGATAGAGCATTTTCATAATAAGACGAAATAGAGAAAATCGATAAAAAGCGAGATAGTCTTAAAATTAGAATTTGAACAAAATAAATTGTAACTCAACATTTGGAGCTGGCCGTTGAGAACCTGTATGGAGTCAAAAACTTGGTTAAAATAGACATTTCTAATGAGAAAGAAAAGGTCTTCAAGATTTTGATTTCGAATTTCTGAGATTTTACGCGATTACGCGATTCGCACGCCGATCGAGAAATTTTCTACCGGCTTTAACTTCTTGAAGAAGTAAGTGATGTCATGCATGACATCACTTTTTGGACACCTAAGGGCCAAAAGGACAGCTGCCAAGTGGCCCGGTGAGGATCGTGACACCTAGCGAAGTGCGATCCGACGGCCAATATCCGTATGAAAAAGCATGAATGGTAACATGGTATTTGCCTATAAATAGGACCTTCTTCCCTTCACAAATCTCACACCATTCCCTTGTGGATTTCAAAAGTTAGTGAGAGGTTTTAGAGAGAAGCTCGGAGGAAAAAGCAGCAAGCTCTGGGTAAGTTTTTCGATTGCTTAAGCTTTCGTAGTTCTTTCGGTAGTTAGAGTAGAAATGCTAGATTAGTCTGTAATCTTCCAAGTATGATTAGATATCATATGTTAGGGGTATTTTAGTCATTAATTTGAAAATCATGATGGGATCGGAGTTATGGCAAAATTTTGGAAGATTAGAGTCAAAGTAACAAAGTCTTTGGCAAAATTGACCAATTAGGGGTCGGGGTAAAATAGTCATTTTGACTAAAAATGTCCGTCGTAATGATAGATCCTTAACAAGTACATTGTTATATTGATAGGATATCCCTGATCACGTTCTGATTACGTTCTGACCAACCGCCGTACCGAAATTCCGTCAACAAAGGTACGTTCGCGTATTGTAACACTAACTCTGATGTTTATGGTATGCATATATGTGGTATGTGTGTAGAGGTGTTATACTGTTTGAGTGCATATAGTGGTTAGAGGTTATGTATGTATGCTGGGTGCAATCTGTCTGTATGCTGGGTGCAATTTGTCTGCATGCTGGGGGCAATACATATGCATGGGTTGTGATAGAGTGATGTTAGTATTGTTAATGTCTGCTGTCTGTATACATAAACATGAGGTTAACCGTTACCTGAGATCTGGTGCGCTGGATCTCAGCCCTTAACATAGCGTCAGGTTCCGGAGGACCGAGGACCGAGGAGAGAGGCAAGCAGCCCGAGTAGAAGACCCGGCTGAAGACTTCCTTTCGTTGTTCCGGCGGAAGCCTATCTTTTGTTATATACTTCTGAACCACGCGGTTTCGTGCCATTGTTGTAATTAGCCGGACTTACGGCATTCTAAATACAAGTATCGCTTACTCAATTGCTCCGTGGCTCTACTCTGATCATTTTGAAATGATGTTTGATGAAAAAATTTAAATAAAGTGTAAGGGTAAAAGTGGAATAAATAATCCACTAAGGGTAAAAAGGTAAAAATAGATGGAAGTAACCCTTTAGGATATTATTCTAAGGTATGGAATGCTGTAATGTAAATGAACATCTGTCTGCCATATATTGTTTTACTTGAGCATGAGGTTAACTGTTACCTGAGGTCCGATGGGTATTGAACCTCGATCCGTCTAAGGTTCGGGAAAGGAACTAGGATCGAGAAGGCACCGTAGAGCTGGAGCCGTAAAACGCATCGAAGGACGAAGCCGTGAGGAGGCACGGGTCGAGACGAAAACCGGAAGAAGTTTAACAGAGCCTACTTTCCCCAAGTCTAGTTAAGGCTTGGTCTAGATTGTATAGTTACCATGTAAAAGTTGTAATTATACAAAGCTCTGTAAATTGTATCATATGAATATTCCTTCGGGATCTTCAATTTAACCAAGCATATGTCGTGCATCATCATATGTCGGGCATTTTATGTCAGTTACTCATTGTCCAAAGAGTAAATACCCTTTTTGGTCCTGGAAAAACACATTTGACCCTTTTTCGTCCCCGAGTAAAAAAATGTCATTTTGGTCCTTTTTAGGGACTAAAAAGACATTTTTGGGAATTTCGAGGGATTAAAATATGCAAAAAAATTGATCAAAAGGACTAAAGGGACCTTATTTTTCCATTTTAGGGACTAAAAGTGACTTATTTTTTTCGGGGACCAAAAAGGGCATCCGTGTTTTTCCAGGGACCAAAAGGGTATTTACTCTTGTCCAAAAGTTAGTACATGCTCTCCATTTCCGCATTACTCGATGTAGTACCTCAAACTCGTTGTTTTTCTCTAAAACTATGTTTTTTAAAACAATAATCGGTATGGAATTTGGGGTGTTACAATTTCTTAAGTGCCACATGTTTTAAGGGAAAGTTAGTTAGTCGGCCCTTACCGGGCAAAGTAGAAAGTGAGTCTCTCACATTTCTATAATGGATACAGGGAGATATTTGTAGGCTAATACACCCACCATGCGGACCATGTAGGTATTGTATGGTTTTAATTGATGCATTAACAAATGGTTGCATATTTACTTATTATCTTCTCATAATCGGCGTTTGTGAGATTACTTGCTCAATTGATTAGATTAAGAGCACATCAACTTGATTATCCTATCAAGAAAATATGTCTTGCCAATCTTTGGTGAATTTACTTCACAAGCTTTTAATGAATATTGTATGTTCCTTGGAATTAATGTTGAACATCTTATAGTTCATGTTCATACACAAATTGGACTTGCATAATTATTGGTTAAACAATTACAATTTATTGCAAGACCTTTACTTATGAGATATAATCTCCTAATTTATGCTTGGGGCCATGCCATTTTGCATGTAGCAATGTTAATTCACATAAGACCAACAAGTTACCTAAAATCTTCCCCCTTACAAATGGTTTTTTTGTCAAGAACCTAATATTGCCAATATAAGGATTTTTCGATGTGCAATATATGTGCTTATAGCACCACCACAATGCACCAAAATGGTTCCTCAAAGAAGGATGAGAATATATGTTGGGTATGAATTTCCTTAGATCATAAAATATTTAAAACCATCTACAAGAGATTTATTTACATCATGAGTTGCCAATTGTCGTTTTGATTAATCAATTTTCCTAGCATTAGGGAGAGAAAATAAGCAATTGGGTAAAGAGATTAGCTAGAATGAATTATCATTAGCTTATTTTGATCATCATACAAAACAATGTGAACTGGAAGTTCAAAAGATAATTCATTTATAGAATTTAGATAATCAAATACCGAAGCATTTAATGACCCAAAGAAAGTGACAAAGTCACATGTCCCAACCGCTAATGCTCTGTTCGAATTGATGTCCCTGAAAGACAACCTATTATAAATGAACTGAAGCATGCCCAAGCGTGGCGGACCCATCGATTCCAAAGATATAAACCCTCGAAAGAGAAAAGGAGCTAAGAATATAGATGAACAAGTCGAGGAAAATCAAGAAAATAAATAGCCGCAATAGAGCCATTTCCTAAAGAATTATTATCTCTAGAAGAGATATCTTTAGAAGAGAATGTTGTAGTGCCAAATTAACGATGCCAAGTTAATGTCTGTTTGTTTGAAACTAGATGTTAAAAAAGAGGCGGTGACATTTTTAAAATTTTGTCTTCACAATTAACAACTATTTTCGAAAAACGATCGTTAAAATCCACTTTCAACTACTCTTATAAAACACAGTCGTTGAAAGTTAAACCCAAAAATTAAAAAAAAATTTAATATTTGTGAGATTTAACTATTGCTTTATATAAAACAATCGTTGAATCTCTCAACATGTTTAGTGCTGTGGCGCAGTTGGCTAGAGAGTTTGGTAATTTTACTTGAGGTCGAGTGTTCGAGCCTCCCTCATTCGTTTATATTTTATTTTGAGTTACAATGAATGTTTTTGAAAGTGGAATATCATCTAGAGGGTGAATAGGGGATTTCAAATTCTTTTTTGAATTGGATGGAGAACAATAAATATAGAGACAGGGCAAGAGAGAATGAACACAAAGAATTTATACTTGGTTTGATCCAATTCTTTGACTTACGTCCGATCCTTAGTGTTGGGATCCGTACACGCAGCAGAGTTAAAAACTTTTACGAATCTCATCCACGGATCGCTCAATGACGTTTAAATCAAGGTTAAGAGAATTCGAATCGTACCTATGCCGAACTATTCTGGACTGGTGGGCTACCTTCTCGATCAGTAGAAGTTGACTCTTCGAATCGCCTTCCATTACCGGTATCTACACGAATAACCTCGAACACAGACGACAGCGTGCTAGCGCCTTCACGAGAAATGATATCTATCTATTTAATTAAATCCGAGATACTATATCTCAATTTAAAATAAATAAGATATATGATATCTTTATTTGAAAAGTAAATTTGAGATACAATATCTCTAAGGCCAATACTGTACCAGCCCACAAGTCGCAAGCGGCCTCTAGCAAGACATTGCGACTACCCAATTCATATGGGGATTGATGATACGATACAACCTATCGTACAACCATGTCACGTCCCTTTTGTCACGCGATAATTTGGTCAAGGATGAGGCATAAATAATGGCCATACATTCCTCAAACTCACTCATCGAGGGGCCCATTATTATCTCTCTACAAATGTGAGGGATAAATTCCATCTTGACCATTCACATTCCTCCGCATGAAAACCACTGATCCCGATCCAAGTCTTTATCATCACCCGGTCAAAGGTGACTTTTGACTAGGTCAAAGACCAGCGACTCATCATGTAGGAATCGATGATGATCTCAGGTCAAAGGGCGTTGTGACGCGGTTATACTTGAGAAGAGCTTATGACTTATTCCATGCAGCTTTATCATAGTAGGTCACCCAAAGACCTTGTACTCTTACAAGTGCCTATGAATTTGACTCGTATCTCCATACTAATCAAAGTCATACCGATCTTATTTCATCTTCGCTCCCACGAGATGACCGACTGTGGACATTTAGGATAATCGTAAGATATATCCAAGGATCGATTATCACTATAAACATGCAAAGGAAATGATAACAAAAGGAGAATACTTTAAATAATATAAACGTCTAAAGTACAATGTGTAACATCCCATTTTCAAAAGCAGTATATATTTTTCTTTTCATTTAAAACATCATTTCAAATCATCAGAGTAGAGCACCAGAGCATAAGAGTAACCGATATATATATTCAAAATGCCAACTGGCTAGTTGCAGTAACGGTACATTGATCCGGGTGTTTAACTTAAACAAAACTACATAAACAAAAGAAGGTCTTCGTAGGTTCTCTAAGCTTGCCGCTTTCTTCTCTCTTCGATCCTCGGTCCTCCCGACCCTGAAGCTATGTTAAGAGCTGAGGTCCATTGCAATCGGACCTCAGGTAACGGTTAACCTCATATTTACATATACAACATATGGACTACAGACAGCCAACATCAACAGTATAAGAGCACATAATACAAGCATCTCCCAAACAGCGTATCCCGGCGGCACATAGGCCCCCTGAAGCTTACCCTAGTAGCACCTAGTCCCTCCCTTGAAGCGTACCTCGCGGCCGATAATTGAATATTTTATACACTTATTTTTATCTCTTGATTAATAATTTAGGACTCTTTAGTTAATAAATAATGGCTTTTATATTCATTTGGGCTTTGGGCCTTTGATTACATTTTAGCCATTTTTAATTATAAAATTCCACTTTTACATTGCTTCACTATTTTTACTATAACTCTTGAACCAGAAATTGGATTTGCCTCATTTTTGTCTCATATTTAAGATTATTTAGAGAGCTACAATTGTTATGAAGACATAAAGAGCAAATTCGGACAAGAGGGTGGTCAATTTTGGAGCCGAAGTCAGATATACAATTCTGGATTTTATTTGGACTCGAATTTTCTAATTAAAGTCCACTTTTATTTTATTTTTGTTTTGGGCTGAACCATTGGAGACCATTTCCATTTTAGGTTAACTTTAAGTTAGATGGCAGCGACAAACATTATGGATTCACGTTTTTTTTTTATTTGGTGGATCAAAACGAAGTTTTATTTTCTCGCAATGTTCTTTGCGTTCTTCGTGTTCTTCGTCTATTCTTCGTTTTTCCCGCCCATGCTCGGCTAAACTTCGTGATTAACCCAACGTTGAGGATTCCACGATTCGTCCGAGAGCTTGTGCTTAATCGGTAACTTTACTCGATTCTGTTTTCATCTTATCGGATTCGATTTCTAGAAATAGTTCGAATATTAGATTTAATATTCGGTTTGGTTTATCCCAAGGACTGAGTTCGAACTAGGTTACAATGTTGCTCTGCGATTGTGCAGTGAGATGCCACTGTTCGGACATATGCAAGGCGATCGTCTAGTCGAGGGATTCTCTAGATGAATGCAGAGATTTCGGTTCATCCAGAACCAAACGTGAGTTAGTTATATTTCGTTCAATGACGGAAGTTTTTGGAATCCAAACGTTGGGTTGATCGTTTTTAATCATTTTCGCATATTTTGTTCGTTTCGATTTATTATCGTTTATTATCTGTTTCTACATATTTCATTCTATTTCGATTTATTTTCGTTTTTAACTGTTTGAATCAATAACCCCCATTTTTACTATTTTCGTTTCGCCGTTGTTGTTAATCAAACCCGCGCAAGTTCGTTGGGGAAACGACCTAGGTTCCCTATTTCGCAAATCATTTTCAAACTTGGTTATTTTGGGAGACACGGCAAATCTCTTTTCAAAATATGGCGTCATTTGCTGGGGAATTTTCAACGGTTTGATTAGTAACGTATTGTAAATAGCTTCATTTCGGTAGTTTAGGTGGTTCGGGTGGTGGACGAAATTTTTCTAACCCGGATCACTCAAACCAGTCTTATTCACAAGGAATTAGGCATTCTAAGAAAGAGTCACTCTCCTTAGGAATGAGGTATACCCTATTTTCCCCCAAATTCCAACGTTTAGACCACTTTTCATTGTTTTAGGTTTGATTCTATGATTTCTACTACGGTAATTTTTTGGAGTATCTTTGATTTGGTTGAAAATTGGTATAGTGATAGAAAATGGCCTATCTCACAGGGGCCCATCGAGAATCTTTGATTCTCCATGGGTAATCTCCTTTTGCCAAACTCCATCGTTTAGACCACTTTTTCAATTTTTGAAGTTTTTATTCCATTTTTGGGTTCCCCAATGGTCTAGGAGTTGCCCCTGTCCAAGTCCAAAAATTTTAAAAATCATTTGATAGTGTTTTGGACTTGTTTGGACCCAATTTCTAACATAGGTTCTTGCTTTTGTGTTTTTGTTTTTGTGTTCTCTTAGTGTTTTTCTACTTTTTTACCACTTCTTGTGGCATTTTTCGTAATTTTGAGATTCTCGCTTTTACCACTTTTGGTGGCGCTTTCGTAATTCGTGTGTTTGCCAATTCTGCTTTGTGTGTATTCTCGCATGAGTACCAGAATACTACTAATCCGAAGATTTGTTGCCATTTGATCTTGAAATAGAAAGAACAATTCTTCTTGCTAGAAGAGTTGTTAGGCTAAGTCATAGGATTAATACTCGAACCGGACACGTAACCGGAGTCCGATTGTGATCATTCGATTGTGTCCATTCGTTGATCTTTCGATTGTGGTTCGATAGTATTTCGATAGTCTTATTGTTTTCACCGATTCTAGTAGCAATTTTGCTAACTCGGACATTATGGCGTAAGAACAGCGTGTCGTCATACTTTAAAGGAATTGGCTGCACTGATGTTAATTATCAACCTTTGTGCATCCAATATCCCGACCTCGCTGCTAACTTTGAGCTTAAATCTGGTCTAATACACTTGTTGCCTAAGTTTCATGGTCTTGCAGGTGAGTGCCCTATTAAGCATTTGAAGGAATTCCATGTAGTGTGCAGCACAATGAAACCACATGCCATTGATGAAGATCATATCAAGCTGAGAGCTTTTCCTTTCTCATTGGACGGTGGAGCCAAGGATTGGTTGTTGTACCTTCAGCCCTCATCTATTGGGAGCTGGGTGATATTCGAGGTTATTTCTAGAGAAATATTTCCCTTCCTCAAGAGAAACTGCGATCAAGAAGGAAATTGGCAACATTAAACAGTCACCTGGGGAGACTATGCATGAGTATTGGGAGAGGTTCAAAAGGTTATGTGCAGCTGTCCACACCATCGATAACCGAAAAGACTTGATTACTGTTTCTATGATGGTCTCTGCCGGTAGACAAAGGGTTGTGGATGCTTCTAGCGGTGGGGCTATGAGTAACAAGACAACTGAAGAAGCTCGAGACTTGATATCCATTATGGCAGATAACTCTCAACAGTTTGGCACCAGGGCCAATAGTACTCCTGTTTACCATATTCAAGCACCTCCAATCCAGTATGATTCTCAGAGATTAGAGACTAGACTTGATGATCTGACTTCCCTTGTGAGGCAGTTGGCAGTGACACAGACAGTACAGTCTTCCCTCCTCGAATGGGTACTCCTGTGGGTTTTGTTTTGACCCTTATCATTCTACTGACTCTTGCCCTACCTTGCATGATCCTACTTACCAAGACCAGTCAGTAGCTGCAGTGGGTGTTTTTCCAGGAAAGCCACAATACCAGCAGAATAATGCCTTTTCCAATACTTATAATCCTGGTTGGAGAAATCACCCCAACTTTCGCTGGAACCAAAATCAGAACCAGAGCAACCAATACCAGCAGAATTTTGGGAACTACCAGCAGAGACAGTACAGACCACAGAATTTCCAGCAGCAGTCTGCACCTCCTTTGCCAGCACCACCTCCCCAACCAGCCATATGTGCACCTCCACAGGAGGCACAACATCAGGCTAGTAGTAGTGGTGGTGGTGGTGGTTCCTCACTTGAAGATATGATGAAGCAATTTGTCACAACCAATATGCAGTTCCAACAGCAAACTGACACTTCCATTCAGAGTTTACAAACACAGATTGGGCAATTGGCAACATCATTGAACCGACTTCAACCTCAAGGATCCAACACTCTCTCTTCCCAAACAATTCCTAATCCTAAGGGGAATGTGAGTGCTATCTCCCTTCGGTCTGGCAAACAATTTGAGGAACCTAAACCAACTGCAGATGTGACTTCCACATCAGAAAGAGGATCCGAAAATGTGAAGATTGACTTTAAAGATAAAAAGGTAGTGCAGCAAGGTGAAGAGGAAGACATCCCTATTCCTCTTCCTTTCCCTCAGAGCGCTTCAATCCAAGAAGTTGGTAGAAAAAGCACAAGAGAAGGATATACTTGAGACATTCGGAAGAGTAGAGATCGGCATTCCTCTCTTAGATGCAGTCAAACAAATTCCTAAATATGCCAAGTTTCTGAAGGAGTTGTGCACCAACAAGAGGCGACTGAAGGGGAATGAACGAGTGAGTTTGAACTAGAATGTATCAGCACTCATCCAGCCTACCATGCCTCGTAAATGCAAAGATCCGGGGACATTTTCTATCCCTTGCCTTATTGGTAATTATAGATTTGATGATTGCATGCTAGATTTAGGTGCTTCTATAAATGTCATGCCTGTATCTCGTTTATAAATCTCTTGGTCTTGGTCCCTTGCGTCCCTACTGGTGTTATTGTTGAGTTAGCTAATAGGAGTAGTGCTCATCTTTCGGTTTAGTTGAAGATGTATTAGTCAAAGTTAATGACTTGATATTTCCTACAAATGGTATATTGATAGTGGATGCTCAAGACATATGACGGAGATCAGTCCAAATTTGCTACAATCAAGCATGAGGATGGTGGCAAAGTGATTTTGGTGGAAATCATCTGGAAGAATTCTTGGAATTGGTAAAGTTGGAAACAACAATGGACCACAAATCAAAGACGTCTATCTTGTGGAAGGACTTTGTCACAATCTCCTCGGTGTAAGCCAAAGTACCGATAAAGGTAACTTAGTTATCAAATGTAGAGCCATCTCTGAGAGACTAAAAGTATAGCAGCTTTCCTTCTCTAGGAGCTCTAAAAGGATTTAGTTATTGGTGTTCCAAAACTGCGTTTTAAAACTGATATGATTTGTGATGCATGCCAAAAAGGAAAACAAACTAAATCTTCTTTCAAATTGAAAAATGAGATTTCAACTTCTAGACCTCTTCAATTACTTCACATGGATTTGGTTGGCCCAAAGAAGAGTTAGAAGTCTTGGTGGAAATCTTTATACCTTAGTTATAGTTGATGACTATTCTAGATTTGCATGGACCATATTTCGTCATCTAAAGATGAAACTTTTGATCGCTTTGTCGTTTTTGCCAAAAGGTCCAAAACGAGAAAGGTTTTGTAATTTCGTGTATTCGCACCGATCATGGAGGTGAATTCGAGAACCATGCATTTTCTGAATTTTGTGATAACATGGGATTGATCACAACTTCTCAGCCCAATGACTCCTCAACAAAATGGTGTTGTAGAAAGGAAGAATCGAGTTCTTACCGAGATGGAAAGATCGATCCGAATGAGAACCACACTTCACAAGTGTTCTGGCCGATGCAATGAGCACGGCTTGCTACATCTCGAATCGAGCATACCTCGAAAAGAAGCTCAACAAGACTCCATATGAGCTTTACAAAGGAAGAAAGCCAAACTCGAGTCATCTACATATGTTTGGATGTAAGTGTTTCATCCACAACAATGGTAAGGACAACTGGGAAAATTTGATGACAAAGCGGATAAAGGTATATTTTTGGGATATTCCAATAGGATTAGAGCCTATAGAGTATTTAATATACGTACTCGTATTGTAGAAAAATCTATGCATGTTGCCTTCGCGAATCAAAACCGACAAATCCAAAGATAATGATGATGAAGAAAATGTTTTGAAAAATCAATTCTTTTTTAAAATCACTCCTACTTCTATTGAAAATCCAGAAAATGTTTTCGAAGTTGATCCTCAAAATAATTTAGAAAATCCTGATCAACCTCAACCTAGAGCTTGGAGATTCATAAGAAATCATCCTTTAGACCAAGTTATAGGTGATGTTAATCAAGGTGTGAGGACAAGAAGCAGTACTTTAAATGAAGTTACTTTTCTCGCTTTTATTTCAAAAATTGAACCCTCCAAGATTGATGAAGCCCTCTCGGACAATGATTGGGTGATAGCAATGCAAGAGGAGTTACATCAATTTGACAGAAATCAAGTTTAGGACTTGGTACCTAGGCCGAAGGACCATCCGGTCATTAGCACCAAATGGGTATTCAAGAACAAACGTGATGAGTCTGCAATCATTGTCCGTAACAAGGCAAGATTGGTTGCTAAAGGCTATAATCAAGAAGAAGGAATTGATTATGAAGAAACTTATGCTCCAGTAGCAAGATTATAAGCCATGAGAGTTCTTCTAGCCTTTTCTTGTGTCAAAGGGTTCAAGCTTTTTCTAATGGATGTCAAAAGTGCCTTTTTGAATGGTTTTATTCAGGAGGAAGTTTATGTAGAACAACCTCTAGGTTTTCAAAATGAACATCATCCCGATCATGTTTATCATCTCAATAAAGCTCTCTATGGACTTAAACAAGCTCCTAGAGCTTAGTATGAGCGATTAAGTAAATTTCTTCTTGATCAAGGATTTGTTCGAGGAAAAGGAGATACAACTATGTTTATATTCTCAGACCAAGTACCTTAATGACCTGCTGAAGAAGTTTGGAATGGACCAATGCAATGGTGCTGACACACCAATGAGTTCAACCACTTCTTTGGATGCTGATGAGAAGGGCACCGATTTCAACATCACAAGATATAGAGGAATGATTGGATCATTGCTCTATCTCACTGCAAGTCGCCCAGACATCCAATTCAGTGTTGGAATGTGTGCAAGGTTCCAGTCTGCTTCTAAGGAGTCACATGCTGAAAATGTGAAGAGAATCTTCAGATACCTTGTTGACACAAAGACTCTTGGACTCTAGTTCCCAAAGGTCAACCTGAACATTTGGTGGCATATTCGATTCGACCATGCTGGCTATAAGACGGATAGGAAGAGCACAAGTGGTCAATGTCAATTCCTTGGTGGCTCACTTGTGTCCCGGTTCAGCAAGAAATAAACAACCGTCTCAAGTATCATCAACCGAAGTTGAATATATCGTTGCCTCAAGTTGCCGTGCTCAAGTTCTATGGCTTAAGCAAAGAGCCTTCGACTTGGGAATCAATCGAAAGAGATCCCAATTTTGTGTGACAACACAAGTACAATAAGTTCAACATACAAGAACCAAGCATATTGATGTGAGACATCATTTCATAAGGGATCATGTTCAGAACAAAGATGTCAAAGTGATGTTTATTCCAACACACCTTCAGCTTGCTGACATCTTCACCAAGCCATTAGCAAAGGAACAATTTAATTTCATAAGAAGAGAATTGGGAATGGTAAATCCCAATGAATTGTAAGTATTTCTTTCCATATTAATGTTAGTTAAGGTTTTGATGATTATTGATTGCTTACTTAAGCTTCGGAGTACATAGTAATGTTTTATGCGGGATATTTGAAATCTTGAAGTTTAATGTCATACGACGCAAACTCGAGTTTTGTGTCCAAAACTCGAGTTTTATCTGGGGTCGACGAAAAATGAGTTGTTGAACAAAATGGAAACTCGAGTCGATTAATGAATACCTTGAGTTTCGGAGAGACAGAAAGCAAGCCCCGAGTTTTCACGAATTGGAAACTCGAGTCATCAAATGGAAACTCGAGTTTCGGGTAGACAGAGAACATCACACCTGTTGAGGTATCCACAAAACTCGAGTCAGTAAGTGGAAACTCGAGTTTTGGTCGCGGAATTTCAAAAGTTCACAATACACTTTTGAAGTCCAGGTTAGTGCTTTCGCGCCCTATTTAAACTTGACTGTTCATCTAAACCGCACTCCAAACTCAATTTTTCCCTAGAGTTTCCTATGCACTCTTCATCTCCCTCAATCGATCTTCGATCTTTCTGTCGTCTTCAAACCCTAATCCCTTTGTCTCAGCCCTAAATCGCTATGGCTCGCACAAAATCTGCCAAAAGGGATGCCGATTACGGCTTCTACCGAATCACCATCACCACCTCCTCTCACTCGACCTAAGAGGGTGAAGCATATCCCAAATCGATTCCACCACGGAATAGACAAACAAATCCACGGGATTCGTCATATCATACATCTTCACCTAAGTCTAAAGGTGTCTCGATTCAAGAACCATCCTGCACCGAATCCAAACGTGCTTTTGAACCAAGACACGAAGACCCAAAGGGAAAACAGAAGAAGGTGTACCACCTCGCCCGCAAGAAACTACGAGCTCACGAGGTGAAGGATCATCCAAGACTGCCTTCAATCCTTCTCAATCCTCTCAAAATCCAATGATCATCCCGAATGCTCTATCGAAATCTACCTCCATGTCTCGGCTCCTCCGTGTTTCATCACCGACAGTCATATCCTTACTTGGTGAGCGTCTTTGAACAATTCCAAGAAACCTATAAGCAAAAGTCTTTTTGTCCCATAGTTTGATAGACTTATACAAGATTAGGGAAACTTGTAATATCGATCTTTCTCCCCAGCTCAAACCCTATGAATCATTCTTGTCTATATCGCGCCCAGTTTAGTAATTATGTCACTAAGATGTTCTATTTCAATATGGAATGAGACAATTTAGAGGATGAAGATCATAATCCGGTAGAAGAACGTGTTTCTACTCGGAGTTAGGGAGTCAAGCTCACATTGTCTGCTGCTATCCTAAATTCCATTCTGAAAAATCTCCAATCCTCCTCCTTCTCCCACAATTCAATATTCAAACAAAGAGATTTTTGAAATCCTAAGACCAAATGAACCTCTTCCTGAAAATCTATCCACCCCGGCCTTCTCACCGAATCCATGCCTCCTAGGTATCGTGCCATATGGTACATTTATGCCAGAAATCTCAAGCAAAAGAATGGTGTCTTTTCATCCTTTTCAAAAGACGACTATTCTTCCTTTGCCTCCATTATTGCACAAGTTCCTTTAAATATTGGGAATTGGGTATATCAGGAAATACCAAGTTTCAGGTTCCCATTAAAGATTCTTCTCAGATTCCTTTTCCCAATCTTGTTTCCATAATCTTGTTTCATGAGAAAATTTGGCCTCTATCTCTAACTAATCAGGCTGAGCATATTCCTTGGTTTGGACAATCACTTTTTGACCTCTTGGACCTCAATTTCCATGACTATCCACGATTTTCACATCTTAACCATGAAGGTCAAAGTTCATCTAATGGTTCCTCTTCATCCACTGGTCCTCTACTCATATCTCATTCCCAATTTCTTACTTACTACAGAAACCATTTCAACTGCCCCACTTGTTCCACCAATCCTGGAAATCCTTTGAAAAATGAAGAATTTCTGGTTTACAAGTGTTGTCATCATCAAAAAGGGGGAGAATGTTAGTTCTCAATTGGTTTTGATGATAACGGACAATTGTAAACATGATTGAAGTTTGTCTTTAGAGAGCAACCAAGTTTTTTCAAAGAAATCAAAACTCCAGTTTCCATAGGAAACTCGAGTTTAGACTTTACTGAGAGTTCTCTTAGATTTTCAAAGTTCATGAAAACTCGAGTTTTACATAGAAAACTCGAGTTTCCATCATCTGAGAACAATGCTCATGTCTGACCTTGTGAAAACTTCCGTGTTCAAATCGACCAAGCTTTTCAATGTTTTCTCATAAAAGAAAACTCGAGTTTCGTTTTGAAACTCGAGTTTCGGCTTTACTGAGAGAAGTTTTCAAATTTTTCAACGAATGTGAAAACTCGAGTTAAGTTTTGAAAACTCGAGTTTTGGCCGGCAGAGCTCTGCAAAATTCGAACCTTTGAAAACTCGAGTTATATTTTGGAAACTCTAGTTTTTGAGCTTTTGGACTAAAACATGATTTTTCATCTAAAGTCCAAAACTCAAGTTAGTCACTTAATGACTCGAGTTTTGCACTATCACTAAGCTTGTCCAAAATGCCAAATCGCGATGTTTGTCTTTGAAAAGAGAAAACTCGAGTTTGGATTGAAAACTCAAGTTTCGGTCTTTTACTGAAATTTCATGAAACATGAAAACTCGAGTTTTGAAGAACTAACTCGAGTTTCCATCACGTAATTTGAATTTTGAATTCAACGAATTTGTGAAATGTTTATGTTTGATCTCAATACTCTTTACCATCACTCATAACTATTCTTAACTATGTTTAATCAGTTTGTTAGTGAGTTTCGGATGGTTTTAGACAGATTAAATGGAGATTAAGCAAAAAGCATAAAGCATGTCGGCACATTAAATGAAAAGTGCGAAACCTTGCATGCTTTTGGACAAACATTCTCCACACGTTTTGGACAAGTTAATGCTTGCCTTCTACATTCAGCAAACTGCTCTTCCAACGGATTAATAATCGAGAGTCAACTCGAATTTCTGCAAAGCTGAATTAACCAAAGAGTAGAGAGAAGAAGACCAAAACTTCATATAATCATCTCCCAACATCACCAACGGTTATAATTGGGATTATAACGGTCATTTAATGATCTCTACCTATAAAAGAGATGCATTCAAGTCTTCTCAACAACCAATCTGTGCAAGAACAAAAATCAACATAGTTTCATTTACTCTTTGAGTTTTCTTCATGATTATCATATCTACTCTTAGAGAGAGTTTTCGATTGTCAAATCATTTCGTAAAATATCTCCATTCAAGGGGACTTGGAGATTGGGTTATTGTTTACAACTTGTAAGGGGAGTAAGTTCTAGTGAGAGAATTACTCTTGAGTGCGAGTGTGTAATCAACTTGTGAGTGAGAAATCCCAAAGAGTCGGGGACTGGACGTAGGTCAAGTTGTTGGACCGAACCGTATAAATTCTTGTGTCTTGCTTCTTCTCCCTACACTCGTTTTTATCCCCGTTTCATATCCTTAAACAGAGTAAACGAAATTTTTGAGAATCCCCAATTCACCCCCTCTTGGTGATTCAAGCTCCACTTTCACATTTCGTTGCCTGCCGAACATTTTCGGATAAACGCCGTCGGTTACGGAAATGACTTCCGGAATAACCAACTTCTGGACAAAAATCCACTGATTCATAATATGTCCAGTTGTTTTCTACTTAATCCAAGGTTTTCAAGATATGATTTAATTTCTATCGGTTCTCATTTATCATATTTGCTTTTTCCCCAAAAATCTCTTTCTACTTTATCACCTTCACACCAACTTGCTTTATGCTTTAACACTATATGAATTCAACCATTTTCTCTCTCTTCCCTCTTCCCATTTACGAATTGCATAGCATCTTTTGACAAAAGATGTTGCCTCCACTTGCCTCAAATATCCTATGCTCGAGTGCTCCTATTGGTTGATTGTAGATTTTGACTTTTCAACACTTCTTCACTAAGTTTTCTATCAAAATACCATAATCTTTTCTTCAATTTTTCTTTCTCCTTTTCCTCCCATTTTTTCGAAAATGCATGGCATTTTTTTGACAAAAGATGATGCTTTAATATATCTTATATTATTTACCAAGAAATTCCCTCATTGGTTGCTAATCTTTAATTAGGGTTTCACATAATTAACTTCCTTTGTTCATATTTAAACAATTAGCAATTAATTACTTAATTAATCACATACTAATTGTTGATAATTTTCTTAATTAGGAATAATCATTATCTCACAACTATTTTACTGACATTGGTATTTTATGATCCATATAATATATTAAAAATCATAGGGTCAATTATAGTCCCCAAAATTATATTTATTTTCGCCTCTTCATTTTTCAAGGAAATAAATTCCAAAAATTATCTAAATTAGAGACAACATATTCTCTAATTTTTAATAAATATTTTGTTGCCCTTTAAGATTTATCACAATATTTTCAGGGCATTTTATGGCCCGTAAACTTACTTAGGGATTTTTAGCTCTTTATCTCTTCTAATTTTAATAAAATTTACCCTAGAAAATAAGATAAATATTATACTAGTTTTGAGACCACATATTCACCTATTCCCAATAGGTATTATTCACCAAATTATGATACTTATCATAATTCGATTTTAGGGTATTACACAATGACTTGCCCTAGGGCATAATTGCCAACACTTAGACACTTTGGGATTTTCACTATCTCATAGTCACAAATACAATTACACACTTCGTACTTGAAGTAATCCTTTCACACTAGGATTACTCCCCTTACAAGTTTTAATTGTACACCTACACACAAGGTCCCTTTACCTTGAGATTAAATCGATAAACAAGTAAGCAAATAGGTGTATAAAACTCCTCACCGAGTAAATGAATAATAATCATTAAAGTAAAAGAATATACGAAGATATTAAATGAAGTGAATGAAACAAATAGTCGAAATAGTGTCAAGATACATAAGCCGAACTAATAATATACCAAACTAATATAGAAAAACATGAAAAGGCAATGATGCTACTTATCACTCTTCTCAATTTCTTCATTCTTCTCATGTTGTCTTTTCTCTTTCTCTTCCCTTTGTCATCACGCAAAATGGGAGAATCAAAGGCTACGGAAAGCACGCAAATGCTGAATTGTAGAATATGCAAGGGTGAGTAAATGGTCGAGAAAGGGATGAAGGGGTAGAAGGAGAAGTCACGGGGTGAAGCTAGTCTAGGTAGAAGGGAATAGTGAGAAGGAGAGTGCTGAGGGTGGGTAGAGGAGGTAGAGGACTGGTCATTAAATAGGTCAGCAATATCTCTAGAAAATGAGAGCCTCACGGTGGAAGTTTGGGAAGAAGGAACAGGGGTGCTTGGAGGTGCGGTGGCTATGAGAGGAGTGGTGTAAGTAGGAATAGGGAAAGGAGGTAAAGGAGAGGATAGGACGGGAGTGGAAGTAGGTAAAGTAGGTGGAAAGGTTAAGAGGTGAATGAATAGGAGAGTGTTTTGGAGAGGGAATAGGAGAAGAGACAAAAGTGGGACCAGTACATCGCCAGGAGCCTTGACTTTCAAAGAATCGAGCCATCTTGGAGTCCAACATAAGGTAAAGACCATGCATACTTGTCAAATCTGGCTCAAAGGTCTTCAAAATGGCCTTCAATATTCTCCATTATTTCATCCAAGTGATCTATCTTTGTTCCTTGGGCATCTTGTACTTCAATAAGCTTATCATAACTTGAAGTTACCTCATTGACCAATTTTCACACTTCGACTCTATCTTGTCGGTCAACTCATGGTATTGAGTGTCGAGTGGTTTGCAAGGTTCCAAATGTCTCGCCATCACTTTTTCCACAATAGACCTAATAACAACATTCAACTTAGAAGGCAGGAATAGACCGAGACCGAGGAGCTGGAGCTGGAGAAGACCGAGCCTTATTAGCTCTTAATACTCAAGCTTTGGACCTAGAAGGGGCTCTAGACTTCCCGAACCTTCATTGAAGGAAATTTTTATGAAATTCAAATGAACTTGACCAAATAACAAAGGCTTGATTGGCTTTTCATAGAGTTCTACGAACTAAATTTTGTGAGTGAAAAGTAGGAGAGAAACCAAATTGGGATAAGGGATAATTGCAACTGGTTTAAAGTCAAACCTAAACTTTTTCATCTCTTGATAGACCCAGTGACCTATATTGAAAGGCACTTTGTCTATTAGAGAGGCAAACAAACCATAATCCCTAATGGAGAAATGGGTAAAACTCTTGCCCTTTTGAATCGGGTTTCGGAATAGATATACCGTGATAGCTCGTATATGGTAGCATGAAAACGAGGGCAAATTTCAAGGGCCCTAACGTCTCACTTGGTCTCGAGGATTTGAAAAATTTCCTCGGGATTATAGTTAATTTGAGGAACAAGAGGAGGATTATCAAGCAACAAGAGGGAATTGATAATATCAACGAAATGGTAATTGCTTTTCCTTTCACATAAGTAGTGATTTTGTCCTTAATGAGGTTTCCATCATTGTCCGAACGAGCCGAGGATATATTGAAATAAAATATCTCGACTAATATTGGACTATATAGAGTATTTATGGCTAGCAAGTTCTTGAATTGCTCTAGCCAGGAGAAAGATCAAGATTGCAGTCCTCCCCGAGCTTGGACAAATCCATATATAATGTGGGATAGAAACTATGAGAAGCATATTCTTCTTTGGATTCTTTCGGTTGTGACTCGATGAAAGGAGTGGGTTTGCAAATAAACTCGAAGTAGGTTTACTAAGATTTGGAGGATTAAATGAAGATTTTGGGGGTCCAGATACCTTTACGCCGAGGGTCCTTCGAGTTTACATATATATACCGGCTCGAGTTAACCATATACTAACTCGAGTCACTCTTACTCGTTAGCCTCTATTACAATTCTTCTTTATAGAGTCTTGCAAAAAACAGTCTAGAAACTCCGAACCTTAAGTTAGTAGATATTTATTATTAAAAAATATAACTAACATTGAGTAGAGATGACATACAACTCATTAGGAATTACCATTCCCAATTCTCTTTCGATGAACACAAACTGCTCCTTGGCCAATAATTTTGTGAAGATATCAGCATGTTGCAAATGAGTTAGGATGAACATTACTTTAACATCCTTCTTTTGAACATGGACTCTTATGAAATGATGTTGACATCAATATGCTTGGTCCAAGTATGTTGCACTGGATTCTTCGCCAAGCTTATTGTGCTGGTATTGTCACAAAAGATTGGAATTTCCTTGAGATGAATTCCCATATCCCGAAGTTGTTACTTCAACCATAGCACTTGAGCACAAAGAACTTGATACAGCAATATATTTAGCTTTAGTTGATGATACTAAGACGGTTGTTTGCTTCTTATTCAACCAGAAACAAGTGAGCCACCAAGGAATTCACATTGGCCACATGTACTCTTTCTACCCGTCTTGTATCCAACATGGTTTGAGTCCGAATATGCCACAAGATGTTCGAGTTAACCTTTGGAAACCATAATCCCAACTCTTCAGTACGCAAGATATTCGAATATCCTCTTCACATGCTCAACATGATTCTCATTGGGAGCGGATTGGAATCTAGCACACATTCCCATACTAAACTGGATATTAGGCCGACTTGCCGTCAGTAAAGCGCTTATCCAATCATTCCTCTATATCTTGTGATGTTGAAATATTTTCCCTTCTCTCGGATCCAAAGTAGCAGTTGAGCTCATTAGTGTGTCAACTCCATTACATTCACTTAGACCATACTTCTTTAGTAGATCTCTCGTATACTTGGTCCGAGAAATGAAGATGTCATTCTTTGCGTTACTTGATTTGCGGTCCAAGAAAATAATTGAATTCTCCAATCATGGACATCTCAAGATCTCCTTGCATAATCTTAGAAAACTCCTCGCACAAGGCATCATTAGAAGTACCAAATATGATATCATCAACATGAATTTGAACAATTAAGATATCATTACGCTTATTACTCTTTATGAAGATAGTTGCGTCGCTTTTCCTTTGACAAAGCCTTGATCAAGAAGGAATTTTCTTAATCGCTCGTCCCAAGCTCTAAGAGCTTGCTTAAGACCATATAGAGCTTTCTTGAGGCGATAAACATGATATGGATGATGATCTCTTTTTGTAACATCCCAATTTTTAAAAGCAGAATAATTTTTTTTTTCATCAGAGTAGAGCATTGGAGCAAATAAAGTGTTGAGTAACTGATACAACATTAACTGTGACGTAACTGTCTGTTCATAAAGAACGGTACATTTACTTGTACAAATCTTAAATATCCTCGATCGGGTCTCTACGCGGTCTTCACGCGTGCTGTTTACTCTGCTTACTTTTATCTTTCGTCCTCGGGTCTCCGTACCCTGAAGCTATAGTAAGAGCTGAGGTCTAATACCCATCGGACCTCAGGTAACGGTTAACCTTATGCTTATATAAACAATATATGTATAATAGATATTTCTAATATTACAAGTACAATCAGATGTAAAGTTATCCCGGTCTGCACTATTCACCTGTGCCACGATGTACGGTCGTGTCCTCAGCGCTAGGAAAACTTATCAGTATTATTATGACTATAACTCATGTAAAGCTGTAATTAGTGATCTAAGTCCCATACCTTAGTCACAGTGCATGTCCAGGACAGAGTCCCATCCATGCCTTTATGAAAGTATCCATCATATAAAGTATACTATAAACATTAGAATCGGTGTTACAAGACGTCTCGAACGTACCTTCATTGATGAATACAAGACGTCCTGTCGGTTGGATCGCAAACACAGATATCCTATAAGGATAATATCGTAACTATTAATTCATAATCAAGTTTCCTACTTCCTAGATCTAACTAGCATTTATACTAAGAACTACTAAACAAAAGACTAGAACCTAAAAGCTAAGGACCGAAGAACTTACCTTAACCTTGCTACTCCTTCTCCAAAGCACTTCCTTCTCACTAACCTCTCTCTAGATTTCGAATTGCCTCTTGCAATTTGGTGTGAGATTTCCAAATGGATGAAGGGCCTATTTATAGGAAAAACCTATGGATCTCAACCCTTGGATCTTCTTTTGCATCAATGGCTCTAAGGAGGCATATGTGGCCTTATGAGAATCACCCAATTTCCCCTTCTCTCTACCACAAAAAAACTTCCCTCTCTCTCTTTTCTCTCTACCCTATCCTCTTCCATTCATGATATCATCTTATCCTTTAGAGATTTTCTCTTACCGATTAATTCCCTACTTAGTGTTCTACTTGCATATGCTTATAAATCTCAAATTCTTTTAGAAGTAAACTTTGAAGTTTAAGTAGCCTCTTGAGAAACATTTGAAACAACAAGAATTATGGTTCAATTTGGGGTTTTTACTAGCCTTTTTGTCATTTTAGGATTAACCCCGACGATTACGGAAATGACTTCGGAGATAACCTACTTCAGCCTAAAAATACACTTGTTTATAATAAGTCCTTATATTTGATCTTTGAAAGACTTGGCTATCACCCAAGAGGGGGGGTGAATTGGGTGTTTGATTAAAAACTTAGAACTTTAAGAACTTTTCTTCACTTGCTGGAAATAGTTTGAATGTCAATAATAATTTATAAAGTGATAAGCAATCATTCATATATGCTGGAATGTAAGAGATAAGGGAAGAGAATATGCAAACGGTGATTTATCTTGGTTCGGCCCAATCCTTGACCTACGTCCAGTCCCAAGCTCTACTTGAGAATTTCAATCCACTATCTTCTTTCAACTTGATTACACGTTCGTACTTGAAGTAATCCTCACACTAGGACTTACTCCCCTTACAAACTATAATCAATACACCCGTTTGATTACACACTCGCACTCAAGTAATCCTCTCACTAGGATTCACTCCCTTACAAGCCGTAATCAACACAATGTATTTCCCACTCAAGATCACCCAATCTTGAGTAACTCTAAGGTAGAATGATAGGATGTTTACAATGATTCTTCTCTCTCAGAAGTGTATGGATAAACACTGAAGTACAATACAAAACATTTCACTCTCTATGATTTATAGACATTGAAAATCGAGAGTAAACGATATAAAGATCGTAGTATTAGCATGTTGAAGATGTAAGCTTGTTCTCTGCTTGTTCTCTGCTTGTTGTTTTTTTCTTTGAAGATTTAGCATGTTGAAGATGTAAGCTTCTTCATATGACCGTTGCTTCTTAATTCTGAATTCTCTCCATTCGAAATTCTAGCCGTTGGGACTCACGGCCTTTTCGATTTCTAACTTTTGCTCGCATTGAAGATTATGACCGTTATGTCATTTAATGACTTTCCTTTATTTGTTCAGGGAATCATTCTCGAGTAATGGCTATATCAATTGTTTCCAAGTGAAGGATTTCTTCTTCTTGAATTTTCCTCTCGTTTGACGCGTGAAAGTAAATGCTCGATTTTCCGTTTCGTCAACAAAGTGGTTGATTCCCGTCATGAACAATAATTCTAATGCTGAATCTGTTTGGCTTATGTCCGTTGGAGTATTTCATCATCTGAATGATTTAATCCTTTGGAGAAGCATTACAATTGAGTAGACAACTTCGTTTCTTCAAGTTTCTCATTGGATTCGAGTCATCTTTCCCATTTCGAGATTATGCAGCAAGTTCATCTTCTAGATCTTGATTTTTGTCAAGATTGATGTTCTCTCAAGCTTTAATAATCTGAAACATGTACACAAATGATATAAATAATGTTAAGAAGAAGTATAAGTCATTTGGGTAATCATGTGGATGTTCTTTGATGAGAAACGAGACTTTCGAACTTCTGTTTTTCTGAATCGGGTCATGAACTCGAGCTTGGATAAGTAGGCTCGAGTTTGCTTCTCAACAAATTGTGCAACACCCAGAACAGACTGTCTACTTTCGGGGCCATATATCCCTGGTCTGAACTCCGTTTTGGTTGGTTCAACTATCGATTTTAAAGCCCTTTGAGTCTACTTTCCAATGCCACCGATTTCAGCTCAATTGGATTCTCCGTTTGAGAGTTATACGCAAAACATTGAAGGTTGGTCTGCTGGGTGACGTGAATATCACTGTCAACTTCATAAATTCATAGCTCCTTCACTTAAACTCCATTTGGCTTGAATTATATATCAAAATGACGCTTTGGGAGTCTAGTTTCATATGCCACTAGTTTCACTTCAATCCGATCTGTATTTTAGGAGATATCATCGAATGACCACACGTCGCCCGAGTGAAACGTGGAACAGAGTAGCTGAAATGTTGAACACCGCCGTAAGCTCGAGTTTGCCAACTAATAGGCTCAAGTTTGCCTTGTCCGAGACACCGAAATGCTGAAGACACTACAGGCTCGAGTTTGCTAATGATGGGCTCGAGTTTGGAGTTCCAAACCTGAGGTTTGAGTTCTAAGCTCGAGTTTGACTTGTCCAGAGGCGCCGAGTTGCCGAGGACATTACGTGCTCGAGTTTGCAAGTTATGAACTCGAGTTTGCTCATCCTGGAACTGATTTTTGATGGTTTAAACTCCGAATTGATCCGTTCCAGCTTCCATATGATCTTGGATACTTCTAGCATCAATATAAGAACTTCAATAAAGATATTCCATTGCATTGCAAGTTCTTCCTTCTTCAATTTCTTCTCTCCTTCTAGATTATCCCCAAAATCATTTGATAACCTCTTGCTTCCTTAATATTATGATATTCCCATTATATTGTGCAAGAGCTTCTTTCTTCAATCAACATTCTCCATCATAAAACTTTGCATCTACATTAAATATAATAATTAGTCAAAGTAAAAGATAAATGTAGTATGCAACCTTTTTGCTATTAAGAATGACATCTATATAAGACATCATCAAAACTAATCAAAACCAACAATCTTTAGTTCACATATTTCAAGATACAATTTAATTTCTATCGAATCTCATTTGAATTTAATCCTAGTAGCTTTTTCACAAAATATCTTCACCCTTTTTGCTTGATGCTCATGCCTCCACATCACTCTCTTTTCTCACACACACACTCAAATTTGGCCCCCTCCCCCTTTTTTATTTTTTACCATTTGCTTTATAATTTGCTTTTAAATTATCTTATATTATTTTAGCAAGAAATTTCCTCTTTGGTTGTTTAGGGTTTACACGGATTACTGTTTTTTGAAGTTAATTTAAAGCCTTTAGATTAAGCTTTATGAGGTTTAATCCTAGCCCTTGATTTATGTTTGATTTGTCAAAGTTGATTCAGCAAGTTTGATTAGAGCCTTAATCTTATGTTTAGTAATCTTTAACATATCCCTTGTTGGTCAACTAGGCTTTAGGGATTTTATGTAGTTAATCTTATACATTTCTTAATCATGCTTATTTACTTATTAATTAGGAAATTTGAAAATCACATATACCTTGCAAATTTACAATTTTCTTAAATTGGATTAATTATTTTCTCACAACTTTTGGGTTTACATTGGTCATTTATGTTCATGCATTAATTTAAAAATCATAGGGCAACTTATGTTCCCCAAAATAAAATTAGGTTTTTGCCCCTTTAATTTCCAAGGAAAATAATCTAATAAATTACTAAAATTAGAGATAACATACCTTCCTATTTTAAATAGGTATTTAATTGCCTCTTAAGACATAATTAAGATCATACTTTATAAAACCATTCATAAAAGAACTCTTTACATGAGAGCCGATGGGTACAATTTCACCCTAAATCTCGTCTACACAACCTAACATCACCCATAATAAAAAATAATATGTTGCTATAATTTTTAAAAACATCTTATTATTCCATATACAACATCATAGCAAAAACATCTTGCAAAATTATTATTCTATATACAACATCCCATAACCATCATAACCATCACAACAATAACAATCTCAATAATAATATTTATTTATATATACAAGTAATAAAATAAACTATTTCACCGAGATAATTTCATACACATAATGTTTCAAAATACATACAAGTAGTATATATAAAAGTAAGGTTTAGAAAGCACCTTACACCTAAAACAACCATATAGAATAAATTAGCTCAGCTTACCTCAATTTCAAGCTTAACCTTAACTTGAGGGCAAAACACAAACAATCACCGATCACAAAAACTTTAAATGATATTATAAACTTTGCTTTAGATCTAAAGCGTAGAGAAAGCGCTCCGAAAACACGCCGCAAACTCTAAACGCTCGGAATGTGCATGCGCAAATGACGAGCAAAGTGGGGTATTTAATACCCCTACCTTACTATTAGGGCGTGAAGGACATTGCTATTGGGGGCATGAGGGGTGGGGAATACACCCCACCATAAGTCAAAGGTCTGCTACACAAAAATATTTTAATATTAATTTTTTTCATGACAGGAAACTTACCACAAAAGACCCAATTATTTTAATTTTTAATATTAAAAAAACAATAATAATAAAATATTATTATTTCCACATCCGTATAATTTCTTTCACTATCATAATCATAAATCATATTTTAAATAAAAACCTTTATTTTGATAATTACACTATAAATTTATGTATCATGATTAATTCTTTTTTAACTTGTAACTAAATCCTAATATAAAAATTAGAATGTTACATTCACGCTTGCTAAACAAGTTGCATCATGGAGGGGTATAAGATTACTAAGTAGTCACCGATTGCTTATTTCTACTATGGATTACTTGACCTAGTCATTATTTGTAATACCTTGATATTTATTATCCGAAAAATTATAAATAAATTGGATATTTCGATAAGTGAAATAAAGGACTCAAGACTTGTGTGGTTATAGTCTATTTTTCTAAGTTAAATTCTGTAGGGAATTAGAGAATTTAAGGGCCAAAGTGCCAAAATGACGAAAATGCCCCTAAGGGACATAAATGACTTAGAAAAATTATGAAAAATCCTAAAAGGCGTAAAATGACCAAGTGAATTAGGAGAATATATTATCTCTAATTATGGTAATTTAATAAATTATGAACTTGGAGAAATCGTATAAGAATGTTCAAAAAGTAATATAAAGACCAAAATACCCTTGTAAATTATGGAATAATGCAAGAGGCATGGAGATTCTAATGTAAAGGCAAAAGTTTGAAGATAAGGGAGTATCTCAATTAAGAAAATTATCAACTTGTGATAATTAAGTAATTAAGTAATATTGGGCTAATTACTTAAGCATAAGCAAAGGAAATTCACAAGTAATTATGTAAAACCCTAAAATTAGTGGTTTTTGTTTTAAAATTAGTAAAAATATATTTACTAATTAATTGGAAATTTTGGAGAAAAATAGTTGGGTTTAGGTATTTTTAAGCCTAAATACAAGAATGGACCAATATGAATAGTAATTTAATAATTAGGAAACGGATCCTATCTAGAGATCTAGGAATGGGATTTCCAAAGTCAAGGTAAAATATTGATCAGTGGAATTTTATCTTCCGTTAGACTCTTCCGGAAGTTAATTCTGAAGCCGATTGTGCATTTTCCTAATAAAACAAAATAGGGAAAAATGTAGATAGGCACATTTTTGGATATGAAGAAAATAAATTCTAACTCAATATCTAGAGGTGAGTTTGAAATTATCTGGACATATTTGGAATCAGTGAATTTTTGTCCGAAGTTGAAGATTCCGTAAATGCGTTCAAACCTGACGCGTTCGGACACGTTTTCGAGAAAACTTCAATTGGACCGTTGGAACCCCGTAAGAGACCGAAATCTAAGTTAAATTAGATATTATTGATGAGAAAGAGAAGATCTTCAAAGTTATGAATTCAGAATTTTGAGATTTTCTGAGATTACGCGAATCGGCACCGATCGGAAATCGGCTGCACGGCATAAAGCAAGCCAAGTCATCAATTTTTGACCAATCATTGGTGCCACATCAGCCCCTTATTTCGACCAAGAGGGAAGAATGGCCAAGATGTTGTCTTCTTGATCAAGCCAAAATCCAAGGGTTGAAACAACTTTGAAAATTCCTTTTGTGTCCTTTCAAAACTCTATAAATAGGAAGCCAATGCTCTTGAAATTCTTCACACCATTCCTTCTTGCTTTTGGCTGAAATCTAGAGGGAGAAAGAAGAGAGAGAAGCTCTCGAAAAATTGTGCAGTAAGTCTTCAACGACTAAATTCCTCGGTCCTTAGTTTTTAAGTACTAGTCTTTAGTTCCGTAGTTAGATTTAGTAAGTAGGGAGTGAGATTTCTACTATTGTTTTAGGCCTCATTGCATTGAAAGATGCCTGAAGAGGTAAAAACTTGGTAGGTGTAATACCTTGATAAATAAAAGGGGTATTTTGATAAGCAAATATATATGGTCTTAATTCTGTGTATATTTGGTCTGTTTTCTAAGTTAATTCTTTAGGAAATTAGAGAATTTAAGGGCCAAAGTGCCAAAATGACGAAAATGCCCCTAAGGGACATAAATGACTTAGAAAAATTGTGAAAAATCCTAAAAGGCATAAAATGACCAAGTAAATTGCGAGAGTATATTATCTCTAATTATGGTAATTTAATAAATTACAAACTTGGAGAAATTGAATAAGAATGCTCAAAAAGTAATGTAATGACCATAATACCCTTGTAATTTCTAAGATAATGCAGAACACATGGAAACAAATGTGTCGAGTGTAAAAGTTAAGAGGTAATGAGGTGTTATAATTAAGAAAATTATCAACTAGTGATAAGAAAGTAATTAGGTATTTATTGGCTAATTACTTAAGCATAGGCAAAGGAAATTCATGAATAATTATGTAAAACCCTAAAATTAGTGGTTTTTGGCTTAAAATTAGTAAAAATATATTTGCTAATTAGTTGGAAATTTTTGAGAAAAATGGATGAGTTTAGGTATTTTTAAGCCTAAATGCAAGAATAGACCAATAGGAAAATTTTGTAAAAATTATGTAAAAATAATTATTTAATTAATTAAATAATTAAATAATATAAAAAAAAACGAAATAAAAAAAATGGGCAGAAAAAAAAAAGAAAAAAGAAAAGAAAATGCATTTAAATATTATATAAAGAGTTTTAAAAATAATAAACTCTAATTAAATATTAAAAAGGTGAATAGTAAAATGAGAATTAGGAAACGGATCCTATCTAGAGATCTAGGAATGGGATTTCCAAAGTCAAGGATAAAATATTGATCGGTGGAATTTTATCTTCCGTTATACTCTTCCTAAGTTAATTTAAGCCGATTTTGTAATTTTCCTAATAAAACAAAATAGGGAAAAATGCAGATAGACATATTTTTGGATATGAAGAAAATAAATTCTAACTCAACATCTAGGAATGAGTTTGAATTTATCTGGACATATTTGGAGTCAGTGAATTTTTTTGAAGAAGTTGATGATTCCGAAATGCGTTCGAAACCTGGACGCTTACGGACACGTTTTCGAGAAAACTTCTACCGGACTGTTGGAGCCCTATAAGAGATCGAAATCTAAGTTAAATTATATATTATTGATGAGGAGAGAAGATCTTCAAAGTTGTAAATCCAGAAGTTTGAGTTTTCTCCGAAATCACGCGAATCGGGTACCGATCGGGAAATTCATCGGGGAGCGGCATAAAGCAAGCCAAGTCACAATTTTTGGACCAATGGGAGGCTGCCACATCAGCCCTAGAGGTCGGCCAAGGGGTGAAAAAGGAGAAGAAAAACTTGTTGGAGAAGTTGGACCAAAAGGGTAAAAACAACTTTGATATTTCCATTTGTATCCTTTGAAAACTCTATAAATAGGCCAATGCTCTTGAAATTCTTCACACCATTCCTCCTTGCTTTGGCCGAATTCTAGAGGGAGAAAGAAGAGAGAGAAGCTCTGGGAAAACTTGCAGCGAAGCTCTGGGTAAGTTTTCCGGGTAAGAGCCTAGTTTCCTTAGTTCTTTTAAGTACTAGTCTTTAGTTCCGTAGTTACCTTTAGTAAGTAGGAAGTGAGATTCCTACTATTGTTTTAGGCCTCATTGCATTGAAAGATGCCCGAAGAGGTAAAAACTTGGTAGGGATTGAGTCCCCGAAAAGTGGAAGTTAAAGTAACGAAGTCTTTGGCGAAATTCCGCCAATTAGGGGTATAGGGCAAAATGGTAATTTTTACCTAAAATGCCGAGTTATAATGCCAAATCACTAATGAAAGTGATATTACTCTCATAGGACTTCGAAACTCGGATATGCTGCCGTTACGCCGTCCGACGTGCCGCCATTGGACGATTCGCCTTTTTTCGTAAACGTGCCGTTTCCGCCAGAATTGCCGATGTTCGTCAACGGAGGTACGTTCGCGCATCGTAACACTAAGCTCGATGATTATTGAATGATTATATGTGATAATATGTGGTGTGAATATTTTGGTGCCGAAGGCAAGGCTAGTCTATGTGGGTATGCCATTTAGTCGCCGTATAAGTCGGTGAGGCCCCCATGATAGACACTTACCTGGCCATTCTATTCGGTGCTACATGCACCGTGTCTATGGAACCGTACTTAGATACTCCGTGTCTAAGGAATCGTACTTAGATACTCCGTGTCTAAGGAACCGTACTTAGATACCCCGTGTCTATGGAATCGTACATAGATACACCGTGTCTATGGAACCGTACTTAGATACACCGTGTCTATGGAATCGTACATGGATGCACTATGTCTATGGAACCGTACTTAGGCGCACTGTGATTAAGGTATCGTACTTAGATCACTATTACGTTTTTATGTTGTTATTAAATGATCATGTACCGGCTTGATCAATGTTGTAAAATTTGAAATACCTGTTGTACATATACTGTTTATAAGCATGAGGTTAACCGTTACCTGAGATCCAATGCGCTAAATTGGATCTCAGCTATAGCTTCAGGGTCCGGAGGACCGAGGGCCGAGGAGAGAAGCAAGCAGGCCACGTAGATCGAGGACAAGGTAGGGAGCTAGCATGAAGATCAGATGGAGACGCTTTAGTTTTGTTGTACTTACGTTAGATGTAAACACTCGGAGGAATGTACGGCCTTATGAACAGCCAGATACACTGTTATCAATGTTATTCAGTTACTCTTTATTATGAAAAAATTTATGTCGCTCAAAACTCTGATCAAAACGCTATAAAAACAGTTGTGAAAACCGGGTGTTACATTTTGGTATCAGAGCGTTTTTCCTGGCATCAGATCGTTTTACTTGGCATGACTCTAACTATGTTATAAACAAACCGTTGGTGCCGAAGGCAGGGCTAGTTTATGTGGGTAAGCCATTCAGTCGCCGTGAACTCGGTGAGACTTCCCATGATAGACACCTACCTGGCCAATAGGTTTGAGTAACGGAGTTAGGTTCAACGCCTTTCTATAAAAGAGCAATTTTGAAAATGAGTACTGAGATAACTCTTGTGTTATGTTCTGGAAAGGGACAGAAACGATGTTCCCTCTGGCCAAAGAAAACGTACCAGTGCATATGTCCGTAGTTCCCGAGTTAGTCGGGTTAGGATTTGAACCCAGAACCAGCGTATCCGCCGCCCGAAGTTAGGCCGATACCCGTATCAAATAACTCTGAAAATCTCCAGCTTGTCCTGAACGGAAATTCTATCCTAGCACAGAGCTTATATGTGAAGCTTGGCCACACCGGACGAAACTCTGAGATCGACAAAGATAAAGACATGCGGTATTTGACCCATGTTGAGAATTTCTAGCCATTACATATTTTTGTACCCTCTGAAAGACTGGATTAGATCCACTCTTCATCATTCTCCCCGTACCCATTGTTGAATGGAAAGAACCAACGAAATCCCGAGCAAGGGAAATGTTGCGAGTGGCCGTTCGTTTGTAGTGTTAGTGTGATAAAGTCTGCGATATAAAAATCGTTGTCTTTCTTATGAATGTCTAATGTTTTCTTTTTGGGATAAAATAAAGATGGACGGAGATGGACCGATCTACAATCCCAAACCTGAGTACTTTCCTGCACCCGAATACCAATTTCTGCCGGAATATCACCCTGAATTTGGATACTACCCTGGGCCAGAGTATAACCCTAAGCCCTTGAATCTATACTCCCCTACAAGTATTCAGGAACCTGAACCCGTGTACTATGATGGACCGGAGTACCCACTTAAACATAATTATTATCCTGAACCCGTGAATGCTGCACCTCGGAATATGGCTCAACCTCCGTCAGAGCCAGAAGATACAAATGCAGTGGACCATTCGTCTGATGGAGACAACTTTGAAAATTCCCAATCTAGTAACCAGGAAATCTCTGATTGTGAATCGCATACCAGTTATAAACCTGTCTTCCTGAAACATGTCCTAGATCAAAACGGGGAGCTAGTGGACATCCTAAGCGCCGACTATGAACAAGCCGCGCAACAAGCTGTAACGGTAAAGGAAGAATATTACCGATACTTGAAGAATGTGGAAACAACATATGATCGGAGAAATATGTACTTCATTCCTTCCTACTCTTGTGAAGATTGGGCAAAATCTACCTTGTACTACTTCCCTCGCAATCATTTTTGGGTGGAAAGCATAAACGAGCTCTTAGGAGAAGGCCCTATCCAAAGTTTTCATCCATTCCTTCGTCGTCTCAAGTGGCGGGTGATCCACAATGTTTAGAGGAGCAGAAACGTGAATGACCTAAAGAAGATAGATAAGGAGGAACTCGTTTATGGTGTTAGTGTTTTGACACTTCTTTAAAACCCCTGAGAAGTTGTAAAATAGCTGATATAATTTAGGATGGTCTGTATAGACTAGATTGACAAGTGGAAGCACAGATGACTATAAACATCTTAAGCCTATGTTTAATATATACGTGTTTGCGAAGAACCCTTGGTGACTATTTCTTCTTAATGCTATTCGAAATCGATAATCCTATGTTTCTACGAATATCCTTGGTGGTCAGTGTCAGTAGAACACTTCAAAGGCGAACTTGCAGTCCGTATTACGAAAGATCAATCGAGATTTTGGATCGTATTACCGCCAAAATTGATTAAACCTCCGTGACGTGTTCCTTGATTCTTGGTTATTACCTAAGAAGGTGTGATTAGGTGTAAACTTTTTTCACTTATAAAGCATGTCCAGAATCAAATTACAAGTATAATATAAATCTTGTCATTATTTCACAATGTCAACAACATTCCCCGAAATATTCTTATAGAAGGAAAACAAGAGCTTGCGACTCTGTATCCGTTACCGTCATTTGGACAAAGTCACTATAAAAAAAAAACGAACACCACTTACTAAGATTAATGATCTACCCACATACCACATTCCTATGTCTTAGATCAACTTCCAGTCGGAATACCCCCAGCTACAAGTCAATACTAGCATGGTTCTGAAGATAGTTTCCAGGACTAAAAACGAACCTTTTTGAAATCTCTTGAGATGACCTTCAGACTAAATGCACCTACCTTGTTCATAGGGTACTTGCAACAAAGTTTCCTCTCAAACACGTAGGTAGGTTAATAGAGGTATTGATTGACGACGTTCTCATCTGTTCAGACATCGGAAGGGAAACACAAAGAACAATGACGATCAGTAGCAAGATTACCAATGGAAGACGCGACTCTTTACTAAGTAGGAAAATATGAGTGTTGGCTGTCAGGAGTAAACTTTCTGGGCCATACTCCATAACGCAACGATATTATTAATTGTTTTCAGGAAGTGGAAGCAGTTCTGGAATTGAAATAGCCAGAAATAGTAACATCGATGTGTAGTTTTGGATCTAGCGGGATAGTACCACAGATTCATGAAGAATTTGTCATAACTTAAATGTTGAACAAAGACTATGAGACAAGCTTTCATGAAGTGAGGGAGAAGTTGGTCACAACACCAAGAAATTGGTTATCCCAAATCCAAATAGATTTTATAATGGTACCAATAGGAAAGGATCGGGATATGTCTAGCTGCAGCATGACAGTGTGATGACTTACCACTCTCAAGTCTCTCAAGTCGAACTAATCTACACATGACATGGAGATAGTCATTATCATGTTTCCTAGTAACTATAAAACAGACCACAAATGTATCAAAGTACGACATGATATCCATGAGTATGAGATATATGGTGTTGCCACAGTTTATGAAAGCCATGGGAACATAATATATCAAAATACGACATGATGAATGTGTAGTACGCGGTGTTATGGGCGCCACGGAAACGCTTATGTACGCGGTGTGACGCCACGGAAACGCTAAAACACTAAAGTGGTGTTACCACTAAGCAATATATATAAAGTACGCGGTGTTTTGATGCCACGGAAACACTATATATCAACTTAAAACGTAATAAAAACCTTATGATCAAGCTGAAACGAATTCTCAAATAAAGTATGAAATATCAAAGTACTAAATGCTAGTATTCTGTTGATCAAAATAGGGCAGATTTTGGTTTCCAAGAAGAATAACTGAGTAATCGGAGCATTCCGGTTGTAAAGCTAGCCTAGAAGAAGTTGCTTACGAATAAGACGTGTTGGGAGAAAGGATGGTAGATACAATTTGGAGTTATGAACTGGAAGTCCGGATAGGATAGAGCAAATTTCGAGGACGAAATTTTATTTAACGGGGGGAGAAATGTAATACCCGGATAAATAAAATGGCTATTTCTGATAAGAAAATTTGTGTTATCAATTTTTATATTGAATTTATCATATTTTTAAGGGAAAAGTCTCTAAGAAATTGAGGAAAAAGAATAAGGGATCAAAATGACCAAAATACCCCTGGTGTGCTTAGAGAACTTAGAAAAAATTATGAAAAATCCTAAAAGGCAGTAAAATGACCAAGTAAATTAGGAGAGTATATTATCTCTAATTGTGGTAATTTAATAAAATATAAGTCTTGAAAAATTGAGAAGAATGCTCAAAAAGTATTGAAATGACTATAATACCCTCATAAATTCTAAGATAATGAAGGAGACATGAAAACAAAGATGTCGGGGTAAAAGTTATGAGGTAATGAGGTGTTATAATTAAGAAAATTATCAACTAGTGATAGTAGGGTAATTAAGTAATAATGGGCTAATTAAAAAAACGAAATAAAAAAAAAATAGGCAGAAAAAAAAGGAAAAATAAAAGAAAATGTAATTAAATAATATATAAAGAGTTTTAAAAATAATAAACTCTAATTAAATATTAAAAAGGTGAATAGTAAAATGATAAATAAGAAACGGATCCTATCTGGAGATCAAGGAATGGGATTTCCAAAGTCAAGGTAAAATATTGATCGGTGGGATTTTATCTTCCGTTAGACTCTTCCGGAAGTTAATTCTGAGTCCGATTGTGCATTTTCCTAATAAAACAAAATAGGGAAAAATGCAGATAGGCATATTTTTGGATATGAAGAAAATAAATTCTAACTCAACATCTAGGAATGAGTTTGAATTTATCTGGACATATTTGGAATCAGTGAATTTTTCTGAAGAAGTTGATGATTCCGAAAATGAGTTTCAAACCGGACGTGTTCGGACACGTTTTCGAGATGAACTTCTCTCTGGACAGTTGGAGCCCTATATGGAATCAAAATTTAGGTTAACTTAGACATTTCTAGTAAGTGAGAACATGTCTTCAAAGTTGTAAATCCAGAATTTTGAGATTTTTCCGAAATCACGTGAATCGGGTACCGATCGGAGAAATTCATCCGGGGGAGCTTTTGGAAGGGACACTTGGCACATTTTGATTGGCCAATGGATGCCACCTAAGAAGATAGCAGGTCGGCCAAGGGGTGAAAGAAGAAGGAACAAAAACTTGTTGAAGAAGTTGCTTTAAAAGGGTAAAAACAACTTTGATAGTTGATCCATTTGAAGTCCTACCAAAACTCTATAAATAAGAGGCCAATCCTCTTGAAATTTTCACACCATTTCAAGAGGCATTTCGATTCTAGAGAGAGAAAGAAGAGAGAGGTGCTCTGGGAAAATTCGTGAAGCTTCACTGGGTACGTTTCCTCAGCTCCTTAGTTTCGTAGTTCTAGGTTGTTAGTAGAATTGTTAGATAGATTTAGTAAGTAGGGAGTGAGATTCTTACTATTGTTTTTAGGCCTCATTGCATTGAAAAATTCCTGACGAGGTAAAAACTTGGTAGGGATCGAGTTCCTGAAAAGTTGGAGATTAAAGTAGCGAAGTACTGGCGAAATTCCGCCAATTAGGGGTAGAAGGGCAAAATGATAATTTTTACCTAAAATGCCGTTATAATGCCAAATCACTAATGAAAGTGATATTACTCTTATAGGACGTCGAAATCTGGATTTACTGCCGTTACGCTACCCAACGTGCCGCTGTCGGACAAACTGCTGTTTTCCGTCAAAAAGTACGTTTTCCGCCAGAAGTACCTAACATCGTCAACAAAGGTACGTTCGCATATTGTAACACTAATCTGATGATTATTGAATGATTATATGTGATAATATGTTATGTGAATAGTTTGGTGCCGAAGGCAAGGCTAGTCTATGTGGGTGTGCCATTTAGTCGCCGTAAAGTCGGTGAGGCCCCCCATGATAGACACTTACCTGGCCATTCTATTCGGTGCTACAGACACCGTGTCTAAGGAATCGTACTTAGATACTCCGTGTCTATGGAATCTTACATAGATACACCGTGTCTATGGAATCGTACTTAGATACTCCGTGTCTATGGAATCGTACATAGATACACCGTGTCTATGGAACCGTACTTAGATACACCGTGTCTATGGAATCGTACATGGATGCACTATGTCTATGGAACCGTACTTAGGCGCACTGTGATTAAGGTATCGTACTTAGATCACTATTACAGTTTTATGTTGTTATTAAATGATCATGTACCGGCTTGATCAATGCTGTAAAATTAGAAATACCTGTTGTACATATACTGTTTATAAGCATGAGGTTAACTGTTACCTGAGATCCAATGCGCTAAATTGGATCTCAGTTATAGCTTCAGGGTCCGGAGGACCGAGGGCCGAGGAGAGAAGCAAGCAGGCCACGTAGATCGAGGACAAGGTAGGGAGCTAGCATGAAGATCAGATGGAGACGCTTTAGTTTTGTTGTACTTACGTTAGATGTAAACACTCGGAGGAATGTACGGCCTTATGAATGACCGAGATACACTGTTATTTATGTTATTCAGTTACTCTTTATTATAAAAAAAATTTGTCGCTCAAAACTCTGATCAAAACGCTATAAAAACAGATTGTGAAAATCGGGGTGTTACGGTAGGGATTGAGTTCCTGAAAAGTGGAAGTTAAAGTAGCAAAGTGCCGGCGAAATTTCGCCAATTAGGGGTATAGGGGCAAAATGGTAATTTTTACCTAAAATGCCGATTATAATTTTAAATCACTAATAAAAGTGATATTACCCTTATAGGATATCGAAACTCGATTTGCCGCCGTTCTGCTGCCCGACGTGCCACCGTTGGACGTTTCGCAGATTTTAAAGTAAAAGTACGATTTCGTCGAAGTACCTAACGTCGTCAACGAAGGTACGTTCGCGTCTTGTAACACTAACTCGATGTTTCCGTATGCGTATTTGTGGTTGAGGGTCCGATGACATGTTGTGAGTATTGTTTTGTGCTTTTGGATACATGCACTACGTGTGACACATCTACATGCACTACGTGTGATACATCTACATGCACTACGTGTAATACATCTACATGCACTACGTGTGATACATCTATATGCACTCTGTGTGACACATACATTATACCGTTAATATGAATGATTGTGGACTATATACTGTATATGTGAATATGAGGTTAACCGTTACCTGGGATCCAATGTGGTAAATTGGATCTCGGCTACGGCGTCGAGCTCGGAGGACCGAGGACCGAGGAGAGAGGGAAGCAAGAAGTTCGGGGATCAGTGAAGACTTTCCGATGTTGTACTTTACTCTTTTTGAAAACTCTCGGTTACTATACCGCTTCGTAACTAGCAGTGGGCATTTTGAATATATATATCGCTTACACTCTTGTTCCGATGCTCTACTCGATAAAAAAAAAAATTATCTTGCTTTTGGAAAACGGGATGTTACATTATTAAAAGCAAGTTACAAGATTTCAAATTAAGGAATTTCATCATAAGGTTTTGAAATTATTAAATTAATTTGAATAAATTAAGAGCTTTATATGACCAAAGAGTCAATGGGTCATAAACACATAAGGCATTGATCCCTTAATGAAGAGCATTCTTTTAGAAAAGTCAAAAGGAACAAATATCTCATCAAGGATAAATCACATTTAGTGATCTAGATGAGACATTATTTTAAGTGATGAAATTCAATTTGAAGTTTGTGGTCTCAATTATTAGTACCTAAATTATGAGATACTAATAAAAATTTAAGTTAAAACCTAATAAACACTCGGGGTTTGTTCATTAAATTTTTGACCAATTAAGTAAGGTTACTACTTTTGGTGCATGGAAAGTAATACTTGATTAAAGAGGACTTACCACCACGATTGTTCGATCTTGCTTAAATGAACATTACTCACAAAATAACATTAGGTTGTGGGCCAAGTGGGAGACTGCTAGATATTTTATTGTTGAATACAAATTATATCTAAGTCTTATATGTTATCATTCATTTGGATAAAATATCTCCGATTCTAGCTCGCATGTGATTTGGGTAAAGATTTTGTTTAGGGTTATCTCGCTGATCGATAAGCTATTACAAACTTTGATGGGAAGTTATAAATAGAGTAGGCCGGGTCTTAGAGCAATAACTTTGAAATAAACTTATTTTCTCCTTGAGAAATCCCTAACAGTGATGACTATTCCCATACCATTCTTGTGACTCATCTTCCCGTTAGAAGAAGCCCCGACTTATTCTCTTCTAATTCTAACTCTTTCTTATTCTTTATAATTTATAGGTTGTGAGAGACTACATGCAGAATCTCTATGGTTGGAGGTATTTCATCAAATCTTCGTTGCTACTCTTTCTTGTAGAATTATGCCGTATATTTGGGATCGTTATTGTGAGATTATTTTAATATGTTTAACTTATAAACTAATATATAATCTAATAATATATAATGTTCTTGATAGCTGTAATACCCTAAAAATCTCACTTATGATAAGTATCATATTTTAGTAAATAATACCTATTGAAAATAGGTGAATATGCGGTCTCAAATTTTGTAGTGTATTTAGTTTAATTATAAAGAGACAATTTTTGTAACATCCCATTTTCCAAAAGTAGTATAATTTTTTTTTCATCAAAACATCATTTTAAATAATCAGAGTAGAGCATCGAAGCGATTGAGTAACTGATATGTATGTATAAAATGCCGTAAGTCTGGCTGGATACAACGGTACAAAAACGTGTGGTTCAAAAGTATAATACAACGAAAGAAATCTTCATTTGGATCTTCTACGTGGCTTGCTCGCTTCTTTCCTTGGCCCTCGGTCCTCCGGACCACGAAGCTATAGTGAGATCCAATTTACCACATTGGATCTCGGGTAACGGTTAACCTCATGCTTATAAACAACATATGTGTAATGATATTTCTAGAATCACAACAATGATCCATATAGTAAAACAATACGGCATTATCATAACAATAACCCATAAAAGCGTAATAGTGATCCAAGTACGGTTCCTTGATCACGGTGCGTCTAAGTACGGTTCCATAGACACAATGCATCTAAGTACGGTTCCATAGACACGGTGCATCTAAGTACGGTTCCATAGACACGGTGCATCTAAGTACGGTTCCATAGACACGGTGCATATAGCACTGAATAGAATGACCAGGTAAGTGTCTATCATGGGGGCCTCACCGACTTTACGGCGACTATTTGGCTTACCCACATAGACTAGCCTTGCCTTGGCATCAAACTATTCACACAACATATCATCACATATATGCATTCAATAATCATCGAGCTAGTGTTACGATGACGCGAACGTACCTTCGTTGGACGGTCGTCGGTATTTACGCACGACGGTTGGTCAAAATGTAATCGGGGTATCCTATCAACATAACAACGTACTTGTTAAGGATCTATCATTACGACGGACATTTTTAGTCAAAATGACCATTTTACCCCTGACCCCCTAATCGGCGTAATTTCGCCAGCACTTCGTTACTTTGACTTTAATTTTTCAAAATTTCAACATAACTCCTACTCCAATATCATTTTCGAAATATAAATCATATTAATTGATGATTTACATCATATGAGCATTTTAGGTAAAAATTACCATTTTGCCCCCGATGCCCCAATCGCGAATTTCGCCAAAGCTTCGCTATTTTAACTCTAATCTTCCAAAATTTTGCCGAACTTCGACCCCACCAAGATATTCGAAATAATGACTAAAATACCCCTAACATATGATATCTAATCATACTTAGAAGATTAAAGACTAAACTAGCATTTCTACTCTAACTACCGAAAGAACTACGAAAGCTTAAATACCGAAAAACTTACCTGGAGCTTATTGCTTTTTCCCCAGAGCTCCTCTCTCTAAAACCTTTCTCTAGAACCGAAATTCTCTTCTTGAAATTGTGTGAGAATTGAAGAGAAGAGGGGGTATTTATAGGAAAATTTGCTAGGGCATTTTGGTCTTTTCTCAACCTTCCAGAATATTCCACGAATATACCACGAGAATATTCTTTGGTTCCAAGAATATTCTTTTGTCCACAGAATATTCTTTTGGAATATTCTTTTGTCCACAGAATATTCTTTTGGAATTATTCTTTAAACCATTTCCGATCGGTACCCGATTCGCGTAATTTCGAAGAAATCTGGATTTACAACTTTGAAGACATCTTCTCACTTACTAGAAATGTCTAAGTTAACCTAAATTTTGTTTCTATATAGGGCTCCAACGGTCGGTCTACAGTTCCAAAAGCGTGCCTACATTGCGGGCAATTTACGGAATCATCAACCACGGACAAAAATTCACTGATTCCAAATATGTCCAGATAATTTCAAACTCATTTCCAGATGTTGAGTTAGAATTTATTTTCTTCAATCCTAAAAATGTGCCTATCTGCATTTTTCCCTATTTTGTTTTATTAGGAAAATGCTCTACCGGCTTCAGAATTAACTTCCGGAAAAGCCTAACGGAAGATAAAAATCCACTGATCAATATTTTACCTTGACTTCAGAAAACCTATTCCTGGTTCTCTAGATAGGATCCGTTTCCTATTTATTTCATTACTATTCACTATATTTAATTATATTATATAATATTATAACTTTTGCAAAATATCTATATTTATTTTTCCTTCTTATCTTCATCATTTTTTTCTTTTTCTTGGCCAAATTTCGGCTGGCCCTTTATTTTTCTCAATAAATATTTATTTTTATTTATTCTTTGCTTATGCTTAAGTAATTAGCCCAATATTACTTAATTACTTTATTATCAATAGTTGATAATTTTCTTAATTATAACAACTCATTACCTCATAACTTTTGTATTGACATTTGTGTTTTCATGTCTCCTTCATTATATTAGAATTTATGAGGGTATTTTGGTCATTACAATACTTTTGAACATTCCTTCTCAATTTTTCCAAGTTTATACTTTATTAAATTACCAAAATTAGAGATAATATACTCTCTCAATTTTAATAATTATTTTACTGCCTTTTAGGATTTTTCACAATTTTTCCTAGTCATTTATGTCCCTTAGAGGCATTTTCGTCATTTCGGCACTTTGGCCCTTAAATTCTCTAATTTCCTACTGAATCCAACTTAGAAAAATAGACTATATTCACACAAGTCATAAGACCATAATTTCACTTATCGAAATAGCCCATTTATTAATCAAAATATAACATTTCGGATAAATAAATATGCGGGTATTACAATTTTCCTAGAATTAGGAGAACCAAAGGCTAAATTTTCTAAAGCCTATTAGGGATTATAAAAGATCTGAGATTATCATAATTAAGTATAATCTTAATTATGTCATAAAAGGTAATTAGATATCATCACAATACCTAAATCAATTAGAGAAAATTAGCAACAACTATAAGGCAATTAAGTTTGCAATAAAAATTATATATGTGGTGATTAAATAATGATTTATTTAAAAAGGGAACATAAGTTGCCCTATGATTTTTAAATTAGTACATGAAGCATAAATGACCAATGTAAACCCAAAAGTTGTGAGAACATAATCAATCCAATTTAAGAAAATTGTCAACAATTAGTAGATAGTTAAATATTCATTTAATAGAGATTAATTAACATGTTTTAAAGACATAATTAGGGATGTGTGACCCTAACTAAAGACCAATAGTCAAAATTGACATAAAGATAATTGCTAATTAATTAGGCATGATTAAGAAATGTGTAAGATTAAATACATAAAATTCCTAAAGTCTAATTGATCAACAAAGGATTACTAAGCATAAGTTTAAGACACTAATCAAACTTGCTAAATCAACTTTGACAAATCAACATAAATCAAGGGCTAGGATTAAACTCATAAAGCTAGATCTAAAGGTTTGAATTCAACCATAAAGTGAAATCCAAGTGAAATGGAATCAACCAATGAGAGAATTTTCTTTTAAATAATATAAGAGTAATTAAATAATATTAAGTAAAGAAAAATAATAAAAACAAGTTGAAAAGTCAAAAAGGGGGGACCGTGTGAGTGTGTATGTGTGTGTGTGAGACAAGTGGAAGGAAAGAGAAAAAGAAGAGTGATGTGGTCAATTGATGGCCAAGGGTTTTGGAGAGAGAAAAGAGAAGATATTTTGAATTCTAAAAGCTACTAGGACTAATTCAAATGAGAAGCGATAGAAATTAAATTGTATCTTGAAATATGTGAACTAACTATCAAACATCGGGACTTATTATAAACAAGTGAATTTTTAGCCGAAGTAGGTTATCTTTGAAGTCATTTCCGTAACAGTCGGGGTAAATCCTAAACGACTAAAAGCTAGAAAAAACCCCAAATTGAACCATAATTCTTGTTATTTCAAGTGCTTCTCAAGAGACTACATAAACTTCAAACTTTATCTCTAGAAATAATTGTGAATTATAAGCACATGCAAATTACACATAAAGTAAAAGATGTGGACATAAAGGTGGCCAACAAGGTGAGCAAAAGTGGAGATAGAAAAGAGAGAGAAGGACGGCTAGAGAGGATGAATGGTGAGGATGAAGCTTCAAAGAAAACCCTAGATCTAATGGCTCAAAATGGAGTAGAAAGTTTGAAAGAATTACCAAAGTTGCCATAGGCTTTTCCTATAAATAGGCACCTTCCCTTCACTTCAATTCACACCAAAATTGCAAGAGCAATTTGAAATTAGAGAGAAGGTAGTGAGAAGTAGGAGCTCTGGAGAAGGAGTAGCAAGGTTAAGGTAAGTTCTTCGGTCCTTAGCTTTTAAGTTCTAGTCTTTTGTTCGGTAGTTTTAGTAGAAATGTTAGTTAGATCTAGGAAGTAGGAAATGAAATTCCTATTCTTGTTTTTAAGCCTCGTTGCATTGAAAGATTCTGATGAGGTAAAAACATGGTTGGAATTGAGTTTTGAAAGTTGGGAGTCGAGTAGCAAAGCTCGCGAAATTGTATCGGGTAGCGATTTCTAAAGTCAGGGGTAAAATAGTCATTTATGACTAAAATATCTGTTAGGATATTGTTTATTAATAAATAAGATATTATCCTTATAGGATATCTGTGATTGTGTTCTGACCGACAGACGTACCGCATTAATCAACGAAGGTATGGACGCCTCCGTAACACCGACTACGATGCTTATAGTATTCTTATATATGTTGTGGATACTTTCATAGAGCCATGAACGGGACTCGTCACGGACATGCACTTGTGACTAAGGTATGGGACTTAGATCACAATTTACTGACTTTACGAGGTTATAGTCATAATAATGCCGTTATGTTTTCCTAGCGGCGAGGACACGGCCGTACATTGTGGCACGGGTGAATAGTGTAGACCGAAAATAACTTTACATGTTATTGTAGTTTTTATCAAATGATCATACGACGTACTGGCTTGATCATTACTGTGATATTAGAAATATCTGTTATACATATATTGTTTATATAAGCATGAGGTTAACCGTTACTCGCCGTGAACTCGGTGAGACTCCCATGATAGACACCTAACCTGGCCAATAGGTTTGAGTAACAGAGTTAGGCTCTACGCCTTTTTCTTTAAAGAGCATATTTTGAAAAATGAGTACTGATATAACTCTGACGTTATGTTCAAGAGATGGACGGGAACGATGTTCCCTACATTGATTTTTACGATCAAAGAAAACATACCGCGTGTATATCCGTAGTTTTCGATATGATAGGGTTAAGACTAAACATAGAGTCGGTGTACATACCTCCCGTACTCATGCCGATATCGAATCAAATAACTCGATAATCCCGATAACCCCGATAATTTTGATAACCGATAATCGATAACCCCGATAATTCGATAACCCGAGATAATTCACCTCACTCATGGTGGCGACAACATCGACTACCCGGAAATCAAAAATCTTAATATCAATTATGATGCGAGACTACGATAACCTCCAGTTTGACTTGGGTGTAAACCTTGAACGTATATCCACACGAGTGGTATACAACTCGAACCCGTACACAACCCCGATTATGTGTACTATCTCGAATCGATGGTTAGTCTATCTCCTAAGCCGTAGAAACCTATAAGATTGGATCACTCATCCAATAACAACAACCGTGAGCATTTACAGCAATTAAGCCATCAAGGAAGCTCGGAAAGTGAATCTTTCTATGAACCAAATCTTCGCGACATATCCGAAAGGCGATAGGCACCCTATGAACAGTACTTGATGAAAAATCAACACGGTGAGACTAGCAAAGGGACATACCCCAAGATTCGAGCAGAGTCAAAATGACTTACGAGCAAAAGTAACGCAAGGGTCTTCCCTACCTGTTAAACGATTGGGTAACACCAGCCCTATACCTCTTTCCTTGAGATCGCTTCTGATGGAAAGGGTGAATGAACTTTTAGACGGAAAACGTATAGCCAATTTCCACTCCTTTCTGTATCATCTCCAAAGGCTAGATTTAGATAACATGTAGTCGAGACACAGAAGTAAACTTAGTACCAATCAAAGGAAGCTAAAGGAATAGTGATACTAGAATAGCCGAACATAGTATGAAGTAGTAGGACACATGTAATACCCTAAAAATCTCAAAGTATCATAATTTAGTAAATAATACCTACTCTAAATAGGTGAATATGTGGTCTCAAATCTTGAGATGTATTTATCTTGTTTTCTAGGGTAATTTCTCTTGAAAATAGAACGAATAAAGTGCCAAAAATCCCTAAATATATTTGTGGGTCATAAAATACCCTGAGAATATTATAATATGTCTGATGAGGCAATAAAATATTTATTAAAAATTGGAAAGTATGTTATCTCTAATTTTGGTAATTTATTAAATTATTTCCTTGAAATATAAAAGGGAAAAGTCCAATATTATTTTGGGTAACATAAGTTGCCCCATGATTTTTAAAATAATACATGGAGCATAAATTACCAATGTAAACAAAATAGTTGTGAGAAAATAGTTAATCTAATTTAAGAAAATTGTCAACAATTAGTAGGTGATTAAATAATTAATTAATTGCTAATTATTTAAGCAGGAGTAAATGAAATATTCAAGGTAAATTATGTGAATCCTCTAATTAAGGGTTATTAACCAATGGAAGGCCAAGATTGAATCTAATAAAGTGAATCTAATGCTTCTAATTGATTGAACCTTAATCCATGTGAAAATGAATCAACCAATGGGAGAATTTTACTAATTAATATAAGATAATTAAAGCATAATATAAATTAATTAAATAACAAATTGAAACTAAAATAGGGGGGGAAACTGAATATTTGTGTGTGCGTGTGTGAATGGGAATGTTTGCAATGTGAAAGCAAAAGCAAGTGGATGAAAAATAATAATGATGAAGTAGATATTTGTAACACCCGAATTCGAACCCCAAGCGGGAATAAGCCTAAAATAGGGGACGATTAAGCCCGGTTCGGGAAGAGTCTCAAGAATGTCAAGAGTTAGGAAGCCTCTCGAGACTAAGTAACTTGGCCATACGAGTTAGTGGACCTAGTAAGTATAAGCCGTGGAATTAAAGTGCCAATAAATAGGAGCGCAAAGGCCTATACGGCGTAAATCCGGTGGAAAGGATGCCACCCAACTATGTCCCGAGGTAAAGGACAATTAGTTGAGTGAAAATATGCCGGTATAAGTAAGTACACGACATTTTCAAGGCGGTTGGGTATGCCACCGTTTTTTAGAAGACATCGGTACTCGTGAAGAAAGCTCGAGTAAAACCCGCATGAATCCCGAGCAAGTACCGATAAGGTATTTTTAATAAAGTATTGTCATGATGACTAATAATGACATACTTTTGTGTTGGCTGAATAGAATGGTGACACATGTCCCTTCATGATCACAAAAGACAAAGAGTAATGATGTTGGTGGGACATGTGGCGTGTTTGGGTTGGATGTTTGACTTTTTGGCACCACAAAGTACAAGGTAATTATGAGACATTAAAATATGCATTTCTCACTCCCCAAGAATGAACAAAAACGTGCAGCCACCTCCGGGAAAAAGATTGGAGAGAAAGAAAAGTGTCATATCATGTAATTATGAAGAGAGAAAGATAAAATAATCGAATTAACTGACCACATATTTTGAACTGACATGACCAATTGAAAGACATGTAATTATGACATTAAAAGGTCATTAATGGAATATCTAAGGGAAGATTGGGTGGACCCCACTGGTTGGAAGAAGTGCGAGTGCAAAATGACCGTTTTACCCCTAGACGTAAAACCTACACCTATCAATTTTGGAAACCACCTTTAGGGAAATTTTGGAATCTCATTTTGGGCCTTGGAATGCGCCATCATCAGCCCAAAAGAGCCCTCTAGAAGCATTGAGAAACAAGCAAGGAAATAATAATTTAAAGCGAGGAATTTTCCCGACCGTCGGATCATGATCAAGGTTGGATAAGGGCCCCACCTTTGGAATCTATATAAGGACACTTCCCCACCCATTTTTGCTGCCCAAGGACGTGATCATGGTGTAGGATGAGAGAGAGAGAGCATCTGAATTCTTGGTTCTAGAAGGAAAGGAGGTCATACGCAACCGAAATTCCGAGGTAAGCATCTCACCGACAAACTTGAAGTTCTTGCTTCTGCCCTCTAGTGTTTTTCATGGAGATGCAGTAGGATTTTGGTAATTTTGAGGTTTCCATTGAGTCCAAAACGTGATTTTTTTGGGATAATTCAAGGTTACTTTTTCCGAACCCGAAAAACCCTAAACCTTAAGGGACGTAAATCTACGATTCTGGTGTTTTCTGGGCGGCGTATGGAAAGCATTGGTTTTAAAATAGTAAATTAATTCATTTTTATCTGAAATTATAATTAGACATCCTAAGGATGATTTTGATATAATATTTTGTGTCATTTCGAGCTTCCAACCAAGAGTTCTTTAATGTTGAAAAGGACCTAAAAACATGAGTTCTGTTTCGGACCAGTGGCTAAACTTTGGGAATAAGGGAAGTATTCAAACCCATATTACTTTGGGAATTATTTTTATGGTAAACTAGACATACTAAGGGTTCAATGGCCACTGATTTCGTGTTAATACGATTTGTATGGAATTGATTATAAATCGGCAAAGTTGGGTCAGCGTTTTTGGGAAATGCTGGTGGTAGGCAAAATAGGAATTAATACCTACTCTAAATAGGTGAATATGTGGTCTCAAATTTTGAGATGTATTTATCTTGTTTTCTAGGGTAATTTCTCTTGGAAATAGAAGGAATAAAGTGCCAAAATCCCTAAATATATTTGTGGGTCATAAAATACCCCGAGAATATTATAATATGTACGAAGAGGCAATAAAATATTTATTAAAAATTGGAAAGTATGTTATCTCTAATTTTGGTAATTTATTAAATTATTTCCTTGGAATTTAAAAGGGGAAAAGTCCAATATTATTTTGGGTAACATAAGTTGCCCCATGATTTTTAAAATAATACATGGAGCATAAATTACCAATGTAAACAAAATAGTTGTGAGAAAATAGTTAATCTAATTTAAGAAAATTGTCAACAATTAGTAGGTGATTAAATAAATAATTAATTGCTAATTATTTAAGCAGGAGTAAATGAAATATTCAAGGTAAATTATGTGAATCCTCTAATTAAGGGTTATTAACCAATGGAAGGCCAAGGTTGAATCTAATAAAGTGAATCTAATGCTTCTAATTGATTGAACCTTAATCCATGTGAAAATGAATCAACCAATGGGAGAATTTTACTAATTAATATAAGATAATTAAAGCATAATATAAATTAATTAAATAACAAATTGAAAATCAAAAAGGGGAGGGGAAACCGAATATTTGTGTGTGTGTGTGTGAATGGGAATGTTTGCAATGTGAAAACAAAAGCAAGTGGATGAAAAATAATAATGATGAAGTAGATATTTTGATAAAAAGCAAATAGGATAAATGAGAACCGATAGAAATTAAATCATATCTTGAAATCTATGAACTAAGTATTAAACATCGGGACATATTATGCGTGGATTATAGCCGATGCGACGAGTTTTTCTAAAATGACTAACAGTGGAAAATACCTGGATGGGACCATAATCTTTGTTAATCCAAATATTTCTCAAGTCATATTATAGACCTCCAAAGTTACGTCAAGGAATATTTGAGATTATTTAAGATTACGCGATTAGAACACTGAACAGGGGATTTTATCGGTAAAAACTCATAAAGCACATAAGTGACATCATGTGCATGACATCATTTTTGGAGAGAGAAGGGGGAGGTCGGCCATGAAGGGTGGAGGGTGGAGATGAAGCCTCACAAAAGCCCTAGATCTAATGGTTCAAAATGAAGGAGAAGTTTGGAAAATTTACCAAAGATGCCATGCCATTTTTCTATAAATAGGCCTCTTGATTCATTGCAAAACCCACACCAAAACCTCTTAGGAAATTCGAAATCCTAGAGAGAAGAGAGAAGGAGGAGCCCTTGAGGAAAAGTAGCAAAGCTCTGGGTAAATTCTTCGGTCCCTAGTTTTAAGTTCTAGTAATTCATTCGGTAGTTTTAGTATAGATGTTAGTTTGATCTTTAATCTTCCAAGTATAATTTTGATATCATGTTTTAGGGTTAAATATGGTATTTATTTCGAAAATATGATGGAGATAGAGATATGGCAAAATTTTGGAAGATTAGAGTCAAAGTAACGAAGTTCGCGAAATTTAGTCGATTAGCAAAGTCAGGGGTAAAATGGTCATTTATGACTAAAATATCTGTTGGGATATTGTTTGATTAATAAATACACTATTATCCTTATAGGATATCTGTAATCACGTTCCGACCGACAGATGTATCGTATTTCGTCGGCGAAGGTACGTTCGCGTACTAGTAACACTAACTCGATGGATATTGTATGCATATCTCGTGTTACGTATGATTATTGAATGCATCTCGTGTGTTAGAAGATAAATGTGCATCTGCTGTGTGCGATACATTTACTACGCTATGTGTGATAGATCAGCTACGTTGTGTGCGATAGATCCGTTACAACGTGTGCGATACGTGTTGTGTGTTCATATTCGTTGATGTTGTGATTATCTGTAATCCACATACTATGTATATAAATATGAGGTTAACCGTTACCTGAGGTCCGGTGCATTGGACCTCAGCTCTTAACATAGCGTCAGGGTCAGGAGAACAGAGGGCGGAAGAGAAAGGCAAGCAGCACGCTTAAGAGACCCGGCTGGAGATTTCCTTTTGTCTATGTATTTACTTTTGAAAACACTCGGATGAATGTACCGTTATTATATTACACTATGGTTGACATTTTGAATATGAATCAGTTACTCTCTTGCTCCGATGCTCTACTCTGATGATTTTAAATAAAAAAAAAATTATTCCGCTTTTGAAAATGGGATGTTACAACACAACTACCGGCACAATGTTCTTTGGGGTCTCGATCATCATATGAACCTAGGCATAATCATAATCGAGGCATCATTGAAGGCCTTATAGGTAGCCCATTTTTGTGTTGTTCCGCTATGCCGTTTATTTTCCGGCACGGGTGGAAAAAAGCCTTTTAAGACCGGACAAAACAGGTATATTAGGACCGAACCCGTAACAGGTCTTGTTCTAGGCGGTATTAAAAGTCTCTCTATTAAGACCGGACTTGTAACCGGTCTTAAAGAAATTCTTTTAGACCGGACATTTTAAACATCCGGTCTTAAAAGTGTTTCAAAAAAAAAAACTCAAATGAAACAACCGGTCCCAAATCACCAGATCTGGCAACATTTTGAATGTCCCTCCGTCATCAACGACGGAGAACCAAGAGAAGATTGGAAGCAACAACAACAAGAAAAACAAAAAGATGATTACAAAGTCCAGAAATAAACAAAAATAAAAAGAAACGAAATCATTCACCATGAAAATCGAATTTGAAGTCCAGATCTACAAAAATCACAAGCTTAAAGCAACCAAATCGAGCAGATCCTCTTGTCGCAAAGCTTCAAGCAACCAAAATCGAAGTCCAGATCCGAGCAGAGCGGTCAATGTAGGAAATAAATGAGACTTAAGCAAGAAGAGATCGAGTTTGATTTCAAACCGGATCTATGCGAAGGCGGCGTGGAAGGACCCATAGATCGAAGAGGAAGGAGCCGTCGTCATCCAGAATCCTCAAAGTAGAACGCTTTCGCCGGTTCGAGGATTGGAGTCGACGCCATCGCAAAACCCTCAAAGCATCTCACCGCCAATGTTGCTAAGGATTTGAATGTGTGGCTCTTGGGATGACTTACAAAGATTGTGAGTAGATTAGAGGAAGAGGATGACATTCTTGCCGATGATTTGACCCGTGAGGCTCTTGGGACACTCATTGAATCTATAACTAAGCAAATGTTATATCACCAAGAAGACAAAGCAGACTCACAGACTTAATAGGTTTAGCGAATTTAGCTTCTTCTTTTTTTGTACACTTTTAAGATCAGTTTTTTGAAACAACCAGTCTTAAAAGTATACTTTTAAGACCGGTTGTTTTAAACACCCGGTCTTAAAAGTGTAAAAAAAAAAAAAAGACTGGTGGCAATTTCGTAAATATATAGAACACTTTTAAGACCGGTTGTTTCAAACAACCGGTCTTAAAATTGTTCTATTTATTTACTGAAATTGTTACGGTCATACTTTTAAGACCGGATCTTTTATAATCCAGTCTTAAAAGTATTCTATATATTTACGAAATTGCCACCGGTCATACTTTTAAGACCGAATCTTTTATAATCCGGTCTTAAAAGTGTTATATATATTTGTTGGAAGTTAAGATTTAATTAGTTAGCGTATACGATTATATTGTGCAATTATCTTAATTAAGTTATTAGAGAGATTTTAGGAATTAAGTTAGCAGATCATGGTTTTTTGAATTTCGTAATTAAATTCCTGATTGTAATCATCTTAATTAAGATGTTAGAGAGATTTTAGGAATTAAGTTAGCAGATCATGGTTTTATGAATTTCGTAATTATATTCTTGATTGTAATAATCTTAATTAAGTTCTTAAAGAGATTTTAGGAATCTCTGATCAACGTCTTCTCACAATATTTACGAAATTGCCACCGGTCATACTTTTAAGACCGGATATTTTATAGCCCGGTCTTAAAAGTATTCTATATATTTACGAAATTGTCACCGGTCATACTTTAAAGACTGGATCTTTTATAGTCCGGTCTTAAACGTGTTCTATATATTTACGAAAGTGCCATCGGTCATACTTTTAAGACCGGATCTTTTATAGTCTGGTCTTAAAAGTGTTCTATATATTTACGAAAGTGCCACCGGTCATATTTTTAAACCCGGATCCTTTATAATCCAGTTCAAAAGTTCTTTATATTTACGAAACGGCCACCGGTCATACTTTTAAGACTCGATTCTCTATAATCCGGTCTAAATGAGGCGATCTTAAAGCTCTTTCTTGCACTAGTGTGGATAGCAGAGATATTTTCATAAGTCTAGTAGTGAATAGATTAACTAGTATTGGAAGATTCCTTTATGGAGTATCTACTCAAGGAAGAAAGAATATTAGTAGATTATAAGAAAAACTAGTAGTTGGTTTCCTTTTATTCCGTAGGAATAAATAACCTTGTTAATGGTTTGAAAGAAAAATATTTTGTTGGGAAATACATGAGAAAGGTTTTAAGTGAAGAATCATTATTGATCACGTTTTAATGTGTCTAAGCAAATTTCAAAGCTCCTTTTCTTATTGTGGTTGTGAAGATATGTGTTTTATTAAGTACGCTTTGACATCATTATTATTGTTGAAATAGGTGACACATTAATCAATACCCTGTATGAACTCTTTTGTGGAGACCATCAATTGGTCATAATTGCAAGTAGTACATTTCTTTAAAAGTATGAAAAGTTGCCATATTGTGGCATGCTTGGTTGATGCTTCTTGATTAAAAACATCATTTTTAGGAAGAAGTTAAAGGAATTTTGATATAATTAGATCTTTATCTGCTATTCTCTCATGTGGCACTAGAAATCTTTTGTGATCATCTTTTTGTTGTATGATCTTTTATGTTTGTTTTAAATGATAAAGAAAGAAAGTTGTTATAGTCTATATCATGCATTTGGTACTATTCCTTTTGGTAAAAAGTTACATTTCTAAAGGTTGTTTCAACTTTTAAGTAAAAATATTTACTAAAAGTAGGGAGGGCTTACTATTAACTTTTCCCTGAATTTTGGAAAAACCATAATTACTAAAAAGGGTTAAATTAAGTCATAGGAAAAGAATTTCCCTTTGTTCTCAAATGCTGATTGCTAAACATGTGATATGTGATTACATTGGATATTTGTTTGCAAGACTTTAAATTTGTATATGTTATTGCTTCCAATATTATCTAGATGTCTATATACATGTAATTGAGCATTCATCTCCGAAAATTTCCAAATATAACTCATAGGCAGCATGACGTCTAAATAATTGTTCACTCAAAATCTACCTTGAGTATTTCATTTAAATTTCCTAAACTAAGTTGGTATGAAAGTAAATTTTGTTTCTGAATTTTTGCTTGGACTAATGGATATGGTTAATTTATTTTGCTCAAAATATCGATCAACCATTGTTTTTGGTGATCTCGTTGTTGTAAACTTGATTGTGAGTCATTGGTATGATAAACAAGATTAGTTTCTAATGGTGCATATTGGAATTAGTTAAAGCCAAATGAAGAAAACTAGTTTTAACTATTGAAGTGATACTTGGGTGAATTTTATGACATGCATTACATGGGAACCTTGTTTTGAAATATATAGCACCTGTGGTCCAATGAAAATAAGATTTCTTATCACTTTTCATAGTGAAATAACTTCGCATCATAAATCTTTGTTCGTTTTAAAGATTTGATGAATGTTTTCATGATAGTATGATGGTATGAACTATTTGACTCGGCAATTTTAAGTTTGTCGGTTGTGCTTTGTAAAACAGAAACCATGGGAATTAAAATGAAGTTCTCAAATAGGAAATTTCGAGCATGCACTTTAGTGAATCTTGACTTTTAAAATTTAGAGTTGGTATTGTTAGTGCTAATACTCCGAGACGCTATTTGAGTGCACCACTACACCAATACTTGTGTGAGGAATATTGGTCCACATCATTAGATTTCAAATATATGAAACAGAAATTGGAATTTATTTGCTACCGTAGTATCCGAAGATTGAACTTTGTTTTATTGTCTCTATTGTGTTTTTGGAATAAGCAATAGACGTGAACCTAGCAAAGATCCTGTGAATTTCATGAAAAATAAATGGTACTTAAAAGTTGTGTTGGATTTTGTTAAAGCTAATTTTCGGTTACTTTGTAAATGATACATTGACTTTCCTCACTACTTGATAGAAATGTTTAGAATTTAATTCTTAATTTTTATGACAAAGGCTTGGCATAGTGTTTACTTTGACCGAGAAAGAGTTTGCTAAATACAGTCAATAATTTTTATTCTTGCATGGAAACTAGTAAAAACCTTTGAGACCTAAGGAATAATTGAGCCTCTAAAGTAGTCCGAGAGTTTGGGTAGGAAAAGCTCAAATGAAATAGACGAGCAGATGCTCGAGAGCTAGGTGTGCAAGAGTGCACGGGATAGTATTCTTAGGCCTTAAAGACAGTGAGATTTAGCACTGTGTAAAATGCTAATTGTTACAGTGACTGTAATGTCTACAGTACATCTTGAGTCTGACGAAAACATTTATTGTACCAGGTATTAGTTTAAATGCCTAAGCCTAAGGATAATCTCCTAGGTATTAAGGCTAAAATCTCTAGTGTTGTAGTAATGGATTGAGCCAGAAGGCCAATATGTGTTAAGCCACGAGGTTGTATGGGTCGTGCAAGAAGACCTACGTAACCGAGCATGGTAAGGATGAACGAGTAGGTTCGAGTTTGAATACTAAATTTGGGTACAAGATGACTAAGATCATTATTTAAATATTTAAGTACGTGCTAATTAAGCATGCGTAGTAAGGGAATAGATCAGATGTCTAGAGTTTTCTGAGTATATGCGATCAAATTGCGAGGGCGAAGGTGTCGTAATCCTTATCGAGCAGAAATTGCTTGAATCGAATCGATTAATCGACCTCCGAACAAATCACTATAATCAAGAGACGACTCCTAGGAGCACAAAGCAAACGGAAGAACTACGCCGACAAAAGCAAGAAAACCTCTCGTAGTTCGAAGTTAATGATCATATGCTTCTAAGAATATCCTTAGTAACCAAGTGTCGGTAGAACACTTCAAAGGCGAACATATAGTCCGCTTACGTACGATCATTTGAAGTATTGGTTGAACACGAACCGTCGCATGGATAGTCGTATCCCGAACTTGATTAAACCTCCATAATGTTTTACATGTTTCTTAGTAATTACAATCGACCGCGATCATTTCATTGAGTATGAGGAATCTTATGTTGCCACGGCGTGTGATCGCCAATGAGACATTTTGGTAAGTTGTATTACCACGGCGTGTGATCGCTGGGAGACACTTTTGGTAATTGGTATTACCACGGCGTATGGGCACCACGAGAGATGCTTTATGGTATCAAAGTACGACACGACAAAACTTGTGTAGTTGGGCGAGTAATTCTTGATCACCGAGGAAAATGGCTTAAACATAGAAATGTTTTGATAGAGTAAGTATCCGGAGTGTATGGTCCGAAGTCTAGTTTGTACAAAGTCTAGATGGTATAGAGCAAATTTCGAGGACAAAATTTTCTTTAACGGGGGGAGAAATGTAATACCCTAAAAATCTCACTTATGATAAGTATCATAAATTAGTAAATAATACCTATTGAAAATAGGTGAATAGGTGGTCTCAAATTTTATAGTGTATTTATTTTGCAATAAAAATTATATATGTGGTGATTAAATAATGATTTATTTAAAAGGGAACATAAGTTGCCCTATGATTTTTAAATTAGTACATGAAGCATAAATGACCAATGTAAACCCAAAAGTTGTGAGAACATAATCAATCCAATTTAAGAAAATTGCCAACAATTAGTAGATAGTTAAATCTTCATTTAATAGAGATTAATTAACATGTTTTAAAGACATAATTAGGGATGTGTGACCCTAACTAAAGACCAATAGTCAAAATTGACATAAAGATAATTGCTAATTAATTAGGCATGATTAAGAAATGTGTAAGATTAAATACATAAAATTCCTAAAGTCTAATTGATCAACAAAGGATTACTAAGCATAAGTTTAAGACACTAATCAAACTTGCTAAATCAACTTTGACAAATCAACATAAATCAAGGGCTAGGATTAAACTCATAAAGCTAGATCTAAAGGTTTGAATTCAACCATAAAGTGAAATCCAAGTGAAATGGAATCAACCAATGAGAGAATTTTCTTTTAAATAATATAAGAGTAATTAAATAATATTAAGTAAAGAAAATAATAAAAATCAAGTTGAAAAGTCAAAAAGGGGGGAACCGTGTGAGTGTGTGTGTGTGTGTGTGAGTCAAGTGGAAGGAAAGAGAAAAAGAAGAGTGATGTGGTCAATTGATGGCCAAGGGTTTTGTAGAGAGAAAAGAGAAGATATTTTTAGTTCCAAAAGCTACTAGGACTAATTCAAATGAAAACCGATAGAAATTAAATTGTATCTTGAAATATGTGAACTAACTATCAAACATCAAGACTTATTATAAACAAGTGAATTTTTAGCCCAAAGTAGGTTATCTCCGAAGTCATTTCAGTAACCGTCGGGGTAAATCCTAAACCGACTAAAAGCTAGTAAAAACCCCAGATTGAACCATAATTCTTGTTATTTCAAGTGCTTCTCAAGAGACTACATAAACTTCAAACTTTATTTTCACACCAAAATTGCAAGAGCAATTTGAAATTAGAGAGAAGGTAGTGAGAAGTAGGAGCTCTGGAGAAGGAGTAGCAAGGTTTTGGGTAAGTTCTTCGGTCCTTAGCTTTTAAGTTCTAGTCTTTTGTTCGGTAGTTTTAGTAGAAATGTTAGATAGATCTAGGAATTAGGAAATGAAATTCTATTCTTGTTTTTAAGCCTCGTTGCATTGAAAGATGCCCGACGAGGTAAAAACAAGGTAGGAATTGAGTTTTGAAAGTTGGGAGTCGAGTAGCCAAGCTCGCGAAATTGTATCGGGTAGCGATTATCTAAAGTCAGGGGTAAAATAGTCATTTGTGACTAAAATATCTGTTAGGATATTATTTATTAATTAAATACGAAATTATCCTTAGAGGATATCCGTGGATCGCGATCCAACCGACAGACGTACCGTATTCGCACGTATCGTCTTCATCAATGAAGGTACGGACGCGCATCGTAACACTGACTCTAATGCTTATAGTATGCTTATATATGTTGTGGATACTTTCATAGAGCCATGAACGGAACTCGTCACGGACATGCACCGTGACTAAGGTATGGGACTTAGATCACAATTTACACTTTACGGGTTATAGTCATCATGATGCCGTTATGTTTTCCTAGCGGCGAGGACACGACCGTACATCGTGGCACGGGTGAATAGTGCAGACCGAAAATAACTTTACATGTTATTGTAGTTGTTATTAAATGATCATACGACGATCGGCTTGATCATTACTGTAATATTAGAAATATCTCGTTATGCATATATTGTTTATATAAGCATGAGGTTAACCGTTACCTGGGATCCGATGGGTATTGAATCTCAGCTCTTACTATAGCATCAGGGTCCGAGGAACCAATGACGGAGAATATGAGTAAGCGAGTAAACAACACGCGTGAAGACCACGTAAAGACCCGATCGAGGATATTTAAGATTTGTACGAATTAATGTACCGTACTTTATGAACGTGCGATTACGCTACGCTTAATGTTGTATCAGTTACTCAATACTTTATTTACTCCGATGCTCTACTCTGATGAAGAAAAAAATTATTCTGCTTTGAAAATTGGGATGTTACAATAGGCGTCTTCTGTTCCCTATGGATTAGCCCGTAGGAAAGGAAGTCATTAAGTTGGTGGAGAAATTGGACAAGTTCAGGCGAGGTTGGGTGCTACAAATGATCTGATTCAAGTTGTCACCCATGTCTTACAATTTGAGGAACATATCATCTGATGATGAATGTGAATTTACACTTTCCGACAAATCATTCCTGAATTTCAATGGCATGCGTTTTGTAAATTACTGTCATCTAAATATTATTCAAGATTAATCTCATTGTTTTAAATTAGTTTTGGCTTTGATTTATCTTCAAGATTACAGAACAAGATGGGGAAGCATCCTTACCAGCTGTCATGAAGATGATAAAGAAAGATTTTGCCTAGAGTACAATCTCTGTTTTAAGTATAGAAATAATTCATGCTTTATCTAAAAGAAAGATTTTTCCTAAAGCATAATCTTTCTTTAAGTAAAGAAATAATCATTTCTCCTAAATAATTATTGCTTTTGCAAAAGAAAGAACCACACCACTTGTCCTACACGGCCAAAAGCATTTTCCACTCTATTGGCGATCCAGCAATGCAAAATCTTACTTGTACAGGTTGACACCTTACCCCCATTGTACACATTTTTCTACCACGATAGATGAAAGGGTATGCTTTGGAAATAGTGGTTTTTATTCTTTGCAATCATGGAGGCTAGCTTCTAAATTTCATTTCATTTCTTTTTCACCAGCGCCCTTATCTCCCAAACACAAGTGGGCTAGGGCATTCGAAGCCTAGTTGGCAATATCGTAAGCCCAACTTACAAAACAAAATGGGCTTCGCCCAATGACAATTTTTGTAACAATTATCCTGAGTATAACAGAATAGGGCTCAGCCCATTACCAAAAATATCCAAACACTACATCCAAATCCATACATTATTTGAGTAAAGAAATTGTGGAAAACAGCTAGTAAGTCACCATAATTCCTACATTATTGGAGCGATGCTTTTATCATTGATGCCAATCAATCAAATATAATTAATTAAATATAAAATATATAACAAATCATAGTATTTACAAAAATATGATTTAATTATTTTAGACTCATCACTGTCATGCTTAAGTATATTAATATCTGTTCTTTAAATATAATAATAGCAGCTAAATTTGACATGAACAGTGAAAATGCTTCAGCTAGAGAAAGATGACGCACTTAGTAAAAAAGTCTTCATTTTCTAAGTTTTTTTCTTTTTATGTTTTTATATATTATCATCCAAGTATCCAATTATGGATTCGTGGCTACCCCTTCGTAACATCCCATTTTCAAAAGAGAATAATTTTATTTTCATCGAGTAGAGCATCGAAGCAAGTGAGTAATCGATACATATATTTAAAATGCCAATTTGTGGTATGTCGGCTAATCGCAGAGCGGTACATTAATCCGAGTGTTGTCAAAAGTAGTACATATCGAAAAGAAAATCTTCGGATGAAACGCTAAACGCGTTGCTTGCCCTTTTTCTTGGCCTTCGGTCCCTCCGACACGAAGCTTTGTTAAGAGCTGAGGTCCAATGCATCCAGACCTCAGGTAACAGTTAACCTCATGCTTATATAAACAATATATGTATGACAGGTATTCATGATATTTCAGCAATAATTACTACAATCAGTGTAGAAAATACATAATCAGATATGTATGACAATAACAATACAGTCAGATGTAAAGTTAAGGCACGATGGGGAAATATACATAATCGGATATGTATGGCAATAACAATACAGTCGGATGTAAAGTTAAGGCACGATGGGGAAATATACATAATCGGATATGTATGGAAATAACAATATAGTCGATGTAAAGTTAAGGCATGATGGGATCAATACAATCGGATGTATGATCTATTAATAACAACACAATCGGATGTAAAGTTATCATTTATCACATATATGCATACAATAAGCATCGAGTTAGTGTTACGATGACGTGAACGTACACCAATAGTACATAAACACACAACGAGACATAAAGTCATCATCTATCACATATACGCATAAAATACACATAACACATATACGCATACAATAAACACCAGAGTTAGTGTTACTAGTACGCGAACATACCTTTCACCTTGTAATGGCCAAACGTCGGGCCTTTTGAACCCGACTCGGACTTCCGGATATCCTAAAGGATATCCTAGTCACAAATGACTATTTTACCCCTGACTTTGCTAATTGACGAAATTTCTCTAGAGCTTCGCTACTTTGACTCTAATCTTCCAAAATTTTGCCATATCTCTCTCTCCATCATATTTTCGAAATAAATACCATACCTAACCATAAAACATGATATCAACAATATATTGGAAGATTAAAGATCAAAACAACATCTAAGCTATGAACTACAGTAGAACTTAAAACTAGAACAGAAGAACTTACCGGAACCTTGCTACTCCTTCTCCGAGCTCCTCCTTCTCTCTTCTCTCTAAGATTTTTGAATTGCTTAAGCAATTTTGGTGCGAAGATTACAAATGGAATGGAGGGATATTTATAGGAGAAGCTTATGGCACTTTTGGTAATTCTTTCAAACTTTCTCTACTCCATTTTGAGCCATTAGATCTAGGGTTTTCTTTGAAGCTTCATCCTCACCATCCATCTCAAAAAACGTCTCCCTCACCCTCTCTCTCTCTCTTCCCTATCATCTTCCATACATAAATGCTCCCATGTGCTTTTATTCAAAGAGATAATTTCTCTTACCGATTGATTCCCTACTTAGTGTTCTATTCGCATATGCTTATAAATCTCAAATACTTTTAGAGGTAAACTTTGAAGTTTATGTAGCCTCTTAAGAAGTATTTGGAAAAACAAGGATTATGGTCCAATTAAGGGTCTTTACTAGCCTTTTAGTCATTTTAGGATTAACCCGACGGTTACGGAAATGACTTCGGAGATAACCTACTTGTGCTAAAAATACACTTGTTTATAATAAGTCCCGATATTTGATAGTTAGTTCACATATTTCAAGATACAATTTAATTTCTATCGGTTCTCATTTGAATTAATCTTTAGTAGCTTTTTCACAAAATATCTCCTTCCCTTTCCTTGGCTCACATGCATCCACACAAACACATTTTCCTCTCTCCTTCCCTCTTCAATTTGAAATGCATGGTCTCTTTTGGCCAAGGAAAATGCTTCCACTTGCACAAAATATCCATCATAATTTTCTCCCATTGGTTGTTTTATTTTCACATGGATTAAGGCTTGATTTATTAGAACCATTAGATTAACTTTAATAGATTCAATCTTGGCCCTTGATAGAAGTTGCAATTGTTGACTTTTCAACATTTAATTAGCCAAGCTTAATTAATCCCTAATCCAATGCTTAATTGCCCTTGCATTACATCTCCCATTGATTAATTGATTAGTGATTTAATTAGACAAGCTTAATGCTTCATTTTTGCCCTTATACATTTCGAAATTATGGCCCTCTATGATGATCCTAATTTTCCTCTAATCATCTTGAAAGATAGGCAACTAATCTCAATTAGTGCAAGCTAATTTATTGTTGTCAATTCCCATCAATTTGTTTAAGTGCTTACATAACACTTTCTTACTTATTTTAGCCATAATCAATTATCTACTAATTGTTGGCAATTTTCTTTAATTGGATTAATTATTTTCTCACAACTTTTGAGTTTACATTGGTCATTTATACTTCATGCATTAATTTAAAAATCATAGGACAACTTATGTTCTCTAAAATAATATTGGATTTCGCCTCCTTAAGTTTCAAGGAAAATATACCAATAAATTCCTAAAATTAGAGACAATATGTTTTCCTATTTTAAATAGGTATTAATTTCCAAAATATAAATTTTGGGGTATTACACCTTCTCAACACAAGTATCTCTAGTACGACGGACAGTGAAGGCGAAGGTTACATCTAAGTTGTATATTAAGTTTGGGATTTAGGGTAGGGGTATTTGAGTCTTTTCATAATTAGTGGCTGTTTAGTCAATAAGATTGATGAAATCATTCCCTCCAACTGTTACTTCATGCCAAACATATTTTTAAAGCACCCGTCTCAATCTCAATCCCAGTCTTAGTCCCACTCCTCCCATTGCAGCAAGTGGTAATTTAGAATTGGAATGCCTTGCCATTGCACTTATCATAAATGAGAGTCAATACCTTGCTATTGTATTTGTAGTAACTAGTAAGTGGTAATTTTTAAATTGGAATTTGTGAAAATCTTATCAAAACTTATCACAACCTTACTTGAACTTATTAAACTCTTATCAAAAGTAGGAATCAATACCTTGTAATTGCAGCAAGTGGTGACTTTAGAATTGGAATTCGTGAAAACTTTAAGCGAACTTGTTAAACTTTTTATACAAAATGGGAGCATGTTTTTAAAACTCAGAGGGTCATTTTTGTCATTTTCATTTAATTTTAAAAGGGACAAATCAAGTCATTACACCTATATAATATTATGAATATTTGAAACCATTTTTCTTATGGCATTTTTAAAATTCATTTTCAGAAATTTTTGGATTACTATTTGTAAAACTTGGGCCCATATACTAGTTAAATTATCCTGGACCAGATAGCACGGTATATGTTTTAAATCTGTTCTGTCAAAAAAAAAAATTTAACATATGCGCTTAAAGGCTTCTTTGTTTTTTTGGGGGTAAATGTGGTTATCTTTTTTTTTGGCCGAAGGGTAAATGTGCTTATCTGACTTTGTATCTTTAGTAAAGAAATATGGGAAACTCCCAAAAGTGTGCAACCCACAAAGCACCAATCAGGAATAACAACCTGTCTTGCACTTCCGAGAGCAAATGTTCCCTTCCTCCCTTTTCAGGGCAGCTTCGAGAATGTTACGCACTTACACATCGTTATGATGCTTTAGCTCTATTGGGCAATCCCGCACCAGGCCCGCATTTTTTCCAGCAGCGCGTGTTCATCACGAACCATTCCCAAAGCCTGCCATGTAATAATTTTTGGGATGTTCGTACTTCTAGTGGTCTTATACTCTTATTTATAACGCGAGAAATTTCATTAAATTTTCCTGATCAATTTATATTTTTGCCTTTCAAGTGATAATGGATAATTCCTCTTGTCTTTATTATAAGGCATCAATTAATAATTATATTTGATTTTTTTATAACTCATTTGCTTGTTTCCAAAGCGCATTATTTATTATTATTTTCATGTATACCCACAATTAATAAGGATAGTGGGTGAAAGTAATAATTAACATAATATTAGAGTTTACTACAATTAATAGGAATAATATTGAAAGTTTCTTAAATTACAGAACTACTTTATTAACTTTAATTAAAAAGAGTAGTGAGTGAAAGTAATAATTAATATAATATATAACCAAGAGTGAAGCAAAGCATATTTCTATATTAACTAAAGAAAGATGTTTCCTGAAGTATAATTAATTTTCTTTAGAAAATAAATAATTCTTGCTTTTGCTAAAGAAAGATGTTGCTTTAGCATTATGTTTCTCTTCATTGTTGGTTATAAGCAAAGGTATTATCAAGATAAGCAAAATATTTATTTATTCCTTACCCATTTTTTGGATTGAGCTTTAGTTTATTAATTTATTAATTCTTTACTTTTGTCTCTTCTATCTGCCATGCTACTCAGGTCCAAAAAAAAAAAATTTGCCGCAGACGTAACTCTGACTCGAGATCCATCCATCAATTACACAAACAAAAGCACGTTTATTATCTCGGTTATTTATGTTTGTTAATAGAAAACCCGATATAGAAAAGTGATTAATGGCATTTTTATAAATGATGATTAACTTCTTACTTTGATTTTTAAAAAAATTGATGCCGTTAACAATTGTCATCTTAAAAGTTGAAATATGAATATACGTGAGTGTGTATATTATTTAACATGCATAATATCTAAGATGAATTATACAATTATTCATTCATATTAAATTAAATTATATAATAATAAAAATGCTCCGACACCTGCAACTCTAAGATGATTTAGAATGATGAAATCTCTGCGTGTAAGTTGAGGTCGGGGAATGATTATTTTTAAAAAAAAAAATTAAGCAAGTTTTGTCAATCCATTTAAATTTGAGTAAATACCCTTTTGGTCCCCGAAATAACACGCGCTACCCATTTTGGTCCCCGAGTAAAAAAATGTCATTTTAGTCATTAAACAGTAAAAAAGGTCCTTTTAGTCCTTTCAGTCATTTTTGTGGGCATTTTAATCCTCACAAATTCCCAAAAATCCTTTTTAGTCCCTAAAAAGGACCAAAATGACATCTTTTTTTACTCGGGGACCAAAATGGGCGCGCGTGTTTCTCGGGGACCCAAAAGGATATTTACTCTTTAAATTTATTGATGAAAAACTAATGGTGTTAACATTTAATAGGCTGGAAAAAATTTCTGGGCTAAACTATATTTGGATGAAACAATATTGGGAAAATTCATCTTAGGACCCGTATTGGCAAAAAAAAAAAAAAAAAGTGTCAAAAATGCCTAAGAAAAAGTCACATGTCAAAAAAGCCCTAGGGCATTTTTGGTATTATTTCATAAAACGTTAAAAACTAAATCGGTCTCATTAACAACTAAATCAATACCCATTACAACTAAATCAGTAGCATTAACAACAATATCCTAACAACTTAATCGGTCTCATTAACAACTAAATCGGCGTTTGTTTTCTTTTTTCGCAGTGTAATCGTTTGTTGTAACTTTTAATATTAGTATTAATATAAGTTCGTGTTGACCAAAAAAAAAATAGGAGAAGATAAGCCACCTTCACTTCTACTTCAGCTGCCCAAAACCTAGGGACGTATGTGGACGAAAATAAAAAATATTATATTATAAATAAAAGTACTTAAAATAAAAATATAATATATAAAATACTAAACTTAAAATATTCTCTAATTAGTATAAGAGTAGTATCATTAGAAAGATAAAATCATATATAATAAATTTTATGAAGGAAATTTAATGAAAAGAAGTGATTTTAAATACCTTATTGATTCTCAAAATTTACGTGTAAGCTATTAAAAAATTGTTGTATGAGCCGCTAGTGAGAGGAAGAAGAGACAATGGCAATTTGCGAAAAGTGCAAACCAGTTTTCCGACCTATTTACACCGTAGAAGTATCCATGAACCGCGGCACCAATTGGGTATGATACAAGAACCGGGAAGCAAAAATTAAGAATAATATACCAGCAATCCCACTGAAATAACAATCCAAGAAAGAGATTTTGGATGGGAACTAAAATTGGAAGACATCCTCGGAGAATCTTTGGGCGAAGCCCAAGTCATGGCTTTCTTGGGATCCAGCGTGTTCTATATTGAACTGTGACGCATGAAATCCTTCAGAAATATAGAAACCATATGAACATCAATCCAGAAATAAAAATCACGTAGGATAAAAAATATATCGGAAATTATAAGAGCAATGCACAAACGTTTACACTCAAAATTGACCCTCGCTGCCTCATGACTTAAAAAGCTTAACAAAGCATTAAAATTAGAATCAAACTCCCAAAATAGTACTACATACATTCAGAAAAAGTGAAAATATCGATATGGAAGGGAAAAAAACACAAAAACCCGTTTGGACCATCCCATGAATCAAAAGCAAAACCTGTGATGAGTTTAAGCGATTCAGAGCGAGATCAAGTTCTTGCTTTTGAATTCTCCGTGAGAGTGAGGCCAAGGAATTGCCGATGGAGAGAATTCAAGATACAAAACTCGAGACATGCAGGAATTCCACCAAGAAATCGAAGTTCCCAAAGGACGAGGGAACTCGACAAAATCTCTCGCCAGCTTTTGATAGTGGCGTGGGGATGAAGGTATTTCAAATGCTGCTGAGTTGGAGGAAAAAAATTGACACTTGTACATCATGTGGGAGCCCCAAATTCTAACTTAACAGTTGTTAGCATCGAGTTAATGGAATTGTTAAAATTACCCCTTTTGTAAAGTTTATATACATTTTTGCACTAAAAACACTTAATAGTGCTAAATCAGATGCCCATTTCACAAAAGTTTGTTGTTAAAATTGCAGATTTGTTCTAAAATAAAATATAATAATATAATAATCAAGATATAATAATTCATATGAAATTTTAGAAAAATAAATTATACACAAATATAATAATCTCATTGTAAATATTTTGTGCATGTAGCGCTTGGTAGTTTATAATGGTGAGGACAATGCACACGAAGAGAGTGTGTTCCATATGATTGATGAGAATGAAAAACCTACCAAAGATACCATAAAACTAATAGTTTATAAATTTAACAGTGTGAATCCTCATGCACACTGGCGGACCCACACTGGTGCTAGTGTGGGTAAGTGCAGACACTAAAATTTTAATAATATATATATATAATGAAGGAATTCCATAACATCTTACATAGGTAGCCTAGTTGGTTAGGAGTTTAGGTAGTTTACTGGCGGACCCCTGTTCGATTCCCCCATGTTGCATTTTCACAATTATTTTTTAAAACAGTGAAACACAAAAACTGCACCCATGAGGTGTTGAACCCACGACATGTGAGTGTGATACACCCTAATAAGCTGAGTTCGCATGATTCTGGTTTTAATAACAATTTTTGGTTTTTGTTTTATTTTTCTTAAAAAGAAAAATTGTTTAGAAATATTTTTAATCAGTTTTTTTAAAATAATAAGCTGTCTTTGTGTTTTTAAAAATAAAAAACCAAATCAGGTTTTAAGTTTTGTCTAGTTCTTGTTTTTTCATTTTTATTTTTATTTTTTTGGAAAAAATAGAAAACTCATTCTTCTCCACTTGAGGACTTGACGTTGTTGCCTATCCATGATCAACACCGCCTCTTTGCTGCCAACCACCACCACATTAACAGTGATAACCATCACTATGTCACTGATGGTGCCATGTCACCACTACTAGCGACAACCTTCAACCAGCTGCACGTCACAATGAATAGGTATGGGATGGTGTTTTCATCCTGTGACTGTCTTGTCAGTCTCGGAAAAACAGGACCGAGACGTCCCGTTCAAATTTTCTGAGTTTTGAGTGAAAAAAAAATAGACAAGGGGAACGATATGTGTCTTATTTCTTTTTTTTGTTAAGTACCAATTTTGTCTTTGAAGACGCGCCCATGAGTAATTTTGCTCCGTAAGTTTTGTTCTAGCAATGTTGCCCCGAAGTTTCAAAGCGTAGCAATGTTGCCTCTGTTAAGAACCCTAACAATAAATTAACGGTCAATGTTAGGGTTTTAACGGAGAAGCAACATTGCTATGTTTTGATACTTGGGGAAACATTGCTACGTTTTCGCGTAGCAATTTTGTAATACCGAATAATTATTTATCTTAAATATTATATTGTGATAAATAATACCTATTTTAAAATAGATGAATATGGGGTCTCAAATATTGTAGTGTATTTATTTTATTTTCTAGGGTAATTTCTCTTAGAATTAAAATGAACAAAGAGGCAAAAACCCAATTTTATTTTAGGGAACATAAGTTGCCCTATGATTTTTAAATTAATGCATGGAGTATAAATGACCAAAGTAAACCCAAAAGTTGTGAGAAAATAATTAATCCAATTAAAGAAAATTGCCAACAATTAGTAGATAATTAAATCTTCATTTATTAAATTAATTTCAATAACTTTCATAATTAATTAAATAACATGTTTTAAAGGCACAATTTGAGATGTATGACCCTAATTAGAAACCAATGGTCAAGGTTAGCATAAAGATAATTACTAGTTAATTAGGCATGATTAAAAAGTGTATAAGATTAAATACATAAAATCCCTAACCTAATTAACTAATGGGAGTACTTCTTTGATATAATAAAGGATTAATTTAAAGATAAAGTAACAAAATTAAAAGATAATAAAGGGGAAGGGGAAACGAATTAGTGTGTGTGTGTGTGTAAATGTGTGGTGTAGGATTGTGAGGTGTGGGTGTGTGTGAGCCAAGTGATTAAAAGAAGGATGGAAGTTGAAGAAAAACCCTAGATCTAACGGTTGGGATTCGAGTAGAGAAAGTTCAAAAGAATTACCAATGTGCCACACCAATTTCCTATAAATAGGCCCTTCCATTCCTTTGAAATCTCACACCAAAACCATTTCAAAGATGTAGAGAGAAGTGAGAGCTAGAGAGAAGCAAGAAGGAGGAAGTTCTTCAAGAGGTAAGTTCTAGTTTTTAGTTTTGTAGTTCTTGAAGTTCTAGGTTAAGTTCATAGCTTAGATGTTGTTTTGATCTTTAATCTTCCAATATATTTTTGGTATCATGTTTTATGGTTAAATATGGTATTTATTTCGAAAATATGGATAGAGGAAGTGTTATAGCAAAATTTTGGAAGATTAGAGTCAAAGTAGCGAAGCTTGGCACAATTTCGTCGGTTAGCGAAGTCAGGGGTAAAATAGTCATTTATGACTAAGATATTTGTTAGGATATTGTTTATGAGTTAATAGATACAGTATTACCCTTTAGGATATCCGAGAAGTCCGGAGTCGGGTTCGAAAGGCGGACGTTTGGCCATTACACGGTGAAAGGTACGTTCCGTCTTTGTAACACTAACTCTGATGCTTATTGTATGCGTAGATGTGATAGATGATAACTTTATGTTTGTTGTGTGTGATACATCTGTTATGTGTTTATGTACTATTAGGATACGCTTGTTGTGTGCGATACATATGCTAAGGGCTTATGTACTATTCGGATACGTTTGCTGTGTGCGACGCATCTGCTTTATGCTTATGTGCTATTGGGATACGTTTGCTATATACGACACATATGCTAGGGGCTTATGTGCTATTGGGATATGCTTGTTGTGTGCGATACATCTGTTGTGTGCTCATGTTCTGTTAATGTTGTGAATATCTGTAATCCATATACAGTCATATTTAAGCATGAGGTTAACCGTTACACGAGGTCCAATGGGCATTGGACCTCGGTCTTAAATAATAGTACGGGAAAGGATCAAGGATCGAGAAGGCACCGGTAGACGAAGCCTTAAGGAGGAACCAAGGGGAAAAGTCGTAATAATGCACCGAGGGTCGAGACAAGAGCCGGAAGAAAATTATCGAGCCTATTGTCGGGCATGGATCTAATAAGGTTACTAGTTTGGTCTTGAAGCGGGGCTAGTCTATGTGGGTCGACCAATAAGTCGTCGTGAACTCGGTGAGGCCCCATGATAGACACTTACCTGGCCATTCTGTTTGGTTAACTGAGTTAGGTTCATTGCCCCAAGTCTAGTTAAGGCTTGGTCTAGATTGTATAGTTACCATGTAAAAGTTGTAATTATACAAAGCTCTGTATATTGTATCACATGAATATTCCTTCGGGATTTTCAATTTAACCAGCATACGCCAGGCATCATCATATGTCGGGGTATTTTATTTCATTACTCAATTGTCCAATTTTTAGTACATGCTCTCCGTTTCCGCATTACTCTGATGTAGCACCTCAAACTCTGTCGATTTTTCTAAAACCAAGTGTCAACTGACACCATTTGAGGTATGAAATTTGGGGTGTTACAAATTTTGCCACGAAGTATCAAACGTAGTAATGTTGCCCCTCCGTTAAAAACCTTAACGTCAACTAATGGTCAACGTTAGGGTTTTTAATGGAGGGTAACATTGCTACGTTTTGATACTCGAGCAACACTCTCTGTAGAAAACTTAAGGGGAAAATTGCTCCGGACGCATACTTCAAGGGCAAAATTGATACTTAACCCTTTTTTTAACAAAAATATATTCACTTGTTGGGTTTTTCCCAAACGGCCTACTTAGGCAAATATCGGGGTTCACATTAGGTGCTTGTCCTAATGTGCTTCTTATGTGCTTATCCCTCTAATTAGAGGGACAAACAACTGTAATACCCGTATATTTGTTTATCCGGAATATTATATTGAGATAAATAAATGACTATCTTTGATAGGTGAATATATGGTCTCAAATGTGGTGTTATAATTATCTTATTTTTCTAAGATAAAATCTCTTGAAATTAGGAAGAATAATGTGCCAAAAATCCAAAAATGCCTTTATGGGACATAAAATAGCCTGGAAATATTATGATAAATCTTAAGAGGCAATAAAATATTTATTAATAATAGGAGAGAATATTGTCTCTAATTTTGACAATTTAATAAATTATTTCCTTGGAAATAATAGAGGGGAAAATTAAATATTATTTTGGGAACCATAATTGACCCTATGATTTTTAATATAATGCATGGGACATAAATTATCAATGTCAGTGTAAATAGTTGTGAGAAAATGATTAATTCTAATTAAGAAAATTGTCAACAATTAGTAAGTGATTAATTAAATAATTAATGGCTAATTGTTTAAACATGGATTAAGGGAATATCCAAGGTTAATAATGTAAAAACCATTAATTAAATATTAATGGCTAAGATTAGCATAAAGAATGCTTACTAAATAATCAAGGAATGATTAAGGAAAATGGAAGAGATTAAGTACATAAAATCTCTAAGGTTTAATTAATCATCAAAGGAATACTAATCACATGATTAAGACCCTAATTAAGCTTCCTAATCTAATTAGACAAATTAAACAATGGTCAATGGTTAGGATGTAATCTCATAAAAGCAAGATCAAAGGTCTACAATTATTCTAGTAATTTTAAAAGCCTAAATCCATGTTAATTGAAATGGACCAATGGGAGAATTTTGTAAATAAATATTAGATAATTAAAATATGATATAAGTTAATTAATGAATAAATAAAAATACACAAAAAGGGGAGCTAGCCGAATTTGTGGACTTTTTGGGAGAGAAGAATTTTGTGAATAAAATATCATGATATTATGTATTAAAATATTAATATAAAATGAAATATTTGTATAAAAAGCAAATAGGATAAATGAGAACGAGAACCGATTGAAAACCTTGGATTAAGAGGTAAACATCTGGACATATTATGAATCAGTGAATTTTGAAGTCATTTCCGTAGCAGACGGTGTTTGACCTAAAATGATCGGCGAGCTAGGAAATACCCTTAATGGGATCAAAAATTTTGTTAACCCGGATATTCCCAAAGAGGAAGAATAGACCTTCAAGACTACGTCGTTGAATTTTGAGATTATCTAAGATTACGCGATTAGAACACCAAACAGGAAACTTTATCGGTAGAAGCTCATAAAGCAAGGGATGACCTCATGGGCATGACATCACATTTTGGAAGGTGACATGTGGGGGAGGTCGGCCAAGCAATTGGATGGAGGAGATGAAGCCTTGTGTTAAAACCTAGATCTAAGGGTCCAAATTCAAGATGGAAAGTTGTGAATAGTGCACAAGGTTTGCCTATAAATAGCCTTCAATCCTTTGCATATTTCCTCACCAATTCACTTGCCTTGAGTTCGAAATTTTGGAGAAGGAAGAGAAAGGAAGAGCCTGGAGAAAGTAGTAGTGAAGCTCTGGGTAAGTTTTTCGGTCCCTAGTCTTAAGTTCTAGTTTATAGTTCGGTAGATGTAGTAGAAATGTTAATTTGATCTTTAATCTTCCAAGTATGATTTTAATATCATGTTTTAGGGTTAAATATGATATATATATTTCAAAAATTATGATGGAGAAAGAATTATAGCAAAATTTTGGAAGATTAGAGTCAAAATAGCGAAGCTCTAACGAAATTCCGTCGATTAGGAAAGTCAAGGGTAAAATGGTCATTTTTGACTAAAATGACTGTTATGATGATTGAGCATTAACAAATACGGTATTGTCCTTATAGGATAACTGTGATCACGTTCCGATCGTCACACGTACCGTATATCGTCAACGAAGGTACGTTCGCGTCTTTGTAACACTAACTCTGATGTTTATGTTATGCGTATATGTGTTATGTGTATTGTATGCCTATTGTGGTAGGCGATAGCTCGTGGTATGTTTATGTACTGTTGATATGATTATGCTTGTTGGGTGGGGAACGACTACGGGTGTGAAATGACCTTTGGGTGTGAAACGCTTGCTAGGTGTGACACGTCGCTCGGTGTGACACGCTTGCTAGGTGTGACACATCCGCCGAGGGTTATGTCTTTGTTGGGATATGCTTGTTTGTTGTGTTGTGTAATATGAATATCTGTAATACATATGTTGTGTATATAAACATGAGGTTAACCGTTACCTGAGGTCCGGTACGGATCTCAGCCCTTAACATAGCTTCAGGGTCGGGAGGACCGAGGACCGAGGAGAAGAGTAAGCAGCACGCATAGAGACTCGGCTGAGGACTATATTTTGTTGCCATGGCGTGGGTGTCGCCAGGGAGACACTTTTGTTGTCATTTGCATTTGAAATCAGTCGGAACAATGTACCGTCACTGTAATTAGCCAGACTTATTATATATTTACTATTTATCTTAACTGAATTTTAAGATAAACCTCGTAGTGTAATGGCTCTAGAAAATAAAACAAATAAATAAATAATATTATCATTAGCTAATTATATATTTATTATCCGGATAAAGCTTGTAGCTTGATGGTATAGGGGATAGTTAAAGGTCCTTTGAGTCCCGAGTTTGAATCCTCATTAAGACAAGGTGTGATTTTTATTTTGTCTCACCTCAACAGAAATTACCAAAATACCTTTTTCCCAAAAACCAAAAAAAAAAAAAAACATCAGATTTTCTTTTTAAAACGCATGAACGCATCGCTGAAACAGGGAGAGCACCGAAGCTTCGTGATTTTTGGACCAAGCCCCAGCCCCATCGTTCAACCCTATTCCTTCATCCTTTCCGACCGTGTGCCACCGCCTTTGCACGTCCGTTCGCCGCCAGCGTCCTCCTCCGGTTCGAATCTTTCTGTTGCTGTTATTATTTTTTTCTGTTTCGTTTTGCTTCTGCTCTGTGTCACTGGTTCTGTTTGTTGCTATGATGTTTGGAAATTATAGATTGAAGAATGATTTTGCTTTTCTGCTAGTTGGACAAAGAAATAGGTAGTGTGGAGGTTATTATAGGTGGAAGGAGTATTGGAAAAAGAGGGTTTTTCTTTTTCTTTTCTTTTTTTTTTTTAAAAAAAGGGGTCCAACTTTTTTCCTTCGGCAATTGGTGTAGAGTGAGGGGAATTATGAATCTTCAATTACTCTTTCATTTTATTACATATTCGTGCTTGTCAGGTGGTGTTGTGGATACATGCCTTTATGTACTTGATTGGATTTTTCTATTTCACCTGTCGTTGTGCGTCCAAAACAAGGAAGGGAAAAAAAGCTTTGACTGTTTTTTTAGGACTTTGAAGAAAAGGTAGTCATAGTATTGTAACATGTGTTGCCTTAAGTGTGAAAACCATGTTTATGTGTGGGCTCCATTGTTTTTCTTTGGTCTTCGTTGGTTCTTTCCAAGAGAGGTAAAAAATGAATTTTATTGTAGTTATGGCTGAAATGAGATACGAATAGAACCAGATATGTTTGTGTATTTATTAGTTAAGAATGGTGAAGTTCCACTATTATTTGGGTTAGGAAAGTGATTAACATTTAAGTTTCTTCTAATTTTTTAAAGTATAGTAAATTAGAAATTATGTCAATTGTTGCATGAATTATGAATGGGGTGGATATGAAGAATTGGAATTGAATGTGAAAATAGGAAATTTTATGTAAAGCTATAATTGATGGATTTGTTTGGGTGTTAGGAGGAGAAGGAGTGAATAAGTTGGAAACCGATAAGTTAGGGAAAGAGACATAGCATAATCCTTACAAGTGCGTGAATAGCGTCTCATTATACTTTTATCAATGATATTGTTACTACTTATTATATCTAGTTTATTTGTTAAATGTTATAATATCATCCCACTGAGGAAAACTTATATGAATTGTTTTTATTATTTACTTTGATGTTGCATCAAGTAAATAGTAAGAATTTATTTAATTTATTTATTAATCTCCTATTCTCCATTCGTTTCGTATGAGCGTTGATGTTTGAAGTTTATAGAAAATCACTTGAGATACAATTTGTGAACTTCATGTTGGGGTCTATGGTATTGGAAGATCTTTTTGGTGTTATTAATAAACTGATTCCCGACATGTTTAAATAAAAATATTCTTTTTAGAGGTGAGTACAAACGCGGTTACTAACAGTGATCTTGTTAGTCCTTGGTGCACCATGGTTAACCTTGAGCTCGCTTGTTATTCGTGGGATTTGTTCCCACGCTTGTGATTCGTGAAAGACGGAATATCACCAAGAGGGGGTGAATTGGGGATATAAAATTTTCGCTTAAGACACTCTGTGAAGCACAAGTAGAAACAGAGACGAACAGTGAAGAGTAGAAAGATTGAACACAAGAGATTTATATTGGTTCGGTCTAAATCATTGACCTACGTCCAGTCCCGGACTCTCGGGATTTCACTAATTCAAATGATTACACACTCTGTAACTCTCGGAGCAATTCTCTCACTAGAACTCACTCCCTTTACAAGTTGTAATCAAGTATCCCAATCTCAAAGTCCCAATACTTTGAGATTCTTACAATGATTGATAATCAAAGATAAACTCTCTAAAAGAGCAGATATATATAAACACTGAAGATTTGAATGACCGTGGTATGGTCTGAAAGTATGAACAGTAAAAACTCTTAATTGCTAATTGAATGCTCAGTTAATCGGTGGTTGGAGAATTCAATGCTTCTTCTATTTATAGTTGAAGGCATTTAATGACCGTTGAGAGATTAAATGAGCCGTTCGAATATATCCGTTTGAGCCGCGAACGCCGCTCTCTGTTTCTTTGAATTCGTCCGGTGTCGAGTCTACATTCTCCGTTGACATTCGTTGTTCAATTTGTCCATTGGGATTCACTTAGAATGTTGACTGAAATAGTTAAGATGCTTTATGGTTGCTCGAAGCTCTCTTTCCTATTTGAAATATAATTGACTGACTCGAGTTGTGCCTCGAGTCATGATCAAAATGATTTAGACGAGAATCCAAATGGTATAGCTTGACTCGAGTTGTGCCTCGAGTCAACTTCTGAATAAATCAGACAGAATCAAATTTCTGTTGTTTGACTCGAGTTGTGCCTCGAGTCACCGCATCTGAAGCAAATTGTGACATGATAACTCAAGTCATGCCTTGAGTTACTCTTTTCAATAATTCGAGACAAAGGCGAAATGCAACATAGTGACTCAAGTTATGTTCCGGTAACTCGAGTCATATCGGATAAAACTTATACGATATCGGGCAACCATTTCAAATCACGAAGTACAATACATGACTCGAGTTGTTAAGTGACAACTCGAGTTATGTCCCTTTTAAAAATAATTTTCTTTATGAAAAGCATGTCTTGAGTTATTTTAAAACATAGACAATATTACAATTGTTAGACATCATCAAAACACATAGAGAACTAACAATTTGTGGGTCTTGTACTTGCACTTGTTTCGTAGCCTCATGCTACGCTTGTTTTCGTGGCTTTGAGCCGCGTTTGATTATTTACCCTCGTGGTGTGTGTCCACGCTTGTTTCGTGGCCTCTATGCCGCGCTTGGTTATTTTCCTCGTGGACTATGTGTCCACGCTTGTTACTCGTTTCGTTGAGGTCCTACGGAAAGGTGAGGTTTGAGAATTATGTTTTAAATTGATTATGTTAAATTAAAGGTTTTACTATGTATTTGGATTTGTTTGATTCACGATAATTTTACATAGCGTCACTCTTGTTTATGATTGCTATATTGTTATTATTCAAAGTTAAATATGTTTAAATTACTCTCATTTGTATTCCATTGAATTTTATAAATGGGACGTTATTCACCGGAAATTTTTGGCCTCGAGATGGCATTGCAAACCTTGCACCTTCAATTTGAGCAGTGGAGGCTGTCATTGCTGACCGAGCTTGTCAATATATTAGTGGATGTAAAGTTGAGTTTTCATTTATATATATATAATCATATATAGCTTAGATTCTCCACGTAGTCTATAGGTAGAATACTTGTCTTCCCTTGTAAATTGGAATATTTGTACATATATATGTTGTAGTGGAGCATAGCTCTAAATGTTGTTATGAGTATTATTTAATATTTGTATATAAGTTTAAGGCTTAAGGAATGTGAGTCCACTCATATTCCGTGTCGGTCACCCCCTTAGTTTTCGGGCGTGACACTTATTTTGTTTCCAAGAATCTTCATGAGCCACGAATAGATTCGATAAAAGAAATTTCTCTCTTAAGGGAGTTGCGGTTATATGAAAAGGGTGCAAAGATAAATTTTGATTTGGAGTTAATGATGTTGTCTAAATATCTATATGAAGGTGTTGGAAGTAATGTAGAATTTATAAAGTTTGATGTCAAGCAAGTTAAAATAAGGATGGTGAAAGATATTTCTCTAAAGTTTTATGAGGTTTATGGCTACAAGTGAATGTAATGTGAAAGCGTTGCAAATTGTAATACCCTAAAATTCATATTCGTAATATACATTATATTTTGGCAATTAATACCTATTTAAAATAGGGAAACATGTTGTCTCTAATTTTAGGAATTTATTTGTTTATTTTCCTTGGAATTTAAAGAGGCAAAAACCCAATTTTATTTTAGGGACCATAAGTTGCTTTATGATTTTTAAAATAATGCATGGTGCATAAATGACCAAAGTAAACTCAAAATTTATGAGAAAATAATTAATCCAATTAATGAAAAATGTCAACAATTAATTGATATTAAATCTCCATTTATTAAATTAATACTAACATTTAAAAAGTCTTAATCCAAGTAATTATCTAAGAACCAATGGGAGATTTTCTTCTAAATAATGTTAGATAAGTTGAAATACAAAATTAAAATAATAAAAGGGGAGGGGGACGATTTTTGTAGCTTGAAAGAGGGTGCAGGAATTTTCTACCAAGCACATGCAACTTAGATATTTTGGTGTATGTGTGTATGTGTGTGTGTGTGTGTGTGTAAGAGAGAGTTGTGAGTGTAGTGAAGGAAAGAGAAAAGGTAGTTGTGTGTGTGTGTAATGTGTGGTGAATGAGAGTTGTTAGTGTGTGGAGTGTTGTGAGCCAAGGGTTTTGGGAGTGAGAAAAGTAGAAGATATTTTGAGAGTTTAAAAGCCAATGGGATAAATGAGAACCGATAGAAAATAAATTGTATCTTGAAATATGTTAATCATAGATTAAATATAAGAACTTACTATGAACAAGTATATTTTTAGCTTGAAGTAGGTTATCTCCAAAGTCATTTCCTTAACTTTTGGGATTAATCCTAAAGTGACTAAAAGGCTAGTAAAAACCCCTAATTGAACTATAATTCTTGTTATTCCAAGTACTTCTCAAGAGACTTGCATAAACTTCAAAGTTAACCTCTAAAGATATTTGTGATTAATAAAGCTAACATAAAGTAAGAGTTGTGAAGATAAAAGAAGCCAACAAGGTTTGTAAAAGTGGAAGAGATAAGGAGAGAGGGAGAGGAGCGAATTTGTGGAAGAGAATAGGATAAATTGTGTGATTCTAATGAGGCCACATATGCCTCATCTTGACCGTTGATGAAAAGATGATCCAAGGGTTGAGATCCTTTGGCTTTTGCTATAAATAGGGGCTTGAGTTCTTCGTAAATTTCACACCAAAATCATTCTAAAGAAAGATTAGAGAGAAGTTAGAGAGAAGTGGGAGCAAGAAGGAGGAGGAAGTTCTTCAAGAGGTAAGCAAGCTTTGAGTTCTTAGTTTTGTAGTTCTTAAAGTTCTAGGTTAATTCATAGCTTAGATGTTATTTTGATCTTTAATCTTCCAGTATATTGTTGTTATCATATTTTTATGGTTAAACATGGTTTGATTTCGAAAATATGGATGAAGAAAGTTATATAGCAAAATTTTGGAAGATTAGAGTCAAAGTAGCGAAGCTCGGCGAAATTTTGTCGGTTAGCGAAGTCGGGGTAAAATAGTCATTTGTGACTAAGATATCTGTTAGGATATTGTTTATGAGTCAATAGATACGGTATTACCCTTTAGGATATCCGGAAGTCAGTCGGGTTCGAAAGGCGGACGTTTGGCCATTACACGGTGAAAGGTACGTTCGCGTCTTTGTAACACTAACTACGATACTTATTGTGTACTTATATGTGTTAGATACTTTCATAAAGCCATGGACGGGACTCTGTCTTGGACATGCACCGTGACTAAGTTATGGGGCTTAGATCACTACATACGAAATTACAGGTTATAGTTTTGATAATACCGTTAAGTTTTCCTAGCGGCGAGGACACGGCCAGTATATCGTGGCCCGGTGAATAGTGCAGATTAAATAGCTTTACATCGATTGTATTGTTATTACCATACATATCGATTATGTATATCCTACATCTGTTATGGGCTTTTGTAGAGATTATTCTTTGAAATGTCATGAATATTTGTCATACATATCTTGTTTACATAAGAATGAGGTTAAGCTGTTACACGAGGTCGGTGGGTATTGGACCTCGGTCCTAACTAATAGTACGGGAAAGGATCAAGGATCGGGAAGGTACGGGTAGATGGAGTCGTAAAGGGACCGAAGAACGGAGTCATGGGAAGGCAGGTCGAGATAAGAGCCGGAAGAAGATTATCGAGCCTATTGTCGAGGCATGGATCTAATAAGGTTACTACGACGCAGTTTGGTGCCGAAGGCGGGGCTAGTCTATGTGGGTCACCAATAAGTGCCGTGAACTCGGTGAGGCCCCATGATAGACACCTACTTGGCCATTACGTTCGGTTAGCGAGTTAGGTTCATTGCCCCAAGTCTAGTTAATGCTTGGTCTAGATTGTATAGTTACTTTTTGAGAAATGTAATTGTACAAGGCTCGTATATTGTATCACATGAATATTCCTTGGGATTTTTAATTTAACGAATACGCTTTGGCATCATCATATGTCGGGTATTTTATATCGAATACTCATTGTCCAATTGTTAGCACATTGCTCTCCGTTTCGCGGTACTACGATGTAGCACCTCAAACTCGTCATTTTCTCTAAAACTATGTCTTTTTAGACAATAAGAGGTGTGAAATTTGGGGTGTTACACAAATGTAAGACAATAATTTAGTAATGACCTTGATTGGTCAAAGTGTGCTAGATGGTGTGAATGGTGATTATGATGTTTCGAGTTAAATTGAATGGTGGTTAGACTGTTTTAAGGGTGATTAAAGGATCAAGGTGTTGGTAGAATGAAAGAGAATTATACAAATAAAGTATATTTGAGAGTAAAGTTGATATAATATAGTAATATTATATCTCTTGGTATGAGTTTTGTAATATTTTAGAGAATTAATTGCAATCCTTTAGTTTTTGGTGGTAATATGATGTTTCAAAGGAAAATGCTTATCATGAAGGGTTTTAAGAGTAAGTTATAAGAATATATCATGTAAGTAAATAGCGTCCCATTATTTAGAAATGACATTTTTACTAGTAGTCATATTTTTATATCGATTATCATTTTTATATTAGCGAATCTATTTCATACTTTTTTATTGATCTTGAAATGAGTAAAGATTGATGATTTCATTTATTATTATGTTGGTAGGTAGTATAATTCATGAATATGCATGGAAATGATGTTGGATTGTAATATTTTAGAGAATTAATTGCAATCCTTTTTTTTGGTGGTAATATGATGTTTCAAAGGAAAATGCTTATCATGAAGGGTTCTAAGAGTAAGTTATAAGAATATATCATGTAAGTGAATAGCGTCCCATTATTTAGAAATGACATTTTTACTAGTAGTCATATTTTTATATTAATTATCATTTTTATATTATCAAATCTATTTCATATTTTTTTATTGATTTTGAAATGAGTAAAGATTGATGATTTCGTTTATTATTTATTCTTATGTTGGTTGGTAGTATAATTCATGATTATGCATGGAAATGATGTTGGAAATTGTGCCCTAAGGGCAAGTTATTGTACTTTAAACGTTTATGTTATTTAAAGTATTTCTCCGTTTAGTTATCATATCATTTGCATGTTTATAGTGATTGTAATACCTAATTTTCATAATTCATATAAACATTGTATTTTGACTAATTATTAGTAAAATAACAAAGGTGAATATGTGTCTCAAAGAAATATAATATATTGATTATATTTTCATCCAAATTTTACTTTGGAATTAATTAACCAATAGTTAATTATGAGACAATATTTAGGGGCTACTAAATGTGATAAGAATAGCACATAAAATGATAATTAATTATGGCTAAAATAAGTAAGAAAGTGTTATGTAAACACTTAAACAAATTAATGGAAGAAAGTATCAAATAGATGAACAATAATTAGCGTGCACTAATTGAGATTAGTTGCATAATTCTTCAAGATGATTAGAGGCAAATTAGGATCATCAATGAAGGGCCATAATTTTCGAAAAGGTGTAGGCCAATGGAAGATAAGAGTAATTTATTAATAATGCTCTAATGACTTGAATTATGGAGTAAACCAATTTATCAAGGTAAGATGCAATAAAAGGACAATTAAGCAATGGATTAAGAGTTAATTAGCTTTGTTAATCAAGCTTTGAAAAGTCAAATTTGCAATTAGGATCAATGGCCAAAATTAAATCTAATAAAGCTAAATCCTAAGGCCTTAATTAACCCTCATATTGTGTGTGTGTGTGTTGTGAGCCTAGTGTAGGAGAGAGAAAAGTGAGTTGTGAGTGTTGTGAGCCTAGTATTAGGAGAGAGAAGAGTGTAGATATTTTGAGAGTTTAAAAAACCATTGGGATTAATTCAAGACACAAGTAAATGAGAACCTATAGAAAATAAATTGTATCTCGAGATATGTTGATCATAGATCAAATATAAGGATTTGTTATGAACAAGCATATTTTTAGCTTGAAGTAGGTTATCTCAAAAATCATTTCCTCAACTTTTGGATTAATCCTAAAATGACTAAAAGTCTAGTAAAAACCCCTAATGAAGCCATGATTGTGAGATTAGTAAGTTGAAGAAGAAACTTAATTAATACTATCATCTTTTCAACTAAATCTTATAAAATCTAGATATTCTTCTAATCACACATGGTAAAGAACTGGCCAACAAGGCTTGTAGAGAAATGGAAGAGGATAAGAAAGAAAGAGAAGGGGACGAAATTGGAGGAAGGAGAAAGGGGAAAATGTGTGATTTTCAAAGAGGCCACATATGCCTCATCATAGCCATTGATGAAAAGATGATCCAAGCGTTGAAATCCTTAGGCTTTTGCTATAAATAGAGGGGTTGCCTCTTCATAAATCCTCACACCAAAACTCAAATGAGTGTTAGAAAGCAAGAGTAGAGAGTAGTAAGTGCAAGTGAGAGGCATGGAGTAGTGAGAGGAAGTTCTTCAAGAGGTAAGCAAGCTCTTGAGTTCTAGTCTTTAATTTTGTAGTTCTAGTTTAAAGTTCATAGCTTAAATGTTGTTTTGATCTTTAATCTTCCAATATATTTTTGGTATCATGTTTTATGGTTAAATATGGTTTTATTTCGAAAAATGGATGGAGAAAGTGATATAGCAAAATTTTGGAAGATCGGGATCAAAGTAGCGAAGCTCGGCAAACTTTACGGGTAGAAATGTCAAAATAGGTGAAAATATCCTTTTTGATATTTTTCTAGGAAATATGATATTAATTATAATATGATGAAAAAGGAAATAATCGACAATAATGTATAGGATATCGAGAAGTCCGGAGTCGGGTTCAAAAGGTCGAGACGGTTGGCCATTACACGGTGAAAGGTACGTACGCGTCTTGTAACACTAACTACGATGCTTATTGTGTACTTGTATGTGATAGACACTTTCATAAAGCCATGAACAGGACTCTGTCTTGGACATGCACCGTGACTAAGTTTATGGGGCTTAGATCAATACATATACATTCAGCTTCATACACGGGTTATGGTTATGGTAATGCCGTTAGAGTTTTCCTAGCGGCGAGGACACGATAGGACAACGTGGCACGGTGAGGTGCGAGATGACTATACATGGATTTGTATAGATAACTTTACATGTGATATGTATTGTTGACATATTAATCTTACATCTGTTGTGTGCTTATATGTTGATTGCGATGTAATGTCATGAATATCATCATACATATATAGTTTACATAAGCATGAGGTTAACCGTTACAGGTCGATGGGCATTGGACCTCGGTCTTAACTAATAGTACGGGGAAAGGATCAAGGATCGAGAGAGGGTACCGGTAGACGGAGTCGTGAAAAGGCACCAAAGGACGGAGCCGTGAGGAGGCACCGACCAGAGACAAGAACCGGAAGAAGTTTAACAGGGCCTACTTTCGGCATGGATCTAATAAGGTTACTTCAAGCAGGTTTGGTGCGAAGGTAGGGCTAGTCTATGTGGGTCGGTCAATCGGTCGCCGTGAACTCGGTGAGACTCCCATGATAGACACCTACTTGGCCAAGCTATTTGATTAAGCGAGTTAGGTTCATTGCCCCAAGTCCGGTTAAGGCTTGATTGTATAATTACCATGTAAAAGTTGTAATTATACAAAGCTCTTTATATTGCATCACTTGAATATTCCTTCGGGTTATTTAATATACCAGTTATGTCGGGCATCATCATATGTCGGGGCATTTTATATCGATTACTTATTGTCCAAATATGAATGCATGCTCTCCGTTTCCGCATTACCCCGATGTAGCACCTCAAACTCGTTGTATATTTTCTAAATATATGTTTTCTTATGCAATAAGTGGTATGGAATTTGGGGTGTTACGGTGATAACTGTATCCTTAGATGTATTTTATAGATTATCCTAAATGTCTGCGGTCGGTCATCTACGCGTGGGCAAAGATGAAATAAGACCGGTGTGACTTTGATAACGTGTGGAGATACAAATCAAAGTCATAGGCACTTGTAAGAGTACAAGGTGTTGGGTGACCCACTATGAGAAAGCTGCATGGATTAAGTCTTAAGCTTTTCTTATGTATAACCACGTCACAACGTCCTTTGACTTGAGATCGTCATAGATCCCTACATGAGAGTCGGCGATCTTTGACCTAGTCAAAAATCACCTTTGACCGGGTGATGAAAGAGGCTTCGATCGGGATTAGTGGTTTTCATGCGGAGGAATGTGAATGGTCAAGGCGAAATTTGTCCCTCACATCGTAAAGAGATAATCTTGGGCCCCTCGATGAGTGAGTCGAGGAATGTATCATATATATTAATTCGAAAATAATAATAATATTATTTATATAGATAATAATATTATTATATAGTATTTAATTTATTTGATAAATTAAATAACTAAAATAAATAGAGATATCGTATTTCAAATTTAATTTTCGAATACGGATATCACATATCGATTTAATTTGAATTGATATATAGCATCTTAGATTTGATTAAATTGACAGATATCATATCTTGGATTTAATTTATAAAGATAAATTAAATTAGCAGGCTTTTAATATGGATTAATTGAATAGATCAGATTAGATACATTGGACAAATTTAATAAATATATTATTTTAATCCAATTTTGAATTTCAAGATTAATTTAGATTAATTTTGAATATTTTAATGGAGTGAAGGAGCAATTTTGCCAACCGACTATTAGGCCGGGAGCGCTGGGCACAAATAACTTTTAAAGGGACCAAAAAGGCCAACAAACAATTAAATGGGTGAAAAACGCACGGTTTCGTCCATGAACATCTAACACCGTTTAAAGGCAATCGGGTGAAGGAGCAATTTTGCCAACCGACTATTAGGCCGGAGCGCTGGGCACAAATTACTTTAAAGGGACCAAAAAGGCCAACAAACAATTAAATGGGTGAAAACGCACAATTTCGTCCATAAACATCTAACACCGTTTAAAGGCAATCCCATGTGTCATTTGGTGTCATTTGGTCCCTTCTTTTTGGTCAAAAGCTAGGTGGCTTTTTTGTTTTTTTGGGTGGAGAATCCCCAATCTGCGGGAAAACGAAGAAATAACCAAACTAAAGCTTCCAAAGTATTTACTTCAAGCCGACGTCGAAATCCCCTTAAGCTCAGACAATGATGTACGTCTAACATTGTTTTTTTTTGTTTTCTGTACTTTGGGAACGGATGAATTCATAGATTTTGGCCAGAACAATGTAATATTCATGCACGACGAAAGGCAAAGACAGAGAAGAAGATGAGGGCTACATTGTGGCATTCATGCACGACGAGAGGACATGGAAGTTAGAGCTCCAGTTGTGAACGTGAAGGATTTGAAGGCGGAGGCGACGGTGAAGTTGTTGACATTTGTGCCTGATGCAGATTGGGGATTCTCCACCAAAAAAAAAAAAACAAAAAAGCCACCAGGATTTTGACCAAAAAAGAAGGGACATTTGGACGATCAAATGCCACGTGGGATTGCCTTTAAACAGTGTTAGATGTTCATGGGCGAAATTGTGCGTTTTTCACCCATTTAATTGTTTGTTGGCCTTTTTGGTCCCTTTAAAAGTTATTTGTGCCCAGCGCTCTGGCTAATAGTCGGTTGGTAAAATTGCTCCTTCACCCGATTGCCTTTAAACGGTGTTAGATGTTCATGGACGGAATTGTGCGAAGAAAACCCTAAAGGAGAGACGTGAGACGCAAAGCAAGAAGGCGCTAGCAGCTGCGCGTCCGTGTTGGAGTACTGTTCGGTGTGGATCTTGGTAGATGGAGTGGATTCGTAGATTCGGCTCCTGTTGATTAAGTAGGACGCACAAGAGTTCACAAAGGTATGGTTTCTAATGAACCCGATTGAAACATCGTTGATAAATCCTCTACGGGATTCGTGAAATTTTAATGGATGAAATCCTTCCACCGTGTGTACGGATCCCTACAGATGATAATGAAACTTTAAAGATATATTTCATAAACTTTCATGTTGAGGTGTTTTTCATTTTGGAAATGTTCATATGCAGTTCTTATTATTTGAAAAGGACTTTGTCAATAGATTGAATTTGAATGGAAGCTTTGATATATTGTTTGTGAACTTTCATACTAGGGTATTCTATTATAAAGTATTTGATACAAGCTATTATTATATTAAAAGAAGATCTTTTTATTGCTTTTGATTAATTGACCACATATATGCTTGAAAACGTTTTTAGAGGATTGAATACAAAACGCCGATTACTATTAATAGTATTGTTAGCTAGTCCTTAGTGCACCATGGTTAATTTTGAGCTTGCTTGACATTTTGTGGGCACAACACTCACACTTGATATTTGTAAGCTTCATCCCCATGCTTGTTATTTATGGGTCTTGTACTTGCTCTTGTTTCGTGGCCTTGGGCTATGCTTGCAAAATTACTTACTCTCGTGGGTGTGTGTCTACACTTGAGTTCGTAACACATGCTTAATTAATTACCCTCGTAGACTATATGTTCATGTTTGTTATTTTGTTGCGTTGAAATCATACTAAAAGATGAGGTTTGATATTTGTCATTTTAAAGGCGATTACATTATACATATTTTTTTCCTACTTTGTACTCAACTTTATTCAACCAATGATCTTTTATATAGTTTCTTTTAGCTCTTTGATGGTATATTACAAGAATTGAATAGTATTATGATATGTTGTTTAAACAGCGGTACAAGAGTGTTTCAAAAGCATAACAGAAAGAAGTCTTCAGCCGCGATTCCTAGGCGTGCTGCTTGTCCTTCTCCTCGAACCTCGGTCCTTCCGATCCTGAAGCTAAGTTAAGAGCTGGAGTCCATGCATCGAACCCTAGGTAACGGTTAACCTCATGAACAATAGGCATGACAGAGACAATAGTACAGTCAAGTACATACAATATACATATATGCATACAATAAACATCGAGTTAGTGTTACGATGCGCGAACGTACCTTCGTTGACGGTTCGGAAATCGTACTTTTACGGAAAAGCTGCAAACGTCCAACGGTGGCACGTCGGGGCGTAACGGCGGCAAATCGAGTTTCGATATCCTATAAGGGTAATATCACTTTCATTAGTGATTTGGCATTATAACGGCATTTTAGGTAAAAATTACCATTTTGCCCCTATACCCCTAATTGGCGGAATTTCGCCAGCACTTCGTTACTTTGGCTCCGCTTTTTCCAAAATTTGGCCAGAACTTCGACCCAATGATAATTTTCGAAATTCTAGACTAATATAGCCCTATCATATGATATCCAATCATGCTTGAAAGATTAAAGGCTACTCCAAAAAACTTACCCAGAGCTTCGCTGCAAAATTTCCCAGACTCTTCCTCCTCTCTTCCCTCTCTCAAATTCGGCCAAGCTCAAGAGGAATGGTGTGAAGTTTGCAAATGAACAAGAGAGGTATTTATAGAGAAATCTAAGGACACAAATGTCATTTTTCACTTTGATCTTAAACCATTGGATCTTGATCTCATGGAATGGCACAATCTTGGCCTCTCCTTCCTCCTTTCCGACCTGAACCCTTAGGTGGCAGCCATGTGATGTCATCTTGGATGATGTCATGTGGTTTGCTTTATGCCTTCGACTTCGGTAAAATTCCCCGATCGGTGTCAGGTCGCGTAATCTCGAGAAAATCTCAAAATTCCGGATTTACAACTCGAAGACATATTCTCACTCATTAGAAATGTCTAGGTTAACCTAAATTTTGATTCCATATAGGGCTCCAACAGTCGATCAAGTTCCTCAAAAGCGTGCCGGCTACGGAACGATTTTACGGAATCATCAACTTTTGGACAAAAATTCACGATTCCAAATATGTCCAGATAATTTGAAACTCACTTCTAGATGTTGAGTTAGAATTTATTTTCTTCAGATCCAAAAATGTGCCTATCTCGCATTTTTCCCTATTTCGTTTATTAGGAAAATGCACAATCGGCTTGAAATTAACTTCAGGAAAAGCCTAACGGAAGATAAAAATCCACCGATCAATATTTTACCTTGACTTTGGAAATTCCATTCCTGGTTCTCTAGATAGGATCCGTTTTCTATATATTGTGTTACTATTCACTATATTTAATTATAATATATAATATTACAAGTTGATATAATATCTAGATATTATGTTTTCATTCTTATCTTCATTTTGCTTGCACAATTTCGGTCAAACAATCTGATCCTTTTCTTTAATTTTCGTTTTTATTAATTATTTAATTAATTAATATTATATAAAATAATTATTTAATAATTATTTTTATATAATTTTACAAAATTTCCCTATTGGTCCATTCTTGTATTTAGGCTTAAAAATACCTAAACTCATCCATTTTCCTCAAAATTTCCAATTAATTAGCAAATATGCTTTTACTAATTCTTGGCCAAAAACCACTAATTTTAGGGTTTTACATAATTATTCATGAATTTCCTTTGCTTATGCTTAAGTAATTTGCCAATAATTACTTAATTACTTTATTATCACTAGTTGATAATTTTCTTAATTAGAATGCCTCATTACCTCATAACTTTTATACTGACATTTGTGTTTTCATGTCCTCTCTTCGTACTAAAATTTACGGGGTCATTTTGGTCATTTGGATACTTTTGACTCTTCCCCCTTTATTTCTTCAAGGTAGTAACTTAATAAATTACCTAAATTAGGGACAATATCCTTCCCTATTTCAAATAGATATTTACTTGCCTCTTTTATAGCTTTCACGGGAAAATTCTACCAAATGATTTGAAGCATATCCAAAATTTAGTATACAACATCAACTTCCAATTTGAAACATCATTTGAATGCACTTAAAATATTTTTCAAATCTATCTAAAATACTTTCAATGTATGAATAATTTTCAAAACGTGTGTATGCATTTTCACAAGACAAAGTGAATCAAATCAATTTCTGGATTGTGCATTTCAAAAGAATAAAATTAGAAGGTAATGCACATATTCACTTTTTGATCCATTTAGCAATCTAAAAAACATTTTGAAAGGTCATAACTAATTGATTGCTAATGGAATGCAATAATGGACAATTATTCATTACCCAAATATTAATCTCATATAAGCATAGAATAGGGTAAGAGTTAGATATCACCGTAATTCCCTTTGTCCTTGTAAAAGCTTGTTTGATTAAGGTAGATTGATGTAGACGTCTCCTTTCACCATTAACATCAAGCATAGCCTATTTAGCTTCCTCAAGACTTGAATTATTTCTCTATGTTGCATTCTTGAGAAGCTTTGTCTCATCCTACAAAAACATATAAGTCTTTTTCTTTCTTGGTATCCAACCTTACTTGGGTCCAATCAACGTTAGCTTGTAGGAACCAAAATTTGCATGATCTTATGAATATCATTAATTTAACATAATTGAACATAATGAACTAAGCATGATTTTATGCATAAAAGAGATACTTTCTTTTCAAATCATCATGTATGCATAAAGAATTAAACTATTGAACATTGCAATCCCTTTATAAATAAATCTATTAAATGGATTTTTAAGGGATGTGAAAAAAAAAATTTCAAAACAGTTTGCAATGCTCATTCCTAAGGCTACAAAATATAAAACCTCAATATATAATTCAAATAATAGCATAGGAGGTTTTACTATTATATATCTTTACCTTAGGTACTTGGAAGATTGACTTTGCTTACCCAATGGTTCTTCATATGTCTTTCCATGGGTATCTGCAAAGTTCTCTCTGAGGATATAGACTTCAAGAGTCTTCTAGTTGATACTTGAAAGATTCTCCTCTTCTTGATCTCCTCAAGATAGTCGAATGATACTCTATGGTAGTTTGTTCTTGAGGTAGATGATACTCTTATTGCTTGTATCCATTGCTTCTTTTGATGTTTAGACCTTGTAGTTCTAGCAATGGATGCCCTGAGATTTCTCTTACTTGATGCATGCTATGATCTTCTTCATTGGTACATGAGAAACTCTTGGCTTCTTGTTCATCTTCTCTGTACCTTGATGTCCATTGATTTTCAAATCATCCTGTACACATAAAGCACTAGATGGACATTTTGGTACCCACTTATACTTGGGTCCTTGATCGTTAGTATTGGACTTTGCTTGTCCTTTGGGAACCCAAACAAATTTATTTCTCACATTATAATTTCTCCTAATATAACATGTGTGAGAAATATGTCAGATTTACCACAATAATTGCAAACAATATGATGATGTGTATTATGAGATTTTATGCAAGTATTGTGTTGGTTGTCAGTGGAAATTTAAATAAATCTTATTTGAATAATATTTCTTCCCAATAAATTTTCCAGCATGATTGAAAACATTTTTGCTTTTCAAAATAGAATCGGTAAGTGGTTGAAAAAACAATTTTATGCAATTGTTCAAAATCATTTTCTTAACTACACAAGAAGAATTGGAATTATTTACCACATGTGCATCTTGAATTTCTGATGATGATTCATCATAATTGTCCATGATCAGCTCTCCTTGGGAATCCTCAATTTCTTGTTCTTTCATGTTGACTAGATCATAGAAGTGTTCTAAGATTTCTCCTTCTTCTACTTCCAATTGTTCATCAATCGTGGATATGCACTTTATAGTTTCAAATGAACTATCAACACTTTCAATTTCAACACAATTGTTAGAAGTATAAATAGAATCAAGAGTATCCCAAATTTCTTTAGCACTAGAGCAACATTTGATTTTTATAAAATCATTTTCGGTTAAAGCACTATACAAAATTTTCATTGCTCTATACTGGTTCGGCCCAACTCTTGACCTACGTCCAGTCCCAAGAAACACTCCGGGATTTCCCTAACTTACGATCAAATGATTACACACTCTGTAACACTCGGAGCAATTCTCTCTCTCTTGAATTACACTCCCCCTTACAAGTTGCAATCAAATGACCCAATCTCAAAGTCCCAATACTCTGAGATTCTCACAAGAAATAGTAGTAGATGAATAACTCTCTCTAAGAGCGAGATGATCATAAACACTGAAGAACAATTTGTGACACACTCTCAGAAAGTATTTCAGCAAGTATCTCAGAAAGTATCACTCAAGAGATTGGCGAAACCAAGCTCAGGAGAGTATCTTTCTTTGATCGTTTGTTCTGCTGCATGTGTGTGTCTTCTTTGAGCACCCATGGCTTCATATTTATACTAGTTGGATGAAGGTGTCCGTTGAAGAACTCCACCATTTGAATTCAAAAATCCTTCCATTCTTGCAACCAAATCGAATTCAATTGTTTGAGGAATTCGGGAATGTTGATGATGGTCATAATGTTGGAAAGATTTCGTTTTGCAGCGTACACTTTCTACGCGTCGTTGCTTCATCATCTCTGTTGCATTTTGAATATAAATTCCAAAACGCGTTGATCAAAACACCCAAGCTGATTCCTCATGATCCTGCACTTTAATTCCCATATTCGAAAACTATGAGCAGAATGGGTTAGAATCGGAGCATTAAAGATCATAATTAATAGCAATTAATATCAGAATCGAAATCTGCAATCTCGACATAGCAGAGGCATTTTTACCGATCATACTCGAGTATCAAATGCTCATACTCGAGTATCTATGCTGTTTGAACTCTGTTGCTTCCAGTATTTCGAGTGTCAACTTTCGAAGATCATAACCTCCTGTTATGAACTCCAATTTGATTTTCTCAAGTCTTGTTGGAAAGCCCTTTGAGTATACTTTCAAATGGCACCGGTTTAAGCTTCATTGGACTTCTAGTTTGGGAGATATACTCAAAACATTGAGCCTTGGTCAACAGTGTGACGGTGATGTCACTGTGATCTTCAACAATTCATATCTCTCTCATCGGACCTCCTTTGGACTTGAATCTTGTGCGACTAGGACCGTTTGGAAGTATAGTTTCCAACAAAATTGTTTTCAGCTTAATCCGATCTCTGGTTAGGGAGATATCGTCAAATTACTAGAGGTCGCCCGAAGCTGAACGTAGAACAGAGCTAATCGAGTCATACTCGAGTATTGTTGATCCATACTCGGGTATTGTCGGGATTTAAGCACGAAGCAGTTGTTTATGCACCATACTCGAGTACCCAAGTCCCATACTCGAGTATTGAAGTGTCATACTCAAGAATTGAAGCCCGATACTTGCGAATGGATGTTGGATACTAGGGTATTGACGGAAGTTCAAGGCAATTCATCCTGAAGCTCATTTTTAATCATTTTAAGTCCGAATTGAGTCGTTCCAACTTCCATATCACCGTGGAGACTTCTAGTGTTAATCTAGGAACATGAATAATGATATTCTCATTATATTCAGCAAGTTCTTCATTCTTCCAGATCTCATCTTGATTAATCTCCATCATTAAACTTCACATCATTAATCTCTTCACATGGAGCAAGTTCTTCTTTCTTGATTAATCTCTATAATTAATCTTGGACTAATCTACATCAAATGCAAACTATTTTTTGGACCAAAAATACCAACAAACATTTTAAAGAGGAGCGCTCAGCACAACGCCATTAACACCGTTAACAAAAAGTTAACCTCCGTTATCTAAGGTGCAGATTGGCCAACGAACTCTTATTCCAGGAGCGCCCAGCACAAAATTCTAAATTTTACTAAATTAAATAATTTTTTCTCAATTGTCATTATTCAAAACTACTTGTATAGATATCTATGGACAAAAATTATTCATTATTTAATTTTTCAAAATTATAATTTGCTAAAATAAACAAAATTTTTAATTAAAAATATAATTATGTTCTAGTGTAAAACATAGATGTCCGGCGCGTATATGGTGGTGATTTGATATTGGATCAAGGGTCTCGGCACAGGTGCGTATGTGGAAGCACTCAGACGGAGACGGGATCACTGAACACAACCAGGCTCTTTAGCCGAGGGCGTGGGGTGGGGTGTGTGCTCAGTGTAACAGTAGGTAAATAGTCTAGGTTAGAGCGTGTGTACCTTAGGTTGTTGACCGGGTATTTATAGAACATACCTGGGGCGGCCTTGGCATGATTCCTGGCCCATAATCTGAATTGCCTATCCTTATGCGGAGATGCTCCTATGTTTCCGGGGCAGTTGAGATCCTTCAAGATAGTAGGTGGGATCGGATCTATCTCGCCTGCCTGTAGTTGGGCTTTATCGCAACTGGGCTTATTCCAGATCCGTAACAGTTGCCCCCAGCCCGGTAGTTCCAAGTTTTGGACTGCCGGGGTATATTGTCCGAGGTCCCACCCATCGCCTGCGTCGGCCTTGAATTTGCTAAGCTCATCTCTCCGTGTTCGGGGTATCATCGCGAGATTCGATGAGCCGGGCGCCTCCATCGTTGGGAATAAGTTATACGGCAATTGACACAATTGAGCTTTAAGAACTACTAACCTAAATTTCTTTCTATAATTTAAAGAGGAAACAAATTAAATAATGACAAAATTAAATAATGAATAATTTTTGTCCATAGATATCTATACAAGTAGTTTTGAATAATGACAATTGAGAAAAATTATTTAATTTAGTAAAATTTAGAATTTTGTCTTTGGCGCTCTGGAATAAGAGTTCGTTGGCCAATTTGCACCTTAGATAACAGAGGTTAACTTTTTGTTAAAGGTGTTAATGGCGTTGTCTTTGAGCGCTCCTCTTTAAAATGTTTGTTGGTATTTTTGGTCCAAAAATAGTTTCTTGTGTTAGGTGGTCCCGCCCAATAGTTCGTTGGTATTTTTGGTCCTTAACCCATTGTTGAACTGTGCTGATTTTGTTATTTATAGTTTTAGGGAGGCTTCTTTAACTAGGAAGACTTTATAATGTACAGTGTAAATATGTATATATTTAAGTATGATAAATTTATATATTTAAGGCTTGAAGAATGTGGGTGTGTCACATCTCAATTTTTGGGGTGTCACAACAAAAATCCAAACCCAGCAACCACTACTAAGATTTACAGCCATTTTCACCAAAAACATTGTTAGTTATGCTTAGTTTTGATAATGACAAATATGCTAAGATTTATAGCCACTTTCACCAAAAACTGTTAGTTATGCTTAGTTTTGATGATGACAAATATGCTTATCTATTAAGAGGAGAAAATTTCTATACTTCATTTATCTTCTACTTTGGTTAACTCTTATATTTAATATAGATATGAAGTTTATTTATGAAGAATGATTTAGAAGAAGTATCTAATTAGAGGAAGAAGAAGAAAGAAATTTAATCAAAGAAGATGTGAAGTTCAAATGATGAAGAATGATCAAGATGGGAGATGGGAGATGGAAGAACTTGGTTAGATCGACTCTAGAAGTCTCCAAGATCATATGGAAGTTGGAATGGCTCAAATCGGAGTTAAAACAAGAAAAATCAAAATCAAGCTCCCAGAACTCAAAACTCAAGCCAGTAATTTTAACCTAGAGTTTACCTCAAAACTCAAGCCAAACACTATTGACTCGAGCCAACAGCACCTCTGTTCTACTCTGTTTTGCGTTTCAGCTGACCTCTGGTAATTCAGCGATATCTCTCAAACTAGAAGTCTGATTGAGGTGAAATCAATTTTAAATGAATATAGACTTCCAATGCGTCATTTTTACATAAGATTCAAGTACAAAGGAGGTCATATGAAAGAGCTATGAATTGTTGAAGATGACAGTAACATCAGCGTCACACACCAGACCCACCTTCAGTATTTTGAGTGTATCTCATGAATGGAGAATCCAAATGAGATGAAACCGGTGCCATTGGAAACTAGACTCAAAGGGCTTTCAATAAAGATTTGAATCAACCAAAACAGAGTTTCGACCAGGGAGATATTTCCCTCGAAAGTGGACGGTCAGTTCAGAACGATGCAAAAAACGCTGGTAAAAAAAGAACATGCATTCATCTTATGCTAAGGGATAGAATACAATGAGTTAGGAGCTGATTCTTCTTGCATTGGAAAGAAGACTTGAAGATCTCTATGAGCATGGGTGGTTTGCCTATTTGGAGCTATATCAAGACAGAAAGCGTAAGCAATTACACCGACTATTTGAGATGCCAAATTCGCTCGAGAAGAAAAATATACCGACTATCCTATGCCGAGATTGTTAGCTCCAAAGGTTTGTTTTGATGATGACTAACTGTTTACAAGATCTATGACTAAGAAAAAATGTTTTTACCAAGATTTTCGTTGGAAAATTGATGCGTGGAAAATCTGTCAATTTGACTCGAGCCAACATAGGTGACTCGAGCCAATACCTTGTTTTGACTCTAGCCAACATGATTTGACTGAAGTTTTAGTCTAGACTCTAGCCAAAACTCTTCACTCTAGCCAAAGAATACATCAACCAAGGAATTGACTCTAGCCAACATAAATTACCTCCGGTTTAGCCCTTGACTCTAGCCAAAATCGGTGACTCGAGCCAAGGCCTCCTCGGTTATGAAAAGTTGACTCCGGCCAATAAGAATTGCCTCGAGTTTAGCTCCGGGCTCTAGCCAAATGCCCTTGACTCGAGCCAAATTACCTCTACCTATGGAAGTTGACTCTAGGCGACTTAAATGACTCGAGGCAATCGTATCGGATCGAAAAATTGATTTTTCCAGGACTTCGATCAATCTTTGATTCGGCTTATGAATTGATTATATTTCCTTATTGCTTATTCAAATTGCATTTAACAAGTTTGTTAATGAGTTTTCAAAAGAGTGTTATATGGTTCAACACTAAATTGCAATAAAGCAACATTTTTGTCAGAAGCTCCAACGGTCATATCAGTAGCGTCTCCGAGAATTCTGAAATCATTGTTATTAATTGATTTCTACTTGCTATACTTCTCAATGCTATTAATCATGTTTGTTAGCAAGTTTCGGATGATCAAAGGAAGGATTAACATCAGATTATGAGAAGGTGGTTGATTACATCAGAAGCTCCAACGGTAATATTCTCCAACGGCTATATTTGTTCCAACGGTCATATTCAAAATTGGAAGAACTGCTCAAACGGTCAAATGATCTTCATCAACTATAAATGAAGAAGCATTCGAAATAGAAGAAGTTGGAGACTGGTCAAAATGCCAATACTCGATATACACATACACCTCTCTGTTTCTCAATGTTCATACAACTCATCATAGAGAGTTCATCATAGAGAGTGAAATCCTTCTATCGTGCTTCAGTGTTTATTCATTCACTTCGAGAGAGAGAAGATTCATTGTAAACATCTTATCATTTTATTTGATAGTTGCTCAAGATTGGGTGATCTTGAGTGGAATCGATTGTATCCTTACAGTGTGTAAGGGGGAGTATCTCGGTTGAGATTTGGCTTCACAAGTGCGTGTGTGAACTTGTGGTTTGTAAAGGCTTCTCTTGTGCCGGTTCAAACAAGTGGATAGTGGATTGAAAATCTCAAGTGGAACTTGAGGATTGGACGTAGGTCAAGGATTGGCCGAACCGGTATAAATATCATTTGCATATTCTCTTCCTTATCTTTTATATTTCCAGCGTATATGTTTGAATGATTGTTTATCGTTTTATAAATCTTACTATCATATAAACTACCTTCATCGTTAGATGCGAAAAGATTTTCAAAGTTCCAAAGTTTTTATCAAACACCCAATTCACCCCTCTTGGGTGATAGCCGAGTCTTACATTTGGTATCGAGCTAGGCTCTTGTTTAATGGACTTAACGGTCTCAAGAGTTTTCAAATGGTGATTTTGGGTGTTGCTTGTTTTCGAAGGTTTCGATTATACCATTCCACCGTTTTTCAAAGATGTTGATTTTGGTTTTGGAAAGCTAGAATGACCAGCTTTATTAAAGCGTTTGATTTTTATATGTGGAATGTTTTTATAAATGACTTTGATTTCAAACCAAGAAAGGATTGGAAGAAACGAAAAGAAAATGTTTTCGTTGAACATTAGAGCAATGCAAATTTTATATAGTGCTTTGTGAGAAAATGATTTTAAGAAAATCAAATGTTGCTCTAGTGCTAAAGATATTTGGGATACTCTTGATTCTATATATGCTTCTAACAAATATGTTGAAGTTGGAACTATTGACAGTTCATACGAAACTATGAGCTGTGTATCCATAATTGATGAACAATTGGAAGTGGAAAATGAAGAAGGAGAAATCTTAGAACACTTCCATGATCTAGTCAAGAGAAGAACAAGAGAAAGATGATTCCCGGGAACGACTCATTGTGCACGTTGTGATCAATCACTATCACGGAGCTCAAGATGCATGTGTGGTAAACAATTCCAATTCTTCTTGCGTAGCTAAGAAAAATGAATTCGAACATTTGCATACCATTGTCTTTCAACCAATTATTGATTCTACTTTGAAAAGGAAAAATGTCTTTGAAAATAATCTTGGAAAATTTCTTAGGAAGAAAGAATGTTCAAATGAAGTTTATTTGAATTTTTACTCTCATGACCAACACAATGCTTGCACAAAATCTCATGATGTATACCATTCTATAATTTGCAATTATTGTGGAAAGTCTGGCCATATCTCTCACACATACTATATTAGAAGAAATTGTAATGTGAGAAATAAATATGTTTGGGTTCCTAAAGGACAAGTAAGGTTCACTACTAACAATGAAGGACCCAAGTATAAGTGGGTACCAAAATGTCCGTTTAGTGCTTCATGTGTGCGGGATGATTTGAAAATCAATGGACATAAAGGTATGATGAAGAAGCCAAGAGTTTCTCATGCACCAATGAAAAGGAGCATAGCACCTATGTTAAATATGAGAACTCTCGAGCACCCATTGCTAGAACTACAAAGTCCAATCATAAGAAGCAATGGACATCCGTAAGAATAATAGATTTGTCTCAAGAATAGACTACCATGAAGTACCATTCAACTACCTTGAGGAGAATAAGAAAAGAAGGATTTCTCGTGCACAAAGGAAAAGATTCTTGCAGTCTATATCTTTTGAGGAAGCTTTGTATGCACCTACAAATGAAGAATCGGTGGATAAACAAAGCCAATCCTCCAAGTACCTAAGGTAAAGGTATCCATTGGAAAAAGCTCCTATACTATCATCGAAATATTCATTGAGGTTTTATATTTTGTAGCCTTAGGAATGAGAATTGCAAATTGTTTTGAAATCGATTTTCACATCCCTTAAAAATCTACTTCATAAATTTATAAAGGGATTATAATGTTCAATAGTCTAATTCTTTATGCATACATGATGATTTGAAAAGAAATTATTTCATTATGCATATAGTAATGTTTAATTCATTGTGCTCAAGTATTCGATTTGATCATATTTTTAGAGCATGTGAATTTTATGTTGTTCCTACAAGTTAATGATGATTGGATCCAAGTAAGGTTGGATACCAAGAAAGAAAAAGACTTATATGGTTTTGTAGGATGAGCAAAAGCTTCTCGTACAACATAGAGAAATAATTCGACTCTTGAGGAAGATGAAGAAGCTATGTTGCTTGTTGATGTTGAACAAGGAGACATCTACATCAATCCATCATAACTAAGAAAGCTATAACAAGGACAAGAGGAATTATGGTGATATCTAATCTTACCCTCTAGTGTGTGTATATGAAATTCATATTTGGGTAATAAATACTTTATTCTCCTATGATTCACATGTTGATCTTTGATATTCAATGTAATGTGTTGCTTGATCTCCTCATTCTTTATTCTCTAACTAGTTGGACCTCATGTTTAACAAGTTGATCATTTATGAGTTTCAAGCTTATCTCTTATAATCCAATTTGTGAGTGTTATGCCTAAAACATAAATTCTTTGTTGGTCGTGTTATTCTAAGCTTTATGAATGTTCATTAGTGCATTGAATGTTGATGCATTAACCATTAATGGAATAAATTACTAGGATGATATTCTAGAACTCTAGTACTTTGGATTAATGAGTATGTGCTTCATCATTCATGAATCCTAGTAGTCATTTTGTTACTCAAATACATCAACTTTGTCTTCATCCATTTTTGAGTAACTATATTCAAATTCTTGCCTTGAATGTTCATATATTTCAAGATTCTATTCTAAGAGACAAGATTATTGTACCTACGCATAATTCATTTTCCTTATGACTTTTGCTTTTGGGAAAATTCTTAAACATGTACACTTCAATGTTCCACATGTTCTCCAAATCAAGCATTTTGATACATTCTAATATATTCTTTAAACTATTGGTTTCCACCATGTTCGAGTGAGCATTGATTTTAAACATGTTCCAAAAATATGGTTAATGATTCAAGTAAAAATTGCTTTCAACTTTATCAAACTTGAATCGAAAGCTTTGTCATATTTGTTGTCAAAATAACTCGAGTTTCGGGTTCATACCTCAAGTCAAGTTCTTTTAAAACTAAGTCAAAATATGCTTGAACTTTGGTGACTCGAGTGCACACGGTTTAACTCGAGCGAGATCGGTTTAATGGATAAAAATTACAATGCTCTTTGATTAAACTTACATGCATATTTATCAATGACATCTTTTCTACATAAAATATATTTACAAATTGTCATTGAGAAATAATGTTCATGGCATCATTTAATTATTACACTTTTGATTCATTGGATTGAACTTATTGGGTAAAATTATGTGAAAAGGAGCAGCTCATGTTTTAAATATTTGATCATTTCTTGTATAACTTTCTGCTACCTTCTTTATATTTGCTTTTGAAACTCTACTGCTAATATGTAATTTGCTTTATCTTTAAGATCGCAGTATGGTTAATGTTTCAGTTTTGCAGTATGGTTAATGTTTCATTCGTTTATGCTGCCAATTCTGATTGCAATTCCTAAGCTTAACTCAAATATATCTATGGAATTGTGCCTAATGCTGTGTGGACTCAAGAAACATTGGGTACCAAAGATTATATATTTGTTTTGCAGAATCCTCTATTCGTACATTGGAAAATAATGATAAAATGAGGGAGATAAGCATGTGAGGTCCTCTCCAGTGAACAACAAGTGCGATTACGAGTCATAACATCACATGTGTAACCAATCGACCTATCTAGAAAAGGAACTTCAACTACACCGAGCTTCACCTTCACTATATTTCCTATCTTAAAAGTTCATCTCCTTTATTCGAAGAAAACACTCTTTAGCATACTCATCTGCATTTACTATGTTTGTATTAGTTTTGATGATGAGTTAATATCATATTTTCCTTTCATTATCTTAACTTGAAAACATCATATAGAAAGGAATATTTTGATAGCTAGCTAGGCCAAAAGACAATGAGTAAAATTAGCGGTTTGAGATACCATGTAATGTCGTAGTAAAGGTATCACTACGGAATTACATTTGGTATACACTAACAAATCTCTTTTTCAAAGAAAGATTTTGAATTTGTAGCAGGAGATCTCGTTTGGTGCAAGGATGTTCCTTAATGTACTACAAGGAGAAGCTATCGATTGAGGAAAAATGCTTTCACGTCTCATCTTTGAAGTTGAGATATGCTTTATGAAGAGCTCTACAAAGAAAAGACAAAGGATGGAAGTCAAGTACGATCATATTCATTCGAGATGAGATATAATTCAAGAAGCCGAGTACTTTAGTCTCATTTCACATCTCAAAGGCTATTCGAGCACATCACGGACCTCAAAGCTAATGGACTTCATCGATCATTCATCAATTTGTAGAACCTACATGAGCATTTCGAACTTTATCCTTTTATATTTAGTAAATTTTGCCCATGTTTGGTATCTATATATGCTTTAAGTATAAAAGATTTCTTGAAAACCTCTCCAAATTCTCTCAAATTTGTTTTCATAAAAACATTCCAAATTGCATCATATTGAATATCCAAATACTTTCAAAAAGGGGAGAGAAAACTATTTTCTTGACATATAATTACGAGAAAGTCATTTCTAACTTGTCTTCATATTTTCCTCTCCACCGGTATTTCTTCTTCACTTCAATCTTTTGCTAATGACAAATAAGGGGAGAGAAGGGCAAGAAAAATATCTTTGGGCTTAATGTATTTTCATATTCATACATATGTATTTTCATATTCATACATATTTTTCTTAAAGTATTTGCCGTCATCAAAAGGGGAGAATGTTAGTTACGCTTAGTTTTGATGATGACAAATATGCTTATCTATTAAGAGGAGAAAATTTCTATACTTCATTTATCTTCTACTTTGGTTAACTCTTATATTTAATGTAGATGTGAAGTTTATATGGAAGATGGAAGAACTTGCTTAGATCGACTCTAGAAGTCTCCAAGATCATATGGAAGTTGGAATGGATCAATTCGGAGTTAAAACAAGCAAAATCAAGGTCCAGAAGTCAAAACTTGAGCCACAAGAAGCAAAAACTCGAGCCAGGGAATTTTGCCTCGAGTTTGCCTCAAAACTCAAGCCAAACTCTATTGACTCGAGCCAACAAACACCTCTGTTCTACTCTGCTTTGCGTTTCAGCTGGCGACCTCTAGTAATTCAACGATATCTCTCAAACCAGAAGTCCGATTGAGGTGAAATCATTTTTTTGGCAACTAGACTTCCAATTCGTCATTTTGATATAAAATTCAAGTCCAAAGGAGATCAGATGAAAGAGATATGAATTGTTGAAGATGACAGTATTTTGAGTGTATATCATGAGTGGCGAATCCAAATGAGATGAAACCTATGCCATTGCAAACTAGACTCAAAGGGATTTCAATCAAGATTTTAATCAACCAAAACGGAGTTCCGACCAGGGAGATATTGCCCTCGAAAGTGGACAGTCAGTTCTGAACGATGCAAAAACGCTTTGGTAAAAAAGAACATGCATTCATCCTATGCTAAGGGATAGAATTATTCTTGCATTGGAAAGAATACTTGAAGATCTCTATGAGCATGGGTGGTTTGCCTATTTGGAGCTATATCAAGACAGAAAGCGTAAGCAATTACACCGACTATCCGAGATGCCAAATTCGCTCGTAAAGAAAAAGATATCGACTATCCTATGCCGAGATTGTTAGCTCCAAAGGTTTGTTTTGATGATGACTAACTTTTTACAAGATCTATGATTAAGAACAAAATGTTTTTACCAAGATTTTCGTTGGAAAATTGATCTGTGGAAAATCTGTCAATTTGACTCGAGCCAACATAGGCTGACTCGAGCCAATACCTTGTTTTGACTCTAGCCAACACAATTTGGTGGAGTTTTAGCCTAGACTCTAGACAAAAACTCTTCACTCTTGCCAAAGAATACATCAACCAAGGAATTGACTCTAGCCAACATAAATTACCTCCGGTTTAGCCCTTGACTCTAGCCAAAATCGGTGACTCGAGCCAAGGCCTCCTCGATTATGAAAAGTTGACTCCGGCCAATAAGAATTGCCTCGAGTTTAGCTCCGGACTCTAGCCAAACGACCTTGACTCGAGCCAAATTATCTCTACCTATGGAAGTTGACTCTAGCCGACTTAAATGACTCGAGCCAATCGTAGCATATCGGAAAAAATTGATTTTTCCAGACTTCGATCAATCTCTGATTCTGGCTTATGAATTGATTATCTTTCCTTATTGCTTATTCAAATTGCATTTAACAAGTTTGTTAATGAGTTTTCAAAAGAGTGTTATATGGTTCAACACTAAATTGCAATAAAGCAACATTTTTGTCAGAAGCTCCAACGGTCATATCAGTAGCGTCTCCGAGAATTCTGAAATCATTGTTATTAATTGATTTCTACTTGCTATACTTCTCAATGCTATTAATCATGTTTGTTAGCAAGTTTCGGATGATCAAAGGAAGGATTAACATCAGATTATGAGAAGGTGGTTGATTACATCAGAAGCTCCAACGGTAATATTCTCCAACGGCTATATTTGTTCCAACGGTCATATTCAAAATTGGAAGAACTGCTCAAACGGTCAAATGATCTTCATCAACTATAAATGAAGAAGCATTCGAAATAGAAGAAGTTGGAGACACGAGCTTACATATTCTAAATGCCAACACTCTGATTATACACATACTCTCTACTTTCTCTGTTTCTCAATGTTCATACAGACTCATCATAGAGAGTGAAATCATTTGTACTGTGCTTCAGTGTTTATTCATTCACTTTTGAGAGAGAAGATTAATTGTAAACATCTTATCATTTTATTTGAGAGTTGCTCAAGATTGGGTGATCTTGAGTGGGAAATAGAGAGTTGCTCAAGATTGTACCTTACGGTGTGTAAGGAGAGTATCTCGGTTGATATTTGGCTTCACAAGTGCTGTGTGTGTGAACTTGTGGTTTGTAAAGGCTTCTCTTGTGCCGGTTCAAACAAGTGGATAGTGGATTGAAAATCTCAAGTGGAACTTGAGGATTTGGACGTAGGTCAAGGATTGGCCGAACCAAGTATAAATCTCTGTTTGCATATTCTCTTCCTTATCTTTTATATTTCCGGCATATATGTTTGAATGATTGTTTATCGTTTTATAAATCTTACTATCATATAAACTACCTTCATCGGTTAGATGCGAAAAGATTTTCAAAGTTCCAAAGTTTTTATCAAACACCCAATTCACCCCTCCTCTTGGGTGATAGCCAGGTAAACATCCAAATTAAATCTGGAAAAAAGAGAGTTCATCCTTTGACTAACTATGGAAGTTATGTTCAAAATCGAGGAAGAAGAAGAAGAGGTGATTTGGAGATGGGTGAAGACGATGAAGCTACCAAGGATCTAGCCACACGGGTGGAAAAAGGCTTTTAAGACCGGACAAAACAGTGCAGTAGGACCGGACCCGCGACCGATCTTGTTCCGAGCGGTATTAAAAGTCGACCTTTAAGACCGGACTTTTACACGGTCTTAAAGAGTTTCTTTAAGACCAGGACATTTTAAACATCCGGTCTTAAAAGTGTTTCAAAATAATTTAAAAAAAAGAAAAACTCAAATGAAACAATCGGTCCCAAATCACCGGATCGGCAACATTTTGAATGTCCCTCCGTCATCAACGACGGAGAACCAAGAGAAGATTGGAAGCAACAACAACAACAAGAAAAACAAAAAAGATGATTACAAAGTCCATAAATAAACAAAAATAACAAGAAACATAAATCATTCACCATGAAAATCGAATTTGAAGTCCAGATCTACAAAAAAATCACAAGCTTAAAGCAACCAAATCTGAGCAGGATCCTCTTGTCGGTGCTAGCAAAGCTTCAAGCAACCAAAATCGAAGTCAGATTTGAGCGGGAGCGCTCAATGTAGAAATAAACGAGACTTAAGCAAGAAGATATCGGGTTTGATTTCAAACCGGATCTATGCGAAGGCGGCGTGGAAGGACCCATAGATCGAAGAGGAAGGAGCCACCGTCGTCCAGAATCCTCAAAGTAGTACGCTTCGTTGTTCTTGAGGATTGGAGTCGACGCCATCGCAAAACCCTCGAAGCATCTCACCGCCAACGTTGCCCGGGATTTGATTGTGCGACTCTTATGATGACTTACGAAGATTGTGAGTAGGTTAGAGGAAGAGGATGACATTCTTACTGAGGATTTTCCCGTGAGGCTCTTGGGACACTCGTTGAATCTATAACTAAGAAAATGTTATATCGAAACAACCGGTCTTAAAAGTGAAAAAAAAAATTGACCGGTGGTAATTTCGTAAATATATAGAACACTTTTAAGACCGTCTGTTTGAAACAACCGATCTTAAAAGTGTTCTATATAAATTTTTTTACACTTTTAAGGCAGTGTGTTTCAAACAGACGGTCTTAAAAGTACTTTTAAGACCGTCTGTTTGAAACAATAGGTCTTAAAAGTGTTCTATATAATTTTTTAATTTTTTTACACTTTTAAGGCAGTCTGTTTCAAACAGACGGTCTTAAAAGTACTTTTAAGACCGTCTGTTTGAAACAGCCGGTCTTAAAAGTGTTCTATATAATTTTTTTTTACACTTTTAAGACCGTCTGTTTGAAACAGCCGGTCTTAAAAGTGTTCTATTTATTTAATTAGTTAGCGTATACGATTATATTGTGCAATTATCTTAATTAAGTTGTTAGAGAGATTTTAGGAATTAAGTTAGCAGATCAAGGTTTTTTAATTTCGTAATTAAATTCTGATTGTAATCATCTTAATTAAGTTGTTAGAGAGATTTTAGGAATTAAGTTAGCAGATCATGACTTTTTGAAATTCGTAATTAAATTCTTGATTGTAATAATCTTAATTAAGATGTTAGAGAGATTTTAGGAATTAAGTTAGCGAGATCATGGTTTTATGAATTTCGTAATTATATTCCCGATTGTAATCCCTAAATTATAGGAAGCTGTCTAGGTTTATTTACTTATTAGCATCGTATATAATTCCAATTAAGCGAAGGAATAAATCATCGCATTCTCGGACTTGATCGGCGTCTTCTCACAATATTTACGAAATTGCCACCGCTCATACTTTTAAGACCGGATATTTTATAGCCCAGGTCTTAAAAGTATTCTATATATTTACAAAATTGCCATCGGTCATACTTTTAAGACCGGATCTTTTATAGTCCGGTCTTAAAAGTGTTCTATATATTTACGAAAGTGCCACCAGTCATATTTTTAAGACCAGGATCTTTTATAATCCAGTCCAAAAGTTCTTTATATTTACGAAACGCCACTTAGGTCATACTTTTAAGACACGATTCTCTATAATCCCGGTCTAAATGTAAATGACTTTTTAAAAGTGAAACTTATTTGAATAATTATTTTAAAAAGTAAGTTTAGATATAAAATAACTGAAAATAATATGAATTTTTTAAATAAATATATATGTGATTATTTTAAGAGAAACATTATTTTTTTAAAAAAATTTTTCTTAGAACATTTTACAAATATTGTTATTGGGTCTTTTTAAGTAATTTTATTTTTAATCTAGGAGGGTGGGAATTTTTCTTTTTCCCGACCTTGCTCCTCTCTCCCTCTCCATGTCATTTACGGTACATAGAACCACTTTTTTTGTCATTTCCCCAATGCTCTCTTCTCTCTCCACGGTCGATTGGATTTTCCCTCACAAGTTGCAAAATTTAGGGTAAGAAAGTAAGTAGATTTTCTATTAATGGATTTATTTTGGTGGCAAAAAATAAGGAAAGAAGACAGTTAAATACTATTAAAAAAATAAAAATAGTAAAAGAGAGATAGGTGATTCTAATTTTAATTTTCTTATGAGATGTGAGGGTTCAATTTATGTTGGGGTGGTGTTTGAACCCCAATTATGTGTTTACTCAAAATATTGGTGGCTAATGGCTTTCAACACTTCTTATGGTAAACAAAAGTGTGTGTATATTTCCTTTGATCTTTATTATAAACTACTAACTAAAAGGTATATATGTTTTTTTTTATAAAAACATACTTATTCTCAAGGAGTATTAATTATTTTGTTCCATATATATCCCTAATTAATAGGGGTAGTAGATGAGAGTAATAATTAATATGATATTAGAATATAATGCAATTTAATATTGGAAGTTACTTAAATTTTAGGACAATTTTATTGACTATAACTATTTTTATTGGTTTGTGAGAATTGTTATTTGGTGCCTTAGAGTAAGGACTAGAAGGAGTGTGTGTGTGTGTATTTGGTCAACATAAATATTAAGTTTATTACTCCCTATGGTCATAATTATAAAACATATTTAACTAATTTTGGAGGAATTTGTAATACCCGGATAAATAAAATGGCTATTTTTGATAAGTGAATATGTGGTTTCAATTTCTATATTGAAGTTATGGTATTTATAAGAGAAAAATCTCTTAGAAATTGGGGAACAAGGATAAAGGGTCAAAATGACCAAAATACCCCTGGGATGCTTAGATAACCTAGGGAAATTGTGAAAAATCCTAGGAGGCAGGAAAATAATTATTAAAATTAAGGGAAAATATTGTCTTTAATTTTAGTAATTTAATAAAATATCACCTTGGAAGAATTATAAGAAGGGAATCAAAAAGTATTATAATGAAAAAACATTCACAAATCCAAACAAATGAGGGCAGCCGAAATTTGTCCCAAAAAATGAAGAATAGAATGAATTTTGAAATATCTAGATATTAAGGCAAGTTGTAATTAAAATATTAATATAATTTTATGATAGGATAAATGACCGCGGATAGAAATAAAATCCTACAAACCTTCTTGAACAAGTTAGTTACATCATCATTGATGATGCAATTTTATGCCACCTAAGGGCTGCATGTCGACCAAGAGGATCCAAGGGGCAAGGATTTGCCATTTCAAAAGTTTCTTATAAATACCCCTCCCCTCTTCATTCATTCTCCACACCAACTCCACTCTTGAGATTTCGAATTGGAGGTGCAGCAAGGAGGAGAAGAAGTCCGGGAATTTTGCGTGAAGCTCGAGTAAGTTTTTCGGTGCTTAGTCTTAAGTTTCGGTATTAGCGTAGAAATTGTAGATTAGTCTTTAATCTTCCGAGTATGATTAGATATCATATGATAGGGGTATTTTAAGGGAGAATTTCGAAAATCATGGTGGGGTCAAAGTTCTGGCAAAATTTTGGAAAGTCGAAGTCAAAGTAGCGAAGCGCTGGCGAAATTACGGCGATTAGGGGTATAGGGGCAAAATGGTAATTTTTACCTAAAATGCCTGTTATGATGTCAAATATTGATAAATGCGATGTTATCATTATAGGAGATCAGAAACCTTGATCTGCTGTCGTTACGCTGTCCGACGTGCCAATATCTTATAACGTCAACGGAGGTACGGACGCGCATCTTGTAACACTAATCTGTGCTGCTTAAATACATATATGTGATAGATACGTTCGTAGACCGTTATACAGACAGTTTTACACGAGTTATAGTCATAATAATGCCGTTATGTTTTCCTGGCGCTGAGGACACGAGTGGATATCGTGGCAACCGGTTTATGTGCAGTTTGTTGTTGTTATTGTTTACCTTATGAGGCTTTACATATTTGCTCTGTGCTTATGTTATGTCGTCATATTGATCATGCATCTTCTATATGCTTATGTCTTGATACACCGCTGTATTGTCTAGAATATACATTGTCTGTATATTGTGTTGTTTGGGCATAAGGTTAACTATTACCCGAGATCCAATGTGGTAAATTGGATCTCGGCTATAGCTTTCAGTCCGGAGGACCGAGAAGTGGAGACCGGGAAAACAACGGGAGTAGACGATCAGCCGATGATATCTTTACCGCTTCCGTATTTTATATTCGAACACTAGTATGACCGTAATCATTACTATGTTACGCTATGGTTGACATTGAATGCAAATCGGTTACTCTTTCGCTCCAATGCTCTACTCGATTGAAAAAAAAAAATTCGCTTTAGAAAATGGGATGTTACGAGAATTAATGATAGACGTTAAATTAGTTAATTTTAGTTATTTTCCTAAAATACCCTTGTATAAAGTTCTCTTCGTGGTTCTCCAGCGGTGGAGCGTTGACGAGCCCGCCATGCCGTGGCATTTGGTAAATGCAGTCGGCTGGCTCTCGTTAAGGAGGCGAGGATATCATGTACCAATCAAAAGCAATCTACTAGACGCTGATCCCATGGGTCACGAGATCGCTTGAGATGCGGGAAGCTTGAAGTTAGGTAAGTATCGGGCGGTTGCAATGAAACTTAGGCGTTAGGTGCAACACACAAACGAACATCAAGATGTGGAAAAGAAGGTAATAAAAAGTTAGGGTATTTTAGAAAGAGATTAACAAAAATTAGAATATTGTTCTATAATTAGGAATAAAACTAATTTTCAAATGTTATCCTATAATTAGTACCGAAAGGAGTACCACCTCAAATGTTATCCTATAATTATTATTTGCGGGGAGTACCACACAGTACTCATTTTCAAAGTTCACATAATTTTATTATTTAATTATATTAGAGGAGGGATGATTTATCAATATTTAGTCAACGCATGATTAATTAGTTAATTAGTCAATTAAATGAGCAGCGATATTTGAACACAAATCTAAGCGGTTCTCGGCGTTCCACACCATCTTTGCCACGTGTACGTTATAGAGCAAATCATCCAAGTTTCGTCGCGTTATTCCTCAAGGGTTCACACTCTCTTTTATTGAATTCGAAAGGGAAAAGCACCAAAGTAGCAACTTTTAACAAAAATTATACCTAATCGAAGCACTTTCGAAAATTTTTCTCAAATTAAGGCAGTCAAAGGCGTCGGTTGGCGCGCCTCGGCGGCGTCAAAAAGCGCGCCTCGGCGAGGTGGCGTCGGCCAGCTGACACCACCTCGCAGAGGCGTCAATTGACCGACGCCTCGCACCCCCCCCCACGTCCCACCCCCACGTCCCACCCCTGCTGGCCCCACCCCCAACTTACACATCCCACCCCCTCCCCAACACGTCCCACCCCCAACACATACACCCCTGCTTTGGGCGTCGGTTGGCCGACGCCTGCAGTCAAAGGCGTCGATTGGCCGCGCCTCCGGTCAATTTTTACGAAAAGTTGCTACTTTGGTGCTTTTCCTAATTCGAAAGGTCCCTATCTTTGATTTCAACCTTGTCCGTGTCGAATTGCCCGTCGCGAAGCAACAAAATGCCCCTTTGAAAGAAATTAACCCTAGTGGCCTTGTCCATCGACTACCTTCGATATCATCAAAGTGGAAATCTACGAGACCCAAGACTTTCTTAATGGCGTCGTCGCTAACCCTCTTGCTTTTAATGCCCAAACAACCCCATCGTGAAGCTCGAAGAAGAAGGCGATGCTATGCGTATTGTTATTGTAGCTTCGGAGAGTTGAAAGGAGCATTGGGTAGTACTATGGGCGGTGTGGCGAACTTGGATCCCCAATCGGCGGCGGAGAACGTCGTCTCGTAGTGGGCATGGATACGATCTTTGCAAAGATATACGATTCCCTTCTTGCAAGAGCGAGAGGTTGATCGAGATTGATCGAAGCGAGATGAGGACGTCGTTTTCCCGGTGGTGTTGTCGTTTCGGCGTTCCCTTTTCCTAGGTGGCTTTCTTTAATTCTCTTATTTATATGTGTGTGCGCTGCGTGTAATATATATATGTGTGTAGTGTGTGTTCGGCGTGTGTGACGAGTGAAGTGTGTGTATATTATATTATAATTATATAATAATATAGGGTGAAGGGCAATTTGGCCAACCAACTATTGGCTCGAGAGCACCAAAGACAACAAACTATTAAGCGTACCAAAAATACCAACAAACTTTTAAAAAGGAGCGCCCAGCACAACGCCGTTAACCTCCGTTATCTAACCGTTATCTAAGGTGCAGATTGGCCAACGAACTATTACTCTAGGAGCACCCAAAGACAAAATTCTAAATTTTACTAAATTAATAATTTTTTCTCAATTGTCATTATTCAAAACTACTTGTATAGATATCTATGGACAAAATATTCATTCTTTAATTTTGTCAAAATTATAATTGCTAAAATAAACAAATTTTTTTATTAAGAATATAATTATATGATTTAAATAAAACTCAAGGTGTTTTATAATTTATTATATATGTTAAACAAAAAATTATACTTATAAATTTAGATTAATAAGACTTATATTTAGAAATAAAATGAAAATGAAAATCATATTTTATAAATAGGGGCAAAAAAAGTATCTTTTAAATTTTTGACCAGTAAAAATGTATCTATTAATCTGAACAAGACAAATTAATGGATGAAATTTTCTTAGACAAATACAAATATCATCATTCAATTCAGCGGATTGACTATATTGGAGTTTTCCAGAGCTTCTTTTTATTTTATTTCTAAATATAAGTCTTATTAATCTAAATGTATAAGTATAATTTGTTTCCCTCTTCAAATTATAGCAAGAAATTTAGGATGGTAGGTTCTTAAAGCTCAATTGTGTCAATTGCCGTATAACTTATTCCCAACGATACACTATCTATATTGAATATAATGATATTAAGTTAACGGCAAAATCGAAAAAAGAATAATTTTCACATGATAGAGTAAAAATACATACATAAATTTACTCTAATTTATTTTATTAATAAGTGCACTTTTACATATTTTACTCTAATTCTCTCATATCATTTATCATACATTCTTTTTCTCATAAAAATTATTATTTTATTTTAGAAGAAATTTATGTGAGTTTTATTATAAAAATAAATCATATAATTTTTTGTTTAACATATATAATAAATTACAAAAACACCTTGAGTTTTATTTAAATCATATAATTATATTTTTAATTAAAACTTTTGTTTATTTTAGCAAATTATAATTTTGACAAAATTAAAGAATGAATAATTTTTGTCCATAGATATCTATCTATACAAGTAGTTTTGAATAATGTGACAATTGAGAAAAAAATTATTTAATTTAGTAAAATTTAGAATTTTGTCTTTGGGTGCTCCTAGAGTAAGAGTTTGTTGGTCAATCTGCACCTTAAATAACGGTTAGATAACGGAGGTTAACGGCGTTGTCTCAAGCGCTCCTTTTTAAAAGTTTGTTGGTATTTTTGGTACGCTTAATAGTTTTTGTCTTTGGGTGCTCTGAGCCAATAGTTGGTTGGCCAAATTGCCCCTTCACCCTATAATATATTATAATATAAAACATTTCATACGGGGTAAAGTGGGAAGAGGAAGAAATTTTGTATTTTGGGGAAAATTACGGAAAGTACCCAAAGGTAAAAATTACATTGAAGCACCCACTTCCTAACTACTATATATACACACTCACACACTCAACACACACACACACTCCCGTCAGATTTAGCCACGGGAAAAATGAGAAAGAAGAGAAAGAGAAAAGAAAGGAAAGAAAGAAGGAAAGAAAATAAGAGAATTAAAGAAAGCGAAAGCACTGCTATTTGCGAAACTTTATGAGGTAGCTGTGTTCATGCAAGGTTTTGACCAAGCAAATGATTTCCTCTGATCGTGAAATTTGGTAAGAGGAAAGAGCACTCCTTAAGTTTTAATTTGAGGCAAAGAACACGTATTTTGGATAAGTATTTAAGGAGTTATGAATTTCTGAAAATAAGTCACAGTTTTGTAATGATTTATGAACAGTACTCACGTTTTTATAACTGGGAATTATTGGATTATGATAAAATTATGAAACTTTCCAGAATGAAAGTAGACTTATCAAGATTTAATTTGATAGGTCATATAGCTCAATTGGATTTGTATATTTTGAATTATGAATTTTTGAAGTTAGGCCTTGTTTCTTGGATTTAAATCTGAACAGTGTTTGGAAACAGTAAAGGTAGTGAGCTTACCTTACTTGTTTGTATTTGATATTATTACTTTTGTGTATATATGATTGCTATGCTTGCTTGTTATGTTTAACATATTTGAATGATTGAAACTATGTTTATAATTATGTTATGGCCATGACTAAGATGCATGAAACATTGAGCATGCAGGAATGTCATTATGTTAACATGAACATGTGCAAGCTAGGAAAGTATATTATACATTAGCATTTATCTTGCATGCATTGTTTGGTATTGTTTGCTACGAGATTCCCAGAATCTCACCTCCCACAACCAACCATTAGACGGGTAAGCATGATGAAGAAGTGCTGCACGAGATACCAAAGGGAGGGATGCTTAAAGACGGACCGATAGAAGAAATGTTGAGGAATCGAAGGATGAATAAGTATCACCGAATAGCTACAATGACAACGTATTCGTGAATAGTGAAATGTGAATAGTATTGTATATGTAAATAGTAATTACATATATTTTTGAGTATTTGAATAATAACGCTTCGTGTACACAATTAAATTGAGTATTTAAGGCGGGTGTTACATATAACATTGAGTTAGACGAACTCACATGACTCTTTCGAAAAAGTGATCAAGAAGTAACTTCTTCATGGGATTAGGCTGCACTGCAAGGTAAGCATTCTGTTATTGTTCCTTCCTCCTATCATCAACGGTTCTAATACGATGATGACAAATTGACAATGATGGGAAATAATAAAGAATGAGGTCACACTAAGAAGACATGAGGCATTAAGTTCTCTGTTGCTCTCATAGTGAAATTACTATTTATGCAGATGAGTGAGATGTACTAAAGAATACTCACTTTCAATTTTTCCCTTAGAGGTAGTTGCTGACCTTATAATGGGAGACTTTTGCATGTGTAAGTTCTATATAAATCATTTAGAACTTAGAAGGTGAAAGATGAATTTTTAAGTCGGCAAACTTATTATAAACTGTAAGGTTTATGTATCACGTGGAGGGTAAATGAATTTGAATGTTTCAATTTACTAGCTGAAATTATAATTTTATTTTAATGTTGTAACGTGATTTAGCGGTGCACATGAATCAAGTGTGAATTACGAGAGAATATCCTTTGCATTTAATCATGAAGCATTTTAGAATGGAAGGGTTTGTTTTGTATTTATGTTAAAACAACAAACAAAGAATGATGTTTATCCTTAAAGATACTAAATCATAGGTATTGTCATAATTTATATGCTCGCACTTTGTTCTTAATTAAATAAATGTATCATATATGGGATAAACAACCGTGGTTTTTCAATTCAAGATACTAGTTGAAGCTTCTTCTGTATTTGGATTTGTTTCAATTGTCTTCGTTTATTTCATAAGAAAATATGAATGGTCTTTCTCGGATTTTTAACGGTGAATCACATAAAACATGAATCCTCGGTTCATTGAAAAATATGGAACTCATGTTGTTGTTGGGGTGAAGATGAAGCGGTTAAGAAGTTCAGATCTGCAAAGACACTAAAGTGTAGAAACTGCTCAAGCAATTAGGCGATGGGAGGTTTTACGAGGATGCAAAACTAATTTTTCTGGCGAAGTATCGGGAAATCTAAAGGTAATAGACAAGATTCTAAATTTTCTGAAATTGGATTCTCTGCATCCTATTTTTACTCACTCTTAAAATGAAGTAAAGATTATATTTTAGAGATTCTCAAGTTTATACCATCTTTGGAATAGTTAATTATGAATTTATGATCTTTTTATGTTTGCGAGTGATGATGTTTATGCAGTGCCAATGGTTGATTTTTAAATGTATTAAGCTTATGTTTTCTTTTCTACTAAGAATTGATTACTCATTTGAATCTTGCATCAATTTTAATTGGCTTGCGACTTACAACACTATTTGTCTTTGAAGTTTGATAATTTAAAGTCTTTTCATCGGGTGAAGAGGTCAAATATGTCATAATCTCTTGAAGTATTCGTGATTCTAGAACTATAACTCATTTGAATGGATCTGTTTTGCAGATAGTTCATGTGAATATGGCATAGTTTACCGTACGCTTAATCTCTTGATGTAATACAAAGAAGCAGGCATTCATGTTACATTTTTCGTTTCTGTTGTTAGTAATTATAGTGATAAGGGGAGTAGATAATCTACGATTACATAAAACTTGAAAACTATATAAAGAGACAAATAAATATTTATTTGAAATAGGGAAGAATATTGTCCCTAATTTAGGTAATTTATTAAATTATTACCTTGAAAAAATTAAAGGAGAAAAATAAAAAAGTATTGTGGGTCCATAATTGACCCCATGATTTTTAATATTTTACTTGGAACGTAAAATACCAATATCGATAAAAAGTTTGTGAGAAAATGAGTAATTCTTATTAATAAAGTTATCAACAATTAGTGAGAGATTAAATAGATAATTATTGGCTAATTATCTAGGCATGATTAAGAGAAAATCGAAGGGCAAATGTGTAAAAACCCCTTGAGAAAATGTTTATGGCTAAAATTAGCATAAAATATATTTGCTAATTAAATGGAAAATATGAAGAAAAATATATGAGATTAAGTAATTTTAAGCCTAAAAACATGTATAGACCAATAGGAAGATTTTGTAAAAAAATTATATAAAATAATTATAAAATAATTATTTTATATAATATTAATTAATTAAATAATTAAAAAAAAAAAAAAGACCAGATGTTGACCGAAATTTTGGAGCTCAAAATGGATAAGGATGAAGCAAAAATATCATGATATGTATTGATTAAAATATTAATAAAAAGGAATATTCTATGGAATATTCGTAAAAAGCAAATAGGATAAATGACCACCGATAGAAACTAAATCCTATCTAGAAAACCATGAGCATTGTTTCTAAGGTCGAGTATTTTATAGACAAGTGGATTTTTATCTCGGAGCGGGTTTGTCTCGAAGTCATTTCGAAACCAACGGAACAATAAGGAATAAGACGAAAAGGACAAAGGAGCGATTGAGGAAATGAAAACCTATAGAAAATAAATCCTAACTCAATATCGGGGATGAGTTGGTAAACAACTGGGCAAATTATGGATCAGTGAATTTTTGTCTCGAAGTTAATAATTAGGAAGTTATTTCCGTAACCGACGCATTTTTCCGTAAAACTTCGACAGGACCGGGGAAGGCCTGGAAGGGGTCAAAATTTCAGCGAAGCTCTGAGTAAGTTCTTCGGTTCTTAGTCTTAAGCTTCGGTAGTTCTTTCGGTAGTTAGAGTAGAAATGCTAGTTTGATCTTTAATCTTCCAAGTATGATTAGAAATCATATTTAGGGGTAATTAAGGCACTAATTTCGAAAATATTGTTGGGGTTAAAGATATGTCAAAATTCGGAAGATTGGAGTCAAAGTAACGAAGTCTTTGGCGAAATTCGCTGTTTAGGGGCATCGGGGCAAAATGGTCATTTATGCCTAAAATGCTGTTATGATGTCAAATGTTAATAAATGTCATATTATCCTTATAGGATATTTGTAATCACAAACCGCCGTCGTAAGAATTCGACGCATTGTTTTCACAAACGCACCGTATATCGTTAACGAAGGTACGTTCACGCTTTGTAACACTAACTCGATGGATATAGATATGTGTGTATGGTATGATGTGAGTATGGTATGTGTATATGTGGTGTGTTGTTGGAATGCGTATTATGTTAGAAAATAACGTATGCATCTTTGGGAGCGATATATCTGTAAGATCGGGAGCGATACAATCCGTAATTGGGAGCGATACATCGCAAATCTTTGGGAGCGATACGTTTGCATGCTGGGAGCGATACATGTGCATTGGTTGGGTGTGATTTATATGTTGTGTTAATGTTGTTCTGTAACCCATATGTGTGTATGTATACATGAGGTTAACCGTTACCTGAGATCCGGTGCGGATCTCAGCTCTTAACATAGCATCAGGGTCAGGAGGACCGAGGACCGAGGAGAGAGAGGGACAAGTCGAGAGGTCCTATGAAGACTTTCTGATGCTGTCCTTTACTTTTGAAAACTCTCGGTTATTGAACCGCTTCTGTAATTAGCCTGTGGGCATTTTGAGTATATATATCGCTTACACTCTTGCTCGATGCTCTACTCGATGAAATTTTTACGCTTTTGAAAAACGGGATGTTACATTTTTTTTGGTATCAGAGCAGTAGTTCTGGCATGAATTTAACTATGTTACTACGAACAGTTTGGTGCCGAAGGCAAGGCTAGTCTACGTGGGTGTGCCATAAGTCGCCGTATAAGTCGGTGAGGCCCCCATGGTAGACACTTACCTGCCATTCGTTCGGTTAACGAAAGTTATGTTCAAATGCCTTTTAAACTTTGAGCATATTTTGAAAATGAGTACCGATATAGCCCTGAGTCGGTGTACCACCCTATTTAGGTATACCGGTTTGAACCGTGTACCATCCTCGAATCGGTGTACCACTTTGTGGGTGCACCACTCTAAACCGAGCTTATATGTAAAGTCGGGCCATGCGGATGAAACTCCAGGACCAACAAGGATAAGTACATGTAGTATTTGACTCATGAGAAACTTCCGACACGTAGTTCCGCACTGTTCACGATAAGAACGAACCAAAGAGGTTATGAACAAGAGAGATATTGCGGGCGTCTGTTTGTTTTTTATACATGCGAGTGTTTGTTCGTTAGTAGTGTAGATACTAAGAGTCCGTGATATACTAATCGACGTTTTCCTTGTATATCTGACGTTTTCCCTAACGAAGGAAAAAGAACTAGACATGGCAAATCTAAGAGGAGCCGGAGCAAATGAGGAAGAGCGAAATGAAGAGGAAGAAGAAGGAAACGAGCAAAGTGACGAGCACGATGAGGAAGCTGAGGGATCTGATAGGTCCCATTTACCTCCACGACGAGGGAGATTTGAGCAGACCACACAAAATTGGGTCGGATATCGAGCAAGGCCGGTATCCCGCGTTTTCCGAGATGGCTCAAGCGGAGAGTCTTACCTGGATGATCGAGCGCAACTCGAAGGAATTACGTAGTTCACGGAATCACAATGGTAGCCGTGCCGAACGTAGCGAAGGCGCCATGAAAATTCCTCACGGAAGAGAGAAGTACCATGGAGTGACTCTCAAAGAGAAAGCAAGAGGCCATTTCGATCGAGCGTAACAACCCAAGAATGCGAAATCTCACCGTGTCCCGATTGTGGGAAGTACCATCCTGGTGAATGTATTAATCGACGGGTTTGCTTCGGATGTCGGAAGCCAGGGCACATTATTACAAATTGTCCTGAGAAAACTGCGGAGAGACGAGTGTGCTATAGATGCCAGAAATCGGGACACATTGCCTCAAGCTGTCCTGAGCGGACTGCGGAGTTCAAGTCACAGAACCCAGGCCGCATGTACGCACTAACCGGTGCAGAGGACAGAGAACTCCCAGAGATGGTCCAAGGTACTATCTCTTCATAGAGAATCTTCTCTAGGTTAGGTCATATGATTACGTGAACCATTACTGTGACGTGTTCCATGATTCTTTATTACAATCCGACCGCAATCGTGTCATTGAGTAGGAGGTACCTTGTGTTACCAGGGTGTGTGGGTGCCATGGAAGCATTTAAAGTATCTTGTGTTACCATGGTGTATGTGAGCCATGGAGACATTTTGGTATATGTGGTGTGGACCGCGATGTATGGGAGCCACGGAAAACACTATATACCAAAGTACAAAATGACAAGATCTTTGCAGTCAGGCTGGAGCGAATTCACGATTACCAAGAGGAGCGGCTGGCAAACGAAGTAAAAATCCGACGCGTGTAGTCCAAAAACAAGATAGTACGAAGTTTAGTGGTAGAGTGCAAATTTCGAGGACGAAATTTTGTTTAAGGGGGGAATAAATGTAATACCCTAAAATCCATATCAAAATATACCTATTGAAAATAGGTGAATATGAGGTCTCGAACACCTTATATTGAATGTATCTTGTCATTAGGGTAATTTCTCTTGAAATTAGATAATGTGCGATTAGGTCCCTAAAACGCTTGAAAGTTTGCAAATAGGTCCCTAAAATATTTGTGGGTTGTAAAATACCCTGAAAATATTATAAAGAGGCAAATAAATATTTATTTGAAATAAGGAAGAATATTATCCTTAATTTAGGTAATTTATTAAATTATTACCTTGGAAAAATTAAAAGAGAAAAATCAAAAGTATTGTCGTTTGTGAGAAAAGGAGTAATTCTAATTAAGAAAATTATCAACAATTAGTGAGAGATTAAATAGATAATTATTGGCTAATTATCTAGGCACGATTAAGAGAAAATCCAAGGGTAAATGTGTAAAAACCCTTTGAGAAAATGTTTATGGCTAAAATTAGCATAAAATATATTTTCTAATTAAATGGAAAATATGAAGAAAAATATATGACAATAAGTAATTTTAAGCCTAAAAACAAGTATGGACCAATAGGAAAATTTTATAAAAATAATTATTAAATAATTATTTTATATAATATTAATTAATTAAAAACGAAAATTAAAAAAAAAAAAAAAGACCAGAAGTTTGACCAAAATTTTGGAGCTCAAAATGGATAAGATTTGATAAAAAATATCATGATATTTATTGATTATAATATTAATAAAAAGGAATATTCTATGGAATATTCTCAGAAACGCAAATAGGATAAATGACCACCGATAGAAACTAAATCCTATCTAGAAAACCATGAGCAATGTTTCTAAGGTCGAGTATTTTATAGACAAGTGGATTTTTATCTCGGAGTGGATTGTCTCCGAAGTCATTTCGAAACCGACTTAACAATAAGCGAATAAGACGAAAAGGACAAAACCTTAATTAATGCTTTTCTTAGCTTATGTTGCCATTCTTCGAGGCTTTTATCAATGGTTTGCTGTCTACACTTGGTTTCTATATTATATTGATGTTGGTTTTTGTAGCTAGACTTGGTATTGCTGCTGGTTTTCGAGTTTACATATGTAGGGGGCTCTTGAAGTTATATATAAGGAAGTGCAAAAAAACTCATGACTTAGTTACCTTAACCTTCAACTTCTTTGCTTTGTTTTTGCCTTCTTTATTGCTTGATGCTTCATTCTTGTTCTTTCTTTAATTTTCTTGTGTATGTGCCGACCTTGGGCGTAAACCGAGGAGCATTTTGTCTTAAATATTAGTTAGATTTAATGTGCATTGAAGTAGTGATAATTTGAAATTTCCTTAGTTAGTAATTAAGTTTTGTTGAATTATGTTGAAATGGTTTGTTGTTGAAATTTTGGGATGTCTTACGTTAAGGGGAAATGTCACAAATTTTTTTACAAGATTGAGAATATGAATCATGTCATTCTTGAAGTTGATTGTTGTTGGAAATGTCTTAGGTGATAATAAAATGGGTCATAGTTGGATGAGTGCTTTGAGAACTAGTGAAGAATATGAGAATGGGGTGGAAGAGTTTATTGAATTTGCTAGAAGGAATATGGCTACAAAAATGGGATGTATTATTGTCCATGTGTTAATTGTTTAAATGGGATTCAAGGGATATTCCCGATATAAGGGATCACCTAATTTGTGATGGAATAAACCTTCGATACACAACGTGGATATGGCATGGTGAGGAAGTAAGTACACAAGGCCCCACCAAAATGAACTAGAGGTAGATGATGATGATGATGGAATGGAGAGGATGATTCATGATGTTGAAATAGAATCTTTTGCACAATCGCATGAATATGATAGCGTCCGGAGTGATGCGAGAGACACCTTTGTTCCCTGGGTGTACTAAGTATACACGGTTGATTGGGACCTTACAATTGGTCAACTTAAAGGCAACTTGTGGGTGGACCGATAGCGCTTCACGTCGCGCTTGAATTGTTGTGTGATATGTTGCCGATGATAATGTACTTCCAAATCGTATGTATGAAGCGAAGAAAATCTTGTCTACCATGGGCATGGAGTATGAAAAGATACACAGCTGCCCTAATGACTGCATATTGTACATAAATGAGTATGAAGGCCTTAGTAACTGTCTGTGGTTTAAGCGTCTTTTACTAGTGAGACAACGGCGAAGAAGTTGAGATGGCATTCGATGAGAGAGAATCGATGGAAAATATCTTCGGCACCCGGTGACACTCTACAATGGAAGAAAATAGACAAAATGTTCACTCAATTTGGCGGTGAGCCAAGAAACCTTCTACTGGGGCTTTGTACAGATGGCTTCAATCCGTATTGAACTCTTAGTAGCACCCACAGTGCATGGCCAGTTCTCCTTGTAATATACAACTTACATCCCTGGCTATGTATGAAACGCAAGTTCGTGATGCTTTCTTTGATGATTTCGGACCAAAACAGCCAGGAACAATATCGATGTGTACTTGGCGCCTTTGATTAGGATTTGAAGAAGTTGTGGGAGGAAGGCGTAGATGTGTTTGATGCATATAAGAAGGAGTCCTTCAAGTTGCGTGCAATGATATTTACCACGATAAACGACTTTCCCGCATACGGAAATTTGTCGTGGTACAGTGTGAAGGGCATAAAGCATGTCCAATATATGAAGCATACACGGACTTCCATCAACTAAAGCATGGGAAAAAATGGTCTACCTCGGTCACGGAGGTTTCTTCATCGGTTCCACCCGTATCGTAAGTTAAGAAAGCGTTTTAACGGCCAACCGGATCATAGAACGGCTCCAAAGGCATTGATCGGAGAGGAAGTTTATAGCGGGTGAGGCATATCAATGTCATATTGGGTAAGAAGCAAAGGATTGTGGGTCGGAAGAATATATGGAAGAAGAGGTCAATTTTCTTTGATCTTCCATATTGGCGTAGTCTTGATGTGAGACACACTCGATGTGATGCATGTGGAGAAAAATGTTTGCGATAGCCTTGTCAGTACTCTTTTCCACATACCAGGGAAGACTAAGGATGGAATTAATGCGAGACTAGACCGGTTGATATGGGAATAAGAGAACGGTTACATCCACAAGTAATGGAAGATGGTAAGAGGGCATACAGGAGCCAATGTACTCATACACTATCAAAAGCGGAGAAAAAAGTTTGTGTGGGTGTCTATATGACATTAAGGTTCCACAAGGATATTCTTCTAATTTGAGAAGGTGTGTTTCAATGGACGATTTGAAGTTAGTGGGAATGAAGTCCTATGATTATCATGTGTTAATGCAACAACTATTATCCAGTAGCTATTAGAGGCATTATGAAAGATGAAGTGCGAACCACTATAACAAGATTGAGTATTTTCTTTAATGCTATCTGTAACAAAGTCATTGACATTGAAAAGCTGGATGAATTGGAAAATGAGAGTTCTATTATTTTGTCCCAACTAGATATGCATTTTCCTCCTGCATTTTTTGATATAATGGTGCATTTGATAGTGTACTTGGTAAGGGAGATAAGGCTGTGTGGTCCAGTTTACCTGAGGTGGATGTACCCTTTCGAGCGATACATGAAGATCTTAAAAGGATATTCTAAAAATCCTTATCGACCGGAAGCCTCAATAGTTGAGAGATATGTAGTTGAAGAGGCTATGGACTTCGAAAGGATTATCTATCGTGGGCGACGATACAATCTCGGCATGACGAGGGGATAAGCGAGGGAACTCGAGGAGTCGATCAAGAATATGCCTCGTGAAGAGGTGTTGCAAGCACACTTGTACATCCTGAATAATATGGAAGTGGTTCAACCATACATTGATGAACACAGGAAGAGTTTGAAGAATATGAATCCAAGGAAGAACGACATGCAGATAGCTAATGAGCAAAAGAAGACATTCATAAAGTGGTTCCAGCAGAAGGTATTGCACGAGACCGGTGTGTCGGATACAATTGAGTGGTTAGCCTGGGGCCTTCTTTTCGTGTCATCACATGGAGTGGTTATGATATAAATGGATATTCTTTCTACACAAAAGACCAAGATGACAAGTTCTCGTGCAAAATAGTGGGGTGATGGTTGAAGTGAATCCATGCACTTTTCGAGTTCGAAAGACAAAAACCCGGTTTTAGCATCAATGGCTTATTATGGAGTTATTGAAGAAATATGGGAGATGAGCTACAACAAGTTCAAAGTTGCTTTATTCAAATGTAAGTGGGTTAGCAATAATGTTGTTGTCATAGATCCTAAATTTGGATTTGTCTCAATTGACCTTCAACGACTTGGTCATAGAGATGAGCCATTCATTCTAGCAAGTCAGGTGAAGCAAGTGTTTTATGTTACAGACCCTGCTGATAAAAAAATGTCTATTGTGCTTCAAAGTAAAAAATAGAAGTATGGTGAAGAATGCCTGAACCTTGATGATACACTCCCTTTCTCAACAAATCCACCTATAACACGTGAAGTAGAATTGATAGATGATGAAGAATATGATGCAAGAAAGGATTATTGTGAAGGAATATGGGAAACCATATGAAGATTGCACACTTATGTACGTGATCGCTCAGCCTGATATATGTTAATGAAGGAAGGTTATTTTTAAACTGTGGCTACCTAGTGGATTGTAAATATTGTATTCTTGTTTTGCAGACAATTTGGGAATTTATATAAATAAAACGTATCATTTTAAAAATAAAAACTCAAATAAAACGTCCGAAAGTAAACAAAGGACGCCTATATTGAACAAAACAAACTACACAAGGCGTCCCGAAAATAATTCAGTCGCCTCATAAAATTAATTAAGGACGCTCATATGAGGCGACTGAATTATTCTCAGACGCCTCATATGAGGCGGCACCAAACTAATTCAAGACGCCTCATATTAGGCGTCCCGAAAATAATTCAGACGCCAAACTTAAAAATATACAACTACCCGGCCAGAGACGTCCCCGTGAAAAAGTACGTTAATTGGGTCTTATTTAGGTTTTTTTCCTTTTTTTTGTAGTAGTGATCTTACATCTTGTTTGTTTTTCATGATTATTGTTGATATAGATTTCATTTATGTTTTTTTGAGAAAATCATTATATAACTTGAATACTTGACCTTACTCTTATGAATTCCAATACAACTATCGTGCGGTATAAGTGTCTAACTTTTCATTCATCAAGCGTATAAACCTCCAATAGAAGAGCTTCAACAATTCCTCGAGTATCGTTGCCTCGACAATAGGCTCCTGTCTATAGTGATCTGCGTCTTGGATTTGATGGTGGAAATAGAAGGAACATGTCGCCCTCACTTAAGTTCAGTCTCATAGGGCCCAAGCTTTATGTCAATACTACAAATGTAATCAATTAGGGAGAGGCATGAGGTATGCTGATATCTCGTTCTATAGTATAATTGCTAGGAAATGTCTCTCTGAAATGCTCGCTCTAGTTCTTAATGTAAGACTTATCTACCTAATTTGATTAGATTGAGGAAGTTTGTTAAGTGATTTTATATTTTTTATTTAACATCCTAATTATCTTCTTTATCCCTTCATCTCTCTTGATTATTGTTGAAAGAGCATCAATAGGGTTAAATTATAAAAATATAGACAAATATGAAAAATAGGTATCATATTTAAGACTAAGATCAACTCTCTAATTATGGCCTACATTAAGGATCGGAGGAGTAACCCTTTTGTTGTTTTCTTTTAACTTCACAGAGGTATTAAAAGAAAACCGCCTTCAATCGTAAATATAAGAGCTAATTGACTATTTTTGAAGAGCTTAAGGTAGCTAATTAAGCTATATTAGAATATTTATATTTATCGCTTTTTCCAAACTAATTTATTTGACTTATAAAATGATATATATTTTAATTTTACACAACATATGATATGATTAAGTAATTTATCGAGCTTCCTTAATAGTTCCAAAAGAAATCAACTAGATAAGGATTAGAGGCAATACTAAATAACTAAATATTCATTTTGAAAGCATGTTTTTTTAGTTAATTATAGATTTTGGCATTACTTCATTATTTGATGTGTCACAACAAAGGGTCTGTGGATAGTACAATTTTTTTTTCAAGTTATCAAAAATACCTATGTTGATTGACTTGGCTTTTTCCGTTGTTTGATAAACAATTACTAGTCGTCATTTACAACCAATATATGAAGAGGTTTATACTTCTCATGTTGCATGAGAAGAAGATGATTTACACACATGAAATGGTGGGACCCACATATATATATAATGCTAATTATATATATATATGTGGTCCCACCATTTCATGTGTGTGTGACATGAAAAACACTTCTCCTACAACATGAGAAGTGTTTTTCCCATATATGAAAGACCAAAAACTTCATTGTACTTTGTTCTACATTTTGAAGGTTGACTCAGAAAGACCAAAAACTTCATTGTACTTTGTTCTACATTTTGAAGGTTGACTCGAATCGACCTTAATGAGTATATCAATTAATTAATTCATGGGAAATCATCATAAAGTTCAATCAAAACCAATTAACACATAATCATCGATGCCATTGTTGCTATTCGACTTATTCATGATGTATATATAAGACGCTTACAAATTTGATGTTGTTAAGAAATTAATTCCAAAACAAGGCGTTTCCTTTTTTTCCCTCGGAAAACAAGGTGTTTCGAAAACATAAGAATAGGATAGAGGAGAAAAAGAAAAATGTAAGTCTCACTTTTATTAGTTTAAAACTCTTTTTCTCCCAACATGAAATTCCAAATTAAATTGTATAAAGTTAAGTGAAGAAAATGAGTGGATTCTAAAGTTCTTACAATTGAAGTCTAAAATGTTAAAAAGAAACATGAAACAGAAATCTAAATCAATACAATCGAGTTGAAAATTTCAAATTTCATATACTTTATATATTATTACAACATATATACAGAATCACTTCAATTTACAATATTACTTACTACAAAAACAAAAACAACAACATAAGGTTAAGGAAATAGTAGCTAAAATTTGATTTAACAATTATTCAACTAGTGGTATTTGTAGCATGTTCCAAAAACAAAGCCTTGATGTTTTTCAATGATACTACAACATCAGTCATAGTACATCGTGCCTCTGGTAAGTCAATGCAACAATTTAATGCTAACTCAAAAATTGATGATATATGAGCTAATATATTATCAGTATTTTGAGTTTCACAGTGCAGCAAATTGGTATCTATAATGTTCCTGATTGAATGTGGTGTTGATTTGCTCACCCAATCTTTCAATGTTAGTCCTTGAACAAACATGTCATCTGTTGGCTTCTTCCTCGTAAACATTTCCATAAGCAAAATCCCATAACTAAACACATCTCCTTTGGTAGAAACAACTCCATTCAATCCATACTCTATATTTCATATAGAATTATTAGTATAATGATCATTATCTCAAAAGCATAACATAAGTTTTGTTATTAAACTTTTCTTTTGTATCATCACTTATATATCTTATACATGATGTGAAATATTTGCTAAAAATTGGATAATGTAAAATTTTATAAATCACAACAAACAAAAGAATATAGAAATAAATCCAAAATATAATTAACAAATCATTACGGTGCCATATAGCCAATTGTAGCCAAAGTTTTGGTATAGATTTCAGTTGCCTTTCACTAAACAATTTTGAAATACCAAAATCACTAAGATGAGCCACCATATCTTTGTCCAACAAAACATTGCTCGGTTTGACATCACAGTGAACAACTAGTGTAGGAGAACCATGATGAAGATATTCCAAAGCTAATGCCACATCAATCATTATATTCAACCTTTGCAGGATATCTAAATAATAGTTATGAGAGTACAACAATCTCTCAAGGCTCCCATTTTCCATGAATTCCATTATTAAAGATTTGAAATGATTATTTGAGCAACTACTAATGATCTTAATGAGATTGCGATGGCGTAAATTGCGCATGGCTGCACATTCAATATCAAAACTTCTTAATGCTTCTTCCATATCCAAGTTAAATACTTTGACAAAGAATTATCTCTTCATTTGAAAGAGTTGCTTGTATACCGATCCAAAATTTCCGAGCCAAGAAGATTAATGTCATCAAATCCATTTGTTCCTTGTAGAAGCTCATAATAAGATATCCTGGTTGGTGTATCCAGATTGACTAGATTGGTCGTTGTTGAATAATTATCATCATCTCTCTTATGCTTTAGAAAGACAATGCCTAAGACAATCAAAATGCCAACCGTGATAGGCAATAAGAATTTTACAATGAGCATCACTTTATTTGATATGTTCTTGTTTCCTTTCCTACATGGTTGGACTTGTAGTTGGGATTTCCACATAGATCTTTATTCATCATAAAAGATTCCGCAATAAAATTTGAAAAGGGGCCACCATTTGGAACTTCTCCATACAATAAATTGTAGGAAAGATTAATGTATTTAAGATAGAGTAATGACTCAAATGACTTTGGAATCATGCCGACAAATAATTATGGGAGAGATCCATGGACTCTATGCTTATCATGTTGCTAAGTGATTCAGAATAGGCCCTTGTAATTTGTTTTGTGCTAAAGATAGAGTTAGCAAAGTTTGCGGGTCACCCATGGTTGAAGGGATGCTTCCGAAATTTCATTTTTGACAAGTTCAATAATGTAATTGCTCTCAAGTTTGATACCTTTGGTGAAATCATTCCACTCATTGCATTGGAGGATATGTCTAGATGCAAAATATCTTCAAGACTCCAAAGTGAATCGGGTATTTGAGAAATCAACTTGTTATAGCTAAAATCCAACTTTCGTAGAGATGTATTCGCAAAGCATCCTGGTATTATTCCTGAAAACATGTTGTTGGCAAGATACAACTCACTTAGACTTTTGAGTTGGCAAAGCTCATTTATAATGGACCCTTGCAATCTGTTGTTGGTGAGACTTAAACGTTGAAGGCGATGTAATTTGTTAATTGTATTTGGAATGAACCCAATCAAATCATTACCATCCGAACTAAATCCATCATGTTTGTCAAATTTCCAAGTACATTGGGTACAACTCCATCAAATTTATTCGATGGCAAGCCTAAGGTAATGAGCTTAGATGCATTTGATAAGTTGTTCGAATTGGTCCAGTTAGTTCATCGTTCTCCACCATAATGTCTTCAAGTTGGGAATGTTAATTCCTAAATATGATGGGAGGAGACCAGAGAGGAAATTAGCACCAAGGTGCAAAAATGTCAATGTTGAAATGTTGAATATATTGGGAGGAATAGGTCCACTCAAGTTGTTTTCTCCCAAATCTATTCTTTCAAGCTTAACAAGATTCCCTATATCCTTCGGTATAAAACCTAGAAACAACAAAAATTGAACGGACTTGTGAAAAGAAACCAATTAAAACAAGTGATTATGGTGCTTGAAGATGACACATGAAACTACATGTATCTTACTAGTGGGTGTTTGGAAAAATCACTCTTGCTTTTTACATGGCAACTCCTCTTACATATAAACTTTGTACTACTTAAAATAAGTTAACCTTTAATGATCAACTCTAACACATTTAGTTTATCAGTTTTGTGTATGCCTTTGGGTACAAAACCTTGATAAAGAAAAAAATGATGGAAATCATTACTTTTATACAACTCAAATATGAATATATACAAATAAATCTATTTTTATTATCTTCTAGAGTCTCTAAAATTATTAAAATGAAAAATTAGGAAAATCATAAACGACCTTGAAATGCCTTGGTTGTAGAAGATTTATTTAAATTTAAAATTTTCCGTGTTCTAATTATTTAATAAGAAATCAATAAATTTGTGAAAAAAAGGAAACAATTTAAAAAGAAAATAAAGCAGGGAACGATGTATTCTTTAATAAAAGGGAGAAGAAAAATGGGGTAAATTAAACTTAATAAGAGGTATAAAATCTATAAAAATATATGATGATGATGCATTTGGACACACTATTTTATATGATTTAGAACTTTTTTATTTATCAAAGTATAAATAATGTGGACAGTGTCATCAGACATTTCAAATATCGATTAAACATGAAAAGTAAAGGTATTTATGGGCCAAATAAAATACTAGAGATTCAAAATGGTTGAGTTGAGAGGTAGGAAGAGCCAAGTTTGGTAAAATGTAATTTAACAAAGTTTCAGGCTAAAAATGGTACTTTTTTTTTGTTGTGGTTTGCATTGCCAGTTAATCATGTTTTCCATAAAGCATTAAACCACATTTTTGGCAATTTCTCTCTCCAGGAATTTATTTGGGTACAGTTGAATTAAGAAACCGTTATGTATACTTTGCTTAATTACACACACACATACATATATCACGTGACGGGTCCACATGTAATTACACACACACATACATATATCACGTGACGGGTCCACATGTAATTACACACACATACATATTTTCTCTCTCCTTCATGTAATTTATTTCTTATACCTATTTTAATAAAAAAATTCCGGTATAATACAAATTTTGATTCTTATGCTGTAATTTCTTTTAATTTTAATTAAATAATAGAATTATTACAGAGAGTGTGTGTGTAAATAAATAAATAAAACAGAAGCCCATACTTATCTGTATTTTAATATTAAATTTATCCTATTATATAAAAATTATCAAATATTATTACATATGGTATGTTTAAGAATAATTCTGAACCTTAAGTTTCATATATCAAAAATAATTTCAAGTAATACTCAATTCACCCCATAGGAGTAAATATTTTTAAAAATATTTTTATTTTTATTTTTAGTCTTTGTAAAACCTTTGAAATAATAAAAATTAAGAAAATCAGAATTTACACTTTTGTGAAATTACTAGTAAATTTCTAAGGGATATGTTTTTTTAATACTATAATTATTCAATAAATATTTAATCTGAAAATTAAATTAACTTTTTAGGAGACAACTAATATCTTAAGAAAACAATATTATGTGGTTGCATTTGTTCATAATCTAAGCAATCTTTGTTATTTTAGGTGTATCACGCTATACATAATCTCCATTATAAGCGAATGAAAATATGAATAAAATGTTGAAAAATAAAATCTCAATTTTTGAGAAAAATATTAAAATGAAAAGAAAACACACAAGTACGTGCATACCCGTAAATGAGTTGCCACCCAAATTTAATTCTTTCAAAGAAGTGCAGTTAGTTATTGATTGTGGAATGCTTCCTCTAATTGATTATCGATGCTGACAAGACTTCAAGGAAAGGGAGTTGATGGCATATTTCATCTGGCAAATTTCCCTTTAAATGATTGATGCCAAAGTTGAGTATTCTCAAAGAAGGCATGTTCCAAATAAATGAAGGAATTTCACCTATGAATAAATATGAAATATTTTTTAATTAGTTAGTAGTAAGACTATGCATTTCCTAAATTCACAAACAAACATATAAAAATACATGGAATATATTTTTAATTAGTGACCTTAAATCAATGGGAAAAAAATTTAATTTTTGTTGTAAAGCAAGTTAAAAGGGACTCTTCACTTTTCGATATTCATAGCCAATTGGACATTAAAATTCACCTATTGCAGTGTACAACTAAATTATTTGTATTTTGCAACAAATTTCTGTAATATTTACAAGAATCTAATTTTGAAATCGATGAGAAATTTATAATAGGCAAAAAGGCTAGAATTTTTGTTTCTATTTATGGAATTAAAATACTTTTAGTTTACACATTCTGGAGATAAAAGCCAAGTACCACAACGTAAAATTCAAAGTTATTGGTTATATAAAATTGATTGCGTTGAACATATTAGACATGCTAGAATTTTTACTCTTAAAAAGTAATTTTAGTTAAAAAAATATATCAAGAAATATGCGTGGGTGTGTGTGAAGCATAAATATTAAATGCAATTGTTTGTGAAAGCATAAAAATTAAGAGATGGATAGACGGAGTATACCTATAAAGGAGTTGTATGCAAGATTTAATTCTTCCAACCTCATTCCATTGTTGATTAATGTTGGAAGACCAGTCAAATTGTTTTGATATAAATTTGCAACTCTTAAAGTGGAAATGCTGAACAGAGATGATGGAATTTCTACTGTTCAATTTAAAAGCGTACAATATATAAGTTTTATTAAAGTTAGGTAATAATTAAAGGCTTTGGTATTAATCTTCAATATTAAACTAATATAGGTACATCCATTATGAAAAGAATAAAAAAATATATATAAATATCACAAATATCATAAGAAGAAAAAACCTATAAATACAAATATAACATGTAGAAGAGAAAACCATTTTGCATGTATCTATCCTGTGGTTTAAATTTTGGGAAAACACTTCTCATGTTGTAGGAGAAGTGTTTTCTCATGTGTCACCCACATGAAATGGTGGGACCTACATATATATAATTAGCATTATATATATGTGTGGGTCCCACCATTTCATGTATGTGTAGGATCTTCTTCTTCTCATGTAACATGAGAAGTATAAACCCCTTAAATTTTAATTTGATACTTTTACATTTTCTCTTGTTAATATAATGAATCATTTAACTTTGCTCTATTAGCACTATTAACTCTTGGATAGGGGCTAATGTAGTAAAAATTAAAGGGAAGTATAAGTACCAGCAAAATGTTTACCATTAAAAGATGGAAACTAAAAAAACAAGACATTGGAAACAAAAATATAAGGATAAATGAAAAGTAAAAGGCTAGAAAGAGTAACATGAGATAAGGGTGTTATTGTCATTATATCATTTGCTTAATTATTTTATTTTCTCTATATTTTCTTCTATCCATCTAAAGCACAAAGAGTAAATAACATTATCTTTCCAGTTTTTCTTCTCTTCATTTTGTTTCTTTATATTTTATTTCCTCCCATATTTTCTCTTCATCCAAGCAAAGAATTAATGTTGGCTGTTGATTATTTTATTATATAAAGTCAACTTTACTAAATGAAGATAAAAGGTTACCCTCCACAAAATATGGAGGCCCAATTACATATTTCAAATAGTACACAAAGAAGATTCCCAAACAATTGACTGACGACTATTTGATTTTTGCATAAGCTTCTATTTAAGTGTGCAGTAGAATGTCTGGAAAATTTTGTTTGATGTCTGGGCAAAAAGTTAATAGTGCGAAGTATGTTATTTTATATTCAAAAATGTTTCTTGGTTGATCAGGAGGGATTTGGTGAGAAGATATAGTTTCATGCAAGTGGATATTAGGGAAGGTATATAGGGATGCCCCGGTAGGAAAGGTAAACCCAGGAGGAATGTTCTTGTTTTGACAATTTGCACTTCACACTCAATATAAAAAATTCAATATCAAATAGTTTATCAATTTATAATATTGTTTTTGACGATAAGGGCATATGAAAGATGCTTTCACTTTCATACCCATGACAATGTTCTCCAAAATCATTATGTTTTGGGCAATACTTAAGTAGGAATCATTATTGTTTTGGAAAAGAATAGGCTTCAGAATATAATGATAAATCTGACAATTTTAAATTAAAATCAAATATTGAGGGTATACACTACCACATAATTGATTCCTTCCAAGATCAATCTCTTGCAGCATTGAATTGTTAAATATTGATGATGGTATAGAACCAGCAAGTTGATTCGCAGCAAGATACAACACCTTTAGTTGTGAAAGATGGCCAATCTCATTTGGTATGCCTCCTTAAAAAATGAGGGAGTAAGAAAAAGGTAATGTCAATAACAACTCTTTACATATCATAAGATATTATATATATGAGATAACTTTATTTTTAAGAAAAACTCATGTAATTAACAATACTTGCACATTTTTAAGAAATAACACAAATATACTATTATTGTAGCTAAATGATAAAACTCAACAACTATTATTTTCAAAAAGGTGTAACCCTTTTAATTGGGTTCGCGTAATAACCATAGATTAAATCAATTGGTTATGTGTTTGGTTGAGAAAGTTGGATGGATTAATGACAATTTAAACTAAGAGGTGCGTTGAAATCCAATTTGCAATTCCTTTTAATCATTCCTTATATTTGTTGAGAGAACCCAGAAAAATTCTTTTTGTCAACTCTACAAACTTTTAAAAATAATAACTGTAGTAAATAATAAAATTTAAATATACTTTAGAATATTAAAACCAAAATATAGTTTAGAATATGTTTGTTGTAAGGTTTAATCAATTTGAAAAACCCTTGAAAAATTTTTAAATTGAAAAATAATAAAAATTCCTTCCAAAGACTGAAGATGTGCCTTTTGATCCATCACTTGCACTAATATTATATCGCCCCACCCCCTGGGCCAAAAAAAAAAAAGTGTACAAGACAAGTAAAGAAATTTAAAAACAAGTGTTATAATCAAGTTCAAAATTTTGATTACAAATGGCTTTTTCCCCATTTGAAAAGGAAGAGAAAAAGGTTGGGAAAATTAAGAAGAAAATTCATAAAAACACCAAAAAAAAAAAATATAAATAAAAATTGAGACAAACCAAAATTCCTTGAGGATAAGATCTTGCTAACCAAATACACCCGTTCAAAACAAAGACAAATATAAAGATTGAAAATAATCTAAAACATACCGACAAACTATTATAAGACAAACTCAATAACTCAAGGGAAGTTAAGTTGGAAATCGTGTAAGGAATGTTTCCGATAGTTTGTTACCCGAAAGTCGTAAAATCTTTAATTGCTCAAGTCTTCCCACCTCTAGTGGAATTGTCCCTTCAATGAAGTTATTATTACAATCTATGATCTCCAACGATGACAGATTGAATAGAGACAATGGAATAAATCCACTAAGACTATTATTTCGAAGATTTAGTTGCACAAGTGAAGATAAATTTCCTATCCATGTTGGAAATTGCTCATCATGAAAGTCATTGTAGCTCAAGTTGAATAGTCTCAAATTACGCAATCGAACTAAATCTTCCGGTATTTGGTCATAAAAATTATTGTCACCGAGATCAAGTTCAACAAGGATCGAGAGATTTCCTAGTTGTGGAGATATGGAGCCCTTAAGTTCCATGCCACCAAGATTCAAAGAGTAGACCCTTCTATGATGAGTATCGCATTTGACACCATCCAATTGCATGGAGAAGAAGAGACAGACCAATTAGCTAAGAAATCATATGGATCTAAAGTGATACAAGATTTAAGGGCAAGAAGTGCAGATTTATCAGTACTGCTGTTTGTATCAATCCAAGCTAAAGAGCCCATGAAACAATGAAGTAAGAGTAGGAAAATAAGGAAAGAAGGTTTTCCCATTTCTAGCATGGCAAACTCATCAAAATTTCTAGTCTAAGTGCCTTGAGCAATTCACACACATCTCTATTTATACTTCTATTCCAAATCAAGTCAAACCGTACTAATTACTCAGCATGTTTAGCGCATTATATTTTCTTTTACCTATATTTGAAGATATTTTTAGCTGCATTATTTTATTTGTGGTCTAGTCTAGTGAGGAATAAAATATGGAAAATTTCACTTAGTCTAATGGAAGCCATTTTATTTCAGTCAACCCTTAAAAGATTCTGAAATTTCACTGCACGCCCTTGGATCAAAATAAAATTAAGTTTTGTCCGTTAAAAGATAATAATGCCCATGCTTTATTTTTTCATAAGAACATTTGCAAGACATAAAGCATTTACACGACAAATAAAGATATTTGTAAGATAAATAAAGGAATCAAAGAAAACCAAGTAGTAAACAAGAACATTGTGGGCATGCACAATAGAAATAACAAAATTTACAAAATAAATAAAATCCTTCACAATATAAATAAATAAATTTAAAAGAACCTACACTACCAAAAAAAAAAACAACAACAAACAACGTTTGGTAGCTGTCAAAAAGGTTATAATTGTACAACTGCTGCAAACTCCTTAATAGTAAGGTTCTCAAACTCGCGAATTTAAGCAAACTCTTGATAGTAAGGTAAACATCGTGAACTCGAATCGTAAACTCGTAAGAGTGTACTTTTACAATTAAATATATATTAATAGTGTATGATTAAATAATTTAAATATAAAAATAACAATAATTTGATTTAGATATTTTTAAATTTAAATAATTGAAATTAAATCTATCAATATTCATAATTTATCATATTTAACAAAGAAATTTCTATAAAATTTATATTTAAAGTCGCTGAACAGATCAAATTGAAGAAGTTAACATGAGTTTATGGGTGAATTAACACGGTTCTATGAGCTCGTAACGTAAAAATGGTAACCTCGGTATATAAACTCATGAGTTTAACTAAGTTTACAACGATTATGAGTTTATGAGTAACTCGACTTAATTTTGTAAGCTGAAAATATAAAAATGCTAAACTCGAGAGAGTCAACTTGCGATTTTGACAACAATGCTTAATACAAAAGAAAAATAACAAATTTGCTTTTGGAAATTACCAAAACAAACTCGATCATGAAATTTATTTATTTATTTATTATTATTATTAGTGGTAAGCACTTGCTTTAATATACTGACAAAAAGCAGATCCTTTAACCCTCATTATCATCACTACTTTAATAAAGTTTAGCATTTATCATGAGGAAAAAATCTTTATCATGAGCAGATTAATGAACACAACTTGAATTTTTTAATGTAAAAGAGAGGTTGGTTATTGAAAATGCAAAGAAGCAAACTACGTTGTTGTGGGGACAGGATAGCACTCAAAACTAAAACTAAATCCAAAAATCAATCTTTTTTAATACTTTCTCATGTCTTAAATATAAGACATATTTAGAAAATTAATCTTAATCCTAGATATACGACATATTTTTATATTTGTCAATCTTTTCTTGATTTATCCTTATTGATGTTCCTTCAATAATAATAAAGAGGAGAAAGAATGTAGAAATTAAATGTATAGGCTTGAATTTAAATTTCAGTATTTCAGATTAATTTAATTAGGATTTTTCCTAACATTTAATGGGTCCACTCATTATGAGCTTCACTAAAACTTGATGGCTCACAGGCAGCAAATATAGAATCCTGACAAGGATTCCACTAATTTAATTTATCTTTTTCACACTTTTGCGTTTTCAAGTCATCTCACTAATTTAACATGTCTACCTTTTTAACATGGCCAGAATCACGTGATTTTGTCGTTTATTTAAAAAAAAAAAATCCAATTCATCCTTATCCTTTTTATACTCTGTGGTTCGGACTTCTGATCTTATAGCTTGTCAGATAATATATTTTGATTCTAAATAATGTAATTATTAAATTTATCTTATTTCACAAATTTAAAAATTTAGTTATAAACCATCCATAGACCCAGGGCGGAGCCATGATTGGAAATTAGGAGCGAAAATTACACAATAGAACATAGTGCAACCAAGATTTGAAATTAGGGAGAAAATTATAGAATTTACCCAAAATTTAGGAAATTATACTTTAGCCTCATAAATATTTCTATATTTTCATTTTAGTCCCTTTTAAACCTTTTAGTGGGTACTAAATTAAAAATATTAAAATTTTTATGAGGCTAAAATACAATTATATAACTTTTTGGGTACAACTCTATAATTTTAGAGGAGCGGGGCCACCCTAACCCCCTAATTCCGCCTCTACATATACCCATTGTAAGAGAGCTTCCATCAAAGAATTATTCTCATACAAATGATTTTCAAAGATGATTTTTTTGCCCAGATAACTAAAGATGACATTTTAAGAAACTTGACACATTTATTATAATTTTTATAATAGATCTAAACAATAGAATCACAATAATATATTTAAAAATGGTAAAAAAAGATACAAACTGGACAATCTATAATTGTCATAAAATAAACTTTCTATAAATAAAATATGGAGAACTTTTTCTTCTTCAGTTCTTCATCTTAATCTTTTACAATAAATTATGAGAAATCAAAGTCCCAATTGTAGATTTAAATGATGGAATGTGATAGGAAATTTATGTCCACTCATAATGTGCAAATCTAAGTTAAATTCTCCAAATTTATATTTATTTTTAAAAATGAAATCCATTACTGAACTTTATGTCAAATTTTGGTAATTTACTACAAAATTTTAAATAAAATTTTACTTTTAAAAATAAGGGTTAAGGTGTAAAAATAGACATGTGCTTTTCTCAGGAGCGCCAAGTAGCAAATGCTTTTTAGTGCAAAAGTAACTATGTGGTTACAAATTAGGTGCAAAAATAGCGTTTGACCGTTAAGTTTGACTTTTGATCATTAAGTTTGACTTTTTGTTGGCGGACGATGACGTGGCATTTCAAATATTTTTTAGTATCCTTTTAGTATCTGGTCAATACCCGAAATATTTTTTCAAGATCCTAAAATAATTTTTCAAAATTATGAAATTTTTTTGTATCAATCAAGATCCGAAAATACTTTTTAGTACCAACAAGACTTCGAAATATTTTTTTCAGTATCCTTTAGTACCGATCAATACCGAAATATTTTTTCAAGATCCTAAAATTATTTTTGCACCTTTGAAATGCCATGTCATCGTCCAATCAGCAAAAAAAGTCAAACTTAACGGTCAAAAGTCAAACTTAACAGTCAAATGCTATTTTTGCATCTAATTTGTAACCACATAGTTACTTTTGCACCTGAAAAAGCATTTCTTCTTGGCGCTCATCGGAAAAAAGTACATGTCTATTTTTGCACCTTAACCCTAAAAATAATTGCCGCTTTATTATCTATAATATATAAAGACAAAATTTTAAATCCATTGCGTGCTGAAAAAGAATTGGAACTAGTAAAAGGTTACTTTGGTAAAAATGTGTCCCCTCGATGCACCTTCACCATCATTCTTAAGGTGACTTTCCTTAATTTTAGTCAATTTGATTGTGACTTGTGGGTCTAGTCACTACTCCCAAGTCTCACGTCACCTTTTAAGGCTAAAAATGGATAACGTTCTTGTGGGGGTATAGATTAGGCCAACACTTGACCAAAATGAAATAATGTAGATATAACTAAAGAAATTAAGTACTATACAATTTTTTTTTTTTTTTTTTTTTTTTTGCTCTTTTGTCATATATCCACTTTTTTGGAGTGACGACTTTTATAGTTACATATTTGTTTCATTATTAATTGTTCATTTTTTTAATTTTATTTTATAGGTGAGACCATGTTCTCATTAGAGTTGAAATGTATAACTTTTTTGGGAGTAAATTAAATATGATTTTATCTATATTTTTAACTAAAAAAATTGCATATATGGTAAAAAAATATTTATATTGTCACTTTAATTTTGTATTGATTTTCTCAAAATCTCCAATATGTAGCACCTAATAGTTGAGAACTTATAAGTTCTAACAATTCAAATCCATCAAATATTCCAAAGCCATTCCACATAAAACACAATTTTCTTCTTGACCGACTAAGAAATCAAAATAAGAGGGACCACATTTCCATTATCATTGCATTATTTTGATTTCTAAGTCGGTCAAGAAGAAAATTGTGTTTTATGTAGAATGACTTTAGAATATTTAGAAACTGTTTCGTGTAAATGAAGTTTGATTTTGGGGTCTACTTACAAGTCAAGCACGGCATGCCGGCATCCATATAGATATAAATGCAATCTAAAGACTTTTGGTGGAATATGGGATGAGAAATAATTAGGGTTTAGTTACATAATTTATTAGTTTTATTTTAATTATTATTTCTAGCATATTGGTATTTATTTGTATTTTTACCATTTTCATAATTTTATCAGGACTATTATTATTGATTTTATTATTATAAGTAGTTCGGGTTTAAGACGGCACACTTGATCATTGAATTACATATTATAGTTATTACCTCTTTGGGCTTCTCTTCTCATTTCTCTCTTCTCCCCTGTCTCTTCCCTTTCTATTTTACATCACTTTTTATATATGTTCTTCTATTTTAGTATTACTAATGTCTTCGGAATACCGAAATAGAATTTAAGAGAATCACATAATTAAAACTCTTACCTTGTAAGTTGTTTGTAGCCAAGATATAACCTCCGGAGGTTGGGCAAATTTACTATATCACTTGGTATACTTCCTCCATTGAATTTATTATCACCCAATTGTAGAACTACTAATTCTTTGCATTGACCCCAAATGGATGGTATTTTTCCAGACAAATCATTTGCATTCACAAAAACAAAAAACAAAAAAAAAAAAAAAAATCAAGTTTTGGAAGTCCAAGACACAGATTTGTTGGGAGGCTACCAGATAATTGATTTGTTGCAAGATCAATCTCTTGCAAGACTGAAATGTTAAATATTGATGATGGTATAGAACCAACAAGTTGATTCACTCCAAGATACAACATCTTTAGTGTGAAAGATGACCAATCTCATTTGGTATGCCTCCTTAAAAAATGAGGGAGTAAGAAAAGAGGTAATGTCATAACAATTCTTTACGTATCATAAGCTATTATATATATGCGATAACTTAATTTTTCTTTAAAAAAACACATGCAATAATACATGCATATTTTTAAGAAATAACACAAATATACTCTAAATGATAAAACTCAACTATTATTTTCAAAAAAGTTAAAACTCGGTAAACTTTTTAAAAATAATAAGCGTAGAAAATAATAAAATTAAAATATAGTTTAGAACATTAAAACCAAAATTAAATCTTTTAGATATTTCTTCCAAATGGCTTTTAAATCCAGTTCAAAATTTTGATTACAAATGGCTTTTTCTCTCCTTTGAAAAGTAAGAGAAGAAAGTTGCCACAAAATAAGAAGAAAATTCATAAAAATACCCAAAATAAATAAACAATTGAGACAAACCAAAATTCCTCGAGGATAGGATCTAGCAAACCAAATACACAAGTTTAAAACAAAGACAAATATAAAGATTAAAAATAATCTAAAACATTCCCGATAAATTATAGCATGGCGTACTCATCAAAAAAGGCCGAAAAGATTTGATGGCAACCAAACGGAAGAGATTGGAAGATGAAGCTGAATCCAATCCTTTCGCGGTAGTTGACCAGCCGCCATCTCCAATACGTCGCGAGGAGTTGTGGTTGTATATTCGGCAAAAGCCAAGCGGCGCCTACACGAGTGAACAAACTCGTGTAGTTCTTCGAACGAATTGTAAGTATCGATATTGTGACGTTTTACTTACTAATTAAACATGTTTCATTACTAAGCTTCTCGTTATCTGTATCTTACAAGAAGATCTTAAAAAGAAAGAGGCAGAGGGATCTTTTGCGTCGGACGGGAGGAATGATGTTCTGACCGTTGCGACCGGAAAAGCAGATCACTCGGGGCGTGTAAGGGGGATTGGAGGACGGGTAGGCCTAAAGCAATACTTTGGTAAATCCAAACGCCACAGACAAAGTATGATTACCCGGGAGGAGATGGATCAGACGGTTGCCAAATTAAATGAGGAATCAGCGACCAGAGAAGCTACATTGAGAGAAATGTTTCAAGCTCGGTTGAAACAGATGAAGGAGGAGATGGATCGAAAATGCGGTGTCTCCGAGCTCTCGGCCGAGACCACTGTGGATCCCTTGACACCTTCATTGCACCTATGCAAGAAGCAAAGCACTAGAGGGAGCTGCATTGTTGGACGATCGAGCAACCTTGTCATCTATATGTGGAGGATCGTGATAGTCTTAGACAATTGGTTGCTAAAGGGACTGTCCACAACTTGGGATCAACGTACACCACGAACAAATGGATGATGATGAAGTCGAGTGTCGGTTGAAGAGGTGATCAATGATGCACCTGTCCCTCTCCCAACTGATGAGCTGAAGATTGTGAGTGATGTCAAGGGAACCTTCATCTCTTGGCCAGTGAAGCTTGTAGAGCTCTCTACTCCTCCTCAAGCTCCATCCCCTCGTCAAGCTCCATCCCCTCCTCAAGTTCCACCCTCCTCAAGTTCCATCCCCTACTTGCTAACTTGACGGCCAAGGAAAAATATCGATTTGGTAGCCAACAGATGGTTTAAAGATAAATCGTGGATTGTCAATGAAGTAGTAGGCATAGATCACCCTCAACCGCTTTTAGTTGATAGTGAAGATGTAGAGTCCATCTTGCTTCTCGGACAGCAGATTACTAGGGCATGTGTTCAAGTATTTATAAAGTAAGTATCTTCTTCATTGATTACATAATTTAAATGCACCGTTTAGACACACATACATATATACTAATTCCCTGATCGATGTCATTCTTGTAGGTGCATGCATGAGAAACTTGTTCAACAGGACAGAATCGAGGATTTTGGATTCTTGTGCCCGGTGTATGCAAGTACAACATCCAAGGAATTGAGACAGAGTACATATCAAAGAGGGTGTGTGAAGTGCTAAGAAAGGTGTACTTGTTTTCAAACCGGCTCGGGTATATATATCACAATTCTTGTCTCGCAATTCACTTAATTTGCTACATATATATATATCACCGAGTACTTTATGCTGTATTGAAATTTCAGCAACCACTATCGGTTGGTCGTCATGAACATGGAGTCGCATTACGTTATCTTCTTATGCTCCACTCACGCGATCCATCGCCTACGTTGAAGCCGATCATCAACAAGTAAGAATGTCATTTTGATTGTCTTGTCGAAATCTCTGTTGTGACTTTTCATGAACATTACTGATAAATTTGTGATTTTGATGATAGTGGCATGACGACCTTCCAAAGAACGGTAAAAAAAAAAGCGTGGGTTTGACCTCAAAGACCTAAATGGTACCAACCAAAGGTTAGTACATATTTGGACATGGCATAACCTGTCTTGTGAACTTGGTCGATAAGCTATATATGCTCTTATATATTTCTTGTTCTTTTTAGACCCGTCGGCAACCTCCGAATCGAACTTATGTGGCCCTTATGTCATGAAACACATATATGATATTGTGACAGAGGGAAGACTAAATTCCCTGCAAAGGTAAAATGTTATGCTGAATTCGATCACGATGGCTTAATGTTACATATGAAATATGCACGTAATATGTTATTTCTGTTTCTGTCTTTGATGTTACAGAGGTTTTCTTGTGAAAAGCCATTTGATGATGATGAAGTGGAGCACATACGCGATGTTTTTGTGAATATCTCGTATAAACCGGTCTTAGAAAATCTAAATCGGGACAATACTTAATGTCCTAAATTAATTCATTTGTAAATAATATATCTTTGTAGCAACAATAGCCTTCTGTACATACATTTGTTTATTTTTTCGACTAGCTAATTCATTCATTTGTAAATATAACGCAATGCAATTCAATAATAAATTTGTTTATTTTTTCGAACAATTTGTGTGTGTCCATTTTGGGTTTCTAAATGAATGGATTGGTGGATAAAGCTATTTAATTAGTGCTTGAAATTTGAGATACAGGCGGATGTTGTAAATGAGCCATAAGAGACTCTGAAAAGTATTCGTGACTTTTAGGACCGTATATTTGTTAAAAGTTCGGTCCTAAAGGTCTTCGTCCATTTTAAGACCGTATATTTAACAAATATCCGGTCCTAAAAGTCTTCGTCTAATTCTAAAAAGTATGGGTAGACTTTTAGGACCGTATATTGTATATTTGTTCACTCCTAACTTAACTTTTAGGACCGTATATTTGTTAAAAGTCAGTCCTAAAGGTCTTCGTCCATTTTAAGACCGTATATTTAACAAATATCCGGTCCTAAAAGTCTTCGTCTAATTCTAAAAAGTATGGGTAGACTTTTAGGACCGTATATTGTTTAATTGTCCGCTCCTAACTTCAAATTTTTAAAATAAGGCTTAACTTTTAGGACCTTGGATTTGTTATATGTCCGATCCTAATATTCTTCCTGTAAATAGAGTTCGTGACTCGGTTTCGAGACAAATCCTTAGGGTTCAAGACAACCAAGTTTTGGCGTTCTTCTCAAGTTTTGTGCTTCGTTGTCCTCGTTTTCACTTAACCCGGATGTGGAGATCATCATCGGTGTCCCTTTTCTTTGTCCTTTTTATTTTTGTCGAAAAGAAAGAAGATAACGAAAAGGACACTGAAAATGTTCACACCGGGGTAAGTAAAGAGGACGACAACGATGGTCCAAACTTGAGAAGAATCGTCACTGTTTGTTTTTGTTCGAATAAGGTAAACATTGTTTTTTTTTGTATGGTCGTAATCGTTAACTTTATTTTGCAAATTTTTAATGTTGATCACCACGAAGAGGACAATGTTTTGTTTGTTTCCTTTTGTCGGAAAAAGAAAAGAACATCACGATAAAGGAAGTACAAGGAAAGCGATTGGGATCTTTTTTTTTTTTTTTGCCTTGTGAGGCGTAGTAGTACAAAAAAACATAAATATTTCTAATCCTCCCCATCGTTGTCGGAGGGAGGAAGGGTCGAGACGTCGTCATCGAGGTATGGTACTCAACGTCATTGGCGTCGAGTACCGCGTTTGCTGTTGTTGACGGCGTGATAGACTGAAACAGTTGGCCCAAGCGTCGGTCTATATGATCGACGCAGCTATCAGTGGTGCGGCATCTGCTAGAAGTTCGGGTTCGGAGGTAACGGAGGAGGATATGGAGGTGCCTCAGGATTTCGCCCGAAGGAGGACCTCGTGGTGTTGGATGAGCCATTACGGTGGAGGTTGTAGGAGGAGATGGAGATGAATGTGAAGAAAGTAAAGTAACAACGGATTTAAATAGAGAACCCATCCTGAACAATGTGAAACGCTAGGAAACATTAACGAGGAGACGCATAGTTACTCGAATACGAGGAGACGCCTAGTTGGGAAGTTTATGTGGAAGCCAAAGAGACTCAATCATTCATTTCAACATAGGGAAGGGACTCTACAATCGAGGATTTTGAAAAGAATGAACTTTTAATACCGGATACCGTAAAAGATACGTTCTTAAAAGTAATATTTTTTAGCCAAAAATTCTTACTTGAAAAAATATATTTGAAAATATAAAAATAAATGAGTTTTAGGACTGGATACTTGATAAAAAGACGGTCTTAAAAGTGTTTTAGGACCGGATACAAGATAAAGGTCGGTCTTAAAAGTAATTGTTAAAAATAATTGACTATTAGGACCGGATATTTAAACAAATACGCTCTTAAAGTAGAAACATTAAATTCATTTATACCAATTGACTTAATCATCATCGATGTTTATCTCTCCTGCTCTCTGTCCTTATTAACTCCACACACTACCTCTTTGTCCTTGTTAACTCCTCACTACCTATCTCTCGCCCCAACCTCTCAAAGCCTCAAACCATGGTTAGATACAAGCAAAGCGCTCGTAGGGGTGCATACACACCTCAAGCTCGTGCCATGGTTAGAACGTTATACGGTGCGCCTCCTCCGGTGATAGTTTTTTGGTTGTTCTCCATTAATTAATTAAAGAAGCTTATTCTCCAATTTTCCTTTATTTTTTTTCCAAAAAAATATCCTTTATTTTATTGATTCAGTCTAATGCAATCACCAAGGCCATTAAGACCGGACATTTTATAAGTAACGGATCTAAAGAGTATTTTGAATTTTAGGACCGGACGTTTGATAAACCTCCGGTCTTAAAACTTAAATCACTAATAAAAAGTTAGGACCTGATACTTTTAAAACTCCGGTCTTAAAATGTTAGTTGTATCTTTAGGACCGAACATTTAATAAATAACCGGTATTAATAAAATCCAAAAAGCTAAATAAGGTATCTTTGTCGCGCGGAAAATTAAATTTCCCTCTCTGAATATCTCTTGTTGCGTCGAAAGTGAATACTCAGGTTCCGACTCCAGTGTTTGTGTGTTGCTTCGTCGCTGCTTCGCGTTCCTCTCTCGACAATCACTATCTGGTTCCTTAGCTAAACGTCTATAGACGAAGCTGTAAGAGGTGTTTCGGTTATATAACTTTATTATTTTCCAGCTTATCGTTCTTGGTTTTTCATGGGTTTAACGAAATCGATGTAATGTTCTTATGGGTATTCTCTGTTGTTAATGAATATTGTTTTTGAAGATTATATTTGCACTTTAGATCTACCCAATTGACCAACAAGTGTTTTTAGGTTACTCTTCTTTGTCTTGTCTTCAACATCACCGTTCGTTCTTGGGAGAAGTAAGACTCAAGAAACGCATTTGAATTTATATGCTACAGGTGAGTCCACAAGACCTTCATCCCATGCATTTAATTTCCTCGTCTTGCATTTATTTTGGTTCTTAGATTCACCGTGATGCATTTATGACCAAAAGTGATTCTTTGTTATGCATTTAATGGGCAAGTTCCTCCGTAAAAGTGATTCTTTGAGCATATATTTGCATTTGGATGTTGGCTTATTTTATATGAAAGTTTCAATTTTTTCGGATTATGTATGATCAATGATTTTCGTCTATAATATATAGGAATTCTACTATGGATCACAGTTGGATAGATGCTTTACGAACGGTGTTGAATATCGAATGGAGTTAGGGAATTTATAGAATTTGCTAAACAAAATGCCCATGATGATGGGGGAAGTATTATTGCCCTTGTGTAAAATGTTTGAATGAGTGTCGACTATGTCCCGAAGTTATACGCACACATTTAATTTGTCACGGATTTTGTAAGACTTATACGGTATGGGTATGACATGGTGAACAAGTGCCATCAAGTGGGAAAAACATGGGGAAGTGGCCTTTGATGATAATGACACGGATATGGATGATCGCATAGAGGACATTATCCGTGATGTAGGAGAAGAGGCTTTTGAGCGATCACATGCATATGGTAATATGTGCAGTGATGCACAGACACCGCTATACCGTGAGTGTAAAAAATACCAATTGTTGAACGCTGTATTGAAATTGGTAAGCTTGAAGGCACATCATGGATGGAGCGACAAGAGTTTTTACAAAAAGATCTATGCATGCCCGAATGATTGTGTATTGTATAGAAAAGAGTTTGAAGAGAAGCGAGTTGTCCGATATGTGAAAACCCACGGTACAAGTCGATAAGGGGCTGCAAAAGTGTTGTGGTATCTTCCAATCATACCAAGGTTCAAGCGGTTGTTTGCGAATGAAAATGATGCAAAAATCCGAGGTGGCATGCAGTGAGAGGATTTCGGATGGACAGCTTCGACATTCGGCCGATTCTTCTCAATGGAAGAAAATCGATCAATTATTTCCGAACTTCGGCGAAGAACCTAGGAACCTCAGACTTGCCCTTAGCACGGATGGCATGAATCCCTATGGAAGCCTTAGCAGCATACATAGCTCATGGCTTTGTACTCCTGATTGTTTACAACTTATCTCCTATGTTATGCATGAAACGAAAGTACATCATGTTTGTCTATGTTGATTTCGGGACCAAAACAACCCGGAAATGACATAGATGTTTACCTAGAGCCCTTGATCGAAGACTTGAAGGAGTTGTGGGAAGAAGGTGTCGATGTTTTTGACTTTTTCAAGAAGGAGGTCTTTAGAATGAGAGCCATGATATTTTGTACTATAAACGACTTCCCGGCATATGGGAACTTGTCGTGGTATAGTGTAAAAGGCCATAAAGCATGTCCGGTTTGTGAAGAAGGCACAAGCTACCATCAACTTCAACATGGAAGAAAGACGGTGTATCTTGGACATAGGAGATTTCTTAGACGGGACCACCCATATCGTCGATTAAAGAATGCCTTTTTGGTGGCGAAGAGTATGAAGAAGCTCGGTGGCATTGACTGGGAGCAAGTGTATGAAAAGGTTAAAAATATCAGTGTCATCTTCGGTAAGACTGGAAAGAGTAGAAAAGAAACAAATATATGGAAGAAGAGATATGTATTCTTCGATCTTCCATATTGGCGCAATCTTGATGTGAGACACTGTATTGATGTCATGCATGTGGAGAAGAACGTATGTGATAGTATTGTTGGCACGCTTCTCAACATACAAGGTAGTTCGAAGGATGATGTGAAGACAAGATTGGATTTGCAAGCAATGGGAATACGCGAAGACTTACATCCAAGACCATATGGGAAGAGAACTTATTGTCCCCCGGCTTCTCATACTTTGTCTAAGGATGAGAAACGAAGCTTTTGTGAGTGTTTACATGGCACAAAAGTTCCCTCGGGTATTCTTCAAATTTTAAGAGGCTTGTCTCGACGAAGGATTTGAAATTAGTAGGCCAAAGTCTCATGATTGTCATGTCTTGATGCAACAACTACTCCCAGTAGCTATTCGAGGCATCGCCGAATATGATCTTCGAGTCGTTTTTGTAGTGAGGAGATAAAGTTGTGCGGCCCTATCCATTTACGGTGGATGTACCCTATTGAAAGATCTATGAAATTCCTAAAAGGGTACGTGAAGAACGCGTATCGGCCAGAAGCATCAATTGCTCGAAATATGTTTCTGAAGAGGCCATGGAATTTTGTCAAAATTATTTGGCCAAAGTAAGACATATTGGGCTTCCAAAACGTCAGTAAGCTGAAGGGGGTAGACGAGGGGCTTTGGTAAAGAGTGTGGATCGTGATGAATTGTCACAAGTCCACTTATACATCTTGAATAAATGTTAATGAAGTTCAAGCGGCATATCTGCACATAAAGAAGTCGTAAGGAAAGAAAATCATCGAATGACTGAACAAAGGTTGATTAGGGAGCATAACAAAACTTTTGCAAACTGGTTCAAACAAAAAGTCGAGGGAGAGGAATGTGTTTCTGATACAATGAAATGGTTAGCACGTGGTTCTGAGGTTGATGCCATAAGTTGGAATTCGTATGTGATCAATGGTTATACATTTTACACGAAGTCTCTAGATGATAGGAGCACAGTCCATAATAGTGGTGTTATGTTAGAGGTGAATCTATGCACTTCTCCAGTTCGAAAGACAAGAGGCCTAAATTGGCACTCATGCCATATTATGGGGTTATTGAAGAGATTTGGGAGGTGGACTATGTCAAAGTTAGATTTCCCATCTTCAAATCGGACATGAACGAAGAAGATGAAGCGGATAATGAACCCGGCATAAGTAATGATCATCAAGAAGGGATATGGGAGGATATCACTTTATAAAAGAGTCCATTCATAAGGTAATATTCATATGCAGAATTCTTAGAAAACTTTTAAGGTTTTAACTATATTATATTCCTTCTATGTTCTTAATTAAACAATGTCATCATTGACTATGAATTTGTTCTTGTTTTGTTTTTGTGGCAGGATCCGATTCAAAGGGGCATGTTATAAAAGAGGATGCATGTTACGTTGTTGGGTGGGAATCATATGAAGGCATGGTGAATAATATATTGGACTACATGTATGTTGATTTACGTCTTTGCATGTATTGTAACTCATTGTGATTGTAATTAGTTATATCTTAGCTTATTGTATAAATTACTTTAGTTGTTATAGACTTAATTAAGAGGCCACATAACTCATGGTGGATAATATTTGTATTCTTTTTCCCAATTCAATTTATTCATGTTCATAGCTTGTAGCTTAAAGTATATCGACTTTTATGTGCTGTTTTGGATGGTGGATTTGTGTATATATATGATCAGGAAGAACAAACGAGAGAAAAAATTCGGGAAAATTTAGACCGCAAATAAAAAAGACGGTCTTAAATGTTCAAATATGAAGACCGGATGTATTTCTATGACCGCTCTTAAAGGTATTAAGCCGGTCTTAAAAGTTGGTCTTTTAAAACCGGTCCATTTATAACATCCGGTCTTGAAAGTCGGTCTTTTAAGACCGAGTAATTAGTCCTCGGTCTTAGAGTCCGCTATCTTTTGGACCGGATTGATATTTGTCCGGTCTTAATATTTGGATCTTTTAAGAGCGGTCGAGTTTATGTCCAGGTCTTAAAGTTTGAGTTTTAGGACCAAATCAAAAATATTTCGATTTATTTAGTACGACTTTTAAGACCGAAGGTTTAAAATGTCCGATCTAAAGAAACTCTTTAAGACCGTTTAAAAGTCCGGTCTTAAAGGTAGACTTTTAATACCGCTTGGAACAAGAGTGGTCGCGGGTCCGGTCCTAATATACATGTTTTGTCCAGGTCTTAAAAGCCTTTTTCCACCCGTGTGGATGGTATTTTTCCGACAAATCATTTGCATTCACAAAAAAAAAAAAAAAAAATCAAGTTTTGGAAGTCCAAGACACGATTTGTTGGGAGGCTACCAGATAATTGATTTGTTGCAAGATCAATCTCTTGCAAAGACTTTGAAATGTTAAATATTGATGATGGTATAGAACCAACAAGTTGATTCACTCCAAGATACAACATCTTTAGCTGTGAAAGATGACAAATCTCATTTGGTATGCCTCCTTAAAAAACACATGCAATAATACATGCATATTTTTAAGAAATAACACAAATATACTCTAAATGATGAAACTCAACAACTATTATTTTCAAAAAGTTAAAACTCGGTAAACTTTTTAAAAATAATAACTCGTAGAAAATAATAAATTTAAAATGTAGTTTAGAATATTAAAACCAAAATTAAATCTTTTAGATATTTCTTCCAAATGGCTTTTAAATCCAGTTCAAAATTTTGATTACAAATGGCTTTTTCCCTCCTTTGAAAAGTAAGAGAAGAAAGTTGCCACGAAATAAGAAGAAAATTCATAAAAATACCAAAAATAAATAAATAAATAAATAAACAATTGAGACAAACCAAAATTCCTAGAGGATAGGATCTAGCAAACCAAATACACAAGTTTAAAACAAAGACAAATATAAAGATTAAAAATAATCTAAAACATTCCCGATAAATTATAGCATGGCAGACTCATCAAAATTTCTAATCCAAGTAGATTGAGCAATTAACACACATCTCAATTTATACTTCTATTCCAATGCAAGTCATATGGTACTGACAAAGTGGAGGTGCAAAGTCATATTTTTAACTGCATTATTTTATTTGTGGTCAAGTCTAGTGATGAATAAAATAAGGAAAATTTCACTTACTACTGTGGAAGCAATTATATTTCATCAACCTGCAAAGGATTCTAAAATTTCATTCCACCTCCTTGAATCAAAATAAAATTAAGTTTTTGCATGAAGGAAAAGACAATAATGCTCTTGCTCTATTTTCTTGCTTCATAAGAACATTTGCAAGACATGGACATTTACAAGACAAATAAAAATATTTATAAGATAAATAAAGGGATTCAAAGAAAACCAAATAGTAAACAAGAACATTTTGGCCATGCTCAATAAAAATAAGAAAATTCACAAGATACATTAAAACATTTACAAGACAAATAAAAAAATTTAAAAGCACCTACATTAAAAAAACAGCATTTTGTAGCTATCAAAAAGAAAAATATACAGCGGTTAGAACTTATGCAAATATATACAATCTTATTTTTATATATATATATATATATATATTCTCTTCGATTTAGGTAGACTTATCGCTTATGTCATAGTGTGAACATGGTTTGACTTACAAAATTAAAGATTGACAGTTGTCCCCAACAAGTTCACAAAGAACAAGAAAGAAACTTGCATGTTGTATAATTTCTTCAAGATTGACACTGACGAGGGACCACATTTCCACCATCATTAATTGCATTATTTTGATCTTTTAGTTCGTCAAGAAGAAAACTGTGTTTTCTTTGGAATGGTTTTGGAATATTTAGAACCTGTTTCGTGTGGGAGAGGATATTCTCATAATCTTCTTTCTCCTTTTTTCTTATAGGTTCATCGAGCCGTTGATTGGGAGGAGGAGAGAGAAGTTAAAGTAGTATTGTGATTGATTTGATGGATATGATTTAAGGATAATAAGGGATAATGAGAAAAAAATAAGGAGAAACCCAATCCATTTCGTGTAAATGAAGTGTGATTTTGGGGTCTACATACAAATCTAGCACAACATCCATGTACCTATAAATAAAGTCTGAAGACTTTTGGTGAAATATGGAATGAGAAATGAGTAGTAGGGTTTAGTTATAGATTTTATTATTTTCATTTTTATTGTTATTTCTAGGATATTGGTATTTATTGTTATTTTTATTATTTTCATAATTTTATTTGGATTAATATTATTGATTTTATTATTATAAGTAGTTCTAGGGTTTTAGACGGCAGACTTGATCATTGAATTACATATTACAGTTATCACACCAAGTCATCTAATCTATCTTTCACACTAATTTTCCTTGAAGCATTTGCGAAGAAAATCTAGCTAAAGAAAGCGTTTTTTAGCGGACAATAGTTAAATAGTTTTTGCATCTTACTTATTTTTCTATAATTTAAAATCAAATCATTTTATTTTCTTATTTATTTTTAAATCTTGTCCTTATATTCTGTAGCTTTCCAATTTTATATCCAACAAAATTTTATGAAAGTTATTGCCATCTAAAAACAAGTTAACATGAATAAATATATAAAAGGGAGAATGATAGAAAAATACCATTTAAATTTTAAAATCATATTAATAAAAACAATAATGGGATTAACAACTCATTTTATTATAAAATCACCTATTTATCATTTTAAATTTTAAATAGTATTTTTGTGGGATTTTCTGATATATAAATAATATTGAAGCTAGTGATTTATTCAGTTTGGAATTTTCGATAAACAAGATATTTACTCAGAAGTAATTCTTCTGAACTGATTATAGAATATTTGTGGACTTAAAAGGTGACGCGGGACTTGGGAGTAGTGACTACACCTATAAGTCACAATCAAATTGAGGGGATCGAGGGGACACAGTTTTACTAAAGTCATCTCACTAATTTAACATGTCTACCTCTTTTCATCACGTGATTTTGTCGTTTATTCAAAAAAGAAAAGTCCAATTCATCCTTATCTTTTTTTTTTTTTTTTGGGTCAACAATTCATCCTTAGCAGTATTCACACAAATCACTAATTGGTACCTCACAACACACCAAGTCATCCTTATTAATGATCCTCTGTGGATCCGACTTCCGATCTTGTAGCATGTCAGATAATATATTTTGATTCCGAATAATGTAATTATTAAATTTATCTTATTTCACAAATTTATAAATTTAGTTGTAAACCATTCATATATATATTGTAAGAGAGCTTCCATCAAAGAATTATTCTCATACAAATGATTTTTAAAGATGATTTTTTTTTTTGCCCAGATAATTAAAGATGATATTTTTAAGAAACTTGACATATTTATTATAATTTTTATAATAGATCTAAACAATAAAATCACAATAATATATTAAAAATGGTAAAAAGGACACCAACCGGACAATCTATAATTGTCATAAAATAAACTTTCTATAAATAATCTGGAAACAATTTTCTACTTCGGTTCTTCATCTTAATTATTTACAATAAATTATGAGAAATCAAAGTCCCAATTACAGATTTAGATGATGGAATGTGATAGAAAATTTATGTCCACTCATAATTTGCAAATCTAAGTTAAATTCTCAGAATTTATATTTATTTTTAAAAATAAAATCCATTTCTGAACTTTATGTCAAATTTTTGTAATTTACTACAAAATTTTAAATACAATTTTACTTTTAAAAATAATTGCCAGTTTATTATCTATAGTATATAAGGACAAAATTTTAAATCCATTGCGTGCTGTAAAAGAATTGGAATTGGTAAAATGTTACTTTAGTAAAAATGTGTCCCCTCGATGGACCTTCACCATTATTCTTAAGGTGACTTTCTTTAATTATAGCCAATTTGATTGTGACGTGGAGGCCTAGTCACTACTCCCAAGGCTCGCGTCACCTTTTAAGTCTAAAAATTGATCACGTTCTTGTGGGGGTATAGAGTTAGGGCAACAACTCTTGAAAATAAAGTAGATATAACTAAAGAAATTAAAGACGACACAATTTATTTTGCTCTTTGTCGTATCAGCTTTTTTAGAGGGACAACTTTTATAGTTACATATTTATTTTATTATTAATTGTTCATTTTTATTTTATTCTATTCTATTGGCCAGACCATATTCTCATCAAAGTTGAAATGTATGAATTTTTTGGGAGTAAATTAAAGATTATTTTATCTATATTTTTAAGTAACAATACTTCATATATGGTAAAAATATTTATATTGTCACTTTGATTTTGTATTAATTTTCTCAAAATCTCCAATATGGAGCATTGAGAACTTATAAGTTCTAACAATTCAAATCCATCAAATATTCCAAAGTCATTCCACATAAAACACAATTTTCTTCTTGATCGACTAAGACATTGAAATAATGTAATGATAATGGAAATGTGGTCCCTCATCGTTGTGATGTAACAGAAGAAATTATACAACATACAACTTCTTGTAATATGGAATGGCGAGGCCCCATTTCCAGCTGGAATCGTAGACTTTTCTTTTTAAACCATATTATTTCATGATTTGGTTGATTTGCTTATCGGCCATTTCATATTTTGGTTGAATTATGATGGCTCGCTTTTGGTCGTGAGGAATATAAAATGCATAAATTCATGGAAAAGGGAATATAAAGCATCCATCACCATCTCTTGACATGAATAATGGTTGAGATATATACTGAAAAATATTATTTTAATATTAAATAATAATAAAATAGAAAAATAAAGTTCTTCCGTTGTGATATAATGGAAGAAATTATACAACATACAATGATGCGTTATTTTGATTTCTTAGTCGGTCAAGAAGAAAATTGTGTTTTATGTGGAATGGCTTTGGAATATTTAGAAACTGTTTCGTGTAAATGAAGTGTGATTTTGGGGTCCACTTGCAAGTCAAGCACGGCATCCATGTACCTATAAATGAAGTTTGAAGACTTTCGTAATACTAGGATAATTATTTATACGGAATATTATGTTTTAATAAATAATACCTATTAGAAATAGGTGAATATGAGGTCTCAAACACCTTGTATTGAATTTATCTTGTTATTAGGGTAATTTCTCTTGAAATTAGATAATGTGCAGTTAGGTCCCTAAAACGTTTGAAAGTTTGCAAATAGGTCCCTAAAATATTTATGGGTTATAAAATACCCTGAAAATATTATAAAGAGGCAAATAAATAATTATTTTAAATAGGGAAGAATATTGTCCCTAATTTAGGTAATTTATTAAATTATTACCATGGAAAAATTGAAGGAGAAAAATCAAAAAGTATTGTGGGGCCATAATTGACCCCATGATTTTTAATATTTTACATGGAGCGTAAAATACCAATGTCAGTAAAAAGTTTGTGAGATAATGAGTTGTTCTAAGTAAGAAAATTATCAACAATTAGTGGGTAATTAATTAAATAATTATCGGCTAATTACTTGAGTTTAAACAAATAAAAATCCAAAGATAATTATGTAAAACCCTATAATTAGTGGTTTATGGCTAAAATTAGCATAAAATATATTTTCTAATTAATTGGAAAATATGAAGAAAAATATGAAAGATTAAGTAATTTTAAGCCTAAAAACATGTATGGACCAATAGGAAAATTTTGTAAAAAATTATATAAAATAAAATAATTATTTTATATAATATTAATTAATTAAATAATTAAAAACGAAAATAAAAATAAAAAGACCAGATATTGACCAAAAATTTGGAATGGATAAAAGGATAGGATTTTAGAGATTTTTGATAATGACACTTTGTAATATAATAATGTTATAATTGTGAAAAGCAAATAGGATAAATGACCACCGATAGAAACTAAATCCTATCTAGAAAACCATGAACAAGGTTTCTAAAGTCAGAGTATATTATAAACAAGTGAATTTTTAGCTCGGAGTAGGTTACCTCCGAAGCTATTTCCGTAACCGAAAAGGGTTATACTAGACTGACTGTGAATCTATCTGATGTTCAAAAAGCAAATCAGATAAATGAAAATCTATAGAAACCAAGCCATAACTTGAAATCCAAGAATGAGTTGGTAAACATCTGGACATATTATGAATCAGTGAATTTTTGTCCGAAGTTGACGCTACCAAGCGATTTCAGAATCAAAGCGTATATTCGAAAATCTTCAAATGAACCGATGACACCCTGAATGGGATCAAAAATTTAGTTGACCCAAATATTTTGAAAGGGGAAAAAGAGATCTTCATGGCTATGTTCCCGGATTTATGAGATTTTACAAGATTACGCGATTAGAACACCGATCGGGAACTTTATGGTAGAAGCTCATAAAGAGCACATGGGTGACATCACTTGGATGACTTCATCTTTGGAAAAGATGACATAGGGGATGAAATTTGTGGTGGGAAATGGAGGAAGAAACTTGTTTGCTAAGGTTTCCAAATGTGTGGTTGTGGTTGAAGGAAAGGTTTGGAGAAAATTACCAAAGTTGGCCCATTTTTCTTCTATAAATAGGCCACCATCCTCACTTCATTTCTCACACCAAAACCACTCTTAGAAAGTGTAGAGAGAAGTTAGAGAGAGGAGCTCTAGATGCATTTCGAAAATATTGTTGGGGTAAGGGATATGTTGAAATTCTGGAAGATTAGAGTCAAAGTAGCGAAGCTCTGACGAAATTCCGCCGATTAGGGGGTCAGGGGTAAAATGGTCATTTATGACTAAAATGTCCGTCATAATGTCTGATCATTAATAAATACGATCCGACAGTATGAGTGTCTGTCATCCGACCGTATTATTGTTCGTTGTGCCTTAACTTTACTCCGATTGTATTGTTATTACCGTGCATATCGATCATGTACATTTCTCATTGTTCCTTAACCTTACTTCGACTGTATTGTTATTGCCGTACATATCTGATTATGTATATCCTACATCTGATTGTAGTACTTATTGCTGAAGTTTCATGAATATCTGTAGTACCTATACTGTGTATGTAAACATGAGGTTAACCGTTACTTGGGTTCGATACATGGACCTCGGCTCTTAACTTAGCTTCGTGTCGGAAGGATCGAGGACCAATGATAGAGGCAAGCAGGCCTCGTAGAAGACCCAGTGAAGACTTCTTTATGTCATGTATTACTTTTGAAACACTTCTTGTACCATTGTTTAAACAAAGAAGACATGCTACCGTGGGTATTTTAATATATATCCCAGCTTACTCAATCGCTCTGGTGCTCTACTCTGATGATTTGAAATGATGTTTGAAAAAAAAAATTTATACTGCTTGTGAAAACGGGATGTTACATTTTTGGTATCAGAGCAGTAGTCCTGACATGAATTTAGCGAAGTTATTACCGGTGAGGCCCCCATGGTAGACACTTACCTGGCCATTTTGTTCGATTAACGGAGTTAGGTTTTAAGCCTTTTCAAAAATTTGGAGCATATTTTGAAAATGAGTACTGATATAGCCCAAGGTCAGTGTACCACCTTACTTCGGAATACCATTCTGAACCGGTATACCATCCTGAACCAGTGTACCACCCTCGGTCGGTGCATCACTCTCTGATAACCCTGATATCAGCCTCTGATAATTTTGATAACCCTGATATCAGCCTCTGATAATTCTGATAACCCCGATATCGCCTCCGATAATTCGATAACCCCGATATCAGCTCCGATAATTCGATAACCCCTCAGCCTCGATAATTCGATAACCCCGATATCGCCTCGATATTTCGATAACCCCGATATCGCCTCGATAGTTCCGATAACCCCGATATCGCCTCCGATAGTTTCGATAACTCTAATATCGGCCTCGATAGTTATGATAACCCCGATTTTAGCCTCGATAACCCTGATAATTCACGTCATTCATCGGTAGCCGACAACTTCGATTACCCAAAGATCATAGATTTTGATATCAACTCCGACGTTGTACTCGATATTTCGATAACTCGATAATCGTCGGGCTTGAACCGGACAAGTAGTTCTGTCCTAGTAGAGAGCGTATATATCGAGATAGGCCACGCCAGATGAAACTCCGAGACCAACAAAGATAAGTACATGCGTATTTGACTCATGTATAGGAACTTCCGATACGTGTTTCGCACCGTTTCGAAGAGAACATGACATGGCGAATTTAAGAGGAGCAGAACTCCCGTGAGGCCAAGGCAGAGCCGAGGTAGAAGAGAGGCAGACAGCCTTCCATAACGCGTTCCACGTTTCTTAGTTATATTTGACCATGATCATGTCATTGAGTAGGAGGTACCTTGTATTACCGGGGGTGTGTGGGCGCCATGGAAGCATTTAAAGTATCTTGTGTTGCCATGGGTGTGGGCGCCATGGAGACATTTTGGTATTTGTGGTGTTGATCATGCGGTGTATGGGAGCCACGGGAAACACTATATATCAAAATACGATATGACAAGATCTTTGTAGTTGAACCTGAGATAGAGTAAAGATACAGAGTTTATGATCCGAAGTCTAGATAATACGGAGTTTAGATGATAGAGTGCAAATTTCAAGACGAAATTTTGTTTAACTACGGGAGAAATGTAATACCCGGATAATTATTTATCTGGAATATTATGTTTTAATAAATAATACCTATTAGAAATAGGTGAATATGAGGTCTCAAACACCTTGTATTGAATTTAACTTGTTATTAGGGTAATTTCTCTTGGAATTAGATAATGTGCGATTAGGTCCCTAAAACGTTTGAAAGTTTGCAAATAGGTCCCTAAAATATTTATGGGTTATAAAATACCCTGAAAATATTATAAAGAGGCAAATAAATAATTATTTCAAATAGGGAAGAATATTGTCCCTAATTTAGGTAATTTATTAAATTATTACCATGGAAAAATTGAAGGAGAAAAATCAAAAAATATTGTGGGGCCATAATTGACCCCATGATTTTTAATATTTTACATGGAGATTAAAATACCAATCTCAGTAAAAATTTTGTGAGATAATGATTAGTTCTAATTAAGAAAATTATCAACAATTAGTGGGTAATTAATTAAATAATTATTGGCTAATTGGTTGAGCTTAAACAAAGGAAAATCCAAAGATAATTATGTAAAACTCTATAATTAGTGGTTTATGGCTAAAATTAGCATAAAATATATTTTCTAATTAATTGAAAAATATGAAGAAAAATATGAAATATTAAGTAATTTTAAGCCTAAAAATATGTATGGACCAATAGGAAAATTTTGTAAAAAATTATATAAAATAATTTTTAAATAATTATTTTATATAATATTAATTAATTAAATAATTAAAAACGAAAATAAAAATAAAAAGACCAGATATTGACCAAAAATTTGTAATGGATAAAAGGATAGGATTTTAGAGATTTTTGATAATGACACTTTGTAATATAATATTGTTATAATTGTGAAAAGCAAATAGGATAATTAACCACCGATAGAAACTAAATCCTATCTAGAAAATCATGAACAAGGTTTCTAAAGTCAGAGTATATTATAAACAAGTGAATTTTTAGCTTGGAGTAGGTTACTTCCGAAGCTATTTCCGTAACCGAAAAGGGTTATACTAGATCAAGTTGTGAATCTATCTGATGTTCAAAAAGCAAATCAGATAAATGAAAATCTATAGAAACCAAGCCATAACTTGAAATCCAAGAATGAGTTGGTAAACATCTGGACATATTATGAATCAGTGAATTTTTGTCCAGAAGTTGACGCTACCCGAAGCGATTTCCGTAACCGAAGCGTATATCCGAAAATCTTCAGCGGAACCGATGACACCCTGAATGGGATCAAAAATTTAGTTGACCCAAGTATTTTGAAAGGGGAAAAAGAGATCTTCAGGGCTATGTTCCCGGATTTCTGAGATTTTACAAGATTACGCGATTAGAACACCGATCGGGGAACTTTATCGGTAGAAGCTCATAAAGAGCACATGGGTGACATCACTTGGATGACTTCATCTTTGGAAAATATGACATAGGGGACGAAATTTTTGGTGGGAAATGGAGGAAGAAACTTGTTTGCTAAGGTTTCCAAGCGTGTGGTTGTGGTTGAAGGAAAGGTTTGGAGAAAATTACCAAAGTTGTCCCTTTTTTCTTCTATAAATAGGCCACCATCCTCACTTCATTTCTCACACCAAAACCACTCTTAGAAAGTGTAGAGAGAAGTTAGAGAGAGAAGCTCTGGAGAAGGAGTAGCAAAGTTCTTCAACGGGTAAGTTCTTCGGTTCTAGTCTTTAGTTCGGTAGTTCTTGAAGTTCTTAGTGTAGATGTTGTTTTGATCTTTAGTCTTCCAAGATATTTTAGATATCATGTTTTAGGGTAAATATGATATGCATTTCGAAAATATTGTTGGGGTAAGGGATATGTTGAAATTCGGAAGATTAGAGTCAAAGTAGCGAAGCTCGGTGAAATTCCGCCGATTAGGGGTCGGGGGTAAAATGGTCATTTATGACTAAAATGTCTGTTATAATGTCTCGATCATTAATAAATACGTTTTTATCTTGATAGGATATCCCCGATTACGTTCGACCTACCGTCATACCGTATTCGCCGAAATATCGTATACCGTTAACGAAGGTACGTTTGCGCTTCGTAACACTAACTCGATGTTTATTGTATGCATATGTGTATATTGTCTGTACTCTGACTGTACTATTGTCTGTACTCCGACTGTACTATTGTCTGTCATCTGACTGTATGAGTGTCTGTCATCCGACTGTATTATTGTTTGCTGTGCCTTAACTTTACTCCGACTGTATTGTTATTGCCGTTCATATCTGATCATGTACATTTCTCATTATGCCTTAACCTTACTCCGACTGTATTGTTATTGCCATACATATCTGATATGTATACCTTATGTCTGACCGTAGTAAATGTTGCCTAAAGTCTATGAATGTCTGTCGTGCATATATGATGTATATAAACATGAGGTTAACCGTTACCTGGGGTTCGATGCATGGACCTCAGCTCTTAACTTAGCTTCAGGGTCGGAAGGACCGAGGACCGATGATAGAGGCAAGCAGGCCGCATAGAAGACCCGGCTGAAGACTTCTTTCTGTCACGTATTACTTTTGAAACACTTCTTGTACCGCTGTTTAAACAGAAAGACATGCTACCGTGGGTATTTTAATATATATATCAGTTACTCAATCGCTCCGGTGCTCTACTCTGATGATTTGAAATGATGTTTGATTAAAAAAAAATTATCTTGCTTGTGAAAATGGGATGTTACAACTTTTTGGTGGAATATGGGATGAGAAATTATTAGGGTTTAGTTACAAATTATATTATTTTCATTTTTATTATTATTTCTAGCATATTGGTATTTATTGTTATTTTTATTATTTTTCATAATTTTATCAGAAAAACACGCGCTGCCCATTTTGGTCACTGAGTAAAAAAAATGTCATTTTTGGTCCTTTTTAGGGACTAAAAAGGATTTTTTGGGAATTTGTGAGGATTAAAATGCCCACAAAAATGACTAAAAGGTACCCTTTTTTTTTACTGTTCAAGGACTAAATATGACATTTTTTTTACTCAGGGATCAAAATGGGTAGCGCGTGTTTTTTTAGGGACCAAAAAGGGTATTTACTCTTTAAATTTCAAATACTATTTTTGTGGGATTTTCCCAAATCTAAATAATATTGAAGCTAGTGACTGATTCAGTTTGAAATTTTCAGATAAACAAGATATTTACTCAAAAGTTAGTGATTTATTGATGCGAGACTTGGGTGTAGTGACTAGGCCTAAAAGTCCCAATCAAATTGATTAAAATTAATTAAAGTCTACTTAAGAATAATGGTGAAAGGTGCATCAAGGGACACGTTTTTACTAAAGTAACCTTTTACCAATTCCAATTTTTTTACAGGACTCAATGGATTTTTAATCCTTTTTCTTTTAGTAAATACATTTTTCGGTCTCTAGAAAAAAACACGGGCCCCTTTTTGGTCCCTGGAAAAAAAAGGGTCATTTTTCATCCTTTTTAGGGACTAAAAAGAACTTTTTGGGAATTTGTGAGGGATTAAAATGTCCACAAAAAATGACCAAAAGGACTAAAGAGACCTTATTCGTCCTTTTTATGGACTAAAAATGTTTTTTTGTCAGGGACCAAAAAGGGGCCCGTGTCTTTTTCCAGGGACCGAAAAGGGTATTTACTCTCTCTCTCTTTTTTTTGTCTGGTTCAGTATCTGGCTTATTGGATGAAAAAAAAAAATACCTGAATAGCAGTAATATCAGAAGGGCCGATAAGCATCCAGTTGATCTTTTGGAAAAACAAAGCAGTAAACCCATTAACAATACATAATACATAATCCTTTGATTCCTTGGCGGTAACTGGAGCAATTAATCCATTTATCATTTCTTTTTTATCAAAGATAAGTATTTTTCCTTTCAAAAAATTTATACCATCAGCTTTCGTAGCTTTTGATCAATGTAACTAATTCTATGCTTGGAAAATTATATCATTCAAAGTTATTTTGGAAAAATTAACTTTGTAGCTGATGCGTTGAGTAAGAATTATGATACTAATATGCCCCATTTGGTGCCATGGAAGTGAAGGCATGGAACTGGAATTGATGATGGAACTCTAATGTGATGTTTGGTACCATCGAATCCACTTCCAACCTATACCCTATGGAAGTGCGGACACTTCTACGAAAGTCAAACTTTGGACCTTCTTGCCCACGACAACTAGTGGTGGAAAGGATGGCGAGAGACAGTTAGGACGATAGAGTGTGACGACGATGGCGCAGCCACGGCCGCACCACGATGATGGCAACGAGGACGACATTAGGAGGTGTTCGTAGTAGAACACGGATGTCTAGCCTCAATGGGCTAGGTATGATTGATATCGGATCGGATGTAGCACCCGCCGATATCTATGAGGGAGATAACGGCGATTGCTAGAGGATCACTGTGCTACACGGGGTTGGCTCTTCCCCTATTTATAGAGATTACCTAGGGTTTCATCCTTCTTACCCGTACTCGTCGTCGTGCGCCTCCCACCTCTTGATCGTGTGCTCTCCATGTCTGCATGATTGCTTTGAATTATCGGCACGGTCGGGGATGATTGACAATTTACTGTTTCATGGGAGGTATCCCGCCTAGAGCACTCCTATTGGGCCATGTGCCTGCGGACCCATTATTTGCGTCCATAACAGGAGGCAACAATGATCTTGAAGCTTCTTCATCAGAATCACAACGATGACTTCTTCTCCTTCTTTGATGTGTGACTTTGTTCCCTCTCCGATTTCTTCTCCCATCGATCTGCGACTCCTCTTTGATCTACGATAGGTGACAATGGCTTCGCGTTCGAGATCGAGTAAGTTTCCACTTCACATTAAACTTTCTCCACTTTCATATTTGTGCGACTTTGCATTCAATCACGACTCTCATGTTGTTCAACTTTTGATTTGAGTCTATAATCATAATCGAATTCTCGGGCGGCGGTGTTCTATGGTGGTCGTCGCAATATCGGTGGTAGTTGATGATTGTTTTGGTGGTTGGGGCTGTTTTTGGGTGGAGGCTAGGGTTTTTAGGAGTGGTATATGAGTCATTTCATATTTAAAATTAACATAATATTTGAAAATTATATCTCACTTCCATAGCCATACCTAACACACTTTTTACGCCACTTCCACTTCCTATTCCACTTCCATAAAAACTCTTCCATGATACCAAACGTGGCATAAATTATTGCACGATCGTTCAGCGAAGATAATAATTCTCTTTTTTTTAAAAAAAAATTTAATTATTGTAAATTTAGGCTTATTTTTCCCTAATTTGTTTTGGGAAAGAAATAATTCAAATAAGGAATTAATTATGCCTAAAATTTTAGAAATCATATATGAGAGTCAAACGGTGGAATTTGGCTAAGCAATTAAATTAACCATTTGGAAGATTAGGAAATTATTTGTCCTTGTAATAAATAAAAAAAGGAAAATAATAATAATAAATAAATAAGTAATAAAGTCCAAGTGACACATATATACATGTTCATTTAACAAATCCAACCTATAGCCCATATGCTTAAAACCCAAAACCATTGTCATTATTAACACCTTTAACCCATTTGGATTTCCAAGTTCGAGACACGAAAATGCATCGATGAGATTCAACCCATTAGGTTCTTTGCAACAATTAGCTCCTCATCTCGTCGGCCCAACATATAAGAGCATAAAAGAAATATAAAATAAGAGAAATATAACATCACAACTCTTACACAATCCCATGTCGGTGAAACATATATCGATAAAACACATGAAGCAGAGATAAAATTATCTCTCTTCTATGGGAGCATCTCTCTTACGTGAGTATGCGGGTTTTTCTTTGAAAAACCAATTTGGTCGGTGTTCCTTTGAACAGCGATCTCCTCCGTCTCTCTACTCCCTTTCTTTCTTAGTTTTCTTCTCTCCTTTTTATTTCTCTTCTCTTATAGCTACTTGTGTGCGTGTGTGGTATGGTAGGAGGTATGGAGTCACCTTTTTGGGTTCAATTCCATGGACTCCCCATAGAAGCCTTTGATAACACAAATGCGAAAACCTTGGGAGATGTAGTTGGCGAAAGCTGTTATGTTTGAACAACCAAAGCGTGAAGGAAGGCGGGGCGGGGTTTCATCCGAGTTAGGTCGCTGATTCGTCTAAGTGATCCTTTGATTGCGCTTACGGGTCCCTAGAGGGGCCAAAGACCCGGCTTGGGTATCTGTTAAATATGAGAGGCTTGAACTTTTGTTATTTTTGTGGATGCATTGGGCATGAAGGGCGAGGTTGTAAAGACTCGGGGTTAGTCGGAACTCGGAGGCTGATCGGGTGGGTTTCGGAAGTTGGCTTGGAACGGCGGCGGTGAGAACTAATGAAGAGGCCACTGGTAGTATGCGGGGAAGGCGGGTGTGAAGCTCCTGTGGTGGTTAGGCCGAGAAGATGTTCGGTAGAGGAACCTCGGCTCTCTCTGAAGCTTGCCGGAAAAGAACGCCGGGGCGTTGGTACCTTTGGAGGGCAAGACATATCCTAGGATCCAAAGGTTTCGAAGGAAGGACGATTTGGTGATACTCCCACCTATTCGATGTCGAGCCCACGCCGGCATAGTTCGGCTTTGGACTCGGTCTCCCGGGACTGCTCACCCCTGTGGTTCAAAAGGCATTGACCGCGATGTTGTCTGCTCTCGGGTGATTGTTATCCTCACTTTGAGGCCCTTAGTGAAATTTGTCAAATAATAGTAGAGATTTGGCCTTGGTCTCGTGTAGTGGGCACAGGGTGGACCCGGTAATTCTTTGTTAGCCCGAATGTGAGTAAGGTTAGAGGCTCACCCTCCCTTGAAAAGAAACTTATGTACGGGGTGATCAAACCGCCGGTGGCTGGATGGGACCAGCCACCGGTTCGCCATGAATGCGTTAGCCTGGAACTGTCAAGGCTTAGGGGTTGCCTTGACAGCCAGGAACCTTAAGGAAGAATGCTTCCCCCATTTGGTGTTCTTAATGGAGACTAAGCAAAAGGCTAATTATGTGACGAAAATCCGTCGTCGGTGTGGTTTTCATGAAGAGTGGTGGTGGATCCGATTGGGCTTAGTGGGGTGGCTATCGGTGGATGGATTCTATTCGGTGAATATCCTTTTCTCATCTCCAAATATCATCCACACCGGATTATCTCTAGCGTGATTATTGCCCATAATTTATATCATTTATTTATGGGCCACTTTGATGAAGGAAATAGGAATCTGTGTTGGCAAGAGGTTACTCGGATTGGCGGGAATATTAGTGGAGCTTGGTTATGCTTGGGAGACTTCAATGATATATTGTCTCGGTTTGAAAAGAGGGGTGGTCCTCCCGAGCTTGGAGGAAAATCTTGAATTTCAAGTGCTTTATTGCAAGCTGTGAATTGGATGATTTGGGATTCGGTGGAGCTCAATTCACTTGGTGTAATAATAGGGATCCCCACGACCTTTGTTTATGAACATACGGACCGAGCCACGGGCAATTGGCAATTGAGGGAACAATTTCCCAATTTGCAAGTGTTTAATGTTGATGCCCTCGGATCCGATCATCACCTCTTGTATGTTCAATGTCTTAGTCCTTCCAAAGGAGAAAGACAACGTTCAGATTTGAGGCGGCTGGGTTTGCCATCCTAATTTCCGCCGTATGGTTGATCAGCTGTTGGAATGTAGAGCCGGGTCATAGACCTCATTTTATTTATGATTTTGTGTGCAGATTGGTAAGGTGTAAGGAGGGGCTAGAGAAGTGGGCTAGGAAAGAATTTCCTAATAATGGAAGACTCATTGCTAAGTTAAGATCTCGGTGGCTGCTCTATCACTGGATGATCCCTGTGCGGAGCTCTATAGAATCCAGTGTGGGATTAAAGTGGCTATCGAGCGTCTTACAGTCTTGGAAGAAAAATCCTGGTTACAATGATCAAGAGTGAGTTGGCTTTCGGCGGGGACAAGAATACTAGGTTTTTCACTTATCAACCATTAAACGTCGCTTAAGAAACAGTATACTCGGACTCAAGGACGATTTGGACGGTGGTTATTGGATAAAGCTGGGATTGAGAGCAATATATCCTCTTTCTTCCGGCAATTATTCTCTTCCTCGGGGACCAGTGGGTCGGATTCAATCTTGGCCTTTGTTGATAGTAAAATTTCTACCGAGATGAATCAATCCCTTTTGCTGCCCTTCTCTAGAGAAGAGATCGAGAGGCGGCCTTTAGTCTTGGCGGCTCCAAAGCTCCTGGCCGGATGGTTTCTACGGTATGTTCTATCATAACTCTTGGCATGAGGTAGGTGATTCTATTTGTACTTTTGTAACGAAATTTTTAATGGTAATTCGACTTAGATCGATCAATGAGACTAATATTACTCGATTCCTAAAGTAGATAGGCACGAGCATGTCTCTCATTTCCGCCCTATAGGCTTGTGTAATTTTCTTACAAGATTATTTCTAAGCTTATGGCTAATAGGATGAGGCCTCTTTTAGATGATTGTATTTCTCGAGAATCAAGGTGCCTTCGTTAGGGCGGGTGTATCCATGATAACATTATAATTTCCCATGAAGTATACCATTATCTTAGAAGGAAGAAGGAGGGGCTAAGTATGAGTTTGCTCTTAAAATTGACATGAGCAAAGCATATGGCCGAGTGGAGTGGGATTTCTGGAGAAGACTTTCTTGCGATTCGGTTTTTGTGCTGTTGGGTTGCTCTTATCATGAAGTGTGTTACTTACGTGAAAATGAATATTTGCTTATCGGGGATCCTATTACTTCCTTTTCTCCAAGTAGAGGGTTGCGCCAAGGAGATCCGCTTTCACCCTATCTCTTTATTTTAGTAGCGGAGGTCCTATCATGTATGATAAGCAAGAATCGGGAGTCCAAGTACATTGCGGGATCAAGTTGAGTCACGGTTGTCCGGTTCTTACCCATAGTTTCTTTGCGGATGATGCACTTTTCTACATGAATGCTTCTCGAGTAATTTGGTCAATCAATCAATCTTGATAAGTCAAGTGTCTTCTTTTCTGCTAATACCCCGGACGATGTTAGAGTTGCTGTGGGGGTGAGTCTTGGCATTCCGGTTTCTGAGGATCCGGGGAAATACCTGGGTATTCCGAGTATCTGGGGTAAATCTAAGCATCAAGCTCTGGCCTACATTAGAGAAAGAGTTACTAGTAAACTTCAAGGTTGGGGACAGTCTTATCTCTCCTTTGCGGGGAGGGAGGTGATGATTAAAGCAGTTATTCAGGCAATTCCTATATATCCTATGAACTGCTTCAAATTTCCACACAAAACTTGTAAGGAAATTCATGGTCTTGCTAACTTTTGGTGGGATGGGAATGCGTTTGGTAATCGAACCCATTGGAAGGCTTGGGACTTTTTAACCCAAAGGAAGAAACAAGGGGTATGGGCTTTAAAGATTTAATCATTATGAATGAGGCCCTTTTGGCTAAAGCGGCGTGGCGACTTATGTTGCGTCAGTGATCTTTGGGCCGGGTTCTAAAGAGTATCTACTTTCCGAAAAAGGAGTTTCTTGATGTGGGTAAAGGTCATAAAGCATCTTGGTGTTGGTCAAGCATTGTTGATGGTAGAGAGTTCCTCCGGACTGATTTACGTTGGGTGGTAGGGTCGGGTAGAGCAATACGAATGCAGGGGGACCCATGGGTTCAGTGTCTCTTTCACTGAGAAACCCCTGGATAGTGAGGATCCTTTTGTGAAGAAGGGTAAAGTCGGTGATCTCATTGTTAATGGTTCTTGGGACATTTCTCTATTTCACATTATCTCCCAAGCGATGTGAAATGTGCTATTACGGCCATCCCTATTCCTAGCGGTGGTACGGAGGACAAATTAGTATGGACCTTTGCAAAGAAGGGTGAGTACATGGTTAAATTGGGGTATGATAGTAGGAAAGGTGAATCTGCTTCTATTGGTAGTAAGGCTAGTTCCTCGGTAGTCTTGGCTCAATCTTGCTTTGGAAATCTGTTTGGGAGATTAAGGTGACTCCCGGGTTCGGCACTTCATTTGGCGTATTCTCAATAATGCATTGGCCACTAATGGGGCACTGTATAAAAGGAAACGATCCAAGGTTATGGCCTGTCCTATCTGCAACTCGGATGAGGAGAGTATTGAGCATCTTTTCTTTTTTTGTCCATGGACCCGGGGTACTTGGTTTGGCAGCAGCTTGGGAGGCCGTTTTGATCATGCAAGGGTTCACAATTTTAACCTTTGGTGGTCACAGATCTCGAGTATGGATACCCTTAACTCTCATGATGTATCGTTAGTTTCTTTGGACTCTATGGTTCATCCAGGAGCAGAGGAATGCTTTTGTCTTTAATCACTTAGATCCTAATCCACTTACTATTGTGGAATGTGCTAAGAGGAGCAATATTGAATTTTGGGGAATCTGGATGCTCCTCGGGTTGGAAAGAGTCTTGTTGTTAAGGCAGATTTAACTAGTGCCCAATGGTTCCCCCTCTCTGGGGTATTGAAAATTAATCTGGATGGAGCGTTCTCATCAGTGAATGTCTCTGCTTGGCACAGGTATTGTGTGCGGGGATTGTTTTGGTTTCTTTCGGTGGGGTTATATTGATAAAATCAAATCCATATCTGCTTTCATGGTGAGGCTCGGCTTTGAGAAAGGCCTTATTGTTAGTTTGTGGATTTAGGCATTGATAAAGCAATTTTTGAATCATTGCCTTTCCACGATTTCTGTATTGATGCGAAGTCCCCGATTTAATTGATTGGCGATGCGGGAATATTATCTATGATATTATTTGTCTCTTTTCGACAAGGTTGGGTTCTCATTATCTTTTATCCCTCGAAGGGGTAATAGGGATTCTTGATTTAATTGCGGCAAATGCTTTTAAGGAGGTGTGCCGATCGGGTGGGTTCTACAACCAACACCTTCTTTGTCATCTCTTCTGACCTTGGATGCACAGGAGGCTAATATTGATTCTGGATGATGTACCTTCTTCGATTACATTAATGTGGGGATGTAACTTATTTTGTGGAGCTTTTCCTTTTGTCTCTTCTGTTTGAGTAGTTTCTTGTATTATTCTTGGTTTGTAGTTCGGTACTTGTTTTCCTAGTCTCTTTTGTATTCTTGTTTCTGTGTATTGCTATCCTTTTCGTAATATATGCGGTTCCTTCGAGCAAAAAAAAAAAACACATAAAGCGAGAAAACCACGAGCGTCATCTATGTAGAGTTGGGAATCGGGGCCGGCTGGCCCTACGGGACTGGGGTAAGAAAACATCTGTTTTTCAAAGCTCGGCTCGATAGTACCGGGGCTAGGGCCCTACGAGTCTGAAAATTACTATTCCAAATTTTAACTATTTTTCCTTTGATTTTTTCAAAGAAATATAATTAGTAAATTGTAATTATTAAAGTTCTAATCTATCAAATAAATGGTATCAACATTAATATCTAAACAATATAAATCATTCAACAAATTCGTAATAAAAACCAATAAACACAAAAAATATGTTTTTTTTCCTTTTTAAAAAAATATTAAACAAAGGAATTACTTTATGTATGCTCATGACAAAATGCATTTTCCTCTCATAATTTTGTGTATGTCTGCAAATTCCTTCGGTTCATGTATGATTTTACTGACAGGTAAAAATAATTATACTTATTTTACACAAAATATATTTATAATTTATTACTTATATAATATTGTAATACCAAAGTATGTATTTATTTAATATGAAAACATCCATTCTTTAAAATTTATAATAACTAATTATGTGTCTTAATACAGAATAATAATAAACATAAAAAAATGGTTATAGTTTAAACTAAAAAAGTCTAAGTAATTACAAATAAACACATTCATTAAGTGGAAGTCTAGGTAATTATTTTTTTTTAAAAAAAAAAAGCTACAGTTAAACGGGCTTAACCGGCCAGCCTGAGGCCCTATAGGGCTGGCCCTGCAGGGCCAATTTCAAATTTCTGGCCTATTTTTCAAGCCCAAGCCTGCGGCGAGGGCTTAAACGGTCCGGCCCGATGGGCTCGGCTCGATTTCCGACTCTAATCTATGGAAACAATCATAGAAACAAACTGCGCTCCCTCGTAAAGTGCAACAAATGATAGATCATGAAAAGAGCCGAAATCGGTGCGGTTCTCCTCACGTCAGTGTATGCCGGGAGCCCCATTCCTCATTGAGCCCGGCGTTGACCATTGGCTTATTCTCCTTCGGTCCATTTGTAACATCCCAAATTTTGGGATTTGAAATATTTTATGGGAATTAAATTATGAAATTTTGGCGTAAAATAATTATGAAATTAATTATTGGAATTTAAGACATATTTTCCCATAAATCAAGGATAAATAATTAAGGAATAGTTTTTGGCATGAATATTTTAGAAATAATATTTTAAGGCCAAAAGAAATTTAATTGAGAAAGAAAATCCTTAAATGGAATTAAGGGTTAAATTTTAAATGATTATCCAATACTTGTAAGCATTGTTGTCAAACTCGCGAGTTGACTCTCGAGTTTACTATTTTACGTTCCTACCTTACTAAATCAAGTTAAGTACCTAGTAAAATCGTGTCATTTGTAAACTCAGATAAACTCACGAGTTTACACACCGAATTTACCGTTTTTACATTTGTAGCTTACAAAATTGTGTTAATGTTTTTCAATTTTGTCATCCCCAACTATTTTATATATGAATTTTATAGAAATTTCTTTATTAAATATAATAAATTATGAATGTTGATATTTTATTTCAATTATTAGGATTTAAAATATATTTAAATCAAATTATTGTCATTTTTATATTTAAATTATTTAATTATACACTGTTAATACATATTTAACGATAAAAGTAAACTCTTATGAGTTTACCGATTCGAGTTACGATTCGAGTTAATGTCATTGTCATGAGTTTGCTTAGACTCGTGAGTTTGACAACCTTGCTTGTAAGTATGAGTCTTGAAGAGGATATTTTTTTAAAGTGGCCAAACCCCCTAAAATCCATATACCCAATAAGACTCACTTGGCCCAACAAGCATCGGATTTGGAGATGCATTAGATAATAAATAAATTAAAAAAAGAAAGATCAAAGAACACCAAAACGCAACAACAAAAGTAATATTCATTAAATATGTTTCTTTCTTTTCTTCCTCACTGCACGCACAGCCCAACACGTAACAACAAGGGATCACAGCGGAAAAAAAAACTGCATCCTCCTCGTCATAATCTCTCGGTCAGACCAAGTAAAACACGCCAGAGATCTCACTTTCAGCTAGTGACTGTACACGCAAACTCAAACCTATACCATACTTACATACGAAACTCACCGAAGCGTGGAAGCGAATCGTACGGACACGATATAGGAAAAGTTAAAACCTTCATCGTTTTGATTACGGAAAGATGCGGTGATCGAAAGCCTCTCCACGAGCAGTCGTAATCCACTCTATGATCGATCTTCCGGACTATCTCTCGAGGGGATAGGATGATTGTGTGGGCAAGCTGTTCGGATGATGAACGTCCGCCTCTAGGGTTCACTTATGATGAAAGCCACCTTTTTGTTACTTGCCGTCACAAGCGGTGAAAGTTCGGTCTCTCCTATTTATTGTCTTCTTCTAAATGTTTGACTTGATATTGCTATTGATTAAAGTTTGGGTAGCTAATTTTTTGAGCTGTGTGAAGTATGAGAATAATTTCAATCTGGATGCTTTGCATTGGAGTGAGATAAAATGAAGGCTATGGCAGCGATTGGCTTGCATCATTGTAAGCTGGAGAGAGAAGTTTCTAACATTGTAAAATCTCGTGTCTTTCTCTCTCCAATGGCAACCTAAATGGTTCTGCAAAGGTTTCATCGCCAAGAATTGAAAATAGTCGATTCTTTGAACTACTTGTAGCATCTATCTCTGTTGTTTCAAAAATTTATTGCCCCGACTCTGTTCAAACTCGTGATTCTTTTAGCTTGACTTATATTTGAATGTTGCTTTTCAAAGCTTTATCTTACATCTTGTTTGTTTTTCATGATTATTGTTGATACATATTTCATTTATGTTTTTTTCTTGAGAAAATCATTATATTACTCTACTACTTGACCTTACTCTTATGAATTCCTATACAACTATCGTGCGGTGCAAGTGTCTAACTTTTCATTCATCAAGCGGATAAACCTCCAATAGAAGAGCTTCAACAAAACTTTTGGTATAGAAATAAATCCAAAATATCATTAACAAATCATTACAGTGCCATATAGCCAATTGTAGCCAAAGTTTTGGTATAGATTTCCGATTGCCTTTCACTAAACAATTTTGAAATACCAAAATCACTAAGATGAGCCACCATATCTTTGTCCAACAAAACATTGCTCGGTTTGACATCACAATGAACAACTAGTGTAGGAGAACCATGATGAAGATACTCCAAAGCTAATGCCACATCAATCATTATATTCAACCTTTGCAAGACGTCTAAATAATAGCTATGAGAGTACAACCATCTGTCAAGGCTCCCATTTTCCATGAATTCCATTATTAGGGATTTGAAATGATCATTTGAGCAACTACTAATGATCTTAATGAGATTGTGATGGCGTAAATTGCGCATGACAGCACATTCAATATCAAAACTTCTTGATGCTTCTTCCATGTCCGAGTTAAATACTTTGACAGCAACTATCTCTTCATTTGAAAGAGTTGCTTTGTATGCGATCCAAAACTTCCAGAGCCAAGAAGATTTCTCTCATCAAATCCATTTGTTCCATGTAGAAGCTCATAATAGGATATCCTAGTTGGTGCATCCAAATTGACTAAATTGCTTGTGGTTCTATAATTATCATAATCTCTCTTATGCTTTAGAAAGACAATGCCTAAGACAATCAAAATGACAAGCATGATAGGCAATAAGAATTTTATAATCAGCATTGCTTTATTTGATATGTGCTTGTTTCCTTTCCTACATGGTTGGACTTGTAGTTGGGATTTCCCACGAGATCTTTATTCATCATAAAAGATTCCATGATAAAATTTGAAAAAGGGCCACCATTTGGAATTTCTCCATCCAATAAATTGTAGGAAAGATTAATGTATTTAAGATAGAGTAATGACTCAAAGGACTTTGGAATCATGCCAGACAAATAATTATGGGAGAGATCCATGGACTCTATGCTTAACATCTTTGCTAAGTGATTCGGGAATAGGCCCTTGTAATTTGTTTTGTGCTAAAGATAGAGTTAGCAAAGTTTGCGGGTCACCCATGGTTACGAGGATGCTTCTGAAATTTGATTTTTGACAAGTTCAATAATGTAATTGCTCTCAAGTTTGATACCTTTGGTGAAATCATTCCAATCGGTGCATTGGAGGATATGTCTAGATGCAAAATATCGTTGAGACTCCAAAGTGAATCGGGTATTTGAGAAATCAAATTGTTAGAGCTAAAATCCAACTTTCGTAGAGATGTATTCCCAAAGCATCTGGTATTATTCACGAAAACATGTTGTTGGCAAGATACAACTCACTTAGACTTTTGAGTTGGCAAAGCTCATTTATAATGGACCCTTGTAGTCTGTTGTTGGTGAGAATTAAACGTTGAAGGCAATGTAATTTGTTAATTGTATTTGGAATGAACCCAATCAAATCATTACTGCCCAGAGCTAAATCCATCATGTTTGTCAAATTTCCAAGTACATTGGGTACAACTCCATCAAATTTATTCACTGAGAAGCCTAAGGAAATGAGCTTAGATGCATTTGATAAGCTATTCGGAATTGGTCCAGTTAGTCCATTACGCACCAGTAGTAATTTCTTCAAGTTGGGAAGGTTAATTCCTAAATATGATGGGAGAGGGCCAGAGAGGAAATTATCACTAAGGTGCAAGACTGTCAATGTTGAAATGTTGAATATATTGGGAGGAATAGGTCCACTCAAGTTGTTTTCTCCCAATGCTAAGATTTCAAGCTTAACGAGATTCCCTATATCCTTCGGTATAAAACCTAGAAACAACAAAAATTGAATGGACTTGTGAAAAGAAACCAAAACAAGTGATTATGGTGCTTGAAGATGACACATGAAACTACATGTATCTTATTATTGGGTGTTTGGAAAAATCACTCTTGCTTTTACATGGCAACTCCTCTTACATATAAACTTTGTACTACTTAAAATAAGTTAACCTTTAATGATCAACTCTAACACATTTAGTTTATCGGTTTTGTGTATGCCTTTTGGGTACAAAATCGTGACATAGAAAAAAATGATGGAAATCATTACCTTTATATAGCTTAGATATGAATATATACAAATAAATCTATTTTTATTATCTTCTAGAGTCTCTAAAATTATTAAAATGAAAAATTAGGAAAATCATAAACGACCTTGAAATGCCTTGGTTATAGAAGATTTATTTGAAGTTAAAATTTTCTGTGTTCTAATTATTTAATAAGAAATAAATAAATTTGTGAAAAAAGAAACAATTTAAAAAAGAAAATAAAGCAGGGAAAGGATGTATTCTTTAATAAAAGGGAGAAGAAAAATGGGTTAAATTAAACTTAATAAGAGAGGTATAAAATCTATAAAAATATATGATGATGATGCATTTGGACACACTATTATGTATGATTCAGAACTTTTTATTTATTAAAGTATAAATAATGTGGGAAGTGTCATCAGACATTTCAAATATCGGTTAAACATGAAAAGTAAAGGTATTTATGGGCCAAATAAAATACCAGAGACTCAAAATAGTTGGGTTGAGAGGTAGGAAGAGCCAAGTTTGGTAAAATGTGTAATTTAACAAAGTTTCAGGCCAAAAAGGGTACTTTTTGTTGTTGTTGTTTGCATTGCCAGTTAATCATGTTTTCCATAAAGCATTAAACCACATTTTTGGCAATTTCTCTCTCCAGGAATTTATTTGGGTACAGTTGAATTTGCTCAAATTTAGCCAAAAAAATGTTCCCCATCATATATCACGTGACGGGTCCACACACACATACATATATTCTCTCTCCTTCATGTAATTTATTTCTTATACCTATTTTAATATAAAAAAATTCCGGTATAATACAAATTTTGATTCTTATGCTGTAATTTCTTTTAAGAATATTTATTTTAATTTTAATTAAATGATAGAATTATTACAGAGAGAGAGTGTGTGTGAATAAATAAATAAAACAGAAGCCCATAGTTATCTGTATTTTAATATTAAATTTATCCTATTATACAAAAATTATCAAATATTATTACCTATGGTATGTTTAAGAATAATTCTGAAGCTTATGTTTCAAATATAAAAAAATAATTTCAAGTAATACTCAATTCACCCCAAAGGAGTAAATATTTTTATTTTTATTTTTTAGTCTTTATAAAACCTTTGAAATAATAAAAATTAAGAAAATCATAATTTACACTTTTGTGAAATTACTAGTAAATTTCTAAGGGATAAAATTCTTAATACTGCAATTATTGAATATATATTTAATATGAAAAATTAAATTAAATTTTTAGGAGACAAATAAAATCTTAAGAAAACAGTACTGTCATAAAACATGTGGGCTTTTTAATTATATTCCACAAATCTTATTATGTGGTTGCATTTGTTCATAATCGAGCGATCTTTGTTATTTTAGGTTTGTAATCACAAGCTATACATAAGCTCCATTCTACGTATGTGAATCAAAATATGAATAAAATGTTGAAAAATAAAATCCCAATTTCAAGAAAAAAATATTATAAAGAAAAGAAAACACACAAATGCATACCTGTAAATGAGTTGCCAACCAAATATAATCCTTTCAAAGAAGTGCAGTTAGCCATTGATTGTGGAATGCTTCCCTCTAATTGATTATCAGTAACGTCCAAGACTTCAAGGAAAGGGAGTTGATGGCATATTTCATCTGGCAAATTTCCCTTTAAATGATTGATGCCAAAGTTGAGTATTCTCAAAGAAGGCATGTTCCAAATAAATGAAGGAATTTCACCTATGAATAAATATGAAATATTTTTAATAAGTTAATAGTAAGACTATGCATTTCCTAAATTCACAAACAGACATATAAAAATACATGGAATCTTTTTAATTATTGGCCTTAAATCAAGTTAAAAGGGACTCTTCACTCTCTTGATATCCATTGCCAACCTGGACATTAAAATTCACCTATTACAAAGTGTACAACTAAATTATTTGTATTTTGCATTAAATTTCTGTAATATTTACAAGAATCTAACTTTGAATTCTGATGAGAAATTTATAATAGGAAAAAAGGCTGGAATTTTAATTTCTATTTATGGAATTAAAATACTTTTAGTTTACACATTCTAGAGATAAAAGCCGAGTGCCACAAAGTAAAATTCAAAGTTATTGGTTAAATAAAATTGATTGCGTTGAACATATTAGACATGCTAGAATTTTTACTCTTAAAAAAATAATTTTAGTTAAAAAAAAATATATGTGTGAGTGTGTGTGAAGCATAAATATTAAATGCAATTGTTTGTGAAAGCATAAAAATTAAGAGATGGATAGACGGAGTATACCAGTAAAGGAGTTGTATTCGAGATATAATTCTTCCAACCTCGTTCTATTGTTAATTGATATTGGAAGATTACCATTCAAATTGTTTTCTTGTAAATCTACAAATCTTAAAGTAGAAATGAAATGTAACATCCCATTTTCTAAAGCGGATTTTTTTTTCAACCGAGTAGAGTAATGGAGCGAAAGAGTAATCGATATATATATCAAAACATCATCCTTTGTGTAACATAGTAGTGATTACGATCATCCTAAGGTTTATAGGCAAGAGCAGAAAGAAACAGAAGCGGTAAGATAAAGATGTCTTCTTCCGCAACTCTACTGTTGCTCCTTGCCTCGATCCTCGATCCTAGGTCCTCCAGGACCTGAAGCTATAGTGAGATTTAATTTACCGCATTGAATCTCGAGTAGCAGTTAACCTCATGCTCAAATACAACAGATATACGAGACAAGCATAACATCACATAAGCATATAGCAAATTGCATGTTTGCATGATTGTGACACAGACAGAACATAAGCACAGGGCAGTATGTAAAGTCCTACACAATAACAGTGTGACACAGACAGGACATAAGCAAAAAGAAATATGTAAAGTCCTACACAACAATAGCCTGCACTATTCACCAGTGCCACGATCACGTGTCCACAGCGCTAGGAAAAACTTAAAACGGTATTAACAAGACTATAACCCGTGTAAGGCTGTATGTATAACGACGACCCTAAACAGAGCCTCGGTATATGAACTATCTATCATGTATATGTATATGAACAGCATCAGATTAGTGTTACAGTACGCGTCCGTACCTTCGTTGATGTACGTAGATGTTTCTGGCGGAAACTGTACTTTCTGACGGAAAACAGCGGTTTGTCTTAATATCACTTCTATTAGTGATTTGACATTATAATCGGCATTTTAGGTAAAAATTACCATTTTGCCCTTCTACCCCTAATTGGCGGAATTTCGCAAAGACTTCGTTACTCGACTAATTTTCTTCCCAAAATTTTGCCGAACTTCGACGCCATTTTGATTTTCGAAAATAAAGACTAAAATAGCCCTCCCATATGATATCCAATCATACTTGAAAATTTAAAAGCTATTCTAGTATTACAACCCCTACTTTTGAAAGAACTACAAAAGCTTCAACTTTTCGGAGACTCGATCCCTACCATGTTTTTACCTCTTCAGGCATATTTTCAATGCAATGAGGCCTAAAACAAGAATAGGAATTTCATCCCCTACTTCCTAAATCTAACTAACAATTCTACCAACTACTGAACTAAAAACTAGAACTTAAAAGCTAAAGACCGAAAGACTTACCCGTTGAAGACTTCTGCAGAATTTTTCCAGAGCTTCTCTCTCTACTTTCTCCCTGCGTGATTTCGGAGAAATCTCAAAATTCTGGATTTACAACTTTGAAGACATGTTCTCACTTACTAGAAATGTCCAAGTTAACCTAAATTTTGATTCCATATAGGGCTCCAACAGTCCAAAAACTCATTCCTAGATGTTGAGTTAGAATTTATTTTCTTCATATCCAAAAATGTGCCTATCTACATTTTTCCTATTTTGTTTTATTAGGAAAATGCACAAACGGACTCACAATTGATTTAGGAAAAGTCACTCGAAGGTAAAAACTCACGATCAATATTTTACCTTGACTTTGGAAATCTCATTCCTAGATCTCTAGATAGGATCCGTTTCCTAATTTCTAAATTACTATTCATCATTTTTACTTTAATTAATTATATTATTAAAATATTTGCAAGTTGCAAAAATTATTTTCATTTCATTTTCATTTCATTTTTTTCCTTTTCCTTTGGCCCAATTTCGTCTGGCCCTCTTTTATTTTTAATAAATATTTATTTTTATTTAATTAATTATTTAATTATTTAATTATTCACTTTTTCCCAAAATTTCCACAAAAATACCTAATTGGTCCATTATTGTATTTAGGCTTAAAAATACCTAAACTCAACTATTTTTCTCCAAAATTTCCAATTAATTAGTAAACATGTTTTTACTAATTTTAAAACAAAAACCACTAATTTTAGGGTTTTATGTAATTACTTGTGAATTTCCTTTGCTTATGCTCAAGTAATTAGCCCAATATTACTTAATTACTGTATTATCACTTGTTGATAATTTTCTAAATTGAGATACCTTATTACCATCATATTCTTGTATTAACATTAGAATTTCCATGTCTCTTGCATTACTTTAGAAATTACAAGGGTATTTTAGTCATTTCAATACTTTTTAAGTATTTTTCTGCAATTTCTCCAAGTTCATAATTTATTAAATTACCATAATTAGAGATAATATACTCTCCTAATTCACTTGATCATTTTACTGCCTTCTGATATTTTTTATAATTTTTCTAAGTTATTTATGTCCCTTAGGGGCATTTTCGTCATTTTGACACTTTGGCCCTTAAATTCCTGATTTCCTACAGAATTTAACTCAGAATAACAGGCTGAATTCACACAAGTCTGGAGACAATAATTTCACTTATCAGAAATATCCAATTTATCCATAATATTCCGAGATAATAAAATGCGGGTATTACATTTCTCCCCACTTAAACAAAATTTCGCCTCGAAATTTAATCTATCCTAACTAAACTTCGGGCCATGAACTCTGGTACTTCTCTTTCATGTCTTTCTCGGTTTCCCAAGTCGCTTCTTCGGGTGATAAACCCTTCCAGACCACCTTCACTATCAGAATAGTCTTATTTCGAAACCGTTTTTCTTTGTAATCGATGATCTGCTCTGGCTCAACTATGAAGGTATTATCATGCCGTACTTCAACGTCCTCGTACTCGATGACATGATCACGGTCTGGTTGGTATTTCTTCAATTGCGACACGTGAAAAACGTCATGGAGATTACTCGGATTCGGGGTAAGGCTATACGATAAGCTACTTCTCCGCTTCGCCAAAATCTCAAAGGGTCCTACGTATCGTGGACTCGGTTTCTTCCTCTTAAGCGTTGCGCCGAACTGTTGTTATATGCAAACTCAGCTAGCGAAAGATGTCGATCCCAACTTCCTTTGAAATCTAGGGCACATGCTCGCAGCATATCCTCCAGCGTCTGAATCGTCCTCTCAGATTGACCGTCGGTTTGAGGGTGATAAGCTGCCGAACTTCGACTTTGTACCCAAACCTTCATGTATCGCTTGCCGAAACGGGATTTGAAAGCGTATCCCGATCAGAGACAATGCTCTTAGGGACACCGTGTAATCTCACTATCTCTTTGATATAAATCTCGCTTGATCGTTCCGGAGAATAGTGGATGCGATGGGAATGAAGTGTGCCGACTTGGTTAATCTGTCAACAACTACCCAAACTGTATCATGTTTCTGATTTTGGGCAGACCTACCACAAAATCCATGGTTATGTTCTCCCATTTCCACTCTGGCAACTCTAGTCCTTGAAGAAGACCACGGGGGTAGACGGTGTTCAATCTTCACTTTCTGACAGGTCAAGCACTTGGCCACGTACTCTGCTATGTCTTTCTTCATTCCGGGCCACCAAAGTTCGCATTTTATACTACAGTACATCTTGACCATGCCCGGATGTAGAGTGTATTTACTCTTGTGAGCCTCATCCATTATCTTCCGCCTTAATTCATCAATTAGCGGTACATAGGTCGCTTCTTGTACCTGACCAAACCACTAAGTGATAGGTCATGGTCTTGGGTCTCACCTCGAGAGATTTTCTCACGTATCTCTTTTGCCCAATCATCTTGCTTCTGAGCTTCGTCAACTTCGTCTCTCAGATCATACTCCCCTTGACTAACAAGAAGAGTTGCAAGATAGGCATCGATTTGGTGCATGAAGACCCATGCGAGATTTGATTGGATAGATTCGGATATCTGAAATCTTCCGGCAATTTACATTCTTGTATCATCATATATGCCACATGCCTTTGTCTTCCGGCTAAGGGCATCGGCAACAACGTTTGCTTTACCGGATGATACTTGATCTCCCGGGGTGTAGTCTTTAATCAGCTCCATCCAACGACGTTGTCTCATGTTGAGTTCTCGTTGATCGAACAAGTATTTCAAACTTTTGTGATCACAATACACTTCTACGGTTACACCGTGGGTAATGCCTCCATATCTTCAAAGCGAACACGATAGCCGCCGGCTCTAGATCGTGTGTAGGATAGTTTAACTCGTGAGGCTTGGTGACGAGAGGCATAAGCCACCACTCGCCCCTGTTGCATCGGGACACATCCCAACCCTTGCCCGGCTGGCATCATGTAAACAACATACTTCTCATCTGGATCCAGGATGATTAACACAGTCTTGTAGTCAATCTCTCTCTCAGTTTCTGAAAGCTCTCCTCACAGTCATCTCCCCATACATAGGGTTGATTCTTCCTCGTAAGCTTTGTCAATGGTAGGGCAAGACGCGAGAAATCCCGTATGAATCTGCGGTAGTATCCCGCCAGACCAAGAAAACTACGGATCTCCGTCACAGTCTCTGGCCGTTTCCAGTCCAGAACTGCTTCCACCTTGCCTGGATCAACTGCAACTCCGTCGCTAGATATAACATGGCCCAGAAATTTCACTTAGGCGGCCAAAATTCGCATTTGCTCGATTTAGCATATAGTTGCTTCTCCACGAGTATGCCTAACACCTTTCGCGAGATGTTCTTCGTGCTCTTCTTTGCTCTTGGAATAGATGAGAATATCATCAATAAACACCACCACAAACTAGTCTAGGTGTTGTCGGAAGATACGGTTCATGTAATCCATGAATATCGTAGGTGCATTTGTCGGTCCGAAGGGCATCACAAGGAATTCATAATGCCGTGCACAGTCACGAAAATTTGTCTTGGAAATATCACCATCTTTAACTCATAAGCGATGGTATCCCGATCGAAGATCAATTTTGAAAAAGACAGTGGAACTAGATAAGCCGATCCAAAAGATCATCAATCAGGGAAGTGGGTACTTGTTTTTGACCGTTACTTTGTTCAATTCACGGTAGTCAATGCAGTCGGAAGCTTCCATCTTTCTTCTTTACAAATAACCTGGGGCTCCCCGCGGTGATACCTTTGGGTCGAATGAACCCCTTTAAAAGCTTTTCCATTTGCTTCTTCAACTCCTGCATCTCGTTAGGGCCATACGATACGGCGCCTTTGATATTGACCTGTCGTACCAGGCATCAAATCAATATTGAACTCCACTTCTCGGATAGGAGGTAACTCTGTGAGATCCTCCGGGAATACATCGGAAAAATCATTCACCACGAGGATATCACGGAGTGAAAGATCGCTACGCTTTGGTGAAAAGAATACCATGTAGGCATGGCATCCTTGCTTCACGCACCGATCAGCTTTTGTAGCGGAGAGAAAGTTCAGGCTCACTTCAACCTTTTCTTCAGGAAATGATATCTTCTTTTTGCCACAGTCGATCATCGTACCGTTAGCGTCGACCAATTTAGGCCAGAGTATGACGTCGATGCCGTGAAGAGGTAGACGGATAAGATCCACTTTAGAAACTCGTCCATCCACGATAGCAGTGCAATTCATACATGCATCAGAAGCTAAAAACTTTACACCCAGTGGTGTAGATACTACAAGGTCAAAAGGTAAACTATAGGCATGCATTCCTAGGCGATTTGCACAATCATAAGAAATGAAAGAATAGCGGCTCTGAATCATACAATGCCTCAAGTAGATTTCCATTAAGGTAAATAGTACCTTGGACCATCTCAGGGGAGTATGTTAAGCCAAGTTCGTTAGTGCAAAGATGTGGCCTGCGCTGCGAGGTCTTGCCTCCCAATCTTCTCGGTACACTCCCTGCTATAGTGTCAGGGCTTATGACATCTGAAGCATATCTGCTTCCCTTCGCATGATTCACTCCCGGTGGTTCCTTTTGCATTTTGGGCACGTCGGGATCCGGCGAGTCTTGGATAATTTTGTTGTCCCGACTTGGAACGGCCTCTTGTTCCCGCCTCGGGTATTATTCCAGGGCGTCTTCCTCTTCTGTGGAAAGTTTCCACGGTTGAATCCATCGCGACCAGCATTTTGGTTGTTGAAGTTCCTGGATCTCTGGAATCCTCTGAGATTGCGCTCAGTCATCCGACAAGTTTCCACCGCGCTTGTCAAGTTCTGGAATCGTTGGGACATGAGCCTTTCCCCAATTTCATATTTAAGCCCATGAATTAGTATGTTCACCATACTCCTTTCATCGTTGCCCTTGCTTGGAGTGCGGTGAGTATCGGGATAAGTTGGTGAATCGTGCGTAGTAATCGTCGAAAGATTCCTCTTGTCCCACATCGGATATGGAGAAATTCCGACTCCTTGTTCATTTGCCTTGAATGAGGGAAATACTATTCATGAAATTTCTCCGAAATTTCTCCCATAATCACGGGACGATGTCGGTGCAGTAGGGTTTACGCCGTGACTTCCCTGCAAGTCGGCATCTCCTTCGAGTTGGTAAATCGCTAGTTGGGCTTTGCGATTCTCGGGCCATCAATCACCCTGAATACTTTCTCTAGTCTCTTGACCAATCCTCCGCCAAGTCCGACTTTCCTCGAAAAGTTGGTGGCTTCAACTTACAAATTGGTTCACCCAATACGGGTATTCTTTCCCTTCTTCCTCGTCGTGGAGGTGATTGTGATCTATCGGATTCCCTCGTTTTCCTCATGGTCTTCCTCATCTTCTTGGCGTTCTCCTCCTTTTCATCATCATTTAATTCATCCTCGGCATTTTGTCTTTCTTCTTGACATTTCTTCTTTCTTCCTCCGCCCTCCGTTCGCGGTTTCCTTTCAGCTTCCGGATCTTGTTGGTTCTGTCTCTCTACAGCGCGTTAATGAGAGCTCTACTGCTCTGTAGAGTTCTCCTCATCTCCTGAATCTCGTTTTGTTCAGGTTGGTTTGGTACAATATTTTGTTCGGGTATTGCGTCCATTTGAGGTGCTGCCTCTGCCTCGACCTCGGCATCGCCTCGGCCCCTACCTCTTGGTGCTCGGCACCTCTTATGATAGCCATGTTTTAACTTTTCCTTTATATCAAATAACGGATAAGTGTCGAACAATAACACAATACATGGCATCAAGTCATATATATTTTCATATTAGATGTAATGTACATGCTAACGTATATTACATCATCCAGCTGGTTTATGACCGGTGGTTATATTGTATGTCCCGCGATGTCGTCATCGGATGAATGATCGAGCCAACGGGTTTCTCCGGCTCTAAAGGCATACTAGCCATTGACTCGGGGTAGCCATTTGGGTCGAATCATATTTTGGTTAGGGTCATCGGAAATATCGGGGTTTCGTCTTCGTCCGCCGTCTGCGGAACTACGGATCTACGAGCGTTATGTCTTACTATTACGGGATAGAGGATATACGAATTTTTGTTTCTGTCCATCACTACATATTACACCAGGGTCATATCAGTACTCATTTTCAAAAATGTGCTCAAAGTTAAAAGGCTTAAGAACCTAACTCCGTTATCCGAACAGAATGGCCAGGTAAGTGTCTACCATGGGGGCCTCACCGACTTATACGGCGACTGATTGGCACACCCACGTAGACTAGCCTTGCCTTTGGCACCAAACCGTTCGTGGTAACATAGTTAAATACTTGCCAGAAAGTTTTGCTCGATACCAAAAATGTAACATCCCATTTTCTAAAGCGAATTTTTTTCAACGAGTAGAGCAATGGGCGAAAGAGTAAGCGATATATATATATATATATATATATATATATATATATATATATATATATATATGGTTAACCTCATGCTCAAATACAACAGTATACAGACAACAGATATTCATAGCATAACAGCAGCATAACATCACATAAGCATATAGCAAATTGCATGTTTGCATGATTGTGACACAGACAGAACATAAGCACGGGGCAGTATGTAAAGTCCTACACAATAACAGTGTGACACAGACAGGACATAAGCGAAAAGCAATATGTAAAGTCCTACACAACAATAGCCTGCACTATTCACGGTGCCACAATCACGTGTCCACGCCGCGCTAGGAAGAACTTAAAACGGTATTAACAAGACTATAACTTGGTGTAAATTTGTATGTATAACGACGACCTAAGCAGAGCCTCGGTATATGAACTATATATCATGTATATGTATATGAACAGCATCAGATTAGTGTTACAGTACGTGTCCGTACCTTCGTTGATGTACGTAGATGTTTCTGGCGGAAACTGTACTTTCTGACGGAAAACAACGGTTTGTCCGACAGCGGCACGTTGGACAGCGTAACGGCAGCAGACTAGGATTTCGGCGTCCTATAAGAATAATATCACTTCTATTAGTGATTTGACATTATAATCGGCATTTTAGGTAAAATTACCATTTTGCCCTTCTACCCCTAATTGACGAATTTCGCGACGCTTCGTTACTACGACTAATTTTCTTCCCAAAATTTTTCCGAACTTCGACGCCATTTTGATTTTCGAAAATAAAGACTAAAATAGCCCTCCCATATGATATCCAATCATACTTGAAGGAAGAAGTGAAATGGTGTGAAAATATATGAAGAGCACCTTGGCTATTTATAGAAGAACTTAGGGATATAATGGGAATTTTTCAAGTTGTTCTTAACCATGAAAAATCAAAGCAAAATGGTGTTAGATCCTTGACCATGGAAGGTTTGTTTGGCCAAAAATAAGGGGTGATGTGGCTGCCCAAGATTGGCCCAAAAATGGTGACACGGGTGTGGCTATTTATGCACAATAGTTTTTCCTTGGAGGCTTTTGCTTTCTTTGTGGGAGGTGTGTTGAGCGAACTATATGCTAATGAAAAGGATAAGTTAAGGCAGAATGAACTATATGCTAATGAAAAGGAAAAGTTTAGGCAGCAAGGCACTAATCAATCGCAAGTATATTATATGTAGCCGGATCTACGAATGGTTTGATTGGATTAATTTTTCTTAGTTGGCCCCAAAATATGTCTTTCTCTATATACTGCCTAGCTACCTAATACAGTTCAAGAAAATTATGTCGAGTACATTAAATAAATGAAAACAGAGGGGATGTTTCTAATTATTTTTATAAATAGAAACATTTGATTCGTTTACCCACCATGAAACAATAAATACATCCTCATCCTCCAACACCACAAATAAGGCAATGGGATCTTATTACAAGATCTTTGGTACAAGCATGCGTGTCTGAATTTTGCTTACTCTTAATATTCCTATTTCTGATCGTATATATATATATAAACATATTTATACAGGTTACTATATTTGTTAATGATTTCCTTCTTTTGTTATATATATATATCTTAATCTTATACCTTGCACCGGCTAAATTAGATAATTTTTTAATGTCAACAGCTATGAAGATGTAATATAGAGAATTTGATTTAGTGCCTTGCTTGCTTCCCCAACTTAACAGACGCATAGTTTTGTTTTTGTTTTGTCTCTTGTTTAATTTTTGGCTTGTTCTCACTTTTTATGACTTTGATATTTGTATTTAAATTGATCATGCTGTGTTGAATTTGCACACATGCATGTGTATGTCTGTGGTTTCCTGCTTTTCATCATGTACATTTTGAGTTTTTGTGGTTATTGCTTCTCGAGTTCTCAACATCTTCTTGAACATGATCATCAATTCTAAGATTGGGAGGCGTTTGTTTGATATGTCAAGAGTTTCTTCCTTAAATTTGTGTAATTGTGTCCTTTTGATAAGTTGTGCCATTGTCTATCCATGCTTATAGTTTTTTTTATTTTGGTTTTAATGATATTCATGCTAGTTTTAACTATTCCTTCATTTGAGTTTAGAATGGCACCAAAAGTAGCTCGTATAACATCTACACAAGAAACATTTGTTCGGTCTAAGAATGTTAGTGAAAGTTCTTGAAGGCAAGATGGAATGATTCAAATACTGAAACTTTCTTGAAAGTTTGTGTTGAGGAGGTTGAAGCTGCAATGAGGCCTCACACACATTTTATCAAAGACGGGTGGACCAATATAGTTGACAAGTTTAATAATATCACCGGAAGAATTATGATAAGAAACAATTGAAAAATAGATGGGATGCTTTGAAACACGAATTTAGCATGTGGGCAAAGTTGGTTGAAAATGAGGCTGGTCTTGGATGGGACTCGGGAAAGAACACTATAATGGCACCTCCAGTGGTGGGAAGCCAAGGGCAAAGTATGTATTTCCGACTAATTACAATATTGCAAGTTTTATACCTACATTAGTTTATAATTTACTTACTAATTGGTTATTCATTTTCATTACAGGAGGATCCAAAATATTTGAATTGGAAGGAACAAGGTCCAAAATTTCTGAGTTTGATGGAAACATGTTTCAAAGATGTGGTTGCTACTGGTTATGTTGTTTTTAAGCCGCGCAAGCAAATTTTGCCACCTGAGGAAGCCATGGATAATGAGCCAAATAATGATAGTGATCTTGCAAATGAAGGGGTGGGTGAAGGGGATCGAGGAACATCCCTTGGATCACAATCGAGGCCAAGAAAAAGGAAGAGAGGGAGGAAAGGAGAGAAAAGGCAAGGGATAGCAGACAAATTGCAACACTCCCTTGACCGGATCCTTGAAAATATGGACCAAGTGTCACAAACCGCAAATGACCCTTTTAGCATGAGTAGATGTCTTCTTACGTTAAAAGATGTGCCGGGTTTGGTGAAGGGCAGCTCTACATACATGTTGGCCTCTCGAATCTTTTTCAAGAAACAAAATAGAGAGGCATTTGTTCATTACATGGAAAATGAACTGAGCTCGCTCTTTCATTTTTGAGCATGTTTGAAGTTGAAGATGTTCAAAACTATAAATAGTTTATAGTATTGTGTTATGTTTGAACTTGAGCGTGAATTTCTATTTGATGTTGAACATGAGATTATATGGCATAATCTTTGAACCTGAATTGTTGTTATGGTCTATTCATTGCACTTATTATACAATTGTTTTGGGAAATTATGGAAACAGTTATTTTGTTTAGACAATATGATCATAATTGCTTATTGATATTCTTTGTTTGGTTGCACAGGATGTCTAATACCTCTGACACAGACAGCGATAACTACGAAAATGCAAATAGATTATATATTATGAAGAAGAATGCATTACTTGCAACTAGAGTAGTTGCTGTTGCTATCTCAAATTATCGTTCTCTATATGTACACAAACAGAAAAAGAGGATGGGTAGAAGAATTGAAGAGAGGAAATGAAAATCGATTTTTGAGCAATTTCGGATGAGAAAGCATGTGTTTAGAAATTTGGTAGCGAGTTGACTCAACACTTTGGATTAAAGCCAACACAGCATGTCGGCGTTGAGGAAGCCGTGGCCATGTTTTTGTACATGATTGGTCGTGGAGCCACTTACAGAGACGTTGAAGAGAGATTTCAACGTTACGGAGAGAGAGACAGTGTGGAGGCAATTTAATCGTGTATTAAACTCTATTGAAAGTTTAGGACTTGAAATTATTAAGCCTGCTGATAATATGTTTAGAGATGCTCCAAAATTTATCGAGGAAGATGAACGATATTGGCCATACTTTAAGGATTGTATTGGAGCTATAGATGGCACTCACATTGCTATTCATGTTCCTGTTGATAAAAAGATTCCTTTTATTGGCGAAAGGGAATAACTACCACAAATGTTCTTGCTTTGTTTGTGATTTTAATATGTGCTTTACATTTGCATTGGTGGGTTGGGAAGGCTCGCACATGATACAAGGATTTTCATGGATACTCTTAGAAAGCCGCGGTTACATTTTCCCGACCTCCCGAAGGTAATTATTTAATTTTATTGTGAATTATGGCAATTATTATTATACGGTTGTTCCAAATATAACGACATTTTATTACAGGAAAATACTATCTTGTTGATTCTGGATATCCTAATTTCAAAGGGTTTTTAGGACCATATAGAAATACAAGATATCATCTTCCTCAATTGATTGGCCCCAACTTTTAGATCACAAAATGAAATCTTCAATTATCGTCACTCAAGTTTAAGGAGTGTCATTGAAAGAACATTTGGAGTTTGCAAAGCAAGGTGGAGGATATTGCGGAATATGACCAACTTTGAGCTTAACACTCAATTTGCTATCATATGGGCAACCTTTGCTCTTCATAATTATATAAGGAGAATGGATTACGGTGATTTAGATATGCTTAGAAGATTTGAGAACGTTGATGAGTTTGAAGATAATGATGATGATCATAGAGAATATGAATGGGAAGGGCCAACTCAAAACTACGTTAGATTGATGGAAGAAACAAGGAATGCTATTAGAGATCAATTGTTAGATAGAGGTCCGGTGCATCGTTAACTTTTAGTAACTTGTAGTATGATGAATATTATTTCGTATTTGGAATATGGTACAATATGACTCTTTTTTAATTAATGCATTGGTTATATACATGATATATACTATTTAATTTTTGTTTTTTTGTCATTTTAGTGTATAAATTAAAAAGAAATATTTGATAACAACTTTGATTTATATGGGTCTATGAAAAATTATATCAACAGTTTAATTTTAATATTATTCAAATTCAATTATATTATAATTTTAAATTCAATTAGTGAATATAATATTTCTAAAATTTTAACATAAGTGCTTTTTTATCCAAACGAATGTAAAAGAAGTGCTTTTATATGCCCATTTCAGTAATTTTACTAATAAAAAGTGTTTCTTTATTTTAACATCCAAATAGCTTTTTATTTAAAAGTTCTTTCAAAATGGTATATCCAAACATTAAAAGTGCTTAACTTCTAATTAAAGCACTTTTTAAAAAGCAATGGAAAAAAGCACTTTTTTAAAAGCTCATCCAAACGGGCCCTAAGACCACTACACAAACCTTGTCAACATTACTATTACCTTTCCAAAGTGATCAGCACTTGTTATCACGTTTGTCTATGATCGAAGGACTTTTGACAGTGACAAATGCCATCAATTCATTCAATTGCGTGTGTTGATAAAGTTGCAATGTAAAATTGCCCAGTATACTAGATATTTTTATATTTTTATTCCTTCAAAATGTCTCATTTAAATTTGTCCAAAGAAATGAAATAAGTTAACTCAAATTAATGTATATTATTTGAGAAAAAGTCAATTTAAGTTGATACCTCGAGAAAGATTTAAAATGATTGTTGGAATATAGAGATATGGGTTTATAAAGAGATATTCTGGCTAATTTCTGAATTTGCCCTTTATTAAATAACTATTTACCAAAATGTCATTGTTTGAAAACTATTTCCCAAAATACCCTCGTCGAAACCTATTTCTCAATGTGCCTGTTTAGTCGACTAAATCCATGGTTTAGTCGACTAAATCGCGGGGCCAAATTTTTTTTGAAAACCCTCGACATTTAGTTGACTAAAACTTAAATTTTAGTCGACTAAACCCATTTAGTCAACTAAATCATTAAAAAAAAATTAAAATTTCGGAAGGCCATAACTTCTGGCTCGGGAGTCCGAATCAAGCGATTCTTTTTTTGATTTCACATAACTTTTTGAGATCTATGCATTGATATAAAAATTAAATTCAAATTTAATGAAAAAAAAAGAGGAAAAACAAATGATTCTTTATTGGGCAGGAGATATTAACAATTCATTAAATATAATCGAGTGATTCTTTAATATATATATATATATATATATATATATATATATATATATATATATATATATATATATATATATAGTATATATATATATATAATGAATTGTTAGTATTGTTGAAGTTAATAATCCCAGCTTTTTCTCTACGTGGTTAATGTTGCTGATTTCCGCACGTTGTTTGTAATACCCGGATTTTATTATCTGGAATATTATGAATAAATTGGATATTTCTGATAAGTGAAATTAATGTCTCCAGACTTGTGTGAATTTAGCCTATTATTCTAGGTTGATTTCTGTAGGAAATTAGAGAATTTAAGGGCCAAAGTGACAAAATGACGAAAATGCCCCTAAGGGACAAAAAGGACTTAGAAAAATTGTGGAAAATTCTAAAAGGCAGTAAAATGACCAAGTAAAATAGGAGAGTATGTTATCTCTCATTGTGGTAATTTAATAAATTATAAGTCTTGAAAAATTGAGAAGGAATATTCGAAAAGTATAAAAATGACTAAAATACCCTTGTAAATTCCAATATAATGAAGGAGACATGAAATCAAAGATGTCAGTGTAAAAGTTATGAGGAAATAAAGCATTCTAATTAAGAAAATTATCAACAAGTGATGATTAAGTAATTAGGTAATTATTGGCTAATTACTTAAGCATAAGGAAAGGAAATTCACAAGTAATTATGTAAAATCCTAAAATTAGTGGTTTTTGTTTTAAAATTAGTAAAAACATGTTTACTAATTAATTGGAAATTTTGGAGAAAAATAGTTGAGTTTAGGTATTTTTAAGCCTAAATACAAGAATGGACCAATTAGGGATTTTTTGTGGAATTTTTGGAAACAAATTAAATAAGTAAATAATTAAATTAAATAAAAAATAAATATTTATTGCAAAAAATAAGGGGCAGCCGAACTTGACCAAGAGAAGGAAAAAAAATTGAAGATAAGATATTAAAATCAAGTTGCAATGTAATAATATATAATTAATTAAAGTAAAAATGGTGAATAGTAATTCCATAATTAGGAAACGGATCCTATCTGGAGATCTAGGAATGAGATTTTCAAAGTCAAGGTAGAATATTGATCAGTGGGATTTTATCTTCCGTTAGACTCTTCCGGAAGTTAATTATGAGTCCGATTGTGCATTTTCCTAATAAAACAAAATAGGGAAAAATGCATATAGGCACATTTTTGGATCCGAAGAGAATAAATTCTAACTCAACATCTAGGAATGAATTTGAAATTATTAGTACATATTTGGAATCAGTGAATTTTTCTGAAGAGATTGATGATTCCGAAAACGAAGTTTGAGATTTTCCGAAATCACGCGAATCTGATACCGATCGGGAAATTCTATTAGATCGGCTATAAAGAAAATCTACTTGGAACCACTCATACAGCCACATCACAATTTTGAAATTATACACCTTTATGTCCAAGGTTGTCCAAAATCCTATAAATACCCCCCCTCCTTCACAATTCTTCACACCATTTTCTTCTTCCTTGTCCGAAATCTAGAGGGAGAAAGTAGAGAAAGAAGCTCTGGAAAAATTTCTGCAGAAGTCTTCAACGGGTAAGTCCTTCGGTCTTTAGCTTTTAGCTCGAGTTTTAGTTCGGTAGTTAGTAGAATTGTTAGATAGATTTAGTAAGTAGGAGATGAGATTCCTACTATTGTTTTAGGCCTCATTGCATTGAAAAAATGCCTAAAGAGGTAAAACTTAGTAGGGATTGAGTCTCCGAAAAGTTGAAGCTTTTGAGATTTAAGTAATGCTAGAATAGTCAAGTATGATTGGAAATATGGGAGGGCTATTAGGGGTATAGGGGAAAAATGGTAATTTTTACCTAAAATGCCGATTAGTATGTCAAATCACTAATGGAAGTGATATTTTTACCTTATATGCCGTCGTATCAAATCACTAATAAAAGTTATTACCCTTATAGGATATCGAAACTCGATCCAACGTGTTCGTTGTCCGACGTGACATTGTTTCACGTTTTCCGTAAAAAGTACGTTTTCCCTTGAAACATCTACGTCGTTAACGAAGGTACGTTCGCGTCTTGTAACACTAATCCTATAGCTCTCATATACATATATGTCATAGATACGTTCATATGGTAGCTTGTGGCTCGTGGTATGTATGTTATACATATATGTTCATGTTTGTTATAGACATGATATACCGCTTTGAGTTTTCCTAGCGCTATAGGACACGTGATCGTGGCACGGTAATGTGCATGCTATATTTGTGTAGGACTTTACATATACTGCTTTATGCTTATGATTGTCGTGTCCAATGTTGTTGTGTAGGAAATATGAGGTTAACTCCATGCTTATGTCGAGATCGTGTCACACTTATCGATGAGATGTTAACATAGTTATGTCATGAATACCAAGGTCATATCTTGTTTTATTTGAGCATAAGGTTAGAAGATTACCCGAGATTCAATGCGGTAAATTGAATCTCGGCTAGCTTTCGAGGATCCGAAGGACCACGGATCTTTCCTTTTGACAAGCGGCGGAGTAGCTTTCGTAGGAGATATCTTATCGCTTTACTAGTTACCTTTGCGGTTTAGGATCACCGTAATGTCAATACTATGTTACACTATGGTTCATATTATATATACATATCGCTTACTCTTTCGCTCCATTGCTCTACTCGATGATTTGAAAAAAATTCCGCTTTAGAAAATGGGATGTTACATTGTTGATCTCCACAATAAGAGGGACTAAGTTATTTATTTTTTAATTGTTTATTGTGTTGAGTGTGTTGATTTTTTATTATATTATTGTAAACATGTGGTTAGCTATTTTTTAGGAAGGAGTGGAGTCATTTTAATTTGTTTTACCGAGTCTATTGGTTAGTGATATTAGTGAACCTAGATTTTAGCTATGATCCTAGATTTTAGCTAGATTGACTACCGTACTATCAGAACATATGATCTCATGCATAACTTCCAAAGACTGTTATTCCCCCTAGAATCAAGCCCCACAAATTTGGTGTCGATATTTTTCCTATTTCTCTTTTCTTTTAAAATCCATATTATTAATGGAGAGAAAATCTTAATTTTAAATATATTGTATTTTGAAAATCCAGTATTAATTGTTACGTTAAAATTCAAAGTTTACCAAATACATGGTAGAAAAATAAAGATATTAAAATCTAAAATAAGATCAATTAATTATTATCAGATAATAATATTAGAAATAATGATTAATTAATTTTACAATAAATATCTCTCAATTAAATATAATTAATTTCCTCCATCCTGACAAAACCGTAGGATTGGTGCCATCATTTCCCACTCTATCTCTTTTTCCTTGTGGCACCGCCCCTCTCCCGCGATCAATTGTGTATACACATACACACACATATCCTATCTTTATTGTACCGAGATATTATATGATCTAATAAAAAAACATCAAATAAAAGAAACATCATATATATATATATATATATATATATATATATATATATATATATATATATATAATGAATCACTTGATTATATTTAATGAATTATTAATATTTCTGCACAATAAAGAATCACTTGTTTTCTCCTTTCTCTTCATTAAATTCAGAATTAAATTTTTATGTCGGTGCATAGATCTCAAAAAGTTATGTGGAATCAAAAAAAGAATCGCTTGATTCGGACTCCTGAGCCAGAAGTTATGGCCTTCCGAAGTTTTAACTTTTTTTTAATGATTTAGTCGACTAAATTAGTCGACTAAATGGGTTTAGTCGACTAAAATGGGTTTAGTCGAATAAATGTCGAGGGTTTCCAAAAAATTTGGCCCCGCGATTTAGTCGACTAGACCATAATTTTTAGTCAACTAAACAAATGATGATTGAGAAATAGTTTTACGACAGGGGCATTTTGGGAAATAGTTTTCCGACAGGGCATTTTGATAAATAATTATTTAATAAGAGGCAAATTCAGAAATTAGCCGAGATATTCTACTTTATGGTTTAAGAGTTAAATATGTTCCCATATAGCTATAAGATTAAGAGTTATATATATTCTTAAGTAACCGTTCACATGCTAAATATATAGGAGGTGGGATTGAGGGAATATACAATCTAATAATAATAGACATAGTGATGCTCCCCTCCCTCTAAAAAGATTCTCCCATATGAATGATCTTTTTCTTCTCTATGGTGAATTTGCTATGTAACATAATTGGGTTTAACATTGATTCTCTGGTTTTGTGTGGGTAGTTATAAGTTCTCAACGGATAGGTGCTACATATTGGAGATTTTGAAAAATCAATACAAAATTAAAGTGATAATATAGAAATTTTTTTACCATATATGCAATATTGTTAATTAAAAATATAGATAAAATCATATTTAATTTACTCCCAAAAAAAAGGCATACATTTAAACTCTAATAAGAATATGGTCTGACCTATAAAATAAAATAAAAATGAACAATTAATAATGAAACAAATATGTAACTATAAAAGTTGTCCCTCTAAAAAGTTGATATGACAAAAAAAAAAAAAGAAAGAAAGAAAGAAAGAAAGTGGTTCCTAATTATAAGAGTAAGTTTTAACTTTTGTCAATTTTTTCCTATAATACCCCTATTTATACTTATTATTAGGAACATTATATATATGTGTGTTTACATATATATGTATATTTGTGTTTATGTATGTCAATATATATATTTGTAAATATATATGTGTGAAAACACACATATATAAACATGTGTGTGTGTGTGTGTGTGTGTGTGTGTGTGTGTGTGTGTGTGTGTGTGTGTGTGTGTGTGTGTGTAAATAGATCTATATGTATACACATATATATACACACATATATGTATACACATGGCTATATAAAAAGCAACTAATATACATATATAAACTAATATGTCATAGATATCTAACGTAAGACAAATTAGAAACACTTATAATTAGGGCAACTTGTGTTATTTTAAATTTATATAAAGACATTTTAGGAAAATGAGTAAAATTAACTAATTTAACCCCTCTCCTTAATTCTCCCAAAATCGGTTAAATTGCTCCTATAATTAGGGACGGAGGTAGTATTTTACAGCACGCAGTGGATTTATATATATATATTTTTAATCTAGTTCAGCATCTGGCTTATTGTATGAAAGAATACCTAAATAGCAGTAATATCAGAAGGGCCGATAAGCATCCAGTTGATCTTTTGGAAAAACAAAGCATTGAAACCATTAACAGTACATAATACAAAACAAAGCATTGAAACCATTAACAGTACATAATTCATGATCTTTTACTTCCTTGGCAGTAACTAGAGCTATTAATCCATTTATCATTTATATTATATCAAAGATAAGTATTTTTCCTTTCAAAAATTTATGCCATCAGCTTTCGTAGCTTTCATCAATGTAACTACTTCTATGCTTGGAAAATTAAATCATTCAAATTTATTTTAGAAAAATTAATTTTGTAGCTGATGTGAGGAGTAAGAATTTTGGTGGTTGGGGCTGTTTTTGGGTGGACGCTAGGGTTTTTGGTAGGAGTATATGAGTCATTTCATATTAAAAAGTTAAAATAATAATTGAAAATTATATCCTACTTCCATGACCATACCAAACACACTAACCCCACTTCCACTTCATATTCCACTTACATAAAAACTTTCCATGATACCAAATGTGGCATAAACTATTGCCTAATAGTTCAACTGAAGATAATAATTCTTGTTATGTTTTTCATTTGATCAATGGCTTCCCTCGGAGGCTTAGAGGGTAAAGAGCTTTCATCTTTCCTAACAAGTGTACTTCTCATGATTCAAACTTATACGCTTCTTCTTAAGGTGTTGAGGCCCCATACCACCTCAACCAATCACTTATTGTTGGTATTCTTGTTATTTTTTATCTTTATCTATCTTATTCTTAAAAGCAGGGCTATAAGTAGGCACCACAACGTGCCACGTCATCCATTGATTTTCTCTCTAATGAAAATTGTGTGCTTTCTATGATGAGAAAATTAGAGTGAAGGACTTGAAAGAAAAGATATTTATTGAAAATAATCATACAGATTGTAATTATTTATAAGGACAAGTACAAAAATATAAATTAAAAATATGAAAATGCCTCTAACAAAAGTTTATGCATGCCCTCCTACAATCTCTCACGTTCTATTTTTAAAACTAATACAAAATTCTAAATTTCACTAAATCAAATTTTTTATGATCAATTTTCAATTTTCACAACTTGCATAGATATCTATAGAAAAATTACATATTCTACAATTTTGTCAAAAATATATATATTGTTTGAATAAAAAATTATAATTAAAAATAAAATTATATAACTTTAATAAAACTCAAGGTCTTTTATAACTTATTATATTTGTCAAGCCAAGAAGCTTATATGATTTTTTCCCTATTTTAAAAAAATTATCTAGGTTAAAAAAATTCATGTTAATAAAATTTAAAAAATCTAAGTAATCTGTTATATCTTGAAAAAGTATGAAATAAGTTTAGTTTTTATTTTTTTATAAAGAGCTTAATTTATATTATCGTTGATAATATAAATTAGGAAACTTTATGATATATTGATATCGAACTTGGTGGAAAAAATAAAAAGATGAGTTTGACCATCATTGTCAAACTCGCGAATTGACTCTTTAAGTTTTTCATTTTTACGTTTCTAACTTACAAAAACGAGTCAAGTCACTAGTAAACTCATGACAATTGAAAACTCGGTTAAAATTATGGGTTTATACATCAAGTTTCTTGCTTTTACGTTTCTATCTTATAAAATCCGTATTTACTTACTCTTAAACTCGTGTTAATTTTTTTTTATTTGATTATGTTTAGTGACTTTATATATAAATTTTATAAAAATATTTATTACATACAATAAATGATAAATGTTAATTGATTTAATTTTAATTATTTAGATTTAATATATATTTAAAGAAGGGCCTTATTTAAAAGACGGTAGAGGAAGAGAGTGAGGCCCCGCCATTTGCCTTCGTTGTTATGGCACTCATCTATACATTGCAATTTGCCTTCATCGTTATGGCACTCATCTATTCATTGCCATTTGCCATTTATTTGGAAGCGTATCTCCTACAATCGTACTCTACCCTCGCATATCATGTAGCAAGCTAATCACGTCCCTCTATCTAATCTTTCCCCGCCCTTTTGCTCGCCTCGTGTGATATGCTCCATGTAACATCCCATTTTAAAAGCGGAATTTTTTTCCCATCGAGTAGAGCAATGGAGCGAAAGAGTAATCGATACATATTAAAATGTAAACCATAGTGTAACATAGTATTGATAATACAAATCATCCCATTGTTTCAAAGGTAAATACAAAAAGCGGAATATAAATTTCGCGGCTAGCTGGCCTAATCATGCTTGCTTCCCTGGTCTCCAACTCTCGGTCCTCCGAACCCCGAAGCTACAATGAGATCCACTTACCGCATTGGATCTCGTGTAACGGTTAACCTTATGCTCAAACAATACAAGATACGACAATGAGATATTCAAGACAATACAACAAGATATCAAGACATAAGCATATAGCACAACGTATCTATCACATATATGTACTTAAGAAGCACAGGATTAGTGTTACAGTACGCGCCCGTACCTCCGTTGACAATATACGGTACTTCTGGTACGTTTGACGGGAAAACTGCACTTTTGACGGAAACAGCGGGTTGACAGCGGCACGTCAAACAGCGGAACGACAGCGGTACGACGGCGGTTCGTGATCAAAGATTTCCTATAGGAATAGTATCACATTTGTCAATATTTGACATTATAACAGGCATTTTAGGTACAAATTACCATTTTGCCCCTATTCCCCTAATCGCCGTAATTTTGCCAGCGCTTCGCTACTTTGACTCCGACTTTCCAAAATTTTGCCAGAACTTCGACTTCAACATGATTTTCGAAATTTGAGACTAAAATACCCCTATCATATGATATCTAATCATACTTGGAAGATTAAAGACTAATCTAACATTTCTACTCTAACTACCGAAACTTAAGACTAAGGACCTAAAACTTACTCGAGCTTCACGCAAACTTCCCGGACTTCTTCCTCCTTCCTTGCTGCAAGAATTTCGAACTAGAGAGGAGTGGAATGGTGTGAGATTTGAAGAGAGGTTTGAGGCCTATTTATAGGGAAAATCAGTGCACTATTCACCCTTTACTGCATCGAATTTCAACCGTTGGATCGCACTTGGATGAAGTGGCTCCATCTTGTCCCTCCAACCCTTCTTGGCCGACCTCCCCCTTAGGTGGAAAAATGTGACATCATCTTTGATGATGTCACATGGTACTTTTACTTCCGCCCGATAAAATTCCCCGATCGATGTTCGAATCGCGTATTCGCGCAAAATCTCGTAGATCCTAATCACAACTTTGAAGACCCTTTGTTACTCACTAAAAATGCTTGGGCTAAATAGAGTTTTGATCCCTTCAGTCTTCTCCTGGTCCCGCTGAAGTTTTACTAAAAACGTGCTGCTATTTGAACGAACTTCCTAATCATCAACCTCTGGACAAAAATTTACCGATTCCAAATATGTCCAGATATTTCTCAACTCATTCCCGATGTTGAGTTATAATTTATTTTCTTCGAATTCCAACTTGTGACTATCCGCTCTTTCACAGATTACCCTTTTTCGTCTTATTACTTAAGTATTCTACCGATCACTAAATGACTTCTGAAATAATCCATCCGAGATAAAATTCACTTATTAATATTTTTCTCGACTTTAGAAATCTTGTCCATGGTTTTCTAGATAGGATTTAATTTCTATCCGTGGTCATTTATCCTATTTGCTTTTACATAAATTATATTAATAAAATAATACAAGTTGCACATATAATATCATGATATTTTCCTTTCATTCTTATCCATATTTTTTGCCCAAAAATTTGGCTGGCCTTTTTAATTATTATTAATATTTATTTTTTAATTAAGTAATTATTTAATTAATTATATATTTCAATTTTCTTAAAAATTTCACAAAATTCCCTTATTGGTCCATTCTTGTATTTAGGCTTAAAATTACTTAATCTCACCAATTTTTCTTCATATTTTCCAATTAATTATAAAATATATTTTATGCTAATTTTAGCCATAAACCACTAATTATAGGGTTTTACGTAATTATCTATGGATTTTCCTTTGTTCATGCTTAAGTAATTAGCCAATAATTACTTAATTAGCTCCTTACTAATTTTTGATAATTTTCTTAATTAAGACAAGTTATTGTCTCCCAAATTTTACACTAACATTGATATTTTACCTCCCAAGTAAAATATTAAAAATAATGGGGTCATTTCGGTCATTTCAATACTTTTTGATTCTTCCCCTTTTATTTTTCTAAGTTTACAATCTATTAAATTACCAAAATTAGAGGTAATATACTCTCTTAATTTCAATAATTATTTTACTGCCTCCTAGAATTTTTACAATTGTCTTAGGCTACTTATGCATCCTGGGGTATTTCGGCCATTTTGACTCCATAATCTTTTTCCCTAATTTTCCTAAGATTTTTCCCTCATAAAAACGATAAACACAACATAGAAACCGAGACCACAATTTTTCTTATCGAAATAGCCATTTTATTTATCCTAGTATTACACTCCACGTAACGCCCGTCTCTTTGACGCCCTTATTTATCGAATTATAGCGCACATGCATCGAAATAATTTGGACGACTTAATTATGGAATAAAACTTTAACAAAATAACTTAGTTTGAAAACATGAGGATGAATTTTTCGCGATTCGAATCCATCCCATAGTGGGATGTTAATACATTATTCCATAATAGACAAATGATAAACGATAAAATACAATCCAACTACCTATATTTTTCCAAAGGTTCCTTCCGCTGTAACCCTTACAACTGCATCTTTTCTTTTGATCCCGATCCACTACCGGTTTCTTTCATGTGGTCTGGAGTTCAAATGAATGAATCCTGGGGTAACAGCTAATCTCATATGCATGTATGAAATATAAATCACATGATAACACATGTATATGCATAGAGTAATTCACAATAAACAAGTCACACTGTTAATCGCAGCTAACAGCCAAGGACCGCAGCCCTTCGGGACACGCAGCCCCAATCCATAGCTCGGATACATTTATCTAGATAAAACAAGTCACATCGTTAACCACATGCCTAATGGCCAAGAACCGCAGCCCTTTAGGACACGCAGCTCTATGAGACACGCAGCCTCAATCCATAGCTAGGATGCACACATGCAAAATTATCTAGCAACCATGATCAGTCATACATGTAATACATTCATACAAGCTAATGACATAACAATTACCCACCTCAAACTTGAATCCTTAATTCGTCCGAAGGTGCTGGGATCAGTAGAGGTTTCAAGGTATGCCTGTAAACGTTTATCATTGTCATTAGTCACTTCTTGCGTCGCAAAGTGACTAAATCGTGAATTATTTTTAGAGGATTAAAAATGGATTAACCCCTAAAAATTCCCTTAATAATAATCCCCCTTTTTTTAAATAAATAATTATACTATTTATTATTATTTATTTATTCTTTTTATTACTTATTTCCTTTTTTTTACTAGTAATAATAATATTTTCCTTATTATTTTATCATTTATTTCCTTTTCCTTTTCTTTTATATATGCAGAGTGTTGTTAATATACATGAAGCCTCTCTTTCTTTTCTTTTCTAAATATATGGCAGCTTTTAGGACTATGACAGTAAGTTCCGTTTACAGTGATCCAAAGCTCGTTTTGCTGATACATTTTTATTTTATTTTTATTTTTTTGTTGTTTTTTGTCTTCCTCCCATTGCAGCGGAATATTGGGCCCACAAGAGATTGAATTCTTATCACACATTGAAATTCTATTGGGCCGAGAATGATTAAGTGAATTGGACAATAACTACATGGCTATGGTTGTCTTCACGTGTTGGTGTCGGCTGGAGGTGGAAGAATGAAACAATTATTTTGGGCTTTCTGATAATATATCTATATATGTGTTGAGACTTGAGAGAGACCACTAAAAAAACGACTCACTTGATTCTTTTCATAACTCTTATTCGCAACTAAGTCTATTACTTATATAGTTGTAAGTATTAGATAATTATTAAATTTTAATCCTTAGTTCTATTTAGGTATTTTCTTTCTCAATTAAATTTCTTTTGCCTTTAAAATATTATCTCTAACATATTTATACCAAAAATTATTCGCTAATCATTTGTCTTTAATTTATGGGAAAATATGTCTTAAATTCCAATAATTATTTTAGGCCAAAAATTATCCCTTCCATATATTCCTTGAATTTATTCTTTTCCTAGAAATTTCAAGAAAAGAAAGAAAATAAGCTTTTATCTCAATAATTATTTTTAAGCCAAAATTTCATATTTAATTTTCATAAAATATTTCAATTTCAAATCCCAAAATTTGGGATGTTACACTCCACGTGGCATCCGATGCGTTTCAAATATTTATTCATCTTATTTTGCTCATCACTTAAACAAGAATCCAATAGCTATCACTTTATCTATATCATTGGTTGGCTAGAATCCAAATGTGTTAGAGGGTCATCTTCCTCAAAACCAACAAGACAACCAAATATTGATGTTGTTTTATTATGATAGAGTGTGTTGTTTTGACTGTCTTCAAGGCTAACTCTCCACTATTAACTTTTCTAATCATGTGAAGTGTGAACATTAATTTATTCTTAATTTTTGTTTCTCTATTCAGTTGGAACTTGAAATAATTGGACCCAAAAAAGGTAGCTAAAAATATTTTTTTCTTTATATCTTCCTATTAAAAATAATTTTATTCGAGGCATTGTTGAATATTAAATATGCACACCTCTCTTAATGTATTAATTCCTCCCAGTAAACCCAATTTCTGTTTGTTAAAAAGGTACCTAAAAGCTTTTAAGTTTAAAATGCAAGTGTCATATTGGAACGGGATTTCATTAATTGTGGTTTTGGGCCATCTGGAAAAAGATTCCTCAAAACCCATTGCGTGCGTTGGGCCTACACCTCAATACTCAAGCAAATAAAACAAAGTCACAAACTTCCCATTTGGACATGCATCACCTCTAGGCCCGTTTCTTTTAAGTGGTATTTTCTTGAAAAATTAATCATTTTAGTTTTTACAATTTTCTTTACTTTTCCCAAAAGTTGTTGTAATTAGTTTTTTTTTTTAAAAAAAAAACATCAATGGTTACAAAGTAAATAATCGAAAGGACGTATTATTTTGATAATTTTTTATGAGTGTTTAGGAAACTCTATAATCAATGAAATTATTTTTAACTTCATGAGAATAAATTCCTTTTACATATTTAATTTGTATAACGCATAATCATTTAAAATAAATTGTATAGACACTTTAAAGTTGAGATGCAACATCCTAGTCGCTTGATACTTGTTGACCGTTGTTAATTAATGAAATAATATATTGATTCCATGAATATGAAACTTGGTGAAAAATAAAAGTTAAAAAAAAAAATATGATCATGTCATATGTAAATGATGGGAAGTTTTAGTATCAACTTAAGTTATTTTTAAATTATGAATACAAGATATAATGTAGGTGGCGTGATAGGGGCAATTTAGTAACTTTAAATTTATATTATGATGTTTGGTCTTTCTAAGTAATTGAAATTTTTATGATCCCTTACAATAAATATGATTTTCTCTAGGTCTTCAATTTTAATTTTCCCTTCTACGGTTATGATTGAACCATAATTTTATATGATTTTTTATAATTAATTTGTGATTTTTAATGTATTTCCTAGGATATTGTTGTATGATTAAACACTAATTTGAATTAAGTGTAATTAGGGGTAACATGGTCATACTTTGTTAATTATTCATACAAATGATTTATTGGACTTTTGATACTACCTTGTACTTAATCTTACATTGTAGGTGTTTGAAAAATTGAATTAAATTTGAAAATGACAGGTTTAGGGCTTGAATTTAAGGAAGGATAGTTTGAAACCACGAATTTCTAAAATATAAGTTAGTACCATCAAAACTGATGCGTTTTGACAGAAACAATCAGGTCAGAACTTTTTCCCCAATTTGGAGTTGAAATAGATACAGAGGCAAAGAGCCGCAAAGGATTTGCTCCGGACCTTGGAGACATTCGACCCTTCCTTCTCGCCTTCACCCAAGAAATCACTCAAGAGTAAAGCAAAGACTTGGCCAAATGATTCGTTGTAGTTAAAACATAACAATATAATTTCGATCTACTAGTGAAATAAAGAGTAGATCTTAATATTCATATGTTCAATTTAGATTATCCATTTAAAAATTAAATGATATAAAACTCATTCTCTTTTACTTTCTAATTTATGTAACTTTTATAATGTATATTTTATTAAAAAAATTCTACTACAAATTTCATCTTAATTATAAATACTTTCTCCCTGCAATGAGGAGAGGGAATAACAATGGATCAATGGAAATATTTTTCCTCAAAAAAAAAAAAATTTAAATCTACAATTCCCAAAGTGAGTCCGCGGTGCAGCGAAAAAAATGAATTTTTTTAAAAAATTGAGCAAAAGAAAAGATATGATGACTAAAGAGTTTTTCCATCTCAAACTTAAAATTATTTAATTGGTTTTAAATTAGCAATATGTGAACATTGTATGTGAAAATCCCGTGGCTGAGCAGTTGATGACGCGTGTGTACATGATTTGATTTTTATGTTGCCATATATACAGTTTGGGAAAAACACTTCTCGTGTTGTAGGAGAAGTGTTTTCTCATATTCTGTACACATGAAATAGTGGGACCCAACATATATATAATGCTCATTATATATATGTGTGGGTCCCATCATTCATGTGTGTAGAATCTTCTTCTTCTCATGTAACATGAGAAGTTTAAACCCCATACGAGTTTACACATAAAGTATAAAATTTTAGATTGATGTGACAAATTTTTGTAAATATACAGTTTACACATCTCAAATTTTGAGATTTGGAATTTGAAATATTATATGAAAATTTGATTATAAAATTGGCCAAAAATAATTATATAATGAATAATTGGAATTTAAGGTCTATATTCCTTGAAATTTTGGTAGAAGAATAAATTCGAGGAATGTTTAAAATGGATATTGTATGGCCTAGAAAAGTTAACTGAGATAGGAAAAATCCTTATATGAGATTAAAGATTTATTTTGAGAATTTATTATAATAATATAATGTCAAAATTAAGAAGGGGATAAAATGATAATTTTCTAGTTGGGCAAAGTTAAAGCCCAATTTAGTGAATAAAGGGCAAACTCATTTGTATCTATTGTAAAAACTGACTTGAGAAGTCAAAGGCATACTCTCTCTCACAATTCATTCTCGCACTTTATTAATTCATTAGGCCAAATACCAACATACCTTGAGAGCAAGTGGTAAGGAATTTGCTTTCCCACCACCATGTCCTCGGTTCGAGAAGTGAGAATGGAAAAAGGTTGTTAGGAGCTCTTCTCCTACGACCATGGGCCCAACGCGGAGCGAAATCGGATTAGTCGGGCAGAAGGATCCGATGGCTAGGTGAGATACCAAAAAAAAATCATTAGGCCAAATCCATTTTCATCTCATTTTGCCCATTTATACAACCCAGCCCATACTCCATCACTTAACTAAATAATCATTTGGGCCAACACACACTCATCCATTATTTTTCATTCAGCCCAATTCTCCCTCTCCACTACCATATACAACACGCATAACACACACACTATCACCAGCACTACTAGTAGTGCGGTGGTATTGAGAATTGTTTTCCCCTTAGGTCCTTAGTTCGATCCCTCCTCGCCTTGTATCAAAAAAAAAAAAAAACACACACACTATCAAAAAAACATTACCCTTCCCTTACTTACTTTCTGCCACATGTACACTTTAGACACTCTCCACCTTTCTCCAATTCGTACCGAACCATTAGCCCACATTTATCCAATTAACCTTTAGTCAAAACCCACTCCCTCACCTCATTTAATTCATTTTCGACACCTTCAGAAAAGAGAGACGGAGAGAGCAACAGAGACCAGATCACGCCATACTCTAAACAAGTGGCGAAGTCGTATTTTATATTTGTTGTCCCCCTCTCCCATGGTCATTAAAGCAAGTTCACCAACTTTTGCTTTTTGCCTCCGACCCGATAAAATTTCCCGATCGGTGTCCGAATCGCGTAATCTTGCAAAATCTCAAAAATCCAGAATAGTAACTTTGAAGATATTTTCTTACTCATTAGAAATGTGCGGGTTAACTAAATTTTGATCTCTTTCAGTCTTCTCCGGCCTGCCGAAGATTCTCGAAAACGCCCCAGATATTGAGTTATGGCTTCGTTTCTATAGATTTTCATTTATCTGATTTACTTTTTGAACATCAGATAACTCCTTAATCGATCTAGTTTATCCCTTTTCGGTTACGGAAATAACGTCGAGACGACCCACTCCGAGATAAAAATTCACTTGTTTCTAATATACTCGGTTTTAGAAACTTGATTCATGGTTTTCCGGATAGGATTTAATTTCTATCGGTTCGTTTATCCTATTTGCTTTTTACAATTATAATACTATTATAATACCACATGTCTTAATCAAAATCTACAAAATCCTATCTCCTTATCCATTAAGGATTTTCGGTCTTTATTTAATTAATTAATATTATATAAAATAATTATTTAATAATTATTTTATATATAAATAATTATTTTATATAATTTTTTACAAAATTTCCTTATTGGTCCATACATGTTTTTAGGCTTAAAAATACTTTTCCTCATATATTTTTCTTCATATTTTCCAATTAATTAGCAAATATATTGTATGCTATTTTTAGCCATAAACCACTAATTATAGGGTTTTACATAATTATCTTTGGATTTTCCTTTGTTTCAGCTCTAATAATTAGCCAATAATTATTTAATTAATTACCCACTAATTATTGATAATTTTCTTAATTGGAATAACTCATCATCTTACAACTTTTGCATTAACATTAGTCTTTTATGTCTCAGGCATTTTCTTAAAATTTACGGGGATATTTTGATCATTATAATACTTTTTGATTTTTCCCCCTTTATTTTTCCAAGGTTATATTTTATTAAATTACCAAAATTAGTGGCAATATACTCTTTTAATTTTAATAATTATTTTACTACCTCCTAGGATTTTTCATAATTTTCTTATGCCATTTTATGTTCCATAAGGGCATTTTGGTAATTTTGGCACCTTATTATTTTTTCCTAATTTCCAAGAGCTTTTTCCTTCATAAGTACGATAAATATGACATAGAAATTGAAACCACAATTTTACTTATCAGAAATGACCATTTTATTTATTCGGTATTACATAGAGTGCGTGTCCCGGAAGGCTATGATCCTTGGCCGATGAGCTGCGGTTATGGTGCGACTTGTTTTCGTAAATTATTCTATGCTTAACATGTGATATGTTGTCATTTATATTTCATACTTGCATATAAGATTAACTATGACCCTTGGGGTTCATTCATTTGAACTCCGGATCGCATGAAAGTGACGGTAGTGGATTGAGATCAAGAGGAAAGAGGTAGCTATAAGGGTTATATACGAAGGAACTTTTTGGAAAAATATGAGTAGATGGACTGTATTAATTCATTTATCATTTGTCTATTTTTGATTATTGTATTAACATCCCACTAGGGGATAGATTTGAATTGTGAAAAATTTATCCTCATGTTTTCAAAGTAAGTTATTTTAAGAAAGTTTTATTCGGCAATTAAGTCATCCAAATCATTTCGATACCTATTGTAACGCCCCAAATTCCATACCTCTTATTGTTTAAGAAAACATAGTTTTGAGAAATAAAAACAATAGAGTCCGAGGTGCTACATCAGAGTAATGCGGAAACGGAGAGCATGCACTAACATTTGGACAATGAGTAACTGATATAAAATGCCCCGACATATGATGATGCCTGACATATGCTGGTTAAATTGAAAATCCCGAAGGAATATTCATGTGATACAATATACAGAGCTTTGTATAATTACAACTTTTACATGGTAACTATACAATCTAGACCAAGCCTTAACTAGACTTGGGGCAATGAACCTAACTCAGTTAATCAAACAGATTGGCCGGTAGGTGTCTATCATGGAAGTCTCACTGAGTTCACGGCGACTTATTGACTGACCCACATAGACTAGCCCTGCCTTCGGCCAAACTGTTTGAAGTAACTTTATTAGACCCATGCCAGAAAGTAGGCTCTATTAAACTTCCTCCGGCTCTCGTCTCGACCGGTGCCTCCTCACGACTCCGTCCTTCGATGCCTTTTCTAATCCTGGTTCCTTTCTTGAACCATAGACAGATCTCGAGGTTCAATACCCATCGGACCTCGGAGTAACAGTTAACCTTATATGAAAAGTATAATAGTATACGTATGACGATGCTCATTACATTTCAGCATCAACCAAACATAGCACACAACACATGTAAGGTTACAACAATACATAAGCACACCGCAGATGTAATGTTAACAACACAACAATACAATCACATGTAATGTTATCCACGTTTGCACTAACCAGTGCCAAGACAGCTCCTCGTGTCCTCAGCGCTAGGAAAACAATACTATGGCGTTATCAAGACTAAAACCCGCTTACAGCTGAATGTATACAAACCGTGACCTAAGACCGAGTCTTAACCACTCAATGAATCATCTTATCACATATATTCACACAAGTCACATCAGAGTTAAAGTTACTAGTACGCGAACGTACCTTTCATTTTGATGTGATGAAAAATTCCTCATGACCCTTGACATGTTTATTTTCAAGGAAAAATATTCCAAGAACCTAGAACACCAAGAATCACTCCCAGTTTAATTGTTCTTCAACGCTGCCCAGATTTTTCCCAGAAAACGTAGCCTAACTTCAACAAATTTTATCTCCTTATGTAGAACTCAAAATGATACATATTTTTTATATTTGGAAATCCCTACATGTCTAATTTATTCATGTAAAATTTCATAATTTTTGAAGATCATTTTAAACATAAAATAATAGCCCAACGAAGTTGACTCAGAAAACTCCCAACCGTAAATTTTACAGAATTTCGCTACTTTGATCTTTAATCTTCAAGAAATTTTCTCTACCATAATTTCCATCATATTTTAGAAATAATAAAATTTTTAACCATAAAAACATGATAACAAAACTATTCTTGAACATTAAAGATAAAAACACTATTTAACTATGAATTTAACTAGAACTTCAAGAACTACAAAAACTAAAGACTAGAGATCGAGAACTTACTTCTTGAAGAATCTTGCTACTCCTTCCTCCTACTTGCTCCAAGATCTCCATCCTTCTCTTAAACTCACCAATTTGGTATGAGTTTGGTGTGAAGAATGAAGAGGAGAGACACCTCAATTTATAGGGAAATTCTAAGGACCCAATTGACAATTAAATTTGCCCAACTTTCACCTCATCCATTGGATTAAAAGAACTTTATGAAACTCAATCCTACCCATTCCTCCATTTGGTCGACATGCTCATTGATTCTTGGCCATTTGTTTTGCTTTTTAAGTGATGTCATCCAATTATCCCATGTGCTTTGTTATTATAATGACCTAATTAAATAATATATTCCCTCCTTCTCCATTAGCCAAAATTGTGCCCCCTTTCCTTTTGGCCTTTGAATATGTGTTTTTTTTTAAAATTAACAAAATATCATCCTCTCACATGAATTGGTCAACAATTTCAACTCCAAATCCTATCCATTTAGAGTGTTGGTCGACATACATGCTCCTATTTAACCATTTAATATGTTCTTGATTTGCAAAATATCATATTGTTCCATTCTCTCATTGGCTAGTTGCTTGTATAATATCTTGAATTATAATACAATAAATCTATAATATCTATATTATAGTACAACAAAACTATAATATCTAGATTTTAATACAATAAACCTATAATATCTAGATTTTAATACAACAAACCTATAATATCTAGATTATCATAATATCTAGATTAAAACACAAAAATCTTACATCATCTTATCTTCTTTCCTTTAACCAACAAGTTGGCTTGGTAAAGATCTTTTACTATTGATGATATTTTCCCCAATTTTGCATGTGCTTATATGATGACAATATCTTGGATATTTATTGTAAAATCCTATCCAATCTTTTGCATGTGCTACATTATCCCATGTGTTTGTTTAATCAAAATATCATGATTCTTGTATGCCTAGCCGTCCCTCTCTCTTACTCCTTAATAATATCTAATGTTCAAAGACTCCCATTGGTCCATCCAATTTCTCATGGATTTAGTTTAATTATGAGATTTATTAAGACCATTGGATTTAGCTTTATTAGATTTAATCTTGGCCATTGATCTTAGTTGCAATTGTTGACTCTTCAACAATAATTAGCAATTCTTAATTATCATGCTAATCAAGAGTTTAATTGCCATTCCCTTTACATGTGTCATTACATAAATGATTTATTAGTTAATCATAATCATTAGTGTTTTAATCAACAAGCTTAATCCCTTCATCTTTGGCCCTTGATTTTGGAATTAAGACAACCCTAATTGATGCTTTTTAATTTGCCTCTTAATTAATTTAAAGAATTATGCAACTAATCTCATTTAGTGCAAGATAATTTACTAATTAGCAATTGCTAATTTATGCTAATTTGGCTAAAGGTCTCCATAGCCCTTTCTTTATCTCATTTGATTATAAATTAATTACTATTTTATGTGCTATTTATATCCCATTAAATAGCCCCTAAATATTGTCTCATAATTAACCATTGGTTAATTAATCCCAAAATAAAATTTCGATAAAAATATAATCAATACATTATATTTATTTGAGACACATATTCATCTTTGCTATTTTGCTAATAATTAGCCAAAATACAATGTTTATATGAATTATGAAAATTAGGTTATTATATTTCTTCTCCGTTAGATTAAATTTCGTCGGGTATTACACTTGTGCACTATAACTCGATAAATAATGACGTATTTAGGACGGGTGTCACAGTATATCTATTTGTGGTAATGATACAGTCTCGAGAAAATATATAGCTAAGAACCAAATAAAACATAGGGAAAATTAGGATGCGGGACTTACAGACCAAAAAAAAAAAAAAAAAAATTATTGAAAAATTTTAAAAATTATAATTATTTAGAAGTATCAAATGTTAAAATATAAATCTAGCAATACTAAATTATCCTCAACCCTTTCAATTGCGCCGTGAATGCAATCGAGTTCTTTGCTAGAAGCACATGATCAACAAAACTCACTTGAAGGATCCAAGTTTACAAAAGCAAATAGTTTAATTGAGATCTTTATATGATTTGAAGCAACCAAGGTGTATATAATATTACTGCATCGATAAATGTCTATTGAAAGAAGAATAAAAAAATTTATCCTGCACATGTATGTTTACGAAAAGATCGAAAGTTACTTTATTATAATTGCAATTTATGTTGAATAGTTTAAATATCTTTGGAACTCTTGAAGAGTTTGCAAAAGCGTGAATTGCTTGACTTCTGAAGAGTTTGCAAAAGGTGTAAATTGCTTAAATTCCTGAAAATTTAGCTTGCTAAGTTTAAGAATCACTTAAAGAAATGATTTGAGAAGAATAAAGTGTTTTCCTATAGAAAAATCTTGGTCCGAAAGTACCATGTCTTTAAACTTCAATAAGTTGATGAAGAAATACTTAGTCCAAGTAGTATATCTTAGTATAACGGACACTTATGTGTATATGGTTTATCACATATGACTTAATATATCATTTGCTTATTATCATCATATAGTTATTCACCAACACGAATACATTGCGGTGGACCACATCAATGAAGATAACGAATTTAGGATATAGCAAATAAAAACTTTTCGAATGCTCTGTTTAAGGATATGAAAATGAAATAAAATAGAGTGTAGGGAGAAGAAGCTAGACACAAGAATTTATACTGGTTCGGTCCAAACAACTTGACCTACGTCCAGTACCCAGACTCACTGGGATTTCTCACTATCAATATTGATTACACACTCTGCACTCAAGAGTAATTCTCTCTAGAACTTACTCCCCTTACAAGTTGTAATCAATGAACCCAATCTCCAAGTCCCCCGACTTGAGATAACTTCACAAGAATGATTTATAATCAAGAAAACTCTCTCTAAGAGTAGATATGATAATCATGAAGAATAATTGTATCAACAGATACTTTTACAAGAAAACTCAAAGAGTAAATGGAACTATGTTGATTTTCGTTCTTGCACAAAGTTGGTTGTTGAGAAGACTTGAATGCATCTCTATTTATAGGTAGAGATCACTTAATGACCGTTGTAAATCCTCGCCTAACCGTTGGGGATGATTCATTGAAGTTCGGTCTTCTTCTCTCTCTACTCTTTGGTTAATTCACTTTTGCGAAGTTCGAGTTGACTCTACGATTATTAATCCGTTGGAAGAGCAGATTTTGCTGAATGTAGAAGGCAAGCATTAACTTCTCCAAAACGTGTGGAGAATGTTTGTCCAAAAACATGCAAGGTTTCGCACTTTTCATTAAATGTCTTGACATGCTTTTTGCTTTTTGCTTAATCTTCATTTAATCTGTCTTAAACCATCCGGAACTCACTAACAAACTGATTAAACATAGTTAATAATAGTTATGAGTAATGGTAAAGAGTATTGAGATCAAACGAAGTATTTCATGAATTCGTTCAAATCGAAATTCAAATTTTGCGATGGAAACTCGAGTTAGTTCTTGAAACTCGAGTTTTCATGTTTCATGTACTTTTAACAAAAGATCGAAACTCGAGTTTTCAATCCAAACTCGAGTTTTCTCCTTACGAGAGACAAACATCGCGATTTGGCTTTTTGGACATGATTTGTGAACAAGTGCAAAACTCGAGTCAATTAATGACTAACTCGAGTTTTGGACTCTTGGATGAAAAATCATGTTTTAGTCCAAAAGCTTAAAGCTGGAGTTTCCAAAACATAACTCGAGTTTTCAAAGACTCAAAATTGGCGAGCTCTCTGCTGGCCAAAACTTCGAGTTTTCTAAGCATAACTCGAGTTTTCTCATTTGTTGAAAACTTTGGAAACTTCTTTGTAAGTACGAAACTTGAGTTTCAAAACGAAACTCGAGTTTTCTCTTTATGAGAAAACGTTGAAAACTTTGGTCGATTCAATTATGGAAGTTTTCACAAGGTCGGAGATGAGCATTGTTCTCGGATAGTGAAAATTCGAGTTTTCAAAACAAAACTCGAGTTTCCGTAAAACGTTGGAAACTTAGAGAACTCTCTGTATAACTAAAACTCGAGTTTCCAAATGGAAGCGGAGTTTTGGTTTCTTCGAAAAACTTGGTTGCTCTGTCTTGTCAAAACTCGAGTTTTCTAAATCAAACTCGAGTTTGCTTTGTCTGTGAAAAACTCGAATGCTCTCTGTATGGCCAAAACTCGAGTTTTCAAATCCAAACTCGAGTTTGCATTTCTTTATGAACATTTGAGCATTTCTCTGTCGGCCAAAACTCGAGTTTTCAAACTGAAACTCGAGTTTGCCTTAGACAGTAAGTTTTTCAACTTACAAAGACAAACTTTAATTGTGTTTACAATTGTCCGTTATCATCAAAACCAATTGAGAAATAACAGTGAGTACAACTGGAATAGTTGTTGGCTTGATCACAGGGCTAAAATTCTATCTATAGTCAATTAGATTTAATTTCAAATTATACGCTTCTGTTTTGTGCTTATCCATGAAATGAGTGCCCAAATTTTGTTTTTGTTATTGTGTTTGAGATTGCTTGCAAGATCGCCGTTGTCGAACCTTCTGTAATCTCCTTCATTCTTGATTTAAAATCGAATGGTACGTTTCTATTCTTGAGGTTATATGTTAAATATTTGGTTATGTTATGCCTAAAATCATTTTCTGAAATCACCACCATGAGTAATTGACAGAAACAACGTTGAAATCGCTGGGAAACGCCAGTCTGAGTCGTGGGTCGCGGTAGCTCCATCAAGTCTGCATTTGGGTTGGCAGGTCAAGTCCAAGGGTCCGGCGGGGTGTGGAAGAAGACTGAAATGGTTAATCAAAACGACACTGTCTCATGTCATACGAAATGAAATGACTTCCCACTATTGCATTTTTGGGCCTTTTCTCTCTTTTTAATCAACTGGGCCAAGTGAATCTTTGAGTCTTTGGTAAATCTTCTAATTTATTTTGTTATAGTTCAGGGCCTAGGTTTTATTATTGATATTTTGGGCTTCGAATTTTTTTTTCTGTTTTTGAATAAGAGCATATGGGCCGAAGGATGTCAATTTCAGGAATTTTTTGTACAATGGCCTTTTTGGACCTTATTTTCTAGGCCATGGTTTACTCATTTACTTTTGTTCCTAGACTTTTATGATGGGCATTTTGGTATTATTTCATCATTGATTTTTCCGTTGCAATTTGTTTTTGTCATCTGGGCCTTGGGAATTTTCTGAATTGTCTGAATTATTTCTTGTTGCTATTCGGGCCTATGTTATTTGGTTTTTATTTTCTGAGCTAATGTTTTATTGTTATATTTCTCGGCCTTTTGTTTTTTGTTTTTTTTTGGTAAAGATCTCGGCCTTTTGTTGTTCCATTTGTTTCTGGAAAAGTTCCTTATGGGCTCTACTAATCATTTGGGGCATTAAAGTGACAAAAATGGGGGCTTTTTGACCAATATGACCCTAATTAAATAACTAATTACCAAAATTCCCTTGTACGTAAACATTTCATCAATATGCACTGTTTAGTCGATTACAACACTAGGTGTAATCGACTAAAGCTGCGAGCCTTTTTTTTTGAACTTCGCAAAATGTAATCGACTAAGCTATAATGCTTAGTCGATTACATCGTGGCAGAATGGGTTTTTAAAAATCCCATTTGCCCTAACCGAACCTAATACTCAATTGAACCTCCCCAGACCTCTCCCCCTCTGATTTTTTCGCCAAAATCTTGCTGAATCCGTTGGTGGGTTGCGAAGGAAACTTCAATCTAGTCTTATTTGCATCGATTTTGGTATGTTCTCATCTCCATTTCGAATTTCGGTATGTTGTCAACCTTTTTTGTTTGTAATCTCGAAACCCTCCCTTTTGCGGCTCCCAAATTTTGGTGTGAAGGATGAGTTCGAGTTGAAACACGCACGTTACTGTAATCTACCATAGTAGGAGGCATTTTGAAGGTCCCGATGGTGTTCAATTTGAAGGAAAAACGAAAATAATGAAAATCAAATGGGGCACGACATACAACGAGCTCAAAGAAATAATTTACGAAAAATTGGGGCTACATGGAGCCGGTGCATTCATTGGATAATTGCCAAAGTGGAGACTATAGTGGGTAAGGATAGTGTACACTACATTAGTAACGATGTATGTGATAATGAAGACGTAGAGTGCATCATAGATGCATTTGCTAATCGGAAATCACAAAATTTTATTGAGATATATGTTGAGCTTGAATCGGTGAATCATCATACGTACCCATGCATACAAGATCTCCATGATATTTTGGTCAAGAAGAAAGACCTTTTGGTTTATTTGCACCTTCACGGGAGGGGATGGGAATGTCTTTCCTATTGCCTTTGATGTTGTTCCTCTTGGTGAAAAGTACGATGATTGGTGGTGGTTTCTTTGTCTCCTACGTGATCATGTGACACGGGGCGGGGTATTTGTTTGATATCGATCGTCACGCTAGTATCAAAAGCGGTTAAAGATCACCCTACTTGGCGACCTCCATATGCCTATCATGTGTATTGCCTACGTCATGTCGGGAGCAACTTTAATACTAAATTTAGGGATATGCAACTGAAGAAAACAGTTATGAAACTAGGTATGAAATTTCACATTTTATGTACTTCTTGCACATATTTGTAATCATTGATTTGTTAGCGTCTGTTATGAGTTTAAATACATTGTTATGCAGGGTACATGAGTTCAAAGATCCAAAAGATGGACCGGTTGAAAGTCACATACAGGTGTGCGACTCTATGTGAGAGATTTACTGATTATTTGAGGTTGAGGGCGCATCTACAACCAATCTACACATGGTAGGTGACATAATGAGGGTTGACTTGATTAATCGCAAATGTCAATGTGGGAGGTTCACGGCTAGAAGGTATCCCGCAACCACGTATTAGCATTATGCAAGATGGAAAATTTGAACCATTACGATTATGTTGACCCGGTGTTCACTATCTCATACATTAGTCGGTGTATGCCGCTCATTTGAGTATCAGATAAGCAATGAATTGTTGATTCAACAAGGAGATGGCCCAACCGTTATCCGGACGCAACTTTGTCACGCGAAAGGGAAGACCAAAGTCTACAAGGATACATAATGAGATGGATTGGGTGGAGTCTCAACCCTCAGCGATCGGCAAAGATGTAGGAGTTGCAACCAAGTCGATCATAATATGCGTACATGTCCAACGAGGATTAGGCAAGTTTGAATTATATGTAACGTGTTTTGTAGTGAGTTTATATTGACTTGTTTTGGTAATGACTTCAAAATTTGAACCATTGACTAATTGTTATGTTGTAATTAACCATTGACTAATTTCGGGACACTAGCGGACCAAACCTATGCAACATCATTGATTGATGCTAAAAATATCTTCCCAAGTCACATTGATATGTAAAAATGAGTTGGAAATGGTTTAGCGCAAGCAGCAAACCAAAATCAGGAAATGAGGGTGCCTCTGGACCTGGTTTAGTCGATTACACCATTATGATCATATGATTACACCAAAGTTTGTTGTCAATAAACAAACATCTAAGCATATGTTAAGTTTATCTAAACTTAACATCTAAGCAACATAAACAAACATTAATCGGTATAAACAATAAACATTCATCATTTTAACAAAAACACAATCAACAACAAAAAAATTGATGAAAACCGAAGTGAAATTAAGCCCAAAAATAAAAAAATCCTCAACCGATGTAAATCTTTTCACTTTCACATGTACATTCATCCTTTTCATCCATAAATACGAATGAAATACTCAAATCAATCAAAGATACACAACAAAACCACCCAATGAAAGCATAAAACGCAAAAAACGCAAAAGGGGTTCGCATAAACGCAAAAACGACGGCGGAAATTCAAAATGGAGATGAGAACATACCAAAATCAACGCAAATGACGCTAGATTGAAGTTTCCTTCGTAGCCCTAAGCGGATTCAGCAAGGATTTGGTGAAAAAACGAGAGGAGAGGTTTGGGGAGGTTTAGTAGTCGATTAGGGTTCGGTTTAGTTGTCATGATGTAATCGACTAAGCATTGTAGCTTAGTCGATTACATCGCGGGAAATTCAAAAAAATAAGGCCCCGCATTTTAGTTGATTACATCTTGGGTTGTAATCGACTAAACATGGGTAGATTGAGAATATGTTTCCAAACAAGGGTATTTTGGTAATTAGTTATTTAATTTGGGAAAATTGGTCAAAAAACCCAAAAAAGGGAATATTAATATTCGCCCAGCCACGTCATGATTCACATTTTGGCCCGGTATGTGTTTTTGTGATTTTTAATTCACTATTGTTCAATGCATTGAGTTATTAATATTGAAGCCTTCTCATATCAAAAACACACACACACACACACATATATATAACATGTGTAGGTGGACATACCAATGAGAGGTGGTTGACACAATAATTATGTGAGTAAATTTTTAACTTTGCCCTCATTTATGATGGTGTATTTTTCAACTGTTTCTTCTCTCAATATCTTTATGGGTATAATTAATATGAGTAAAATTGTCACAATCTCATTTATTACCGGGAGCATAGATGAAATAAGACCAGTGTGACTTTGATAACGTGTGGAGATACAAATCAAAGTCATAGGCATTTATAAGAGTACAAGATCTTTGGACCGACCCACTATAAGAAAGTTGTATGGATTAAGCCTTAAGCTTTTCTCATATATAACCATGTCACAACGCCCTTTGACCTGATATCATCATGGATTCCTACATGAGAATCGCTGATCTTTGACCTAGTCAAAAGTCACCTTTGGCCAGGGTGATGATAAAGGCTTCGATCGGGATTAGTGGTTTTCATGCGAGAGGAATGTGAATGGTCAAGACGAATTTGTCCCTCACATCTATAAAGAGATATCTTGGGCCTCGGCGAGTGAGTCTAAGAAATGTATGGTCATACTACGATGGAAAGGAGTTTCCATTTCAATTGTTAGACTACTCAAGAATCGAAAGTAATGGCCAAGAACAGGAGGTTGACATTTTCCATGCCTCATCCTTGACCAACTTATAGCGTGACAAAAGGACGTGATATGGTTGTATGATAGGTTGTATCGTATCAACGATCCCCATATAAATTGGGTAGTCAATGTCTTGCTAGAGGCCGCTTGCAATTTGTGGGCTGGTACGGTATTGGCCATTGCCAATCTCATGTGGGCTTGCGGTCGCGCACATGTAACATCCCAATTTTCAAAAGCGGAATAATTTTTTCCATCGAGTAGAGCATCGGAGCAAGTAAAGAATTGAGTAACTGATACAACATTAACTGTGGCGTAGCTATCTGTTCATAAAGAACGGTACATTTATTGGTACATATCTTAAATATCTACGATCGAGTCTTCATGTGTACTATTTACTCTGCTTATTCTTATCTTGTCCTTTGTTCTTCGGACCACGAAGCTATAGTAAGAGCGAGGTCCAATGACCATCGGACCCGAGGTAACAGTTAACCTCATGCTTATGTAAACAATATATGTATGACGGTTATTCATGACATTTCAACAATAATCACTACAAAAGCCCATAACGAGATGTAGGAAATACATAATCACATATGTAAGGCAATAACAATACACAGCCCTTGCATATGTATGTTATCCCAGTCTGCACTATTCACCAGTGCCACAATGTACATTCGTGTCCTCAGCGCTAGGAAAACTCAACGGTATTATCAAAACTATAACCCGTGTAAAGCTGAATGTGAAAGTAATGAACTAAGACAACATCTTAGTTTATGAATATCACTATCATATATAAACATACTATAAGCATTAGAGTTAGTGTTACGATCTGCTATGACGTGCCTTCGTTGATGAATACGGTGCGTGCATCGGTCGGAGCGCGATCACGAGATATCCTATAAGGGTAATATCATATTTATTAATTTATACACCATATCCTAACAGATATTTTAGTCACAAATGACTATTTTACCCACGACTTTGAAATCGCTAACCGATAAAATTTCGTGAGCTTCGCTACTTTGATTATCAACTTTCAAAAATTATTTCCTACCATGTTTTTACCTCGTCAGACATCTTTCAATGCAATGAGGCTTAAAAACAAGAATAGGAATTTTACTTCCTACTTCCTAGATCAAACTAGCATTTATACTAAGAACTACAAAACTAAAAACTAGAACTTAAAAGCTAAGGATCAAGAACTTACCTAGAACTTTGCTCCTCCTTCTCCAAGACTCTTCCTTCTCACTTTCACTCTATATTTCGAATTGCTATTGAAATTGGTGTGAGAATTCAAGTGAAGGGAAGTTCCTATTTATAGAAAAATGGCATGGCAACTTTGGTAATTCCATTGAACTGCCTCTTCTCAATTTTTGACCCTTGGATCTAGGTTAAACTTTGAAATCTCATCGTCACCCCCCATCTCTCTCAAACGTTCTCTCTCTCTCTGTTCCCTATCCTCTTCCACCCATAATGAGCCTTATCCCAATTGGATATTTCTCTCACCAATTAATTCCCCTACTTTATGTGCTTATTGGATTTATGTTAAGAAATTCTTGGACCCTCTTTCAAGTCACCCAAACCGTCCTCTCTTCCTTTGTTTCTATAACTAGATGTTCCAAGAATTAGTTGCTTTAGGTGCTTTAGTTTCTTAGATGAAATCCATAGTCTATTGCTTACTAACCACAAATATTTTTAGAGGTTAATTTTGAAGTTTATGCAAGTCTCTTGAGAAGTACTTGGATAACAAGAATTATGGTTCAATTAGGGGTTTTTACTAGCCTTTTAATCATTTTAGGATAAATCTCAAAAGTTGAGGAAAAGATTTTGGAGATAACCTACTTCAAGCTAAAAATATGCTTGTTCATAATAAGTCCTTATATTTGATCTATGATTAACATATCTCGGGATAAAATTTATTTTCTATCGGTTCTCATTTACTTGTGTCTTGAATTAATCCCAATGGTCTTTAAACTCTCAAAATATCTTCTCACTTTTCTCTCTCCTAACACTAGGCTCTCAACACACACACACACACTCACAACTTCTACACTAGGCTCACAACACACATACTCACTCACAACTCCTACAAACCGTCCCCCCTTATTCTTCATTTTGTTATTTTTAATTAATCTTATATTATCTAAAAGAAAAACTCCCATTGGTTGATTAGGGGTTCACTAGGATTTAGCTTTATGAGGTTAAATTAAAACCTTTAGATTTAGTTTTATGAGGTTTAATCCTAGCCCTCCACATCTAATCTTGATTAATATCCCTAATATGGTAGTTTAAATGTTTGTTAAGTGTGATTGTCAAAAATATGATTGGTTCCTAGATTAATCATGATCATTAGCAATTATCTTCATGCTAATCTTGGCCCTTCATTGACCATTGGTCTTTAATTAGGGTCATACATCCCTAATTGTGCCTTTAAAACATGTTATTTAATTAATTATGAAAGGTTTTGGAATTAATTCAATTAATGTAGATTTAATTATCTACTAATTGTTGGAAATTTTCTTTAATTGGATTAATTATTTTCTCACAACTTTTAGGTTTACTTTGGTCATTTATGCACTATGCATTAATTTAATAATCATAGGGCAACTTATGATCCCTAAAATAATATTGGATTTTTGCCTCTTTAAATTCCAAGGAAAATAACAAATAAATTACTAAAATTAGAGACAACTTGCTTTCCTATTTTAAATAGGTATTAATTGCCGGAATATAAATTTTTGGGTATCACATTATAAGACTTAACCCTTGGCTTATTTAATTTCAAGGGAAGTTTCTTAAAATAATAGTTAGTGAGCTTCCATGATTTGAGACCACATATTCACCTATTTCCAATAGGTATTATTTACAAAATATAATGTTTATAATGAATATGAATAAAATAATGATAATATTATTATGTAGTATTTAATTTATTCGATAAATTAAATAACTAAAATAAATAGAGATATCGTATTTCAAATTTAATTTTCGAATAGAGATATCACATATCGATTTAATTTGAATTGAGATATAATATATCGATTTAATTAAATAGACATATATCATATCTCGAATTTAATTTTTAAAGATAAATTAAATTAGCGAGGCTTTTAATTTGGATTAAGTAAATAGATTCAATTAGATGCATTGGATGATTTAATTGATATATTATTTTAATCAAATTTGAATTTCAAGATTAATTTTGAATATTTTAATACAGCCCAATTAGGGTTTGAGAAATTCTATTAAATGAAGATTTAGTCGTATTAAAATTAGATAGGCGAGCTGCGAAAAGAAAACCTAGAGGAGAGGCGTGAGGCGCAAAGCAAGAAGGCTCTGCACGTTGTCGTCCGTGTTGGAGTCTTTGTTCGGTGTGTATACCGATAGAGGGAATGGATTCGTAGATTCGGCTCTATTGATCGAGTAGGGCCTTTACGAGTTCGCAAAGGTATAGTTTCTAATGAACCCAATTTGAACGTCGTTGATAGATCCTCTCTGGGCTTCGTGAAATTTTAATGGATGAAATCCTTCCATTGTGTGTACGGATCCCTACGAGATGATAATGAAACTTTCAAGATATATTTCATAAACTTTCATGTTGAGATGTTTTTGCATTTTGAAATGTTAATATGCAAATTCTTATTATTTGAAAAGGACTTTGTCAATAGATTGAATTTGAATGGAAGCTTTGATATATTGTTTGTGAACTTTCATACTAGGATATTCTATTATAAAGTATTTGATACGAGCTATTATTATATTAAAAGAAGATATTTTTATTGCTTTTGATTAATTGACCACATATATGCTTGAAAGCGTTTTGAGAGGATTGAATACAAAACGCCGGTTACTATTAATAATTTTGTTATCTAGTCCTTAGTGCACCATGGTTAATTTTGAGCTTGCTTGACATTTTGTGGGCACAACACTTACACTTGATATTTTTAACATCCCCATGCTTGTTATTCATGGGTCTTGTACTTGCTCTTGTTTCGTGGCCTTGGGCGCGCTTGTAATTACTTACCCTCGTGGGTGTGTGTCGCACTTGAGTTCGTGGCTTTAAGCTGTGCTTAATTAATTACCCTCGTAGACTATATGTTCATGTTTGTTATTTTGTTGTGTTGAAATCCTATGAAAAGATGAGGTTTGATATTTGTCATTTTAAAGCTGATTACATTTTACAAATTTTTTCCTACTTTGTACTCAACTTTATTCAACCAATGATCTTTTATATAGTTTCTTTTACCTCTTTGATGGTATATTAAAAGAATTGAATAGTATTATGATATTTTATTATTCAAAGTTAAATACATTAAAATGATTTCCTTGAGTATTCATTGAATTATATTATTGAGATGTTATTTACTAGAAAATATATTTTGGCCCTTAAATATAATGTAGCTGATCTTCTAACTCCTCCTCTCGCTAATCATTGAGGGATTCTTTTGCCGATTTGAAGTTGAAGTGTCATTTGAATAATTCTAATTTAATGTAATGAAAACTTCTAAATTTATGTATGTAATTAGGAGCTCCACGTTGACCATAACTAGGATCCTCGCCTTATTATTGTTTTGTATAATTGTTTTATATTCTACTAAGAATTGATTATTCATTTTGAATCTTGCATCGATTTTTAATTGGCTTCTGACTTACAACACTATTTGTCTGTGAAGTTTGATAATTTAAAGTCTTTTTCATCGGGTGAAGAGGTCAAATATGTCATAATCTCTTGAAGTGTTCTGATTCTAGAACTAGAACTCATTTGAATGGATTACATTTTGCGAGATAGTTCATGTGAATATGGCACAGTTTACCGTATGCTTTGTCTCTAGATGTAATACAAAGAAGCGGGCATTCGAGTTAAATTTTTCTTTTTTGTTATTAGTACTTTTAGTGATAAGGGAGTAGATAATCTACGATTATGTAAAACTTGAAAACTATGGAAATCCTAACACTTGTTGGTTTTGATTAGTTTTGATGATGTCTTATATAGATGCCATTATTAAGAGCAAAAGTTTGTATGATATATTTATATCCTACATCGACTAACTACTATATTTAATATAGATTAGTCCAAGTTGAATAATAGCTCAAGAAGGAGATAAAAGATTTTAGAAAGAAGAAATTGAAGAGAATGTCAAGTTCAAGAAGAAGATAAGATATTGAAGAAGGTAGAACTTCAAGAAGAAGATAAGTCTAAGTCAAATGATAAAGAATGGTTAAGAGAAGAGAAGAAAGAATTGAATTGTGGAACATGATCAAGAGAAGAAGAGAAGATTAGAAAGAAAGAATTGAATTATGGAGAATGATGAAGAAAAGAGAAGAAAGAAGGAAGAACTTGTTTAATGGATTGAGAAAATCATTATTCAAGATTTTATGTTGATGCTAGAAGTCTCCAGATCATATGGAAGTTGGAATGGGTCAATTCGAGTTAGAATCAGCAAAAAATTAGTTCGGGATGAGAAAACTCGAGTTTAGGATGAGAAAAATCAGTTCAGATCTAAAACTCGAGTTTCCTACTTCGCTACAATGGTTTGCTCCTCGGTATGAGAAAACTCGAGTTTAGGTCACAAAACTCGAGTTTGGAACTCAAAACTTGAGTTAATCACTAACTAACTCAAGTTTGCAATGTCTTCACATCTCGGCGTCTCGGATAAGGAAAACTCAAGTTACCATTTCAAAACTCGAGTTTACGGCGGTCTTGACACTTGACAACTCTGTTTCACGTTTCACTCGAGCGATGTCCGGTAATTCAATGATGTCTCCTAAAACAGAGATCTAATTGAGGTGAAATCAGTGGCATATGAAACTAGACTCCCAATGCATCATTTTGATATAAAATTCAAGCCAAAAGGAGTTCAGATGAAAGAGCTATGAATTTATGAAGTTGACAGTAATATTTACGCCACACAGCGGACCAACCTTCAATGTTTTAAGTGTATCTCACAAAATACAAATCCGATTAAGCGGAAATTGTGGGCATATGAAAGTAGACTCCAAGGGATTTCCATCAAGATTTGAACGGACCAAAACGAGTTCAGAAGCGGGGAGATATTGCCCTCGAAAGTCATTGTTTATTCGGGATGTTGCACGGTTTGCTATCAAATGAAGCAAACTTGAGTTTGGGAAACAAAACTCAACTTTGTCGAGGACAGAGAGAGCAAAATCTGATTTTGGGAAAGACCGAAACTTGAGTCATTAAGTTGGAAACTCGAGTTTAGTCAGACAGAAGAGCAACCAAGGGCGAGCAACTCCAAAACTCGAGTTGGTCACTTAATGACTCGAGTTTTGCTTCAAATTCAAAATGTTCTTCGAATCTCAATCGCGACATTTACCTGAGAAAGACCAAAACTCGAGTTTGTGATTCAAAACTCGAGTTTTCACTCTGCTTGAGAAAATCACCGTTTCGAAAATCTCGTTTCTCATCAAGAACATCCAGATGAATACCCAAATGATCTATAATACTTCTTAACATTATTTATATCATTTGTGTACATGTTTGAGATGATCAAAGGTCATTAAATTGAAGATCAAGGGTAAAGTAAATGCTGATGTCATAGCTGGTTCAGAAAACAAAGTTCTAACGGATAGTTTCATCTGAGTCTAACGGCTATATTTCTTTATCCAACGGTCATTGAATCTTCAAACGGTTATATCCTGATCTCTACCTATAAAAGAAGATAGATTCAAGACAAAAACGCAGAGAAACAAGCTTACATCTTCAACATGCTGATATCACGATATTCTTATCATTTACTCTCTGTTTTCAATGTTTTTATAGCTTATCATAGAGAGTGAAATGATTTGTATTGTACTTCGGTGTTTATCCATTCACTTCTAAGAGAAGATCTATTGTAATCATCCTATCATTCTATTTGAGAGTTACTCAAGATTGGGTGATCTTGGTGGGAAACCCATTGTATTGATTACTGACTTGTAAGGGGAGTAAGTTCTAGTGAGAGAATTACTTGAGTGCGAGTGTGTAATCAAGTGGGTGTATTGGTTACGGTTTGTAAGGGGAGTGAATCCTAGTGAGAGGATTACTTCAAGTACAAAACGTGTAATCAAGTTGAAAGAAGATAGTGGATTGAAAATCTCAAGTGGAGCTTGGGAGTGGACGTAGGTCAAGGATTGGGCCGAACCAGTATAAACCACAGTTTGCATATTCTCTTCCCTTATTTCTTACATTCCAGCATATATGTTTTGAATGATTGTTCATCTCTTTATAAATTATTATTGTCATTCAAAATACTTTCAATAAGTTGCGAAAAGCTTTTTAAAGCTCTAAGTTCTTAATCAAACACCCAATTCACCCCCTCTTGGTTGATAGCCAAGTCTTTCAAACACTTCTGGTTCGTACTCATCTAAAAGAATTTGAGACCTTCTTTTCGGGATCATCATTCGAACCTTTTGGCGGCTCGAGGCCTTTTCATGCTGGTGGCGAGCCGATTGTAAAAGTCTCACCAAGAATGATGTTAGTATTTGTCTAAAATTTCATTGCCTTTCATTTGCATACCTTCTATCCTTCCGGCACGTCACGGATTTGAGCATTTATGTTGTTTTTCGTACAGGATATTGTGAGTGTTAGTTCTCTAGATGTTTTAATGATAGCTGACAATTGTAAACACAAGATGAAGTTTGTCTTTGTAAGTTGAAAAACTTACTGCTCGAGTTTCCATCATACGAAAGCTTCAAGTTTTGAGATACAAGGAAAACTCGAGTTTAGGTTTACAAACTCGAGTTTAGACAAGCAGAGAGCAACCAATATTTTTGAACTAGGCAAAACTCCGGTTTCCATTTATAAACTCCGATTTAGGCCAAACAATGAATTCTCCGGGTTTCCAAGTTTAGTTGGAAACTCGAGTTTAGGTTTGTAAACTCGAGTTTACCACATCTGAGAATCATGCTCTACTCGATCCTTTGTAAACTCCGGTTTAGTTTTCTAAACTCCAGTTTAGTTTTCTAAACTCCAGTTTGGACATATCTTGAGATTCTAAGTTTTTCTCACTCAAAGCCAAACTCGAGTTTTGTAATACCCTAAAATTTGAATTAGGGAAAATGTCATAATTATCTTATTTTCTAAGGTAATTTCTAATGAAATTAGAGGGATTAAAGGGTCAAAATTACTAAAATGCCATTGTGAGGTATTGAAAGGCTAAAAAATGTATTTTTGGGTTACATAATGCCCTGAAAATACTATGATAAATACCAAAAGGCAAAAAAATAATTATTAAGAATTAGAGAGTATGTTGTCTCTAGTTTAGACAATTTTGGGATTTATTTCCCTGGAAAATGGTGAGGAAAAATTAAAAAGTATTCGGGATCATTGTTGACCACATGATTTTTAATATTTTATGTAGAACATAAAATACCAATATAAGTCCAATTGTTGTGAGGAAATAATTATTTCTAAATAAGAAAATTATCAACAATTAGTGGGGGATTAATTAGGTAATTATTGCAAATTACTTAAGCATGAACAAAGGAAAATTCAAAGATAATTATGTAAAACCCTATAATTAGGGGATAATGGCTAAAAATTAGCATAAATATATCTTCTAATTAATTGGAAAATATGAAGAAAAATTGGTGAGATTAAGTAATTTTAAGCCTAAATACAAGTATAGGCCAATAGGAAAATTTTGTAAAAAATTATGTAAAAAATTTATTAAATTATATAATAATTAATTAAAAATAAAATAAAAAATATATATTAATTGTGTGTGTGCGCGAGATGAGGGGATAAAAAAGAAAGAAAAATGAAAGTGAATATAGGTGGAGTGAAAAATTAAAACTCCTAATTTAAAAGTAATTAAATGAAATAGTAAAAAAGTAAATAAACACCGATAGGAATTGGATCCTGACTGGAAAACAATGAACAAGATTTCTAAAGTCAGAATATAATATGAATGAGTGGATTTTTATCTTGAAGTAGGCTGTTCCGGAAGTTAACGGGAATGAGTTGAGAATTTCTGGACATATTTGGAATCGGTGAATTCTTGTCCGAGGTTGATGTTTTGAAAGTTTGTTACATGTAGCGAGCACGTTTTCGAGAAACTTCGGCTAAGCCGTTGGAATCTGAATGGAATCAAAAATTAAGTTAACCTAGATACTTTTGAAGAGAAAGAGAAGGTCTTCAAAGTTGTGATTCAGATTTCTAAGATTTTACAAGATTATGCGATTTGAACACCGAAACAGGTTTTATCGGTAGGAAACTTCTTGGACAAGTTGATGACATCATCAAGGATGATGTCATTTTGTGCCACATAAGGGGGAGGTCGGCATGCAGGTTTGAGGGTGGAGAATGAAGCAAAAATTCCATGGTTTAAAATGGAAGGGAAAATTACCAAGTTTGCAAGGGAAAATTACCAAGTTGGACCCAAAATTCTTCTATAAATAGAGGCCTTTGCCTCTTCATTCTTCACACCATTCTCTCTTGAGAATTTTGAAACATAGAGAGGTTTTAGAGAGAAGCTCTGGGGAAAAACGGTGAAGCTCTGGGTAAGTTTTTCGGTACTTAAGCTTTCGTAGTTCTTTCGGTAGTTAGAGTAGAAATGCTAGATTAATCTTTAATCTTCCAAGTATGATTAAATATCATATGCTAGGGGTATTTTAAGTATGAATTTCGAAAATCATGATGGGGTCGGAGTTATTGCAAAATTTTGAAAGATTAGGGTTAAAGTAACGAAGTGCTGGCGAAATTCTGCCGATTAGGGGGTCAGGGGTAAAATGGTCATTTTGACTAAAAATGTCCTTCGTAATGATAGATCCTTAACAAGTACGTTGTTATATTGATAGGATATCTCTGATAAGGTTCGACCTACTTTCGCACCGTATTCATTGATATACTGACGACCGTCAACGAAGGTACGTTCGCGTACTGTAACACTAACTCTGATATTTATGGTATGCGTGTATGTGCTATGTGAATTATATGTTATGTACTGTTGTTATGATTGCTGGGTATTGGGATACGCTTGTTAGTGGCCTAGGTGCTGCCAGGATACGATTGTCAGAGGCCTAGGTGCCGCCAGGGTTCAGGGGCCTAGGTGCGCCGTGGTTACGCTGCGGGGGCCTATGTCTTGCCGTGGTACACATGTTTGGGAGATGCTTGGACTATGTGTTCTTATATTGTTGATGCCGTGTTTGTCGTAGTTCATATCTGTATATGTAAATATGAGGTTAATCGTTACCTGGGGTCCGATTGCAATGGACCTCAGCTCTCCATATAGCTTCAGGGTCGGGAGGACCAAGGACCGTAGATAAAGACAAGCAGGCCGTGTAGAGACTCGGCTGAAGACTTCCTTTTGATGTTCCAACGGAAGCCTTCCTTTTGTTATTGTACATCTCTTTTGAACCACACGGTTACTGTACCGCTGTTGTAACCAGCCAGACTTACGACGTTTTATATATACATATCAGTTACTCATATGCTCTGTTGCTCTACTCTGATGATTTTGAAATGATGTCGATAAAAAAAAATATATCGCTTCGAAAATGGGATGTTACAAGTTTGGGTATTGAAACTCGAGTTTAGGAGTTAAGTTACCATTCAATATTTCTAAGTTTTTGTAAACTCCAGTTTAGGATTGAAAACTCCAGTTTTGAACTCATGGCAAAGTTTCCATTTTTCATAGAATATGTGGAAACTCGAGTTTCAGTATGGAAACTCGAGTTTACACTGCGAAAAGCTATGCTCTATTTGAAACTTTGCAAACTCCAGTTTTGATTTAGAAACTCCAGTTTTGAGGTTTTAAACTTAAATTGATTTTCATCTCAACGTTTGCAAACTCGAGTTTGGAACTTAATGACTCGAGTTTGGGTCATATCTCAAAAATGGTTCAAAGATCAAATTGCGGCATTTTCCTCTGGACAAGGTAAACTCGAGTTTCCATTTACAAACTCGAGTTTAGGTTTTTAATGAAATATGCAAACTCCAGTTTTGGTTAGAAAACTCGAGTTTACATCGCAGATACAGAAAACCAGTTTGCTCGCATTTGAAAATCCTTATTGTTTGCCTTGAATATTTCTTATCATCATTCACTATTATACTTTATGCTGTTTAACCCATTCAGAAACGAAAACTACTTCAACTGTTATCTATTCCTTCAGTTTTCATTCTGTAAAGTATCTATTGATACTTAGAGCTTCAGAGATTATCATTATCTACTCTTAGAGAGAGTTTATTTCTGTTGAAATCATTTTGTGTAAAGAATCTCAAGTCAAGGGGACTTGGAGATTGGGAATATCAGATTACAATTTGTAAGGGGGAGTGTATCCTAAAGAGGATAATTTTCGAGTGCAGAGTGTGTAATTGATATTGTGAGATAGTGAAAAACACGGGGAGCACAGGGACTGGATGTAGGCCAAGGAGATTGGGCCGAACTAGTATAAATCTTGCTGTGTCATCATTCTCTTCTCTTCCTTGCGCTACTGTTTTGTGTTCAAGTTTCGAAGCAGTTTGAAAAGAATTTTCAAATCCCCAATTCACCCCCTCTTGGTGATTTGCTCCATTTACAGTGAGCATTTCGATTCGAAGGGAAGGTATTGATCTTGGCCAATCATATAACCGGTGGCTCTCAACCATATCACAATCACCTAATGTCATATCATTGTCATTTGTGCCTCTTAGTATCTTCTTGAACTCCATTCCCGGCAATGAGTTTGTGAGTCATGCAATGAATTTGTATCGAGATGTGAGTAGATAAGCGTATTATGATGACTTTGGTCTCTCTCCTATTTATTGTCTTCTTCTAAATGTTTGACTTGATATTGCTCTTGATTAAAGTTAGGGTATCTAATTTTTTGACACTGTGTGAAGTATGAGAATAATTTCAACTGGATCCTTTGCATTGGAGTGAGATAGAATGAAGGCTATGGCATTGATTGGCTTGCATCATTGTAGTTGGAGAGAGAAGTTTTTAACTTGAAAACTCTTGTGTCTTTCTCTCTCCGGTGGCAACCTACACGGTTACGCAAAGGGTCCATCTGCCGAGAATTGAAAATAGTCGATTCTTTGAACTACTGTAGCATCCATCTAAGCTGTTCGAAAATTGATTGCCCCGATTCTTTTCAAACTCATGATTCTTTTAGCTTGACGTATATTTGAAAGTCTTTTCATCTTACATCTTGTTTGTTTTTCATTATTATTGTTGAGACAGATTTCATTTATGCTTTTTCGAAAATCATTATATAACTTGACTACTTGACCTTACTCTTATTTATGAATTCAAATACAACTCTTATCCGGTACAAGGGTTTAACTTTTCATTCATCAAGCAGATACAACTCCAATAGAAGAGCTTCGACAATTCCTCGAGTATCGATTGCCTCGACAATGGGCTCCTGTCTATAGTGCCCAAGCTTTATAGGGCCCAAGCTTTATGTCTACCTCTTGGATTTGGTGCTGGAAATAGAAGGAACATATTGCCCTCACTTAAGTTCGAGTCTCATAGGGCCCAAGCTTTATGTTAATACTACAAAGGTAATAATTAGGGAGAGGCATGTGGTAAGTCGCTATCTCTTTCTATAGTATCATTGGTAAGAAATGTCTCTCTAAAATGCTCCTCTAGTTCTTAATGTAATACCTATCTTCCTAATTTGATTAGATTGAGGAAGTTTGTTAAGTTATTTTATATTTTTTAAACACCCTAATTATCTTCTTTATCCCTCCATAAAGAGCATCAATAGGGTTAAATTAGAAAAAATAGACAAATATGAAAAATAGATATTATATTTAAGATTAAGATCAACTCCTAATTATGGCCTATATTAAGGATCGGAGGAGTAACCCTTATCTTGATTTCTTTTAACTTGGCACAGTATTAAAAGAATAACTACCTCCATCCTAAATATAAAAGCTAGTCAACTTTTTTTGAAGAGTTGAAGGTAGCTAATTAAGCTATATTAAAATATTTATATTTATCATTTTTTCCAATTTAGTTTATTTGTCTTATAAAATGATATATAATTTAATGACACACAACATAATTTATGATTAAGTAATTGAAAACGAAAGGAAATCACCAAGAGGGGGTGAATTGGGGATTTTAAAACTTTTAAAATAACTTTGCACCCAAGTCAAGCTAAACGTAAAGAGATAGGGAAGAAGAGCTTGACACAGAAAGTTTATCCTGGTTCGGTCTAAACTCTTGACCTACGTCCAGTCCCCAGACTCTCTGGGTTTTTTACTATCACTTAACTCAGATACACACTCTGTACTCAAGGATTATCCTCTCTCTAGGATACACTCCCCCTTACAAGTAGTAATCTGAAATCCCAATCTCCAAGTCCCCTTGACTTGAGATTTTTACAATGAATGAGTAATTTGTATAAAAGCTCTCTCTCTTCTTTTTGTATCTTTCGAAGTTTGTAATCAGCTCCTTATATAGTGGTGAGTTGCTATGTGACTGTTACTTCTCAACTTAGCATGTTCTTCATTTGAAATTCAGTTTGATGAGGATTATAGCCGTTGGGTCTGAATTTTGGTGATTAAATTCCCGGACGCGTGAAATCATTACGCCTTCCGATTCTTCGCGCTAATTCAATGATTCGTTTGATCCAATTTAATACCTGAAACATTCTCAATATAGAGTGGTTAAATATATTTGAATACACTAAATGAATGCAATCAATTCGTATAAACATGGTAAGTTTTGTAGTTTAAAACAATCAGGATGAAACCAGTAACGATCATATTTGCTTTCGTCTTAAACTCGAGTTCTCCAAGTCAGGCTCGAGTTCGTAAGGCAGTTTAGAGTATCTGGGTTTATCTTACGAGAGCAAACTCGGAGTTTGATGTAAACTCGGAGTTTGTATTTTTGTTTCACCATGTGAACTCGAGTTCACAGGCTCGAGTTTTAACCCTATTCATGCCTAAGAGTTTTGGTTACTAGAAAGAGTGGATTGGAGCACGAATACAAACTCTGGAGTTTGTACACTTGTTTTTCTTTCTTCAGATGAAGGGCTCGAGTTCATATTCTTAGGCTCGAGTTCAGCTTAGTTTATTTCATGGCTTATTGAAGTGAAGCGGAGGTTTGAACTTAAACTCGGAGTTTGTAAAGAAGGAAAACTTGTGAGCTCTCGCAAGGGAAAACTCGAGCTTGCAATAACGGGCTTGAGTTTACCTATTTTGTAAACTCTTCTTCGTTTGTCAAACCATAGAGTAAACTCTACACAAAAGTATTAGGCTCGAGTCCATATACTTGGGCTCGAGTGTTCATCAATTTATAGCCATAGAAACAAGTGAACTCTACTCAAAAGGATAAACTCTGAAGTTTTAAAGAGATACATTTTAAATAGAAAATCTTCCCGCATGGGCAAACTCGAGCTTGTCTATACAGGCTCGAGTTTACTCATTTGTAAACTCTTTATTATTATACCATAAGAGTTTAGGCTCGAGTTTATTTACTCGGGCTCGAGTTCGTTATGTTGAAGTAGTCGCAAACTCGAGCTTGCTTAGTTAGGCTCGAGTTATTCGGTGACGAATGATTTTGACTCTTTTGTCATTTTAAAACATTCATACTTGTTTACAATTGTTATTAATCATCAAAATACATAGAGAACTAACAGTTATTTATTGAGCTTTTTAATATTTCCAAAAAGGTCAACTAGATCTTATATGAAAGATCGGAGGCGTACTAAATAACTAAATATTCATTTTGAAAGCATGCTTTTTAGTTAATTATAGATTTTGGCATTACTTCATTATTTAACGTGTCACAATAAATGTAATACCGGATAATTATTTATCCGGAATATTATATGGTGATAAATAATACTTATTATTAATAGGTGAATATATGGTCTCAAGTATTATGTTCAATTTACCTTATTTTCTAGGATAATTTCTCTTGAGATTAGAAGGAATAGAGTGCCAAAAACCCTTAAATACAATTATGGGTCATAAAATACCCTGAGAATATTATGATATGTCTTAAGAGACAATCAAATATTTATTAAAAATAGCAAAGTATATTGTCCGTAATTTTGACAATTTATTAAATTATTTCCTCAAAAATTAAAGGGGCAAAAATCAAATATTATTTTGGAGACCATAAATGACCCTATGATTTTTAATATAATACATGGAGCATAAATGACCAATGTCAACACAATAGTTGTGAGGAAATGATTAATCTCAATTAAGAAAATTGTGAACAATTAGTAGGTGATTAAATAAATAATTAATTGCTAATTGTTTATACACGAATAAAGGAAATGTCCAAAGTAAATCCCTAATTAAAGGCTAATGACCAAGATTAACATAAGAATAGTAGCTAATTAATTAGGAATGAGTAAGAAAATGTATAAGATTAAATACATTACTAATCATGGGATTAAGGCTCTAATTAAGCTTGCTAATTAACTTTGACAAATCAAAACATTAAGAAATGTAATACCCGGATTTTATTATCTGGAATATTATGAATAAAACAGATATTTCTGATAAGTGAAATTAATGTCTCCAGACTTGTGTAAATTTAGCCTATTGTTCTAAGTTAAATTCTGTAGGAAATCAGGGAAGTTAAGGGCCAAAGTGCCAAAATGACGAAAATGCCCCTAAGGGACATGAATAACTTAGAAAAATTTATGAAAAATCCTAAAAGGCAGTAAAATGACCAAGTGAATTAGGAGAATATATCATCTCTAATTATGGTAATTTATTAAATTATAAACTTGGAGAAATTGTACAAGAATGTTCAAAAAGTAATAAAAGACCAAAATACCCTTACAAATTATAGAATAATGTAAGAGGCATGGAAATACTAAGGTTAATGCAAGAGTATGAAGGTAATGAGGCAATGTAATTAAGAAAATTATCAACAAGTGATAAAAGAGTAATGAAGTAATATTGAGCTAATTACTTAAGCATAAGCAAAGAAAATTCACAAGTAATTATGTAAAACCCTAAAATTAGTGGTTTTTGTTTTAAAATTAGTAAAAGCATGTTTACTAATTAATTGGAAAATTTGGAGAAAAATAGTTGGGTTTAAGTATTTTTAAGCCTAAATACAAGAATGGACCAATTAGAGATTTTTGTGGAATTTTTGGAAAAAGTAAATAAGTAAATGATTAAATAATTAATTAAATAAAATAAATAAATATTTAGTAATTTAAAGAAGGGCCAGCCGAAAATTGGGCCAAGAAAAGAAGAAAAAAATGAAAAGGAAAAGGAAAAATATATGTGCAAGTTGCCATTATTTTATTAATATAATTTATTAAAGCAAAAAAATGTGAATAGTAATTTAGAAATTAGGAAACGGATCCTATCTAGAGATCTAGGAATGAGATTTCCAAAGTCAAGGAAAAATATTGATCAGTGAGTTATTATCTTCCGTTAGACTCTTCCTAAGAAAATTCTGAAGTCGTTTGTGCATTTCCTAATAAAACAAAATAGGGAAAAATGCATATAGGTATATTTTTGGATATAGAGAAAATAAATTCTAACTCAACATCTAGGAATGAGTTTGAATTTATTTTGACATATTTGGAATCGGTGAATTTTTCAAGAAGTTGATAATTTGAAATACGTTCAAACCGGGACGCGATCGGACACGTTTTCGAGGAAACTTCAACTGATTGTTGGAGCCCTATATGGGATCAAAATTTAGGTTAACTTGGACATTTCTATTAAGTGAGAACATGTCTTCAAAGTTGTAAATCCAGAATTTTGAGATTTTTCCGAAATCACGCGAATCGGGTACCGATCGGGAAATCGATTAGACCAGGGCTAAAAGCAACCCAAGTCACCATTTTTGGACCAATCTTGGGCTGCCACATCAGCTCCTATGTCGACCAAGAGGCATGAATGATCAAGGAGTTTACACCATTTTCATGTTGATTTTCCATGGTTGTAAACAAGTTGGAAAATTCCTTATGTGTCCCTTTGATTTTCTATAAATAGCCAAGAGCTCTTCATGAAATCTTCACACCATTTTCTCTCCTTGCCTTGGCCGAAATCTTAGAGGGAGAAAGAAGAGAGAGAAGCTCGGAAAAATTCGGAGAAGTCTTCAACGGGTAAGTCTTTCGGTCTTTAGTTTTTAGTTCGGTAGTTAGTAGAATTGTTAGATAGTTTTAGTAAGTAGGGAATGAGATTCCTACTATTGTTTTTAGGCCTCATTGCATTGAAAAATTCCCGACGAGGTAAAAACTTGGTAGGGATCGAGTACTGAAAAGTTGAAGCTTTTATAGCTCTTTCACAAGTAGGTGTTGTAATGCTAGAATAGCCTTTATTTTTAGTATGATTGGATATCATATGGGAGGGCTATTTTAGTCTTTATTTTCAAAATCAAAATGGCGTCGAAGTTCGGTAAAATTTCGGGAAGAAAATTTGTCGAGTAACGAAATCTTGGCGAAATTCCGCCAATTAGGGGTATAGGGCAAAATGGTAATTTTACCTAAAATGCCAATTATTGTGTCAAATCACTAATGAAAGTGATATTACTCTTATAGGACGTCGAAATCCTAGTTTGTTGCCGTTACTGTTGTCCAACGTGCGCATTGTCGGACAAACCGTTTTCCGTCGAAAGTACAAGTTTCCGCTGTAAACATCTACGTACGTCAACGAAGGTACGGACGCGCATCGTAACACTAATCTTGTGCTGCTTAAATGCATATATGTCTAAGATATGTTCGTAGACCGTTATACTGCACAGCTTTATACGGGTTATGTCTTGCAATGCCGTTATGTTTTCCTAGCGCCGAGAACACGACCGAGTATCGTGGCACCGGTGAATAGTGCAGCTGTTGTTGTGTTGTTTTTACATTGTGGGGCTTTCATATTGCTTATTGCTTATGTTTTGTCGGCATAATGATCATGCATCTATTGTATGCTTATGTAGTGATATACTGTTGTATTATCTAGAATATCTCGTTGGTCAGTACATTGTGTTGTTTGGGTATGAGGTTAATTGTTACTCCGAGATTCAATGCGTTGAATTGAATCTCGCTTAGTAGCTTCGTGGTCCGGAGGACCGCGAATTGAAGTCCGGGGCAAGCAGCAGGAGTAGACTTGCGGATGAAGTTATCTTATCGCTTTCTGTTTCTGTCTGTAGTTTACTTTTGAACAGTAGGATTACTGTAATCAATACTTTATTACACTATGGTCCATGTTATGTTAAGATCAGTTACTCTTACGCTCCATTGCTCGACTCTGACTTTGGAAAAAAAAATTCCGCATTTCAAATTGGGATGTTACAAGCAATGGCTAGGATGAAATCTCATAAAGTAAGATTAAAGGCTACAATAATTCTAGCAATTTAAAATGTCTAAATCCATGTAATTACTAATGGGAGAATTTTTTGTTAATATAAGATAATTAAAATATAATATAAATTAATTAAAAAAATCAAAAGCGGGGGGTAGCGAAATTGTGGAATTTTGGGGAGTGAATAAATGTGTGTGTAGGCAAGTGGATGGTAAAATAATAATAAAAAAGATATTTTGTGAAAAAAATAGGATAAATGAGAACCGATAGAAATTAAATATTTGAAGATTATTAAGTATACCCGATTAGAACATTGAGCAGGGGAGTTTATCGGTTAAATCCATAAAGCATGTAAGTGACATCATGTGGATGACATCATTTTTGGAAAGAGAAGAGGGGGAGAGGTCGGCCAACATGGATCAAGGGTGAGGATGTGGCTTCAAGGAAAACCCTAGGTCTAAGGGCTAAAAATGAAGAAGAGAAAGTTTGAAAAATTTACAAGCATGCCATACTTTTTCTATAAATAGGCCAACATTCATTTGCAAATCTTCACACCAAAACCTCTTTAGAATTTTGAAACTTAAGAGAGAAGAAAGAAGGAGGAGCTCTTGAGGAAAAGTATTAAAGCCGGGTAAATTCTTCGGTCTCTAGTTTTAGGTTCTAGTCTTTTGTTTAGTAGCTTTTAGTGTAAATGTTAGTTTGATCTTTAATCTTCCAAGTATAATTTTGATATGATGTTTTAGGGTTAAATATGGTATTTATTTCGGAAAATATGATGGAGATAGAGGTATGACAAAATTTTGGAAGATTAGAGTCAAAGTAGCGAAGCTCGGCAAAATTTAGTCAATTAGTAAAGTCGGGGTAAAATAGTCATTTTGTGACTAGAATATCTCGTTATGATATTAATTATTAATAAAACGATATTATCCTTATAGGATATATCTGCGATCACGTTTCGACCGTCGGACGTACCATATTTCAACGACGAAGGTACGAACGCGCACCGTAACCCTAACTCTATGCTTTTTGTATACATATATGTGATTGATATGTTCATAGACCAAGACTCTGTTTTGGGGTCACCGATTATACATACTGACTTTACACGGGTTATAGCTTTGGTAATACCGTTGAGTTTTCCTAGCGCTGAGGACACGAGTTGCTATCGTGGCACTGGATAGTGCAGACACATGTGTGGGACTTTACATTTGCTATGTGCTTATGTTCTGTCATTGTATTGATCATGCATCTGCTGTGTGCTTATGTACTGATATACTGCTGTTATGTCATCAATATCTGTCATCTATGTAATGTCATATTTGAGCATGAGGTTAACCGTTACCTGAGGTCCGATGGGCATTGGACCTTAGCTGTAGCTTCAGGGTCTGGAGGGCCGAGGATTCGAGATAGGAACAAGCAGACGAGTAGACTTGATTGGAGATTTTCCTTTTGTCTATGTATTTACTTTTGAAAACACTCGGATGAATGTACCGTTATTATATTACACTTTGGTTGATGTTTTGATTATGAATCGATTACTCTCTTGCTCGATGCTCTACTTTGATGAAAAAAATTATTCTACTTTTAAAAATGGGATGTTACAATAAAGGATCGTGGACGGTACATTTTTTTCAAGTTATAAAAAAACGTATGCTGATTGACTTGGCATTTTTCCTGTTTTTGATAAACAATTACTAGTTGTCATTCACAACCAATATATGAAAGACCAAAACACTTCATTGTACTTTGTTCTTCATTTTGAAGGATGACTCTAAAAATCGATCGTAATGGGTATATCAATTAATTAATTCATGGAAATCATCATAAAGTTCAATCAAAATCAATTAACAAATAATTAATTTTTAGATATTGCTTGTCCCTTGACAGTCTTTACCACTTCCGGGTTCTACTTCATGAATTTTTATATTTAAAATAGTTTTTAGAATAAGATAAATTAATTTAAACTTTTTAACCTTTTTCAATGGTCTATCCATTTGTTCATGAAGTGAAAAACACTTGCATATGAGTAGTTACTAAGAAATTAATTTATCTTGTTCGTAAAACTATTCGACTTGATCTGTATAAGGCACTTGCAAATTTGATCTTGTTGATAAAAATATTTCACTTGTTTATAGGGCTATTCGACTTATTAATGATGTGTAAACACTTGTTAACTATGTTGTAAAGTCGTAGGGATATAAGATTATTAATATATATTTTTAGCATATGTTAACTAGAGGGCTTTGCTAGTCCGGTTGTAATGAATAACTTGGGGTGCCAAGAGAGGTGCGTTTGAATCCCCACTTGGCCCCTTTGCTCGACATTTATTTTTCATCCATCTTATTCATTGGACATTTATTTTTCGCCGTTGAGGCCTAGCTCTCGGCATTTAGGGGCCGATGTCGAACTCGCTTCTTGGCTAGCCATCGGTGGCGAAAATGCTGACCATTTAAAAACAAAAACCCAAAAACTACCACTCTTTATTATTATTATTATTATTTTTTTTTGAGTCTTGCACATCTAATTAATTAGAGAATTAATTACTATTGACTCCATGCAAGAGAATACAAGCTAGGTTGTGCCGCTACGTTGCATTATCTAGTACTAATTAATTTGAACGCTGAAAATATCATTCTATTGTAATCATCAATGCCAATGTTACGGTGAAATGTCTATTGTAATCATCGATGCCATTGTTGCTATTCGACTTATTCATGATGTATAAGACACTTACAAATTTAATGTTGTTAAGAAATTAATTTGAAAACAAGGCGTTTCCAAAAATAAGAATAGGATAGAGGAGAAAAAGAAAAATTTAAGTCTCACTTTTATTAATTTAAAACTCCTTTTCCGCCAACATCAAATTCCAAATTGTATAAAGTTAAGTGAAGAAAATGAGTGCATTCTAGGGTTCTTATAATTGAAGTCTAAAATGTTAAAAAGAAACATGAAACATGCAGAAATCTAAACCAATACAATCGGCTTGGAAAATTTTAAATTTCAAATTAAATACTTTATATATTATTACAACATATATACGTAATCACCTCAATTTACAATATTACTTGTTAAAAAAACAACAACAACATTAGGTTAAAGAAATAGCTAAAAGTTGATTTAACAATTATTCAACTAGTGGTGTTTGTAGCATGTTCCATAAACGAAGCCTTGATGTTTTTAATGATACTACAACATCACTCATGGTACATCATACCTCGGTAAGTCAATGCAACAATTTAATGCTAACTCAAACATTGATGATAGATGAGGTAATATATTATCGTATCTTGAATTTCACGATGCAACAAATTGGTATCTATAATGTTGATGATTGAATGTGGTGTTGATTTGCTCACCCAATCTTTCAATGTTAGTCCTTGAACAAACATCTCATCTATCGGCTTCTTCCTCGTAAACATTTCCATAAGCAAAATCCCATAACTAAACACATCTCCTTTGGCCGAAACAACTCCATTTGATCCATACTCTATATTTCATATAGAATTATTAGTATAAAAGTCAATATCTCATAAGCATGACATAAGTTTTGTTATTAAACTTTTCTTTTGTATTATCACTGGATTTGAAATGATCATTTGAGCAACTACTAATGATCTTAATGAGATTGTGATGGCGTAAATTGCGCATGACAGCACATTCAATATCAAAACTTCTTGATGCTTCTTCCATGTCCGAGTTAAATACTTTGACAGCAACTATCTCTTCATTTGAAAGAGTTGCTTTGTATACGATCCAAAACTTCCAGAGCCAAGAAGATTACTTTCATCAAATCCATTTGTTCCATGTAGAAGCTCATAATAGGATATCCTGATTGGTGCATCCGAAATGACTAAATTGCTTGTGGTTGAAGAATTATCATCATCTCTCTTAAGCTTTAGAAAGACAATGCCAAAGACAATCAAAATGACAACCGTGATAGGCAATAAGAATTTTATAATCAGCATCGCTCTATTTGATATGTGCTTGGTTCCTTTCTTGCATGGTTGGACTTGTAGTTGGGATTTCCCACACGATCTTTATTCATCATAAAAGATTCCGAGAAAAATTTGGAAAAGGGCCACCATTTGGAATTTCTCCATACAATAAATTGTTGGAAAGATTAATGTATTTAAGATAGAGTAATGACTCAAAGGACTTTGGAATCACACCAGACAAATAATTATGGGAGAGATCCATGGACTCCATGCTTATCATACTGCCAAGTGATTCAGAATAGGCCCTTGTAATTTGTTTTGTGCTAAAGATAGACTTAGCAAAGTTTGTAGGTCACCCATGGTTGTAGGGATGCTTCCGAAATTTGATTTCTTGACAAGTTCAATAATGTAATTGCTCTCAAGTTTGATACCTTTGGTGAAATCACTCCACTCGGTGCATTGGAGGATATGTCTAGATACAAAATATCTTCAAGATTCCAAAGTGAATAGGGTATATGAGAAATCAACTTGTTAGAGCTAAAATCCAACTTCCGTAGAGAAGTATTCCCCAGGCATCCTGGTATTATTCCTGAAAACATGTTGTTGGCAAGATTGTAATACCCGAAATTTGAATTAGGGAATTTAAGGGCCAAAGTGCCAAATGACGAAAATGCCCTAAGGGACATAAATGACTTAGAAAAATTATGGAAAATACCCTTGTAAATTATAAAATAATGCATGAGGCATGGAAATTCTAATGTTAAGGCAAAAGTTTGAAGATAAAGGAGTGTCTTAATTAAGAAAATTATCAACAAGTGATAATAAAGTAATTAAGTAATATTGAGCTAATTACTTAAGCCTGAGCAAAGAAAATTATGAAATAATTATGTAAAGCTCAAAAATTAGTGGAAAATGGTTTGAAATTAGTAAAAATATATTTACTAATTAATTGGAAATTTTGGAGAAAAATAGTTGAGTTTAGGTATTTTTGAGCCTAAATACAAGAATGGACCAATTAGGTAATTTTGTGGAATTTTTGGAAAAAGTAAATAAATAAATCATTAATTAATTAATTAATTAAAAAATAAATAAATATTTATTATTTTTTTGGGCCAGCGAATCTTGCTCAAAAATGGGATAATATTGAGTTAAAAATATTTAGATAACTTAGGATAGAAGTTTTGGATTTTATTATTTTAATATATAATTTATTATGATGAATAGTAAATTAATATTTAGGAATCGGATCCTATCTGGAGATCTAGAAATGGGATTTCCAAAGTCAGGGAAAAATAATGATCGGTGGAATTTTGTCTTCCGTTATACTCTTCCTAGGAGAAAATTAGAAGTCGTTGTGCATTTCCTAATAAAACAAAATAGGAAAAATGCATATAGGTATATTTTTGGATATAAGGAAAATAAATTCGAACTCAACATCTAGGCATGAGTTTGAATTTATTTTGACATATTTGGAATCGGTGAATTTTTCGAAGAAGTTGATAATTTGAAATGCGTTCGAAACCAGACGCGATGAGGACACGTTTTCGAGAAACTTCTTGAACACGAATGCCCTGTATGGAACCAAAATTTAGGTTAACTTGGACATTTCTAGTAAGTGAGAACTTGTCTTCAAAGTTGTAAATCCGTAATTTTGAGATTTCTCCGAAATTACGCGAATCGAGTACCGATCGGGAAATTGACCGGATGAGGACACGTGTCATCATCCAATTGGCTCATCTTTGGCTTGGAGAGGGGCAGCACGTTTTGGTGTGTTGTATGGCCAAGAATCACTCTTCAAAATATTAAAGGGAAAATTACAACTTTGGACCCAAAATTTGAGAAGGAAAATTACACTTTAGGACCCAAAATTTGCCTATAAAGGCAAGAGCTCTCTTCATTTTTCTCACCCCATTCTCAAGTGAAAACCGAAATCCTTGAGTGAGAAAGAAGAGAGAGAAGCTCTGGGGGAGTTCTCAGAAGTCTTCAACGGGTAAGTCTTTCGGCCTTTAGTTTTTAGTCTTTAGTTCAATAGTTAGTAAGGCTAGAGTAGTCTTTATTTTTATGATTTGGGTATCATATGGGAGGGCTATTTTAGTCTTTATTTTCAAGAATCATAAATGCGTCGAAGTTCGCGAAATTTTGGGAAGAAAATAGCCTATGTATAAGCTACTGCGAAATTCCGCCGATAGGGGTATAGGGGCAAAATGGTAATTTTTACCTAAAATGCCAGTTATAATGCCAAATCACTAATGAAAGTGATATTACTCTTATAGGACGTCAGAAATCCTAATCCATCGCCGTTAAGCCGCCGAAGTGCCGCTGTTGGACGTTTTCACGATTTTCCGTAAAACGTGCTAGAAATATCGTAATCCGTCAACGAAGGTACGTTCGCATCGTAACACTAACTCGATGTTTATGGTATGCTTATATGTGGTGTGTGTGTATAGAGGTGTTATACTGTTTGAGTGCATATAGTGGTTAGTGGATATGTCTGTATGCTGGGTGCAATCTGTCTGTATGCTGGGTGCAATCTGTCTGTATGCTGGGTGCAATCTATTCCAATGCTGGGTGCAATTTGTCTGTATCTTGGGTGCAATATTGTCTCGCAAGTCAGGGGCAATACATATGCATGGGTTGTGATAGAGTGATGTTAAAGTCTCATTGTCCGTATACATAAACATGAGGTTAACTGCTACTCGAGATCCGGTGCGCTGGATCTCGGCCATTCTAACATAGCGTGAGTTCGTGGAGGACCGAGGACCGAGGAGAGAGGCAAGCACCTCGCATAGAAATCCCGATCAAGACTTCATTTCGTGGATCGGGCGGGAGTCTTCCTTTGATGTTGTCCTTTATTTCAAAAACGCTCTGTTATTGAACCGCCTTTGTAATCGCCTAGATACACTATGTTGGCTTTTGAATCTATATATCGCTTACTCTTCCGCTCAAATGCTCTACTCTGATGGTTTGAAAAGATGTTTTAAAAAAAAAAAAAAAAATTATACCGCTTTTAAAAGTCGGGTTGTTACAAAGATACAACTCACTTAGACTTTTGAGTTGGCAAAGCTCATTTATAATGGACCCTTGAAATCGTTGTTGGTGTGACTTAAACGTTGAAGGCTATGTAATTTGTTAATCGTATTTGGAATGGACCCTGTCAAATCATTATCATCCGAGCTAAATCCATCATGTTTGTCAAATTTCCGAGTACATTGGATATAGCTCCATTAAATTTATTCGATGACAAGCCTAAAACAATGAGCTTAGATGTATTTGATAAGATGTTCGAATTGGCCCAATTAGTTCATTCTTCTCCAAATGATAATGTCTTCAAGTTGGGAAGGTTGATTCCTAAATAAGATGGGAGAAGGCCATAGAGGAAATTATCACCAAGGAGCAAATATGTCAATGTTGAAATGTTGAATATATTGGGAGGAATAGGTCCGCTCAAGTTGTTTTCTCCCAAATCTATTTTTTCAAGCTTAATGAGATTCCCTATATCCTTGGGTATTAAACCCTGAAACAACAAAAATTGAATGGACTCGTAAAAATAAACCAAAACAAGTGATTATGGTGTTTGAAGATGACACATAAAACTACATGTATCTTACTAGTGGGTGTTTGGAAAAATCACTCTTGCTTTTTTACATGGGAACTCCTCGACATTTTTATATCGTAAAATCACTTAAAATAAGCTAGTCTTTAATAATGGTCAATGTTGAAATGGTGTATATATTGGAAAGAATAGGTCCTTTCACTTTGAAATGATTAACTTTAGTTTATCAATTATGTGTATGCCTTTAAGGTACAAAACCTTGACATAAAAAACATTGATGGAAATATTTACTTTTATACAACTTAGATATGAATATATACAAATATAGGTAGTAATCTTTAAGTAGTATTAAACTAATATAGGTACATCCATCCATTATGAAAAGAATAAAAAAAAGGAAAGATATAATAATAGAACGAAACAAGCTAAGAAAGCTCTATTAAACCATATTGAGCGCCTTCTTCTTCTTCTAATTCTTTTTGTTTTTAAATGACAATTTATATATATTAAACGGAAATTATAGTATTTTTTTAAATAAAATGACAATTTATAAGAACACAACGACTAAGTGATTGCCTATAACTAATATAAAAAGAAACTCGAGGTAAAAACCTAATATATCCCAAATATCATTAGTAGTAGGTTATATCTTTGAAGTTCAGAAATATTCTTTGGTAGAAAAAACCTATAAATACAAATATAACACGTAGAAGTTAACAAAAATTGTTATACCATACATATGTTTGTATTATCAATTTATAATACTAGTGAATATTAGTTTCTACTTTTTTATGATATATTTACTTTACATGTCATAAGTTAATATATACAAGATACAATTTTAGAATTTAATTTATAAATCATTTAAGACTGGCTCATTTTGAGAAACAACAATAATATACTTGGGCAAAATTAAGAAACCGTTACGTATATTGCTCAAATTTGGGCAAAAAATTTTCCCCAGCATATATCACGGGTCCACATGTAATCTCACACACACACATACATATTTTCTCTCTCCTTCATGTAATTTATTTCTTATACCTATTTTAATAAATTCTTTTCTGGTAGTATAATACAAATTTTGATTCTTATGCTGTAGTTTCTTTTAAAAATATTACTTTTAATTTTAATTAAATGATAGAATTGTTACAGTGTGTGTGTGTTTGTAAATAAATAAATAAATAAAACAGAAGCCCATACTTATCTGTATTTTAATATTAAATTTATCCTATTATATAAAAATTATCAAATTTTATTACCTATGGTATGTTTAAGAATAATTCTGAAACTTATGTTTCATATATCAAAAATAATTTCAAGTAATACTCAATTCACCCCATAGGAGTAAATATTTTAAAAAAATATTTTTATTTTTATTTTTAGTCTTTGTAAAACCTTTGAAATAATAAAAATCAGAAAATCATAATTTACACTTTTGTGAAATTACTAGTAAATTCCTAAGGGAAAAATTTTTAATACTATAATTATTGAATAAATATTTAATCTGAAAATGAAATTAAATTTTTAGGAGACAACTAATATCTTAAGAAAACAATACTGTCATAAAACATGTGGGCTCTTCAATTATATTCGACAAATATTATGTGGTTGCATTTGTTCATAATCCGAGCAATCTTTGTTATTTTAGGTTTGTAATCACAAGCTATACATAAGCTCGATCTATTCTACGTATGTGAATCAAAATATGAATAAAATGTTGAAAAATAAAATCCCAATTTCGAGAAAAATATTAAAATGAAAAGAAAACAACCAAATATGTGCATACCGTAAATGAGTTACCGTGACAAATATAATTCTTTCAAAGAAGTGCAGTTAGTTATTGATTGTGGAATGCTTCCCTCTAATTGATTATCAGTAACTCCCAAGGATTCAAGTAAAGGGAGTTGATGACATATTTCATCCGGCAAATTTCCTTGAAATGATTCATGCCAAACTCGAATATTCTCAAAGAAGGCATGTTCCAAATAAATGAAGGAATTTCACCTATGAATAAATATGAAATATTTTTAATTAGTTAGTAGTAAGACTATGAATTTCCTAAATTCACAAACAAATGTAAAAAAATACATGGAATTTTGTTAATTAGAGGCCTTAAATCAATGGGAAAAAATTTAATTTTTGTTGGAAAGCAAGTTAAAAGGGACTCTTCTCGATATTCATTGCATGAAATTCATCATAGGCAAAAAGGTTGAAATTTTAGTTTCTATTTATGGAATTAAAATAATTTTAGTTTACTCATTCTGGAGAAAAAGTAGTATAAGTAATAAATGAATTTTTGCAAAAGCCTGAGTGCCACAACGTAACTTTTAAAGTTATTGGTTATATAAAATTGATTGCGTTAAACACATTAGACATACTAGAATTTTTACACTTAAAAGTAATTATAGTTAAAAATATCTCAAGAAATGTGTGTGTGTGACTGTGTGAAGCATAAATATTAAATGCAAAAGTTTGTGAAATCATAAAAATTAAGGGATGGGTAGACGGAGTATACCTATAAAGGAGTTGTGTTGCAGATATAATTCTTCCAACTTCGTTCCATTGTTGATTGATATTGGAAGACTACCATTCAAATTGTTTTTACTTAAACTCACAATTCTTAAAGTAGAAATGCTGAATAAAGATGATGGAATTTCACCTGTTCAATTTAAAAGCGTACAAGATATAAGTTTTATTAAAGTTAGCTAATAATTAAAGGCTTTGGTATTAATCTAATATAGGTACATCCATCCATTATGAAAAGAATAATAATAAAAAGATATAATAATAGAATGAAACAAGAAAGCTCTATTAAACCATATTGAGCGCTGCCTTCTTCTTCTTATTATTCATTTTTTAAATGACAATTTATATATATTAAACGGAAATTATAGTTTTTTTTTTTTTTTATAAAATGACGATTTATAAGAACACAACGACTAAGTGATTGCCTATGACTCGATATAAAAGACACCGAGGTGAAAAAACCTTATATATGTATCCCAAATATCATTAGTTATTGGTTATATCTTTTGAAGTTCAGAAATATTCTTTGGTAGAAAAAACCTATAAATACAAATATAACATGTAGAAGTTAACAAAAATTGTTATACCATACATACGTTTGTGTTATCAATTTATAGCACTAGTAAATATTAGTTTCTACCTTTGTATGATATATTTACTTTACATGTCATAAGTTAATATATACAAGATACAATTTTAGAATTTAATTTAAAAATCATTTAAGACTGGCTCATTTTGAGAAATAACACTAATATACTTCAAAAGAAAAATGTAGAATTAAAATTCTTTTAAAACTCTACGACCTTAAATGATATTTGTAATACCCCAAAATTTATATTCGGCAATTAGTACCTATTTAAAATAGGAAACATATTGTCTCTAATTTTAGGAATTTATTTGTTTATTTTCCTTGGAATTAAAAGAGGTAAACATCCAATATAATTTTAGGGAACATAAGTTGCCCTATGATTATTAAAATAATGCATGGTGCATAAATGGCCAATGTAAACCCAAAAGTTGTGAGAAAATAATTAATCCAATTAAAGAAAATTGCTAACAATTAGTAGATAATTAAATCTCCATTTATAAAGTTAATTCCAAGAACTTTCATAATTAATTTAATAACATGTTTTAAAGGCACAATTAGGGATGTATAACCCTAATTAGAGATTAATGGCCAATAAAGGGCCAAGATTAGCATAAAGATAATTACTAATGACCATGGTTAATTAAAGAACCAATCACACTTTGGCAATTATATTAAATGGCAATTAAACTCTTGATTAGCATGGTAATTAAGAAATGCTAATTGAATGTTGAAAAGTCAACAATTGCAACTAGATCAAAGGCCAAGATTTAATCTTATAAAGTTAATCTAATGGTCCTAATTAATTAAACATTAATCCTTGGCAAAATAAATTAGCCAATGGGAACACATAAAACCATGGGATATTTATGCAAGGGGAAGTACCATCCCTGAGTGTTTTAACAAAAGGTAAAAATTATGTAAAAATAATTATTTACAAAATTTTCCCATTGGTCCATTCTTGCATTTAGGCTTAAAAATACCTAAACTCATCTATTTTTCTTCAAAATTTCCAATTAATTAGTAAACATGTTTTTACTAATTTTAAAACAAAAACCACTAATTTTAGGGTTTTACATAATTATCCTGAATTTCCTTGGCTTATACTTAAGTATTTAGCCAGTAATTACCTAATTACTTAATTATCACTTGTTGATAATTTTCTTAATTAGAATACCTTATTACCTCGTAACACTGGCATTGACATTTGTGTTTCCATGTCTCTTTCATTATATTAGAATTTGTGAGGGTATTTTGGTCATTTACCACTTTTGAGCATTCTTATTCAATTTCTCCAAGTTTGTAATTTATTCAATTATCACAACTAGAGGCAATATACTCCCTCAATTTTAATAATTATTTCCTCACCTTTTAGGATTTTTCATAATTTTCTTAAGTTATTTATGTCCCTTAGGGGCATTTTCGTCATTTGGCACTTTGGCCCTTAAATTCTCTAATTTCCAAGAGATTTTCCCTTAGGAAAATATACTATATTATCACAAGTCTTGAGATTATATGCTTGCTTACCAAAATACCCCTTTCATTCATAAGCGTGATAATTTATATTCAGTTTCCTTTGGCATATATATATTTTCTTATGATGTAATATTAGCTACACCATTGGGTGTGAGCTTTTAGCTTGTAAAGCGTGTTTTGAACCCATTGCAAGTATAATATAAATCCTGTTACTACTTCATAACACCAAACGATAATCTCGGTTGTGTTAAACTAGCGCCATACCAAACAACGTCAAACAAAATTAAAATGTGAAAAGGCAACATGAAGAAATAAGCGAAATGGTGATATAGAGGTGTAGTTCTTGGATCTAGCGGGATAGTACCGCAGATTCATAAGGAATTCTTTATAACTTAAACGAAGTTCACAAGTTGGAAACCGAATCATTAATGTTGAACAAAGATCTGAGACAAGATTTCATAGATTGAGAGAGAAGTTGGTCACAAAGACTAAGAAATTGGTTATCCCAAATCCAATTAGATTGTATGATGGTACCAATAGGAATGGATCGGGATATGTCTAGTCAGCAAAGATGACACAGTATGATGACTTCCTACTCTCAAGTCTCTTAAAGTCGAACCAATCCACACATAACATAGTAATAATCATTATCATAAAAATCACGATAGTATCATTAAGTCTAAAGTATCTTATGTTACTACGGTGTATAGGAACCATGAGAACATAATATATTGAAGTACGACATGATATCCATGAGTACGAGATATATGGTGTTGCCGCGGTGTATGGGAACCACAGGATACCGTATATCAAAATACGACATGATGAATGTGTAGTACGCGGTATTATGGGTGCCACGGAAACACTTATGTACGCTAGTGTTATGGGCACCACTAAACGCTAAAACACTAAAGTACGCGGTGTTATGGGCGCCACTAAGCTATATATATCAATTTAGAAGATGATAAACACTTTATAATCAAGTCAAACGACTTCTCGATCACCGAAGGAAATGATCTAAGAGTATTCGATAGAATAAGTATCCTGAGCGTATGGTCCTGAGTCCGGATAGTGCAACGGCTAGATAGTACGAAGAATGGACATGTGAGTCCGTATTTAACCTGAGTACCAGTTGGATAAAACTAATGTTGGAATGTTGGGATGCGTGCTAAGCAAGTATGCATGGACAAGGATTAGACTAAAGGTCTAAAGTTATTTCTCCAAGGTGATACGCGTAAATTTCGAGGACGAAATTTTATTTAACTGGGAGAAATGTAATACCGCATATTTATTTATCTGAAATATTATATTTTGATAAATAAATGGGTTATTTCTCATAAGTGAAATTATGATCGTAAGACTCGTGGAAATATAGTCTATTTTTCTAAGTTGAATTCTCAGGAAATTAGAGAATTTAAGGGCTTGAGTGTCAAAATGACCAAAATGCCCCTAGGATTTGTAATTGACTTAGAAAAATTATGGAAAATACCAAAAGGCATAAAATGATCAATTGAATCAAGAGAGTATAATATCTCTAATTGTGGTAGTTTGATAAATTACGAACTTGGAGGAATTGAAGAAGAATGTTCAAAAAGTATTAAATGACCAAAATACCCTTGTAAATTATAGAATAAAGCAAGAGGCATGAAAACACAAGTGTTAATGCAAAAGTTATGAGGTAGTGAGACATTCTAATTAAGAAAATTATCAACTAGTGATAATAAAGTAATTAAGTAATTTCTGACTAATTACTTAAGCTTAAGCAAGGGAAATTAAGGGATAATTATGTAAAGCTAAAAAATTAGTGGAAAATAGTTGAAAATTAGTAAAAACATGTTTACTAATTAATTGGAAATTTTGGAGAAAAATAGTTGAGTTTAGGTATTTTTAAGCCTAAATGCAAGAATGGACCAATAGGAAAATTTTGTAAAAAATTATGTAAAAATAATTATTTAATTAATTAAATAATTAAATAAAATATAAAAAAACGAAATAAAAAAGAGGAAAAAAAAGAAGGAAAAAAAGAAGAGAAAAAGAAAAAAAAAAAGAAAAAGAAAAAGAAATGGAAAATAAATTTGCAACTTGCAATATAATAATAATATAATTAAATATAGTGAATAGTAATTTAGAAATTAGAAACGGATCCTATCTAGAGATCTAGGAATGGGATTCCCAAAGTCGGGTAGAATATTAATCGGTGGGATTTTATCTTCCGTTAGACTCTTACTAAGTTAATTCTCAAGCCGTTTGTGCTTTTTCCTAATAAGACGAAATAGGAAATTCGAGAAAATGCCGATAGCCAAGAGGACGAAAAGGTTATGTTGTGACATTTGGAAAAGAATTGGGAATTTTCATGAACATATTTGGATTCAAGTGAATTTTTCTCAAGAAGTTGAGGATTCCGTAAATGCATTCAAACCGACGCGCTTCTGGACACGTTTTCGAGAAAGACTCAATCGACTGTTGGAGCCCTATATGGAATCAAAATATAGGTTAAATTGGACATTTCTACTAAGTGAGAATATGTTTTCGAGTTATAAATCCATAATTTTGAGATTTCTCCAAATTACGCGAATCGGTACCGATCGGAGAAATTCCTCCGAAAGCTTCTGGAAGGTGACACGTGGCCACCTCCCATTGGCCAAGACCCTTGGATTTTCGGCCTAGTGTGAAAGCAAAAGAGGGAAGAAAGGGTTTTTTCCAAAAGTTGTGTTGACGGTCCGCATCGCTTCTCACAAAGTTGATCCGACTACCAAACCCTACCTCCTTTTCTATAAATACCCCTCCTTCACAATTCTTCACACCATTTTCTCATCCTTGGTCGAATCTAGAGAGAGGATTCTAGAGAGAGAAGCTCGGGAAAATTCTGCGTAAGTCTTCAACGGTAAGTCTTTTCGGTCTTTAGTCTTTTTAGTTCGGTAGTTAGTAGAATTGTTAGTTAGATTTGGGAAGTAGGTGATGAGATTCCTATTCTTGTTTTAGGCCTTGTTTGCGTTGAAAAATATGCGAGAGGTAAAAACATAGTAGGGATCGAGTCGCCAAAAAGTTGAAGCTTTCAGCTTTTCAAAAGTGGTAGAATTTGTTAGAATAGCCTTTAATTTTTCAAGTATGATTGGATATCATATGGGAGGGCTATTTTAGTCTTTATTTTTGAAAATCAAAATGGCGTCGAAGTTCTGGCGAATTTTCAGGAAGAAAATTTGTCAGAGTAACGAAGTGCTGGCGAAATTCCGCCGATTAGGGGTATAGGGCAAAATGGTAATTTTTTACCTAAAATGCCGATTATTGTGTCAAATCACTAATGGAAGTGATATTGCTCTTATAGGACGTCGAAATCTTAGTTTGTCGCTTACATACTGTCCGACAGACGCTTACGTCTTCCGTCAAACGACCGCTTTTCCGTAAACGCGCCGTAATACCGCCAACGAAGGTACGTTCGCATCTTAAACACTAACTCGATGTTTACTATATGCGTATTTGTGGTTGAGGGTCTGATGATATGTTGTGAGTATTGTTATGAGCTTTTGAATACATGCACTACGTGTGACACATCTACATGCACTACGTGTGACCCATCTACATGCACTACGTGTGATACATCTTTATGCACTCCGTGTGACACATCTCGTTATACCGTTAATATGAATGATTGTGGAATATATACTGTATATATGAATATGAGGTTAATCGTTACTCGAGATCCAATGTGTTAAATTGGATCTCAACTATAAGTCAGTGGTCGAAGAATCGAGGACCAAGGAGAGAGGAAAGCAAAGGTAGGTCATGGTTCCTATGAAGACTTTCCGATGTTGTCCTTTACTTTTTGAAAATCTTGGGTACTATACCACTTTTGTATCTAGCCGTGGGCATTTTGAATATATATATATCAGCTTATTCTTCCGCTCAAATGCTCTACTCTGATGATTTGAAAAGATGTTTAAAAAAAATTATAATTTGCTTGTGAAAAGTTGGGATGTTACATTTTATGGTATCGTAGCTAGTATATGCAGATGGCAAATTCGACTCATGATTGGGGGTTCTCACAAGGTGATCTCAGGAAGCATTGGCTCTTACCCCGACATGGCTCGCCGGCTAGCCGGATTGGTTGCATGTTGGTCGTGAGGCGTGCATAAAACTAGCGAGCTACGTACGATTTGTTGCCACGGCCTAGATGGCCAGTGAGACATTTTATGGTATCGAAGCAAGTAGTCCCGGCAAAGTGCCAAATGAAAGGGAATATATATTTGCTTAATCTAAAAGACCTAAGGAGATTCCTAACTCCAACAACAAAGAACAGCAATGCAGGACGTGGTGGAAGTAGTAGTGGGAATTTCTCACAAAAGAAGAAAGCGCCCTGGAGCAACCCCGGTGATGGTAATAAGAGGCCATTTCAACCTAGCCCGCCAAACTTTCCGGAAACACAAGGACCTCGACCATGTCCAAATTGCGGAAGGTACCATAAGGGTACTGACTGCGATGGAAGCCAATATGCTACAAGTGTCAAAGGCACGGGCACATCGGCAGGATTGTCCACAGAGAACTACCGGAATGAGGCCGCAAAATCCAGGCCGGATTTTTGCTCTAACCAACGAAGAGGCCGGAGAACCTTCAGGGGTGGTCCACGACACTAGAGCCCCGTAGGAAGCTATTGCCGTTATAGTCTGATCTGAGTGCTAAACCAATCAATCACTTTTGTACGGATCCTTTTGGGATGCATACATATGTATTTCCTTACGATGTAATAGTAATTGCACCATTAGGTGTGAGCTTTTATCTTGTAAAGCGTGTTTTGAACCAAGTTGCAAGTATAATATAAATCTTGTTACTACTTCATAATGTCAACAACATTCTCGATTGTGTTAAACTAGCGCCATATCAAACAACGTCAAACGGAATTAAAGTGATGAGAAGGCAACTTGAAGAAAAAGCCGAAATGGTAATATGGAGGAGTAGTAGGGAGATCTAGCGGAGACGCATCGCAGATTCATAAGGAATTCATAACTTAGACGAAGTTCACAAGGAGGAGACCAAATCATTAATGTTGAACAAAGACTCATGAGACAAGAATTCATGAATTGAAAGAGAAGTTGGTCACAACACCAAGAAATTGGTTATCCCAAGTCCAAGTAGATTGTATAATGGTACCACTAGGAATGGATCGGGATATGTCTAGTCATAAAGATGACAAGAAGGTGATGACTTCCTACTCTCAAGTCTCTTAAAGTCGAACCAATCCACACATAACATAGTAATAATCATTATCATAAAAATCCCGATAGTATCATTAAGTCTAAAGTATCTTATGTTACCAATGTATGGGAACCATGGGGACATAATATATCAAGTACGACATGATATCCATGAGTACGAGATATATGGTATTGCCGCGGTGTATGGGAACCACTGGGATACGTATATCAAAATACGACATACGATTTAATGCGTAGTACGATTATGGGTGCCACGAAAGAAGTTATGAGGTAATGAAGCATCCTAAGTAAGAAAATTATCAACTATTGATAAGAAAGTAATTAGGAAATTATTTGCTAATTACTTAAGCTTAAGTAAAGGAAATTCACAGGTAATTATGTAAAACCCTAAAATTAGTGGTTTTTGTTTTAAAATTAGTAAAAAATATGTTTACTAATTAATTGGAAATTTTGGAGAAAAATAGTTGATTTTAGGTATTTTTAAGCCTAAATCAAAGTATTGACCAATAGGAAAATTTTGTAAAAATTATGTAAAAATAATTATTTAATTAATTAAATAATTAATTAAATAATTAATAAAAAAAAAACTCAGTGGATTTTTCTCAAGAAGTTGATGATTTTAAATGCGTTACGAAACCGGACGCGTTCGGACACGTTGTTCGAGAAAACTAACGGGGCTTTGTTGGAGCCCTATATGGGATCAAAATTTAGGTTAACTTGGACATTTCTAGTAGAGAACATGTCTTCAAAGTTGTAAATCCAGAATTTTGAGATTTCTCCGAAATCACGCGAATCGGGTACCGATCGGGGGAATTCTATTAGACCGGGCTATAAAGCAACCCCAGTCACCATTTTTGGACCACTCCAGCAGCCACATCACCCTTTAATTTCGGCCAATATGCTCCCATGGACAAGGATTAAACACCATTTTTGAGTTTGAATTTCCATGGTTGAAACAAGTTGGAAAATGCCATTCATGTCCTTAGAAATTTCTATAAATAGGCATGCCATGCTCTTGAAATCTTCACACCATTTTGAAGAGCTCCTTGGGCCGAAATCCTAGAGGGAGAAAGAAGAGAGAGAAGCTCCGGCCGGAAGTTCTTCAACGGGTAAGTCTTTCGGGCTTTAGTTTTTAAGTTCGAGTTTTTAGTTCGGTAGTTAGTAGAATTGTTGGTTAGACTTAGGAAGTAGGGAATGAGATTCCTACTATTGTTTTTAGGCCTCATTGCATTGAAAAATGCCCGACGAGGTAAAAAACTTGGTAGGGATCGAGTACTGCAAAGTTAGCTTTTTAGCTCTTTCAAAAGTAGGGTTTGTAATGCTAGAATAGCCTTTAAATTTTCAAGTATGATTGGATATCATATGGGAGGGCTATTTTAGTCTTTATTTTCGAAAATCAAAATGGCGTCGAAGTTTTGGCAAAATTTTGGAAAGAAAATTAGTCAGAGTAACGAAGTGCTGGCGAAATTCCGCCAATTAGGGGTATAGGGGCAAAATGGTAATTTTTACCTAAAATGCCAGTTATTGTGTCAAATCACTAATGGAAGTGATATTACTCTTATAGGACGTCAGAAATCCTAGTTTGCTGCCGTTACGCTGTCCAACGTGCCGCTGTCGGACAAACCGCTGTTTTCCGTCAGAAAGTACAGTTTCCGCCAGAAACGTCTACGTACGTCAACGAAGGTACGTTCGCGTACTGTAACACTAACGCTGATGATTATTGAATGTATATATGTGTTGATATGTTGTGTAAATAGTTTGATGCCGAAGGCAAGGCTAGTCTATGTGGGTAAGCCAAATAGTCGCGCCGTAAAGCGGTGAGGCCCCCATGATGATAGATCTTACTCATGCTATTCGGGCTTCGCACCGTGTCTATGGAATCGTACTTAGACGCACCGTGTCTATGGAACCGTACTTAGATGCATCGTGTCTATGGAACCGAACTTAGATGCACCATGTCTATGGAACCGTACTTAGACACACCGTGATTAAGGTATCATACTTAGATCGCTATTACGCTTTTATGTTGTTATTTAATGATCATGTACTCGCTTGATCGATGTTGTAAAATTTGCAATACCGTTGGACATATACTATTTATAAGCATGAGGTTAAAAAATGCACGAGATCCAATGCGCTAAATTGGATCTCGGCCTATAGCTTCAGGGTTCGGAGGACCGAGGCCGAGAAGAGGAGCAAGCGAAGTCACGGGGAAGATCCCTTGAAGATTTCTTCTTGTTGTATATTATCTTTGAACCACATGGGTTTTTGTACCGTTGTATCCACGGACTTACGGCATTTTACGATACTTGAAGAATGTGGAAACAACGTATGATCGGAGAAATATGTACTTCATTCGTTCCTACTCTCGTGAAGATTGGGCAAAACCTACCTTGTACCACTTCCCTCGCAATCGCTTTTGGGTGGAAAGCATAAACGAGCTCTTAGGGGAAGGCCCTATCCAAAGTTTTCATCCATTCCTCCGTCGTCTCAAGTGGCGGGTGATCCACAATGTTTAGAGGAGCAGAAACGTGAATGACCTAAAGAAGTTAGATAAGGAGGAACTCGTTTATGGTGTTAGTGTTTTGACACTTCTTTAAAACCCCTGAGAAGTTGTAAAATAGCTGATATAATCTAGGATGGTCTGTATAGACTAGATTGACAAGTAGACGCACAGATGACTATAAACATCTTAAGCCTATGTTTAATATATACGTGTTTGCGAAGAACCTTTGGTGACTATTTCTTCTTAATGCTATTCTTCAAAAAAAAATCAATAATCCTATGTTTCTACGAATATCCTTGGTGGTCAGTGTCAGTAGAACACTTCAAAGGCGAACTTGCAGTCCGTGTTACGAAAGATCAATCGAGATTTTGGACCGTATTACCACCAAATTTGATTAAACCTCCGTGACGTGTTTCTTGATTCTTGGTTATTTCCTTCCGACCGCGATCGTGTCATAGATATGTAGTTTTTGGAATCTAGCGGGATAGTACCGCAGATTCATGAAGAATCTGTCATAACTTAAATGTTGAACAAAGACTATGAGACAAGCTTTCATGAAAGAGTGGAGAAGTTGGTCACAACACCAAGAAATTGGTTATCCCAACTCCAAATAGATTTTTATAATGGTACCAATAGGAATGGATCGGGATATGTCTAGGCTGCAAGATGACGGTGTGATGACTTACCACTCTCAAGTCTCTTAAAGTCAAACCAATCCGCACATAACATAGTAATAGTCATTATCATGTTTCCTAGTAACTATAAACAGGAACCACCTAATATATCAAAGTACGACATGGTATCCATGAGTATGAGATATATGGTGTTGCCATGGTATATGAAAGCCATGGGGGAACATAATATATCAAAATACGACATGATGAAAGTGTAGTACGCGGGTGTTATGGGTGCCACGGAAACACTTATGTACGCGGTGTTATGACGCCACGGAAACGCTAAAACACTAAAGTACGGTGTTATGGGTGCCACGTAAGCAATATATATAAAGTACGCGGGTTTTGATGCCACGGAAACACTATATATATCAACTTAAAACGTAATAAAACTTTATAATCAAGTGAAACGAATTCTCCACCGAAAGAAATGATCTAGGAATGTTCGGATAGAATAAGTATCCTAACGTATAGTCCGAGTCTCGTTAGTGCAAGGGCTAGATAGTACAAAGAATGGACATGCAAGTCCTATATTTAACCGGAGTACCATTTGGATAAAAGCGATGTTGGAATGTTGGGATGCAAGTATGCATGGACAAGGATTAGACTAAAGGTCTAAGTTGTTTCTCCGGTGATATGCGTAAATTTCGAGGACGAAATTTTATTTAACTGGGAGAAATGTAATACCTGGGGGATAAAAGGGGTATTTTTGATAAGCAAATATATATGGTCTTAATTCTGTGTATATTTGGTCTATTTTTCTAAGTTAATTCTTTAGGAAATTAGAGAATTTAAGGGCCAAAGTGCAAAATGACGAAAATGCCCCTAAGGGACATAAATGACATAGAAAAATTGTGAAAAATCCTAAAGGCAAGAAATGACCAAGTAAATTGCGAGTATATTATTCTCTAATTATGGTAATTTAATAAATTACAAACTTGGAGAAATTGAATAAGAATGCTCAAAAGTATTGAAATGACTAAATTACCCTTGTAAATTCTAATATAATGCGTAAGACATGAAAACAAAAATGTCGTGGCATAAGTTATGTGGTAATAAGTCATTATAATTAAGAAAATTATCAACTTATGATAATTAAGTAATTAAGTATTTTTGGGCTAATTACTTAAGCATAAGCAAAGGAAATTCATAATAATTATATAGAACCCTAAAATTAGTGGTTTTTGTCTTAAAATTAGTAAAAACATGTTTACTAATTAAATGGAAATTTTGAAGAAAAATAGTTGAGTTTAGGTATTTTTAAGCCTAAATACAAGAATGAACCAATTAGAGAATTTTGTGAAATTTTTAAGAAAATTGAAATAAATAAATAAATAAATAATAAATAAATATTTATTAATTATTTAATAGGGTCAAAATTGCACAAGAAATGAAGATAGAAACAAGTTTGAAATATCTTGATATTTTCATAAAGTTACATTATTATATATTATAATTAAATATGATGAATAGTGATTTAATAAATAGGAAACGGATCCTATCTAGAGATATAGAGATGAGGAGAACCTCGCAAGAGCGGAGGGCTCTCATAGATGCACCGGCTAGAAAGGCGTAATAGACAAGACCGAGAAGCCGAGAGACAACCGGAAAGACGACGTAACGAGGAAGAGAAGATCTTCGGGTTATGAATTCGTAAGTTTGAGATTTCTCCGAAATCACGCGACCGTACCGACGGGGAAATTCTATCAGTCCGGCCATAAAGCAACATAAGTCATTACACATTGAACCCATCATGGGCTGCCACATCACCATGTATGTAGTCTTTAGTTCCGTAGATAGTTTTAGTAAGTAGGGAATGAGATTCCTACTATTGTTTTTAGGCCTCATTGCATTGAAAAATGCCTGACGAGGTAAAAAACTTGGTAGGGATCGAGTACCTGAAAAGTTGAAGCTTTTGTAGTTCTTTCAAAAGTAGGGGTTGTAATGCTAGAATAGCCTTTAAATTTTCAAGTATGATTGGATATCATATGGGAGGGCTATTTTAGTCTTTATTTTCAAAAATCAAAATGGTGTCGAAGTTCTGGCAAAATTTTGGGAAGAAAATTTGTCGTAGTAACGAAGTGTCATGCAAATTCCGCCAATTAGGGGTATAGGGCAAAATGGTAATTTTTACCTAAAATGCCGTATTGTGTCAAATCACTAATGGAAGTGATATTACTCTTATAGGACGCCGTAAATCCTAGTTTGCTGCCGTTACGCTGCTCAACGTGCCATTTGTCGGACAAACCTTGGTTTCCGTCAGAATGAAGCTCAGCTAGAAACATCTACGTCCGTCAACGAAGGTACGTTCGCGCATCAACCTTAACGCTGATGTTTATAGTATACGTATATGTGCTAGGTGTATTGTATGTGATAGCCGATAGATCTACCGTATGTCTATGTACTATTAAGGTATGTACGTTCGCGTCTGGTAACATTAACGATGTTTATAGTATACGTATAGGGGGTGCTAGGTGTATTGTACGTGGAACCGTACTTAGATACTCCGTATCTATGGAACCGTACTTAGATACATCGTGTCTATGGAATCGTACATGGATGCACTATGTCTATGGAACCGTACTTAGGCGCACCGTGATTAAGGTATCGTACTTAGATCACTACTACAGTTTTTATGTTGTTATTAAATGATCATGTACGGCTTGATCAATGTCGTGAAATTGGAAATACCTTGTTGGACATATACTTTTATAAGCATGAGGTTAACTGCACTCCGAGATCCAATGCGCTAAATTGGATCTCGCCTATAGCTTCGGTGGTCCGGAGGACCGAGGGTCGAGGAGATAAGAAAGCAGCCACGTAGATCGAGGACAAGGAAGGAGCTAGCATGAAGACTGCATTGAGACGCTTTAGCTTTTGTTGTACTTACGCTAGATGTAAACACTCTGAGGAATGTATAGCCCTTATGAATTGACCTATACACTGCTACCAATGTTATTTAGTTACTCTTTATTATGAAAAAAATTTTACGCAGCTCAAAACTCGATCAAAACGCTATAAAAACAAATAGAAACCGGGTGTTACATTTTGGTATCGAGCGTGTTTCGATCCCGGGACCTCGGGTTATGGGCCCACCACGCTCCGCCGCGCTAAATTGGATCTCAGTAACGGTTAACCTCATGCTTATAAACAGTATATGTCCAACAGTATTGCAAATTTTACAACATCGATCAAGCCGACATGATCATTAAATAACAACATAACAACCAATAGTGATCTAAGTACGATACCTTAATCACAATTGTGTCTAAGTACTGGTCCCATAGACATGGTGCATCTAAGTTCGGTTCCATAGACACGATGCATCTAAGTACGGTTCCATAGACACGGCATGCCTAAGCACGGTTCCATAGACACGGTGCGTATAGCACCGAATAGCATGACTGTAAGTGTCTATCAGGGGGCCTCACCGACTTTAAGGCGACTATTTGGCTTACCCACATAGACTAGCCCTTGCCTTCGGGCATCAAACTATCTACACAACATATCAACACATATATACATTCAATAATCATCGGCGTTAGTGTTACAAGACGCGAACGCATCTCCGTTGACGAATGTCGACTTTCGCGAAACGGCACGCTTATTTAAACAATAAACGCCCAACAAAAAGACGTCGGACAACAGAATTGCAGCAGATCGAGTTTCGATGTCCTATAAGAGTAATATCACTTTCATTAGTGATTTGACATCATAATCGGCATTTTAGGTAAAAATTACCATTTTGTCCCTATACCCCTAATTCGGATTTCGTCACAAGACTTCGGGTTACTCGACAAATTTTCTTCCCAAAATTTTTCCGTAACTTCGACGCCATTTTGATTTTTGAAAATAAAGACTAAAATAGCCCTCCCATATGATAGCCAATCATACTTGAAAATTTAAAGGCTATTCTAGCATTACAACCCCTACTTTTGAAAGAACTACAAAAGTTTCTTTTCAGGGTACTCGATCCCTACCAAGTTTTTTTACCTCGCGGCATTTTTCAATGCAATGAGGCCTAAAAACAATAGTAGGAATCTCATTCCCTACTTACTAAAACTATCTAACAATTCTACTAACTTCCGAACTAAAAAGCTAAAGACTAAAGACCGAAGGACTTACCCGTGAAGACTTCGCACAATTTTGCCTCAGCTTCTCTCTCTTTCCCTCACTAGATTTCGGTCAAGGAGGAAGAAATGGTGTGCAAAATGAAGAGAAGGGGGTATTTATAGATTAGGGCCGCAGGATTTCTACTATCTGATCTACTTTCATGAGAAACGATCCGGACCGTCCAAAGCAACTTTTCAAAAACCCTTCTTTCCCTTTTGCATTCACACTAGGATGAAATTCAAGGGTGCTTGGCCAATGGGAGGTGGCCACGTGTCACCTTCCGTAAGCTTCCGTCCTCCCGATCGCCACCCGATTCGCGTAATTCTGAGAAATCTCAAAATTCGGATTTACAACTTTTGAAGACATTTTTCTCACTTATTAGAAATGTCCAAGTTAACCTAAATTTTGATTCCATATAGGGCTTTCCGTGTTCAACGAAGTTTTCAAAAACGTGTCTCAGACTGTCCTACATTTATGACTCGCTTTCTAATCATCAATCTCTAGAGAAAACTCACCGATTCCAAATATGTCCATGAAAATTCCCAATTATTTTCCAAATGTCACAACATAACATTTTCGTCCTCTTGGCTATCCGGCCTTTTCTCGAATTTCCTATTTCGTCTTATTAGGAAAAAGCACAAACGACTTTCGAATTAACTTCCGTAAGAGTCTAACAGAGATAAAATTCCACCGATCAATATTTTATCTTGACTTTGGAAATCTCATTTCTAGATCTCCAGATAGGATCCGTTTCCTAATTTTTGAATTACTATTCACATTTTTTTTTTGCTTTAATAAATTATATTATTAAAATAATAAAACTTACATACTAAGTTTTCTATTTTCTTTTTTCATTTTCATTTTTTTTTCTTTTTCTTGGGCAACATTTCGGGTTGGCCCATTTTTTATTTTTTATTTATTTATTTTATTTATTTCATTAATTAATTAATTATTTATTTAATTTTTCCAAAAATTTCTCAAAAATTCCTAATTGGTCCATTCTTGTATTTAGGCTTAAAAATACCTAAACTCAACTATTTTTCTCCAAAATTCCCAATTAATTAGCAAATATATTTTTACTAATTTTAAACCAAAAACCACTAATTTTAGGGTTTTACATAATTATTCATGAATTTCCTTCACTTATACTTAAGTAATTAGCCCAATATTACTTAATTACCTTCTTATCACAAGTTGATAATTTTCTTACTTAGAATACCTCATTACCTTCATACTCTTGCATTAATATTAGAATTTCCATGCCTCTTGCATTATTCTATAGTTTACAAGGGTATTTTGGTCTTTTTTTATTACTTTTTGAACATTCTTATACAATTTCTCCAAGTTCATAATTTATTAATTTACCATAATTAGAGATAATATATTATCCTAATTCACTTGGTCATTT